>JAPDOI010000266.1:187500-780000 GCA_029168955.1 Aplectana chamaeleonis
TGTGTGTGTGTGTGTGTGTGTGTGTGTGTGTGTGTGTGTGTCCCGCTGATCTTTGGAATGGCCCATCAAACTCTTATTAAATGGTAACAGTTATCAAACTCTTATTAAATGGTAACAGTTATTAAATGGCATTAGGCTAACGATCGTATTGATAATATTAGTGACAGCCGCTACTGCTGCGCTGCCCCCACCGGCAGTAGCGGCTGTCAGTAATATTATCAATACGATCGACCCGTGCCGTCCTCGGACACGCTGCATGCGCCGGATCCTGTCTACTCTTGCAGTATTTCTATCTCACGCTACCTTCCACTTGTGCTAAAGCCTTTTCATTTGCGAATCGTATGTTGTAATTCAGTGTTAATCTTCAGTGCTTATCCAAACTTGCCATAGTTAACACAATATCTGAGCCACCTTAGAACTGAATGCGAAAATTTTCGACAGAGCGTAATTAATGATTTTTGGCTGATTTTGTGATTTTGCAGCTTCGGCCTTTTCTGAATTATCCGGGAAAATTGGGCCTCGAAGCTCCAAAGTTATGTGTAATGGCCGGGTCCTCAATCAATAGTATTTCTCGACAATTATCGATATTTTTTTGAATTAGATTCTCACCTTTTTCATCGATTTTGAAAATAACGATCAATAATTGACGGAGAACTACTATCGATTAGGAACTTAGACGTTATAACGTCGGCATGGATCCTAGTGATACTTCGCGTTCCTTATTGAAGGTTAGCGCGAACTCGGTGCCATAAGCTATAACATAGGTGCACCGAGTTTGCGCCAACTTTCAATAGGAAGCGCAAAGTATCACTAGGATCCATGCCAACTTTACAACGGGTAAGTTCCTAATAGATAGTATTTTTTCCGTCAATTATTGATCGTTATTTTGGGAATCGATGGAAAAGGCGAGAATCGAATTTTCAACGCTATCATCTAGTTCTAAAGTGGCTCAGATATTCTGTCAACTATGGCAGGTGTGATGGTTTACCTCAAAGTAAATAGAAGCACTCAAAGAATCACAGTACTGAAGATTATCCTTAAATAATCGCAAACAAGCAGGCTTTGGACCAAGTGGAAGGCGGCGTTAGATGGAAAAGAAGGGGTTTTTTTCGAGAATGAAGGAAGAAGGGGGAAAATGAGGAAACAGGAGAGAAAGAAAAGAAGAACTGGGAGGAGAGAGAGAAGAAGAAAGAGAGCGAAATAGAGAGGCAGAAACAAGTAATTAAAAGAAGGGAAGCCATCGGTCAAGCTACGCTCATTCGCCCGGACAGCCATCACAGTGCCAGTTGGGACCGATGATCGCTCCGAGCGGGACGGCTGTCGCCCGGAGAGCGGCTGTTGTCGCCCGAATAGATGGCTAATTTTCGCTCGGAGCGGAGAGACAGCGCCCTCTCGAGCCGCTCTCCGGTCCCGCTCCGAGCGATGGTTCGTCTGAGGATGCGACCGACTGCATCGCCGTTTCTTCCTCACGGCCTGTAGCATCCCTGCGGTCAAATGTATCATTGGCAAGGTCTCACCTCCACGACCAGTCACAGATGTCTGGTACTCGCTGCGTGAGATGACTGTTCCAACGCTGTGCGAATGACCTCCCTGCGTTAAAGGCATCGTTCGCTCTGAAAATCAATTTTCATTTTTCAGGCTAAATTTCATGATTGAGCCCGGTAGACCACACTGGTAAACTTTGGCGCGTCAAAAACGTTGAGCAATGAGGTTGGAAGGCGTCAAAGATGAAGATCCGCCACCAATTCTAACCAGTCATCTAGCACTTTTTCCTAGATGATTGGTGCGACCGTAAGGCAACATGAAAAATAGTTACGGCACGAACTCCACATGCAAAAAAACTCTAAAAATCACAGTGACGAGGCCTCCAGAAGCAGAAAAACCTCAAAAACGATTTCGGCGCGAAATTCAAATTCGTATTTACAATGTGTTCGTATTGACTTTTCTTTACAATTGAAGGTTTTTCATGGGTCCCTCCGACATTTTCGTTCACTAGAGGGGCCAAGCTACACAAAAACATGGAAAAATAATATACGGTTTTCTGCGCGTACGATGCCTTTAAGCGTAGCCAGTATACTTGTATTATCCGAAGGTGATTATTGGTATAATACATGTGTAGATCGATTGGGGTGATGCCTTATCAGTTTTCCCAGATACTGGATCAATTCGGATAATGTAGTTTTTTTGTTGAATTGGATAAGGGTATCCGGTCGGAGGAAATCGGATAGTTTTTAAAAATAAAGCAGTGGCAGATCAGTTGAAAGTGAACCAGACCATCGAGGATAGGGTTTGAAAACGTCCGTAATGCAACAAACAGGTGCAACTGCCTGTTTTTCTTTGCATGTCTATATGACTGTCAGTAATTAAGTGTTCAGTAAATTTAGGTTTCAATGTTTGCAGCTCCTAATTTTTTGGGAAAGCATACCGCTGGCCTGAAAACCTTGTCATTTAAAATTTTCCCACAGGGGAGGGGCTGAAAAGGTCTTGAAATAATGTGGTGTAATTTTACAGTCGCCATTCCGGGACGCTTGCCCAGCCTTGCTCACGACTTGAATACGCATGTACACACATCTGTATCGTTTTGTAGATTGCAATGCTGGAGCAGCGTTTTGCTTCTCAGAAGTACCTCACGGCGCTTGAACGGTCGACGCTAGCGGAGGAGCTGCATATGAGTGACGCACAAGTGAAAACATGGTTTCAGAATAGGCGCACCAAATGGAGGTGGGCCTTAACTTTTGAGTTCAGTTTCAGGTGGAAGACCGTCCAGATATCTTTTCAGGCGGCACGAGTCTGAGCTGAGAGAACAACACCGGCGGACCATGACAAACGTGCTCGCTTCAGAGTGTACTGCCGCATACCAACGCGAATAAAGACCTTTTCAATTTCAAAATTCTTACTTCTACCATGGCCTTGTTTTGTGGGCCAAGGGTTCGCGATAACACAGTTCAAGTTTTCTGAAGGAGTCCAAAGTTTTGGCACTACTTGTACTTAAAGGCACAGTCCAACCTCAGAAACGAAATCTGAGATTTCCATATAACTGTGAAGTAGACCCACCCCATATAACACCTGCCAAGTGCGACCTCTCGATTCCTCCGAATAAGCGAGATATAAAGGGAAGCCACCCTGGGGCGCCCACATCCGGAAGCCACTTTGGCACGCCCCTTTTCGGAACTTTCGAGCTCAACAGTGGCAGGATGAGCGACGGTTTCCAATCAAAAGCCCCGCTCTTCCCTTCATTCTCGGCCTATATCTTTATTCAGGTCGGCTCGCACACATCGGTTGCAAACTACGGAACTCACAAGCCCCGGACAACTCGTCCACCATGCTTCCGCAGCTCAACTTTTGAGGGATCATAACTCCGTTGTTAGAAGGTCTTGTACGATTCCAGAGACATCATTGAAATTAAAGTGGGACCGTTTTCAAGATAGGTGGAAAAACTGAAAAACGATTCTGAGGTTTGACTGTGCCTTTAAAGGCAGTGTCCACGATAAAAACCATGTCTGATTTTTTGGTGAAGATCGGCAGCTGCGGGGCCTAGCGCAACCCTAACGTTGAAAAAACTAAGAAAAATGAGATCGGAACGGTCCCCTACGGCCCCAAAGTTGGACACCCGTCAGCTCGTCACACCAAGGTGCACTTTCCACGCCCACCGACGTGAACAAATGGATGCTCGAGATTGTGAGATGAGCGATGGTTTTCAATCAAAAGCCCCGTTTTTCCCATCATTCTCAACTTCTCTCTTTACTCAGGTCAGCTCGCATGCATCGGCTGCAAATTGCGGAAGTTGCAAGCCTCGGACAACTCGTCCACCATGCTTCCCTGGCTCAATTTTCGAGGGACCATAACTCCGTTCCTAGAAGGTCTTGTACGATCCCAAAAACATCATTGGAATCAGCATGGGACCGTAGGCGGAAAAACAGAAAAACGACTTTTATTGTGAACACTGCCTTTAAAGGCACAGTACACCCTCAGATATGAATTCTGAGATTTTCGTGTAATTTTGCTTAAGACCCCTCCTGTATAACACGTGCCAAATGCGAGATCTCAATCCCTCCAAATGAGCTAGATATAAGCGACCACCACGGGCCCGACCCCCTCCAGCCACCACCACAAGCCCGGCCCCCTTCCTAAATTTCGACCTCAATAGCGGCTGGATGGATGGATGATTTCCAACCGAGTCGTGGTTCTTCACTCCCTTTCCGATCTATCTCCTCATCCTGTTTTGCTCTCGTGCTGCGACTGCGAATCAAAAGAAATACAGGCCTGAGACAACTCGTCCACCTAATTTTTGACCTCAAAATACAGTCATTTTCAACGAGCCATATCTCCGTTCGTAGGGGGTCTTGGACGATTTCAGAAATACTATTGTGATCAGAGTGTGACCCTCTTCAAGATAAGGATAAAACTCAATAATTAATTTCCTGGGTGTCCTGTGCTTTTAAAGGCAGTGGTCGCGAACAAATATGCTTGCCCTCTTTTTCTCTCTAAACCCTTTCCTGGAATCCAGTATTAGGACCTATAAGCACAAATTGCGAAAAAAAAAACCCGCTATTTTGGGCCCAATTTGAAGCCTAAACTTTCTTGTCTTTTGATGGTGGACGAGCACACTCCACATCGTCGACATCGATGATCTCTAACATCAAGGACATCAGCTGGCTTGAATTCGGATTTCAATCAATGGCCATTAACCTTCGGACTGATCTGCTCGAATATTTGTGAACTCATCTAGTCAAAAACATTGGCTGAAGTGCTTGCTTTCTTTGTTTAACTGTTTTTATTAGATGAATTTGCATTTATTTTTTCCTCTGAATGTCGATGATTTTTGACTGCTCGGCAAAAGACTGCGATCTTTTTGGGAGGAGCTGTGCACGTGTGCACGAACTGGCATCTTTGGGCCCTAGAAACTAGAGTGAGGACTTTTTAAAAAGAGACCGAACGAACGAATTTCGAATAAATTCGTTCATTTTTTATTTCGAACGAACAAATTTCGAATAAATTCGTTCATTTTTTATTTCGAACGAACGAATTTCGAATAAATTCGTTCATTTTTTATTTCGAACGAACGAATATTCGAAATTCGAATGACGAATAATTTAAGCATCCATAGCAATATCGCGCAACTACGAAGTGAGCGGCAATAACAAGTTGAATTCTTCTTCTTAGCTTTATTTTCACCTACAAATGAAATTAATGAGTGTCGACTCATCTCTAAACCTGTACGGGCTACAACGCAAAGAATGCTACAAAATCATTTTTTCCGCTCTAACTTAGCCTAAGAAGCTTATTCGAGGTGTTGAACATGAATAAGAGGTCCACTTTAGGTGCTTCGAAAAATCACGGTAAGTATAGGGTAATTATATCGTTAAAGTCTCCGAGATGACTGAAATTTTACCTAGAGAACCTACCCCTAAACCTTCTCAGATAAAAAGGAGCTCGACGCTCACTCCGATCTTCCCACTTTCCCGGAGACACGATATAGGCGAGTGCTTGCCCTCCTGACACGAGAGCGTGCCCATCACGGGCAAAGCGTGCCCCCAAAAAGATGCTCGTCGCTCAAGACGCTAGTTTCCAAGGGAGGCATACGACGCGGTTCTGAGCCAGGACTCGGATGAAGGCAATGCCGTCTGTTCAATTGCCCAATTTCGCGGTACTTGGCTCCTCCTGGATGCTGAAGGCCCTGCTCAATCGCTGGTGGCCCCAGTTGGTGCTCGGTGCACTGGCCGGGTCGCGTGTTGGCGTGCGGCCGCGTCGTACACCGGTGCGTGAGTACATTTTGAAAACAAAAAGCTCAGAAGGGCTTATCACCAGGGCAGGAAGCAGCTACTCGCCCACGACAGTCGTTACCGCACCCGCGATAGCTACTGGGCGACAAAACTTCGGATTTTGCGCTCCACGGCCACTATCCCACGGGCGGCTTTCAGCGGGGCGTGGAGCGCGTTTTTGTCTGAGCCATTAATCCTTTAAAAATTGCGAAAAGGATAAGAGATTCTTAATTCACAGCTCAAAAAAGCCTCTTGGCTAAGTTTAAGCCAAATCGGTGATATCACTAGAAGGGGGGGGGGGAGTACCAATTGCCATCCCACTAGGGCGCGCCCATTTTTCCGTGCCGCCGCGATATTATAACACCAGTCCGGGGTTTCAGGGTGGTGGGCATCGTGTATCAGCACCCTCGAGAAGACCGGAGAAACGGGGGAGGGGCGAGGTTCCTGATTGGACGCAACATGGGCTAGCCTCGTGTTGCGTCCACTCAGGAACCTCGCTCCTCCCTCGTTTCTCCCGCCTCCTCAGGGATGTTGATACACGATGGCCACCACCCGGGGTTTCATCCCCTGCCAAAGCGTTGCGGCGCGGAGAATTTGGTGTGATCATATGCAGTGAACAAGTGGTCCCAGCTGGCGAGATAGCACGGCCAAATCTAAAACGTCGACAAACCACGGCACTGTGCCGCAACCTCCCGTAACACCGGAAACGGATGTCAAATCTGTGCTTAACACCCCCAAAGGTTGTTATCGCGGAAACTTGTCCACCCCTACTATTTCTCCGCGCCGCAACGATTTCGGAAGGGAAGGAAAAACCCGGGTTGGTATCATAGGTTCGTTGGGGTGGACACAACGGTCCGAGAGGTGAAGGTTGTTTGGGATAACTGAGTGGGGAATGGTGATGGTTCCCTATAGATTTGCAACTTCAAAATTTAACGTTTTCTTAATCCTCTTTTTCTTGCATTCGATGTATTTTTATTTTCAAACATTAGTTTTGAAACATTTTTTTCCGTTAGATGACCTCCTCCAGAAATTCACTATTCTTAGTAAAATGATCTGCGTAGATCATGAAAAATTTCCTTTGAGCTGTCTTGGAGTCAGAATTTGTCGGAAAATTTCTTCAAGTGATTTTTGAAAAACTACCTGTTCTTCGCTCATACCATTTTAACACTTATAGATAGATCTATGAACAGGGCTGTTTCCGAAATCTTCATGAAATTTTGCGTCAAATAATGTTTTCAGTTTGAGAAAATACGTTCCCAATCTCTCAGCCGATTTCAATTCATGAATTAACGTTTCTTTCACTAATAGCAATCAGTTTTTCGTCCATAACTTTTTTACCCTAGAAGACAGCCTTACGTGAAAGTTGTTTTCGGAATCCCCATAAAATTCTGCATCGAATAGCGTTTCCAGTTTGGGAAAATAATTTCTCGATCCTTCAGCCTAACTCATTTTACGACACACCGGTTTTTCGCCTATAACTCTTTAACCTTTGGAGATAGGGTTTTGTTGAAGGTTGTTTCTGGATATATCGGGTTCCTAACTTTGCTTGCCCCGTAAGTCGGTCAGGTCGGTGAAGCCGATTTTCATAGTTATCTCCATAGGGTGCTCTCGCCTCTATGGTTTAAATGAGAGACGCAGAGTTCTGCCGGAGCCAACAACGGGGCTCGGCTCCACCGACCTGGCTGGCTTATGAAGCAAACAAAGTTAGGAACCCGATATGTATGTCATTCGACGCAGAGTTTTACGTAGATTTCAAAAACAACGTTCACCAAAACCCTATCTCCAAAGGTTAAAGAGTTATAGGCGGAAAACCGGTGCTTCGTAAAATGGATTAGGCTGAAGGATCGAGAAAATTCTTCTCCAAACTGGAAGCACAAGTTGACGCAGAATTCCATCGAGATTTTGAAAACAGGCTTCACCAAAGGTCTCTCCAAGCACAAAAAGTTATGGACAAAAAACAAATAATTTCAGGCTAGAAAAATGCACTTTATAGACTGAATTCGGCTGGAAGAATGAGAACTTATTTTTCAAAACTGAAAGCGTTTTTCAATGCAGAATTGTATGTGAATACCGAGAACAACTTTTACCAAAGGTCTATCTCTGAGCACAAAAAAGTTATGGACGAAAAACCGGCAGTGACACCCACTCAATCTTGAAAATGACTTGCATGAGTGTTGGGTCACTTTCATTCTTTTTCGGGGCGTTTCACCGGTTGTCACCGGTTTTCCCAATGATGAAGGTTCCCCCTTAACCTGCCCAGAGGTGAAGGTTGGAGGAGTACATGGCTCCACCTAACGAAGCTATGGTTGGTGTAATCAATGCGCGGCGGCATGAAAAAATGGGCGTGGCCAAGTTTGATTGCCATGTGGCTCCCCCTGTTAGAACCGCCCTAGTAGCCTCATCAGACGGTGTGGGGAAAAAATTTAGCTCTTGCGTTCTGAAAAATGGAGCAATGGAGTAGTGAAGAAATTGAATACAGTCTTAAAAGGTATGTCGATTCCTTCATACATTAGAGCTGATTTTCATAAGTTTGTTAAATCAGCTCGAGTATTCAAATTCGAATAACGTTCGAATATTCACCTCTGCGAATAATCGAATTTGAATAATGTTCGAATATTCACCTTTTCCGAAAAGTCGAATTCTAATAACATTCGAATATTCACCTTTTCCAAAAGTCGAATTCGAATAAATTCGGATATTCACCTTTTGCGAATAGTCGAATTCGAATAATATTCGAATATTTACCTTTTGCGAATAGTCGAATTCGAATAATGTTCGAATTTTCACCTTTTGCAAATAGTCGAATTCGAATAATGTTCGAATTTTCACCTTTTGCAAATACTCGCATTCGAATAATGTTCGAATATTCACACTTTTCGAATATTTGAATGTTCGAATAAAAATTCGTTCGAAAAATTCGAATATTTATTCGAACTCGAATATTCGATCCTCACTCTGCTAGAAACTCTGATTATAGCCCGTTTTCCACCGCGCTACCTTCATAGTTTTTCAGCTGTTTTCGATTCCAGCTGATTTTTGTAGTTTTTTTTTCGATAACGTTTTCATCGTGACCACTGTCTTTAAGCCACACATCGATTAAAGATTTGGGGGAAATTTGCGTTAGTTTCGCAACCGCATTACGTGATCGCCGCAGGCCAATTTTTAGGCAAGGGACCAGTTAGAATCCGGCAGGTGAGGAAAGCGACGAGGCAGGCCTTTTGCGGAATCTAGTACAAAGATTGAATGACTTGCACCAGCTTATCTTCGCGGCAGGAACCCCGTATTTGACGCGAAATTTGATCTCGTCCCGTCCATTTGCTACAGAAGAACGGGCAAAAGGTTTTTATATGCAACTGAGACGGTTTGCATTGTCGGTTGTAGTCTCCTTTTGCCAGTGCACAGTACGTTGGCGCGAATCCGGTGCACGTGTCATGTTTTGTGCACTGAGTTTACGCTAACACGCGCGGTGTTACGTCAAGGTAGCCACAACTGACACTGCGATCCGTGTCGACTGTAGAAACGGTACTCGCACAGTCAGAAGCCTGTAATCGCAATGGACACGGAAAATTTACTTGCGACGGCAAAAGAATGCGCATGTATGGTTTCCGTCTTCGATTTAGTCAGACGCATGGCCCAGGCGGCTGGCCGTGCGGTGTTGGCAGCATCACAAGCCGATGTGGTTTCGAACGCTCGAGCGGTGATCTACCGTCGCAGCCCAGCCTATTCATCAGACTAAAACTACTACGTAAACTCTACAGTCGGCACGAATCGCACTGATTCTTTGCGTTCTTTATTTTGTGTTGGCGTAAACTAGAAAGAGGCAGTCGACGCAATGCTCGAGTGGATGACTAAAAGCAATCGATGAACACCGTATTTTCTCTTTTATAAGTACATGTACTTTTGTATCTCAGGCCTCTTTTTCAGGTGTACTTCTAGTCGAGGTGTACTTCGAATAGAGGGTGTATTTCATTTTTCAGCCTTGTTTTTTAAAGTTTTTATAGTGGAAACTTTAATAACAAAACTATGACTTTCGCGATCAAAAAATTTGAGAAGACACCTATTCAAGTCCGATTAACAGAAACAGCTATTCAAGTCCACATCGGATGTTTTTTTGAACCACCTCATTCATGTCTTTCATGATTATCGACCGGGTCGGCTACGCCGATCGGCCAACTATTACTGACAAGGGAAGGATCATTGCATTCCGTGGCCATCCTATATGAGATATGAGTTACTAGGACCGATTTTCGGCGTAGAATTCGAATTTAGAATATGCAGCTGCGAATAGTTTCTCTGAAAGGAGTTATAGGCGTTTCAAGCGCTTCACTCGTAGACGCATTATAATGTGCAATCCATGAGTCTTCGTCGCATTCTGAGATACACCAATGTGACTTCTACACCAGGAATCACCTCATGGTCTGTTATAGCGCCGAAATATGTTGCTACGATGAACGGGCTGCACGCCGTCATTTACGATGTCAGCTGCACCAGCAGCCGTGACCGGTTGGCGCAGTGGAAGTGGGTGCTGCACTAAAAAACGAGGTTACAAATTCGAATCCATGCTGTACTCGAAATTTTCGCACACTTGTAGAATACTCGTTTCCATCACTTAAATTGTAGAAGACTAACGGTTTTATCGTGGCCTTTTTTAGAAGTATGAAGCGTTTCTGTGGTGAATGTCTGATCCCCGCGGCTGATGTTTTACTGTGAAAATAATTGGACTTGCAACAAATTTATAGCTACGAGCACATGTGGTTATTGTGAACAAAGTGTTCAAAACAAAGGATCTCACAATGAGAACAACGAGTGAAGTGAACTTGTGAACAACCATCAAAATCCTACAGGCCTACCAATCGGGGAGGGAAACAGTACTGAACGGAAGTTTCGAAACGCCTGGATGGTTTTCATGGTACCCTCCCGCATACCTTGAATAAGCGAGAAAAGTCTCAAGTCTCGGAGCACAAAACAGAAAGTACACAAAAGATAACAATCGAATGATTGATTCACTTGAGTATACGGAGTAGTTCAAATCGTGTGCTATGATGTGAGAAGTGATGCGCTTGTACATAGACTTAAATGGCAAGAAAAAGTGCACGCCAATAGGTTGAATTTGTGAAGTTGTTTCCGGTGGGATGTTCATCGCTTTGACATGTTTTTCCTGGAACAAAGCGTTCTCAACATCAGTATGGTCTTTGAATGAACTCCATGAGTCGGCCAGGAGGAGCAGTTCCGACGGGACTTCTGGAGATCTAACGCAGGTGTGCACCCAATCCAGCGTTAAACGTTTATATAGTAACATACAATAATCGACATGAGTATCAGAAAAGAACGCCTTTTCCGTGTTGAGCGCCTCAAATAACCCACCTATGCGACGTTTGGGCAAATAAAAGTTTTTTCACCTTCGTAGCCTCATGCAGGTGAGTAACTCAATCCACTTTTGGGGGTCCGAAGGTTGGAAAAAAATTTTGCTCAGACTTTGTCCAGGGGTTATTTGGGATGCTGATCACGAATATGAAATCCGTTTTCGGTTTTTCAGAAGATTTCTGTAGGTTGCGGCAGGGATAACGCCATTTTTCTATAGAAATCTTTATAAAAAAGCTCATAACTCTGTCCAGAGAAACGATTCGCAGCTGCCAAAAAAATCGAGTTCTACGTTGAAAATTGATCCTAGAAACGCATATTTCATTTGGAATGACCATGGCATGTAATGATCCTTCCATTGTGAGGCCTAACTACGAGAGTAAGTTATAGCGACCAGTTGTGCGACTGATAACGATAATTATAAATCAATACCGAATTAAGATGGACTTACACTTTTTCTGAATGAATATCAGATCATCTTATCAAATTATTAACAGTTCATCTGATAGGGGTGGCTTACTACAGCCCAACTTCTGCAGCGAAACGGCAACATTGGAGCAGATTTGAAAGCGATTTTACGGTTGGAAACTCATGTATTAATGGTAGTGTACAATAAAACACCAAGAATTTAAAAGAACTTATGAAGATACGTAGCTGAGAGACCAATTACTTGGATTTAAATACAGAAATAGAGGGTAATGAAATATCGACTAGCTTGTACTATTAAACACGACTTAAATTTTCTCACAAAAAAGTATCCGACTCGTTTCATTGTTCCTTTCGTATTTACTATTTTTGTTTTTTTCTCTCACATTAACTTACGCACCTTTCTATCATCTCTTTTCAACGCTTGGCTCTGTTTTCAATTTACTTTCTCTTCGAAAAATCTGTTCTTCACAGGAGAGCTCCAGCAGAATTGTTTGATAAAGGTCGGCTGAAGCCAGGCGAAACGAGATTCATTAGTTTTATATTCTCTTCATCCATTTACCTTATTCCTTGCATCAATACGTATGCAATACACACCTCATTGAGGTGGAAATCTCCCCGTCGTGGCCGGACTGCGCCATCCAGAGTGCGCTCGAGAGCGTCCGCCTAATCGATTTGCACACAGCCAGCCGGCACGCCAGGGTCGGCGCTGGAACCGGGGCTGGGCACGCGTACCGGTTAACCTCAGAGGGGTGCATATTGGTCGTTGCAGAGAGAGCAAAGGGGGGGGGGTGCCTAAACCGAACACTAAAAAAAAAGGAAGTGCATGTTCTGTCGAATTTCAGGAGAAAAATAATTTTCTCCTGATTTGTCATATCTTCTCCACTTTTTTAGGCGAACACTTGCGGAATCAGAATAAAAATTTATGATTTTGCAAACTCCTGTGTAAGAAGCGAATGATCGCATCTTCCTCCTTGAGAAGTACCCTGTTCATCAAAAACCCGCGTTTTATCCAGCTCGAATGCCGCAATCCATTGGAAACTCGGCTTGCCGTGCGATATGGTGTTTGTCTGCAGCTACACAGCGCACACTGAAGTGGACACGCACTTAATATTTATTAATTAAAACATGGATTTCATTACAGAACGGGGAGGAGAAAAAGTTGAAACTGTAATAAATGGAAGAAGACAGAAATAGGATACTTCCAATGTATCCATTATAGAAATTTAATGTAAATGAATTAAGTTGAAGCGGGTTAAAATTTTTAGGCTTGATAAGGTTCATTCAAATGGACCTAGTTGATTAAAAACAACGTTAAACATGAGAACTGAGAGCATTGGGAGAAAGAGGAGAATCTGGCAAACATTTTAATAACAACTGTTTCGATATTCAATGTGACTTAAAGACCTTAAAGCTCGTCCCGGTTTTGTCCCGGTTTTCGGGGTAAAACCGGGACGAGATTTAAGGTCATTAAATCACATTGAAAATCGATCCTATTGATGTTAAAGTGTTTGCCAGATTCTCCTCCTTCTCAAAATATCCTTTGCTTTCATGTTTAACCTTTGATCAACTAGGTTCGTTTGAATGAACCTTGTCACGGCTAAGTACTTACCCCCCGCTCCAATTTTGTTCATTTAACTTGAATTTCTATAATAGATACATTGGAAGTATCCTATTTCTGCCTTCTTCCATTTATTCCACTTTCAATTCTTTTCTCCTCCCCGCTCTGTAATAAAATACGTTTTTTTTATTAAAATTGTGTGCGCGTCCACCACCATGTGCAATGTGTAGCTGCGTGCAAACACCATATCGCACGGCAAGCCGAGTCTCTAAAACCATGTTTTGATTGTATCGCTGCTGTTTTTCATCGCAGCGATTTCGCACCCGCTGCTGCAGCGATCTGGCAGCGGCAGCGATTTTGTTCATAGCCCCTAGCTTCACGGATGATCGAAGAAATTCAATCAGTCAGTGAAAGTAATGGCTGGTAGTCATCAATAACACGTTTCGACTCGTAAACACATCTTTTCATGTGAAAGCGTCAACGTTGTCACTAGACGAAAAGTGTCATTCGCTGGTAATCGCTCCATCGCTGCCATAATGGCAGCGATGGAGCGATGATCAGCGACCAACGAGAATCGCTCCTCCAACAGCGAAGCAGTAAAACATAGGATATTGTCGCCGCGACCCAGCGATGTAGGACGTTTGCCACGAAGCGATCACAATTGGAGCGCCTTTCCATCAAGCGCGATGAAAAAGGAACAGTTGACCCTCGCATGGCCGCAGCGACCAGGTGCAGTCAAAACATGGCTTAAGGGATTGCGGCATTCTAGGTGGGTGAAACTCGGGGTTTCTACTCCCTACGCATCACATGAATCCTAACATGGTTTCGCAACACAAAATCGTTTTGATTTCTACATCAGAACAATCAAACACAGTTTAACCAAACCTTCATAGGTTCATGAAAACATTCGGCAGAAAGCATTAATTATTGCAATATGTGGTAGTAGTTCTGTTGTTGTTTGTGAATGATAAATTGTTTTGAAATGAAAACTCATATCTTACCGTCTTACTAACAAATTTTCCTCATGGGATTGTTTTGAAACTTAGAAAGTACACCTTTCTTGTTGGCATTTTCGGAGTTTTCTCTATTCAGTGCTTTTTTTACATTCTTGTTTATCAAATATAGGAAGTCAAAATCATAGCTGTTGGGCTCGACTTCTCGGAAAGCGGACGATTTCGATTTCCCAGAAGGGGTGCCTAAGAAGTACCGAGCTAAGGGGGGTGCATATCCAAAATCGCCATACCGGGACGTGTTCCCAGTCCTGGCTGGAACCAACGGTGTGCGGAAATTTCTATTTTCTGGCCGTTTTTGCAATTCTGTTTCTGTTTTCTCAGAAATTCGTAAAAATCAGAAAAGAAATCAGAAATATCAACGAAATCCTGCTCTTTGAAACAGTGCACATTATTTAGTTCTTGACGTGGTATTATTTGTGCTCAGTGAGGCGATTGCTGTTGAAGGGAGGGTTCGCGATAAGTTATTGCTTGGTGTCCGCCCGCCCCCAATCATCAAAATTTCTATAAATTCCGGTTTTGCCATCTTTTATTTTGCTTCTAAGGTAATTTCTGAGCACTTCTAGAGACTGCTGACTACTTTAAAAACAAAACAAAAGACGGATAAGCATTCATGAAAATCTTGATAATTGAGGGGTGTGCGGACACCTGCAATTAGCCGCTCTACCTTGTTTTGAATTTCCACTTTTCTCTCTTATTTTTACTTCAGTGATGGCCTAATCTACATTTAGATGAAGAGAGCCCCACAGATGTTTTTATCGCCAACCCTTCTCAGACATCAAATTCAACCCCTCGTTGTCAGCAGCTGCTGCAGTTAGTTGTTAGCAGCAGTTGCTGCTGACAGCGGGGGTTTGGATCTGATGTCTGCCCTGGGATGCAACCCCTATTGCGCTGAACTACTACCCTACGGGTGCGTGCTCTGAGAGTTTTGGTCGAGCAATACTCAGACAGTAGGTGCGAGCGGATCGCTGGCTTTTGGCGGGTGGATCGACATCCCCCCGCCATCCCCCCGCCAGTAACCAGCGATCCGCCCGCCAGTAGCCAGCGATCCGCCGCCAGCAGCCAGCAATCCTCCCGCCAGTAGCCAGCGGTCCGCTCGCCAGCAACCAGCGATCCTCTCCCCAGTAGCCAGCGATCCGGCCGCCACTAGCCAGCGATCCGCCCTCCATTAGCCAGCGGCCCGTTCTCGATGCCACTTATGGGTTATTCCGATGGTTCACACCACGGTCTCCGTGTGTGGGCGCCCCTTAGCTGTGGGGACCATCCCCTCAGCTGTCGAAAATTATTCTCCGGTTTCTGAGTGATTCTTCAAAGGTGACTTGAAGTCACCTTCCAGGATCAGCCTCGAAATACCGAGTGAGCATTCATTGAGATGGAGCGCCTTTTATACCCTTCGGTTTGTTCACTCTGAGCATGACACTGACACGAGAAAAGAACTTATCAATGATTGACAGGTTTCACCGTGTAAAATTTGAGCGGGCGGATCGCTGGCAGGTTGCGGGCGGAACCCTGCATCTCATAGTTCACCGGGCGGAACGCTGGCTAACAAAGCCCGTGCGGGCCGATCGCGGGCAGGTTGCGGGCGTATCGCCGCTTTAGAGCTTGCCGGCGATCCGCCCGCTAGCGTGATCAACTTTCCCAGTTGCCGCTACGCGCCCGCCAAAACGCAGCGATCCGCCCGCGGAGACAACGAGAGGCAGCGATCCGCCCGGCGAGGCCACGATGGGCAGCGATCCGCCCGCAACTTGCTGGCGTACCGCCCGCAGAGGCCTTAATTGTCAGCGGTCAGTCCGCACCTATTGTCTGAGTAGCCAAAATGACAAAAAAAAACACACCCATAAAATACCACAAAATGCTTGCTCTCCTCGTAATAGTCGAAAATTGGTCGGAAAATAACTGGTTGCGGTGAAACAGCAGCAAATAAGTGCTTTCCAAGGAAAGCTTAGACGCATTCCTGAGGCAGATTCGTATGTCAACACCACCGTCGGTTCAACTACTCATGTTCGCTCAGCTATTTCTCAAATATTTCGCGAACAACAGGGTCGCAGCCGCGTAGTAGCCTAGAGACAATAGTGAAATTTATAATTAGTTCACCAGGAACCGCTGTTCAGCCTGGTATCCTATTCATATCCAATAATCTCAGAGTGGGTGCTCTTGTTGATGTTCTATCCGTCATTGACGCTTCGTTGAACACTATAAACGTCTTATAGGCATCTTTCATAGTCTTCACCGCGAGCGCTTTACGCGAGTAAATCGCGGGAAGCGCGGTGAGCCATGGAATATTGTTGCACAATTTTGAAAAAAATGTCGAACGAATGAAATGTGAAAAAAAATCGTTCGACGAAATTTCGAACGAACGAAAAAAAATTCGAAAAATCTTCCGAAAATCTTTCGACAATTTCGTACGTGTACAACTATTCTATGGAAGTTCACACCAGGCGGTACGAGCGGGAAACAACTAGGAAATCTCCTGCGGCATCAACAGGGCGGTGCGTGTCAAAGTTGATCCTCAAATGTGACATGCACAGAAATAATAATAATAATAATAATAATAATAATAATAATAATAATAATGATAATAATAATAGTAATAATAATAATAATAATAATAATAATAATAATAATAATAATAATAATAATAATAATAATAATAATAATAATAATAATAATAATAATAATAATAATAATAATAATAATAATAATAATAATTCATTACGACCATAGAAGACAGTCAAATGGCTGGATTGCATTTGCTTATACGTCAGCCTGGAGTAGTGCCAGAATTATTCATGGTGGAGTGGACTTAAACTAAGAAGCAAGTATTGGTTACAATGGTGAAACCACCATGGCAGTTGAGCGGTGTCGCTATGGCGGTGATGGATGAGCGGCACGATCGTTCCGCGCCGTGAGAACTCGCATAGTCCTTCGCGCTTCCCGCGCGTCACATGCGTGCCACTCTTGCGGTAAGGATTATGAGAAATGTCATAGGTCATTTATGCAGTTCCGCAGATATTATATTACAGGTATGATAAAGGTGGTCAAAACTACACTCTCTCTACAACTGAAAAGAAAAGCTAAAATGCAATGAGTATTTTTCTCTAAAAATCTTCTGTTTTTACTTTCTGTTTTCTGGCCGTTATGGCCTTTCTGTTTTCTGTATTCTGACAATCTCGACTTTCTGTTTCCTGATTTTTTTTTTCAAAATTTTCGCACATCCCTGGCTGGAACACAAGGGACGGGGGCGACGGGGCAGGATTACTAGAGAGGGGAGAGGACGGCGCAGCCCGGCCTTCGGCCGACTATGAGGGGGCCTAGGAATGAAGCAGCTGTTAACAAAGAACCGTTCTGCTTGTACGCTAGCGACATCAGTTCTGCCAAACTGGATAATTCGATAAGGAGGACGATAAAATGATTTTTGTGCAGGAGAATACAGCGACAAGAATTCCGTAAAAATTTTATTGGAGAATTTTGAGTAGATTTATAGCGATAAGACTGCTTTCGGAACTAGGATTGATGGTTTTGGCAGTGGTGTCGGCGTTTTTCATGCACTACATTTTTAAAATATCGTACCAAAATATGTATTGTTCCCAGAAGACGAAACTGGAGCGATAACTAGACCCTGTAGAATGATAGCGAGTTAACAAATGCTAGCGTGTCCACAGTGAATCTGGCACGCCCACCTGCCCCCACCTGTCCTGGACCAAATTATCAGTTGTTATCGATTTGCCTCTAGAAGTTCCTTTGACTATTGGACTTTTTCTGGATGATTTTTGCTTTTATATACCTGTTGGTTGTTGATCGGGTTATTGTTGCGTAGTTGTCTTGTTCATCGCACCAATCGTTTATCGTTTTCGCAGTGAAATGTCGTGGAATCGGCTCGGCCGAATCGCATTGAAACTGATAACTAGCGTTCTCTATCGCACACTACATGAACATCGTGTACAGTGTAGCTTGGTCGATTGAGATGTACCGTTTTTTTCATTCAAAATTATCGGTTTTGCAGTGTCTCGTGTTATCAGTGTTAGAGTTTTCAATCGAAGCCAGGAAGTAGTTTTGTGCTTAATCAACAAGCTTTGTAAAACCAGCCTCGTCTTCCAATTGACGTTTCAATTGATTTCAGAGTAACAACCTCCCACAACGTTCATATTGTTCTGAATTGAGAAATCACTTTTTTGCTCATCTACTTTCCCACATCTTTCTTGAACAACATGATCATTTTTCTGCACAGAGTATCCAGAAAAATGTGGTGAGGGTCGAGAACTGAAGTGCGTTTTGTGTTTCTGGTACTTGTTGAAAATATGAGAACAGGAAAACGACATCGATAGCTATTCCTTGGATACCTTATGCCTTCTTTTCGAGCAAAAACTAATTTTCGAAATACATTGAGGCTCCTTTTTACTCCTACTTTCGTCCCAATAAGAGAAGCATTTTCGAGTATGTTCTGTCGACAAGGTAACGGTCCGTCGCTACTACTGCACAATAATCTCTTTTTATTGCCTAAGCTTTGACGCCTACCCCAACCACGCACAATTTCCTAAAACAATTACTCAACTGTACCCGAATTGGCTCTCTCAATGGAATTATTCTGAAGCGCTGACTTGCTTGACGTTATGGAATGACCTTTGCCAGACGAGGTCAGCCCATATTTTCGCCGAAGTCCGTTGTTCTAAATTAAAGGCGGCACACACGCTCAAAAATGTCATAGATTTTATAACAAACCAGCCGTCGTGCCGACCTGCCGGCCGTCCTGACCGCTGTCTGGGAGCTTTGCCCCCAGAAACCCCGCATTTCCGCCTCTGGCAGCAATTGCTTATTTGTCTTCACATATATACAGTCAGCACAAAATTTTTTCCCACCTTAATTTATTTTGCTGTGGAGGACTGACTGGGGCTCACGTGGACACATGACGAAATTGATTAGAAGTGTGGCAAATCCTGCAGGCTGGAGTTTCCGAGCCCGTTTCAAGGATTTCATCCTGCTATTGTGAGACAGCGTTGTACACCACATTCCAAGACGTTCCACATTCTCCTGTTTGAGTCCCATCCACTTTTCACGGCGTCCTGCTCTCATACTTTCCACGGCGCAGTGCATCCTCCACGCCAACGCTTCACTTACTGCGACGCAGTGTCCGTTTCCCTTTGAGCGCTTTTGACTCTCAACAACGCCACGCACGCTCTAGAAGAAACGCTACTCTTATTGAGCGACGAGGATTACTCTTTACGTGTAGTGCTATTCTGATTTTACGATGCGGAGCACGCTCCGCATGAATCGCTTCTTACTTTCTGCAACATGGCGCACGCTTTACGTAAAGCCCTACTCACGTTTTACATCGCGGCGCGCACTACACATCAAGTACTTCTTACTTTCTACGATGCGGCACACGCTCCACATGGAGTGCTACTCACTTTATGTGAGGCGGCGCACACACAACATGAAGCGCTCCTTACTTTCCACAACGCTGCGCACGCTCCACATGAAGCGCTACTCAAATATAACGACGTGGCGCAGACTCTACATGAAGCCCCATCCACTTTTCACGATGTCGCGATGACGTCATCTGAAGCCCTACCCACTTTCTACGATGTCCCGATGACGTCATCTGACGCCCCACTCACTTTCCACGTCGTCCTGCTGACGTTATCTGATGCCCCACCCAACGATGTGCTGAATTCATCTGAAGGCCTACCAACTTTCTACGATGACCTGCTTGCGTCATTTGAAGGTATACGCACTTTCTACGATGCTCTGCTGACGTCACCTGAAGGCCTATCCACATTCTGTGCCGTTTTACACATCCCTTCTGCATTCTCGTTCAATAGTTTTGGGCGTAACCCTTCTAAAAGAGAAAAGTCTGCAGTTACAGAATTCTCACCTTATAACTGACAGACTGACGGACGGACGGACTGACAGACTGACGCCACTCTTTTTTATTACTATGGAAAGACCAGCGGCGCCTCCGATGTCGGTCGTTTGGCTTTGCCAGCCTGCTTCCATTAAAATTTGAAGGCACAGTTCAACTTAGAAATCGTTTCCTGTTTTTCAACTAGTTTTGAAGACGGTTCCACGATGATTCCAATGATATCTCTAGAATCGCACAAGTATCCCTGGTAGCGGAGTTATGGCCCCTCATAAATTGAGCGGCCAAAGCTTGGTGGACGACTTGTCCGAGGCTTGTAACTTCCGTCATTTGCTACAGATGTATGCGAGCGGACCTGAATGGAAGAGGAGGTCAAGAATAAAGGAAAGAGCAAGCTATTGATTAGTAACCATAGCTCATCTCGCCAGTGTTGAGCTCGAAATATCGTGAAAGGGGCGTGCAAAAGTGGCTTCCTTATGTGGGCGCACCAGGGTGGCTTCCTCCTGTATCTGGCTTATTTGGAGAAATCGAGATCTGGCCTTTGGTAGGGTACTATATGGGGTGGGCCTACCTCACAATTATGTGTAAATCTCAGATGTCGTCCCTGAGCTTGGACTGTGTCTCTAAGAGGCCGCGTGTCCACACTGAGCATCCACTACACTTGTTATCCGAAGATAATTCTTCAGATAATGGATCGATTCGGATAAAGCCGATTTTAAAATTTCCGGATATTGGTTCGATTCAGATAATGCCATTTCTCCAATGATTCGGATACGGATATCCGGTCGGATAATTTCGGATAACTTCGGATATTTTCAGAACAAAATTGAGGCAAAACGATGAAAAATAAACCAGGGACTCAAGGCAAGCCTTCGAAAACATCCATAAATGAGCAATCAGTAGTACTTCATTGCATTTGTAGCATGTTCACATATACATACATAAGTGCAAACTTCAATCTTCATATATACATTTTAATAAAAATATGAAAACAAATCTTTAATTATTTCATCATCATTGGGAGACACAGTATACTTGTTCCGAATCGAATAATCGGATGAGTATCCGACTGTTTCAGTCGGATAAAAAGTAGACTTTTTATTCGAAAAGTCGGATATTCGAAAAAGTGCGATATCCGACTACAGTCGAAAAGTCGAATATTCGAAAAAGTGCGATATCCGACTACAGTCGAAAAGTCGAATATTCTAAAGGGTTATATCCGACTACAGTTGAAACGTCGGATATTCGAATAATTCAAAATCGGAATATCGCCGCAAAGTCGGATCTTACAACCTGACTACAAAAAAACTGCTTGTCAATCACACTCCTCGAAAATAATTACGCTCATCCGGGAATCTTTATTTGATTTTAGTTATTATTTAAACACAATTTTTATTTACACTTGCTTTTGGAAGAAACTTTGTGGGTGTAGGTCAGATGGGAACGATATTTTAAGAATCCTTATTGATGTTGCAGACAGACTTCTGCTATTTGTTGGACGTCTACGGTGCGTGTCCAAACTATAGAGGCACCATATTTTCGTGCGACCGATGGATCGTTGTGGGCACCCTTCTGTGCGTCTGTCAAGTTTCCTTCCGTATTTAACAGCTCACAACTCTGCCCATGGGTAGCGAAGCGCCTTCAAGGGAGCGGCCTGTACGCCCTATAATTCTGTAGCGCAGGAATTTTCGGGTCATCGCGACCCTCGCTAAAACCCGCTTATACTGCATCGAAAGTGTAAGGGTACAAGCTCTAAGCATACTCCAAGCAAAAACAAAGGCGAACTTCTCTATTTCGATCTCGCTGTCGCTAATCCCGTGAATTTTCGCCTTAATTGTTGCGAGAATTTACGGGCCAGAGTGGGCAGGCTTGCGACAGGTCGCAACGAGGGAGGTCGTAAAAATTCCGGTAATTTTTGAACAAAAAGGAAATTTGAGGGGGGGGGGAGGGCTCGTAAAATTTTCGGAAAAAATGGCGTTTAGCTTCCAACCACTTGGAAAGGTAGAATGAGGTAGGAGTAGTAAGTTGAGTAGTAAGTAAGTGGTAAGTAAATCCATTTTTTTCAATTTTTTTCCCTAGCCTATCCATGAAAAATAACCGTTGCGTCGGTACCCCCGGGTTGTAAATGTGGCTCAACGGCGGTCCCAACGAGGATTGGCTTAAAAAAGGAATAATTCTGCGAAGGTAGCGAGTTATGTGGACTACAAGATGTCAAATTAACGAGATTTTGTACTAATTATAGGGGCCACAATTTTGGTCGCGAAATTTTTTCCATCCCAAGAAGGGGGGGGGGGGAGTTTGTTAGTCCACAGAGGAGTCGTAAAATTTTGGTCACCTGCCGCAACGACCTGCTTAACCATGTTATGGGCTTAGCGACAGCCTGTGTTGAACAGCGATCTCATCCCGCGTTGGCTACGCTGAACGAATGGATGCCGTTCGTAGTGCTAGTCCACTCATCTCACGAATCGATTACTCGATACTCTGTGGCTGATCGTGGAGGGTGACCCCGAACCGCTCTCTGGAAGACCGTGCCAACAATACTTTTGACCGCGGGGACGCTGCAGGCCGTGGGAAGAAACGGCAGTGTGGTCGATCGCAGCGGAGATCGCCCTATAGTACTGATCAGGTCAGGGTGGATCGATCAAGGCGGGAATCTTCCACCCTTTTTCCCGCATTCTCGGCAAGAACTTCCGTAGTTCCTGAAGGTGACGTAGCTTAAATTCCACCAACTGGGTCTAATATATCCGCAGTTTACGTAAATTCTCGCGATAAAATTAGACTAGATACCTACAAAACCCTGGGAATCTCATGTACTCGTGTGAGGCATTTCGCGATCCGTCGGCAGAGAGCAGATTCTCCCAGGAAGAATTATTTCCTGCAACTTTTTTGAAACTTCTATGTTTTTACGGTGTTCCCAAACTGTAGAGGCACTTGTCTTTACGGAAGTAGAACTCTGACTATGTGAGATTTCATAGCAAATCGAAATGTGATAGGCTCTCTACCGCAATAATCAACTTCAAAAACAAGGTTACATATAGAATCAACCCAATTTCTTTACAAGCAAATCGGACAGCTCTGACTGATCGGCGAACGTATTCGTTGCGAACTGCCTTTTTCACATCTAAATTGGAGAATATATCACGCTAGCAGCATATTGCTACGGAAACTCCGCCAGATATAAGCTCTTACCACGAAACCTGTGGCAAATACTATAAGGCACGCCTAAACATCCGCCAAGCAGTCATATCGGTCTGATTTTGGTTTGAGAAGTGATGCTTTAATCTGTCGGAACGCCCGCGAGTGGATGAGTGAGAATTTCATGTGTTTTCATGCAAAAAAAAAACGGTTACTTGCACCTCAATGTTTTTCACAGTCGGATAAAAAAGTCGACTTTTTATTCGAAAAGTCGAATATTCGAAAAAGTGCGATATCCGACTATAGTCGAAAAGTCGAATATTCAAAAAAGTGCGATATCCGACTATAGTCGAAAAGTCGAATATTCGAAAAAGTACGATATCCGACTGTAGTCGAAAAGTCGGATATTCGAAATGATTTTCATTTGGAACAAGTATAAGACACAGTATTATCCATACACATGTTTGATTCAGAACAATTAGCAAGTAAAAAGTATGCATAGCAACTATAGAAAAAACTTCTACTCTGAATAACTAGCCACTTCGTCATCTCCCTCGACCACACTGTTTTTTTTCCGCGCCGCAACGACTCTTCCGATTTCGGAAAGAGGAGGAAAATCCTGGGTTGATGCACTAAATAGAAGGCGGTATGAAAAAAAAGGGAAATTTATAGTGAAACAGTGAATTTTTATCCGACTTTATCCAAAAATTATCCGACTTTATCCGAAATTTTCTGATTTTATCCGAAAACTATCCAATTTTTTCCGGATTTTTACCCGAATTTTATCCGATTTCATCCGATAATTATCCGAATTTCACCCGATTTTATCCGAACTTTCGACCCTTCGGATAATGGTTCGGTTCAGATAATGCCAATTTTAAATTTCCCGGATATTTGTTCGATTCAGATAATGCGTTTTTTCGAATTTTCGGATATCGGATTATCCGAATCTCGGATATCCGGTCGGATATCCGAAAAGGAGTGATTCGGATACTAGGTATAGGATCCACGCCATGAACTCGGTTTTTTGGTAGTAACTTAAGAAAACAGGATTCGTTCCAATTATAGTTGGAGTACACATACTAAAAACAACATGAAATACTTGTAGGCAGACATTGAGTACATGATGGCCCTTCTACATATGCTCACTCACAGTGAAAGTTTTGTTTGGAAAGTCACTTAATTGATTGGCCACGAAGCGCGTCGGTCGGCAGCGCGGATTGACAGTAGCTTAGGAGTTTCTGAACAAGTTACCTGATACTTAATGCAAGTTGCATGATGGCTTCACGCAACTTTCTTTGAGTTCACAAGTAACTTGAAGCGATGTTACGTGTAACTTGACTAGTTTTTTAATTAAAGTATCATGTAACTTGCTCTGATAATACATAACATTGCGAGTAACTCGCCCCCGTTTTTACATGTTACCAGACACCCACAGCGGCCGGCGCCGACACACGACGCTGTGAACACACCGGAACGCGGCATGCTCCACGAGCATGCCGGGGAGCGCCAGCAACTAGGAGGGGCCTCCGGCCGGTGTGCGGGACGTAGTACCTTAAACTTGCGTAATGGAACCAACGACGGTGTCGACATCTAAAAAATTTTGAAAATAAGTCGCAGGTAACATGTTTCGAGTCGTTAATTCGATGTAGCCTTATCAGAATTCCCTGAGGGAGCATGCGGTCTCTTGAGTGTTAATCGTGCGCACTATTATTTTGGTTTCATCAAACGGAGAGCCTGCGTCGCTGCCCCCCCCCCTCCATCAAACGCAGTGTCCACGATAAATCTCGTTCTCGATTTTTCAGAGTGAAACACTAAGTTGACAGATGCTGGAAAGGATAATGTAGAAGAAAGCTGCGAAAACGGGCCAGAAATCGATAAAAACGGCTCTGAACTGTATCCCAGTGCGCTTACCTATCCCGGTCCGCCCCCGGGATAGGTAGGCGCACTGGGATAACTTGGACGAGCTTGTGGCGTCGCACATTTTCGGCGGCAAATCGCCAAGCAACTCTGCATGGTCTAGCATGATCGATTCGCACACATTTCGCGGGTAAATTGAAAGACTATTATGCCCAAAAATTAAACGCTGTGAAATCCCAATTTTCGCGTAAAAAGAGAGTCATAGGTACATAATAGGACTGTACTGTGCGCGCTTTCGAGTGAGTAGAATTTCCAGCGCCGCAGCCGCCGATCTGTTGACTCTAACAAGGGAACCACAATAAGTCATAGTGACCATTCCAAATGAAATGTACTTTTCTATTCGGACGAAAAGTCTGAATATGCCCATCGCAGCTGCCTAGACTCACCCTGAACAAAGTTATTGGCATTTTTTCTCTGATTTTCGCACTTATTTTACTCTCAAAAAAGCGAATTATTTCTAAGAAAATCCGGCAACGGACCTCATAATCGTGTTCAGCGCCCAAAACTACTCCACTAGGCAAAGTTAGGTCGAAGAAACATTTTAAAAACTTTGCACAGACTAACAGCGTTTTTGACTTTTACGGATTTTCGGTTGGGCGTTTATATATACCAATTAGAGGGCTCCCGAAGCGTTTTAGAAAAATATTCCAGATTTGACTTAAAACTCGCTCTGGGGGGTTATTTGGGGTGCTGATCACGAATCTGAGGTTTATTTATCGATTTTCCGAAGTTTTCGACTGTATTCGTTCACAGATTTCCATCGGGGGAGAATTTGATGGCAAATCGCGACTTTTGACGATTTCCGGAGTGCTTCTATAGAATATGCTCAAGTTATTTCTCTGAGGGTTATTTGGAGTTCTGAACACGAATCTGATGTCGGTTTATCGATTTTTGGCAGCTTACGGTAGATTACGGTGGGTATACGGTAATTTGGTCGAAGTCTCAGATTTGTCTCAAAGTTTCTATGTGGGAGTTATTTGGGGTGCTGAATACGAATTTGATGTGCATTTGTCGATTATCGGAATATTAAGGTAGGATTTGCCTCCTAAATGGCATGTTACCTACCGTAACCTACAGTAAATCCTAAAATTCGGGCAAGCAGGCCCCAGATTCGTGTTCAACACCCCAGATTACCCCTACATACATGTTTTTAGCAAAATCAGGAAAAAATTTCTAAAACACCCTAAAATTTCCATGGGGGGTATACCCTTACCTTGCCGCTAAGCTTTAAAAAACGCTCATAACTTTTTTCAGGGTGGTTCTAGGCAGCTGCGATGGGCATATTCGGATTTTCGTCCGAAAATGGTTCTAGAAAATTACATTTCATTTGAAATGGTCACTATGACTTATTGTGGCTCCCTTGTAAGTGGGTTTTAGAAACTGGAAAGTAAACCAAATTGGAGAAAATTGTATAAAAAAGCCATATCGAGTCAGTTTTGGCGCCGGAAACTTGACTGACTCCAGACGCAATTGCGGACCGGAATTTGGCCCAGATTTTCAAAATCAAAATCCACGAAAAAACTCAACCTGACGAAGAGAAAATATTTCTTAAAACTCAAAATTATTTTTGCACCAACCTAATAATTCGGAAATAATCTAGTCTTGACGATAAATAATGTGTATTGAGATGAGAGTGGCGGACTTATAAAAGGGGTCCAAAAACAGCTGAATGGACGAGCGCGTAAATTTTGCATCAGAGCGCGCGATCTCGCCGGGTAGGGCGCCGCTGGTAGCACCCTACCCGACATTCGCGCTGGGTAGGCTTTGGTAGGTTGCTACCGTGGGTAGCAAGTTTCGTGAATCGCGCGAATTTCGGTAGGAAGCTACCCTTACCCAGCCTATCAGCGCCAAATTTCGTTGATGAATCCGGCCCCTGGGGTGCGTTTTCACATCCGGATAGCCAATTACTAAGTGTGTTCTACATGCCTGAAACCGCACTTATGTGTCCTCAGGGCATGAAAACAGGCTCCGCCCATGCTAAGTAGCGCTGTTCGGCTTGAAGCTGTGGCCATGAAATTTTGGGTGCGCTTTCACATGCGGACAATCGTATTCAAAATGTGGGTTCTGCGCCCGAGCCTGCACCAACGTGCCCTTAGGGCATTCAAATCCTATGCTTCAGGCGATATCGCATCTTGGTTACGAGTCAATTTCGTGGAGTAAATAGCAAGAGATGTAACAGTGAATGATGCCCTTCTCAAACAGTCAACTATCTGTTATTTCTCAGAACTGCGAAATTTTTTACCTTCATCGGGATCGAACCTGTGAATCCTAAATCGCCTAAAAATGCATCAGACTAGGAAATTCCAAAACATCTGTGCCATTTCGTTGACAGATAGTCCGCTTGTAATGACCTCGATGACAGCGAATACTCGACACCACTGCTGCTGACATATCCAGGAGCGCTTTTGCGACACACTTTACCTGGCCAAGACTCCTCCTCAATGTCAGAGTCATTACCGATGGCCCTGCTACTGTCGTCTATGGTCTTGAACGCTTTATCACCAGTGAATGGTAAGCTCTTCTTGTGAGTTCCTGCCTTATTTTTACATCTCCCTTTCATAACTTGTCTCATTTTTTTTTCGCAGATTTTTCTCACTATTCAGTTTCTTTTTTGATCTCCTGTCTCATTTTGCTCTCTCAGTATGATCTCCAGTTTTATTTTGACCTCTTATTGTAAGCTCATTTTGCCTTCCCTGTTTGTCGTAATTTTTAAACTAGCGGTATGGCTCTCAACCCCCCTCCGCCCTGATAGAAGTCCATCTTCGTTCTTGGTTGACCGAAAATCCGACCCCCATCCCACCGGATGTCGACGGGTCCGACCCCCCCCTCTGTGATACATCCCACCTCACGCCGAACCCTGATTTGCATACAGTTTTCGTTGTTTTTTCCTTAGTTCCCCACCATACCTGCTTCAAACCTTTGATTTATATTCTGAAGTTGTTAAGATTCAGAGATAACGAAAAACCGGAAAAAAAACAACTGAAATGACGGTTCGTTCCATATTGGCCCAGAAGTGGACGAGTTATACTGCATTGGCTGAAATAGCTGAGCTAGCGACAAATTTGTCGGGATAACGACACTAATGAACTCGAGCGGCTCTTTCTGGAACGCTCACGACGTTAGTAGCGTAAAAAATGAGCCAAAATGACCGTAATCGAACATTGAACATTTGTATTGAGGGGCGAAGCCCGTATCGGTGGGCGGAGAAAGGATGATTTTGTGACTCAATACGGCTCATATACGGTCATTGTAACTCGTTTTCAACTCTTCCAACTTCGTGAGGGCTCTTCTAGGGCCCGAACGACCCCACTAATGTGGTTATCTCAACAACTTTTGCGAGCATGTATGCTGCCTTTAACCATGCGCGGTTTTGTTTTGGCTTCGATCCCCTTCCCTTAAAGACAGTGTCCACGATGAAAATCGCATTGGAGTTCGACCCAAAATTGGGATTGTTTGGTCGTGAGATAGTTAATAGTGAAGATACAACGAAGAAAATTGTTCAGAATGAGCAGAAATAACGGTTTCTTACGTTTAGGGCGTGGACGAGAATCATGGGCCCTGCTGATTTTCACAAGCGCGCGCTGATCGCGAAATCTGCGCGGATCGAGCAGGCTGGACGCGACAGAGCTGCTGAGCAATTCGCCATCGAAACGTGTGTGGCGCCACTAGCTCGTCCGAATGGGGGAGGGGCGAACCGGGATAAGTAGGCTCACCGGGATTACCTTCAAAGCCGCTTTCATCGATTTCTGGCCCATTTGCTTTGCTTTCTTCGACCCTATCCTCTCCAGCATCTGCCAGAGGACGAGATTTATCGTAGACACTGCCTTCAAAGGCAGTGTTTACGATCACAACAGCTTTTGGGTTCTCACCTGAGATGGGAAGCTCCGCGGCCCATTGGAACAACAACGCCGAAAAAGCGGCTAAAAAGTGCCCGAAGTAGCTCCATAGGGCCTTAAAGGCAGTGGTCGCGATAAAATATGCTTGTCTCCTTTTCCTCTCTAAACCCTTTTCTGGTTTGGAGTGGAAAATTTTTTCTTACCAGTCTCACTACTCTGAACTCTTTTCTGGGTTTAGAGTAGTAGGACCTCTGAGAAAAATTTGCGAAAAAACCGCTGTGTTGGGACAAATTTTGAGCCTGAAATCCCCTGTCTTTTGTTGGTGGACGAGCCCACTCCACATCATCGGCATCGATGATCTCTAGTATCAAGGACATCAGCTGGCTTGAAAATAGAATTCAATTAATGAACAATAGCCTTCAGACTGACCTTCTCGAATATTTCTGTCCTTGTCGAGTTAAACACTGAACGAAGGGCTTGCTTTCGTTTTCAGCTGTTTTTATTAGCTTAATTTGCATTTATTTCTGGCTGTGAACGTCAATGATTTTTGACTGCTCAGCATGTGCACATGTGCACGAATTGGCAGCTTAGGATCTTAGTAACTCTATTTATAGCTCGTCTCTTGCCACGTAAACTTCGTGGACTTGTACCTGTTTTGGCACGAGCTGATTTTTATTGTTTTTTCCACAACTTATCGCGACACTGCCTTTAAAGGCAGTGTTCACGACAATCTTCAATATTGAGATTATCAGCTAAAGTGATTGCTTGGCCCCGGTTTGAGCTGAAATGGCGAAAAAATTAGGAAAACACATAAGAAGAAAACGAAATCTTTACTCCCACCCCGCCTCTTTACTCTCGGAGGAGCTGCTTGTTGTGACAATAAAATCTTTTGTGGACCCGTCTTTTAGAATTCTCAACTCTCTGTTGCTCCTATCTTTCCTTCGCACCCCATTTTCTACTGTTTTGCGTGAAATATTCTTTCATTTCCGAATGATCCCATTATTTATCGGTCACAACCGCAGAGAACATGTTAATCAAAACGGACAACTCGTCCAAGGCAGTGATTAATGCCACCGGAATAAGGCGTTTTAGTGCGTTTGTTGCGGTGGCTAACGCATTGTTTTAGTTAAGAACTTTGGGAACGAGAACCATCGTTGGCTCTGCCTTGAAGGTACAGTACACCCTCAGATATGAATTTTCCGATTTTCATGATGTTGTGTAGTAGACTCCTCCTGCATAGCACTTGCCTAGTGATAGACTGTATTTGGGCAAAACCGTAAAAATTTTCAAATTTCGAATTTTCGAATATATTCGAAAGTCATTTTTTTCGAATTTCAAATTCTCGAATATATCCGAAAATCAAATTTATTGAATTTCAAATTTTCGAATAAATTCGAAAATCATTTTTTTCGAATTTCAAATTTTCGAATATAGTCGAAAATCAAGTTTTCCGAATTTCGAATATTCGAATAAACTCGAAAATAGTATTTTATCGAATTTCGGATTTTCGAAAATATTCGAAAAACTGATTTTTCGAATTTCGAATTACGAGCATATTCGAAAATCAAAATTTTCGAATAATTTTTTCTATTTTTCGGATAAATTTTCTCGAATTCACAAATGATAGTCTAATTTTAAAAAATTAGTGTTGAGCTGTCAATAACTGTGACTATCACTTTGTAGAAATATTCATCGTCTTTGATGTATTAATAGCCTGATGCCTCGCCCGTGCGCCACGCGCGTGACGCCCCCTCCGCCAGGGTGGCGACCGTAACAAATTTCTCGTCATTTTCATTATTAATCCGTCTTCAACTTCATTTTGGTCAATAATACTGAATTGCTAACTTCTGCTACTATGAGAGTGATCGCATGTTCAGATTTTGCTTGCTCGACAAAGGTAAGACCCATTTTATCCGCTCCGCCATAGCGTCGCCGCTGGAGTATTCATAGTCTCCTCGAGCGCGTCACGCGCGTTTATCACAGGACGCTTGACTTCAGGCGAGACTTGACCACCTCTATCCCTTTCCGGGGAAGCGCCTTATCGCACCCAAGCGCTGAGACCCTAGCGCCGCTCTCAAGACCTACTACTACCCCACGGCGCGGCCTATGCAAAGTTGCTGCCGCCGAGCTTGCACGACTTCAGGTGGGGGGGGGGGGCAGGCTAAACACTAGAGCTCGAAACCCTTACTTCCTTTCAAAGCCACGGAAAATCCCGCTTTTGAGCTACAATGAAGCCAGTGTTTTGGATTACCAGAAAATTAGCCGGGAGTTGGCAAATAGCTTCTTTCCACATGAGAATGCTGGCGAAATCGATTCGCGATTGGAACTGGTAACGAGACAGTAAAGCGCGGCAAACGCCACTATAGCGTTAATAACGATCGACAACGTTCTCTCCGCCACCACCGCGTTTTATCAGTTTTCTTAAAGAGCGGCATTTGACGCGGCAGCAAAGGTGGGCGTTAGGTCAATGGTATAGTTTTGCGACACGAGGTCGTGTCGCTCTGCACAGCGACAGCGACCGCCTACCACCCTTTAAATATGTCGCTGTCGTCGTGCGCTGTACTGTGACAGCGACAGTGGCAACGACAGGCATCGGCACATTTGCAGTATGTCAGCCCTCCACGACACGTCGCTCTGACGGACACGTGACAACGTGTCTTCCTACGACGACCAGTGCCATTGCTCCGATGCTGGTCCCGCATTTGTGCTAAATGCCATGACTGTTGCTCATGACAGCGACAATGTATACCATTGACCTTAGGCGACATTCATACTCCCGCCTCCGAGAGACGCGGCGTAGTGCGATCCTCTAAGGGGCTGAAAGGCAGGGCAGCATCCATTGGAGGAAAATCGATCGTGCGGAGCCGCATGATCGATTCTCCTCCATTGCATGCTACCGCGCCATTCAGCGGCGGGACTCTATTCCCTGAAGGGTCGTTTATACTTGCGCCGCCGAGCGGCGCGGCGAAGTGCAATACTACATTATTGATCGTGCCGCGCGCGAGATCAATCAATATTAGGGGTCGTTTATACTTCCGCCGTGGCGCGGCGCGGCGAGATGCAATACAGCCATATCGATCAAGCGGCGCCGCCTGGCGGCGCCGCGAGGCGATTAGAGTTTTTCTGCCCGAAATCTTCCAACGGTGCCGCACGCGGCCGCCGCCTAGGTGCTGCCGCGCCGCACGAGGAAAGCAGGCGGCGCGGCGGCCGCGTGCGATCCGCATTGACAAAGTATGCTTCTTTTGCTGTTATTTCATACACATTCTGAATTTTGTTCTTCTGATTCATCTCTGAAATTCCTTCCAAGGTCCTGGGCGTTGTTTAGAGTAGGCTGGGTTGTGGAAAGTTCATTTTTTGCTTTTGAAATCATTTTTGTAAAGAGAAATCGTTTTCAAAGACACTATCCGCCTTCGGGTGCTGTGCTATGGTACGAAAAATTCGCAGATGTTTCTTTTGCACAAGAAATCACTCATTACAATCAGCCTTGTGTTATGTCAGAGCTACTCCAGGCTGTGTTTAACGTCATTCTGCTATGTCGCCGCGTGAATTCGACGCAGCTCGATTATACATCCTGGTGGCGCGATATTTCAAGCGGCGCGGCGCGCCGCGCCGCCTCACTTATTGCCGCGCCGCTCCGTGGCGGAAGTATAAACGACCCCTTACAGAAATGCACTTCTCCGCACCGCTCGGCGGCGGAAGTATAAACGACCCCTAATATCGATCGTGCTGCGCCGCGCAGGACTGCGCGTAACTGAATTTTGTAATTTCGTAAATCGTAGATTTTCAAATTCCCCGTAATTCGCATTTTGTAATTCACAAGGCCTGAGACAAACCAAACCTTTCCAGCCGCGAAGACCACTTCAAGCTAATGCTTCTAGAGTAGTCATTGTAGATTAGTGAGCTCGATCGCTCCCGTCCGTATTTCAAGTAATTGTTTCTCTGGAACGGGAGGGTTTTGGAAGTTACAACCCTGGTACTGTCCATATCTGCCTGACAGCTACATAATAAATGCGAAAACGATAGAAGAACGGTTTGCTTGGCTGGCCATTCAAGCCAGCCTATCCCACCCATGAACCACCTTGTACGGTTACGCAATATTTCACACGATCCAAGCGTGTGAGAAACCCAAATCGGGCGTGGGGTAAATATGCCAAGATGGTGCTTTGATAGAGTGTGCTTTCAAAGGTTGATCAGAAAAAAAGGAACTTCTATTGAACTGCTGATTGTGCATTTCGATTGTTCGAATTTAAAAAAATCGAATATGCTCTCAAAAATATTTGAATTTCGAATATTATTCGAAACCGCTTTCCACGAAGTATTCGAATTTCGAATCGTATTCGAAAGCCCATTTTCGAAATTTTCAAGTATCGAATAATATTCGAAAACCAAAATTTTCGAATTTGAATTTTGAATGATTCGAAATTCGAAAAATCATTGGAATATTTTTCGAATAATATAATTCCGTCCGAAGTATATGATAGACATCGATTGCTCCAAATGAGCGAGGTATAAGCGGCCATCACGGGCCACTCCCTGTTCTTGAGTTTCGAACTCATTGTCAGTAGCAGCTAGATGGATTGATGAATTTCAACCACGTCCTCGATTTTGACTTCCTCGCCTGTCTGTCTTCTCATCCTAGTTTCCTCTCGCCCAAATGACTGCAAATGAAGAGACTCGCAGGCCTGAGACAACTTGATAACCAAATTTTCGCCCTCAAAATATAAGCATTTTTAAGGGATCATAAGTTCGAGTTTTGATGTTTTTGAATATCTGATGCCTTTTTATGGCATGGTATATGATCACAAGATGTCACAAGGTACTTTTTTCCACCTTACTTTCCTTGTGACATCTTGTGATCATAAGTTCGTTTGTTGTGGGCCTTGAACGATGTCAGAGATACTTTTGTGATCAGGGTGTGCTTCTCTTCAAGGTGAGCATAGAATCCGATTTTTTGGGTGTGCTGTGTCTTCAAACATAAATGTAGAGCGCCACCCCCCTCCACCACTTACTCACCTAAAACGCGGCCAGCTTACGGACACGCAATGTTCCAAGTTCGCCAATCACCATCTGTATCCTCCAGCGGGTGGACGGGGCAAAGCACTGCAACTCTGAGAGAACTGGCCGCAATCGCTCCGCAATCGTACCGCAATAGTGCCTCAACGGACCCGGCCGGAGCCGCAGAGGCACGATTGCGGTACGACTGCGGGGCGATTGCGGGCAGCCACGACCTTGCCGCAATAGCCCCGCAATCGTACCGCAATAGCGCTTTCGTCTCAGCTTTGGCGCTCCAGCTGAGCCTATAATTTTGTTTCCAAGCCATTTCTGCTATCACCAAGTCATTATTGGCCACGTCTTCTTGATTCTTACACAATCTCTACTGAATAAAGCATCTTTCCGTGGCCCATAGATTAAATTTTTTTTCAATAGCATTATTCACACACTGGACGCCAAAGATTCGGCTGCCTAAACCACGAATACGTGCTATGTAGTTACGTTGGCACTATAAATCACGAAAAAGCACAGCTACATGGTATTACATGCAGCTATTTGCCCCTACATATCTCTTCTCCGATGAACTTGTTGCTATTTTGAAAATCTATTTACTTTTGGTATGGAATGGGAACAATATTCCAGTTAGCTGTATCTCAGTCATCGGTCAGCTCGTCTGAAAAATGCTATGGCAGGTGCACCTCTAATAGGAGGTGTACTTCTAGCATTTCGACTAACAGACCCCAGATTCATATTCAGCACCCTAGATTCCACTTACATACAAGTTTTGAGCAAATCCGATTTCTTTTTCAACACATTCCAAATAACTCCTGATGATACCCTAACCTTATCGTTAAATTTTAGCAACGCTCATAACTCAGCGGGGTCAGCGTATCTGCGCGTGGGGAAAACCACCCTCACTGCCATGATATCATTTGAACGGGGAATGGCTAAAATTTTACGGAAGTCTTAGATGTGTTTGTAATTCGTATTGTTTTCTGAACTTTTGCGATTTTTTTGGCGTCTGTCTTATACGACGTACTCAATGAATGAATGAACTTTTTGAAACCAGCAGCTTGGGGCGTGGTACTGCAAAGTTTTACTATAGATGCACAAGAGATACTGGCAATACGTTTTGTATCCGCAGATCCGACCTACGCTTTGTACACTTTGCTTGTGAGTTGGTCATTCGTTTTTCAAAATCCGATTCAAAGGCAGTGCTCACAATGCAAAAATTGCCCGTTTTTTGCAGGAAAGTAAGCTTTGGGTCCTTCTGAGAATAGTAGGGATGGAAGGAATTTGAAAAACGGCCACGAATCGTGTTAAAATATCGTGAACCAGTCGACCCACTGGATCACCCCGCCCAAGCCAAATGGCAGTTGTCCATAGTTTCTAGTACCAAAGGAACTGTTGATGAATTTTTGAATACTCTTTATTCCGGGAAATTGTAAGATTCAAACACGAGCATTCAACTTTCGTATTTTTTCAAGAGTTTCTGGTACACGAAACAGAAAGCAAAGTCATTTACCTAACAATTTCAAAGCCCATAACAATTTGCGACATTTGGTTTGACGTTTTGTCAGCAGTGTGCAAAACACACCAACAGGCGTGAATAAATAATAAATAGTTTTTTTAAGAAGTTTCTTATTCGGCTTTCAAAAGTTCTATAGAGACGTTTTCCAATTATCCTCTACATCGAGAATTTGCCCACTGAAAAAACATTGAAAACTAGAAAACGGCTTTCTATCGTGGATACAGCCTCTAAAAAAGTTTTGAAAAAAAAATCCGCTTATCCCTGGAAATACACGCGAGAGAACTATGGGACTTCGGCTTGGCACAGAATGCGCATATTGTAGAATTCAGGTGTGTGGTCGAATGTGCTAAAAAACTCAAAAGCTCAAAACTCAAAAAGCCTCTCAAGCTCAAAAAATGATTTTAAACTTTCACGCGAAAAAATGATTAGAAATTTTGTCAACATAAACACTTATAAGACTGAGTAGGATGAATGGGTCAGTGTTTCCCGTAAGAGAGGTAATGAATTTTGAGAAAAACAAGAGACACGCTCCCATTTCAACTGAACTGGAAGACGTAGACGAGTGATTGAAAAGCGTGGCAAGCCGGGTTGAGTGGATCGATAAATGGCATGGCTGGTTTCAGCGGCACTGTTATTTTGCCGCAGTAGCTCCGCAGTAGTACCGCAATCATTGCGGCGTTATTGCAGTATTTGACAGAAGTGCGAGCCCACTGCATCGTCATTGCGGTACGACCGCGGAACTATGGGGACTGTGGCACGGTTGCGGTACTACAGCGGCCAGTTCTCTCAGAGAAGCTTGGGAGTTGGAAACGTCGCTGACATCTGGGTTCTGCCTCAAGAGTGCGTCGTCTGCTCACCTTGGAGATGGCTTGCTTGAAAACACGGCTGATCTCGGTTGACGTACCATGCACTGAGGACCAAAGACCGTGACTGACAGACGTATCATCTTTATATAGTAAAGACCCATTTTTATATAGTAAAGATATCGAGTGTTTGGAGCCGGTAGTGTTAGAAACTGAAGAAGAGGCCCGACGGAAACTCACTATGAACAGGGGAATGAAGAATGTTTTCGCAGCGTTCTTGTACCAGGGGGCGGATATGGCAAGACATTGGTGGAGTCGCAACGCTATGTTTGCTCAAGATGATTCAAGTAAGATGATTCTAAATCATTTGGCGCTTCGAAAGGCATGAGCGTTGTATTAGGAGCCGTAGGACTCCATGAACATCGCTACCTCAACCACTTTTGCGAGCGTGTATGCTATCCTAGAGCTGTGTACATATATTTGCCAAGGGTCTTCAGCTACAATTCGAGCACGAACTTATCGTCCGCCGCTTCTCCGTTTATTGAAGTGCACCCTTGAGTACGGAATCATATTGATTTTTAAGCCATTCAAGCGTGCACGCGCACGCCGCACAGCAGCGTGCGTGTGCACGTTTTTAATACATAAATGACGTAGGCTTGCGAACCCGATCCTATGTCAAACCGGTCTTTTGGAAGGTTCATGTTCTGTTGCAGATGGCCTTCCTTTCCAAATTGGCATATAAGCTGAACATGCAGGTTCTTACAACTAATTGCTACGAGACCATCCATACTTGGGAACCTGATTGTTATAAAGCGATTCTGGTGAGTGACCTGTTTTAAATTTCTGACTAAATAGAGTGGCCTCAGTTGTGGTCACCAAAATCCAATGCGCCGTTGCAGATAATACAGTGAATACGGAGCGGCTTGCGACCAGGTAAGTCTCATCATTTCATAATTCGAATCACACCACTGGAAGATTACTTACAGACTGATTAATGCATCTGATGCCCTATTATTTACGAAACGTTACGCCTCACGGCATTAAATGCTTCACGGCATCTAACGAGCTTTTTTTGGCTGGGCTACTATTTCGCCTAATGACCTTGTGATCGCCACGAAATATCATATGCTATTGACCTGTTAGCTTCTAGTAACCATACCTGTCACATTTTTCTTGGGAATGACCTATTGTAATTCAAGTGGTTGTTTTGTGTCCTCTTTTCGATTTGACATTTATTGATGTATTCATTATAATACGTGGCGAGCGACGCGCATGAGAGCGCGTCGCTCGCCACGTATTATAACTCAGACATTCGCTTTATGAACTCGATACCAATAGCATATGTTCCGCCAAGCACCTGCCGGAACATATCGATTAGGTTGGCGGATGACTACAGCAGACACTTTCTGTTATGAACCCGATACCAATTGCATATGTTCCGGGAACATATCCATTTGGTTAGCGGAAGATAAGAGTTTCAACCAGCTATCAGTTTACTTTAGGTTTCCAAAACTGTTCCATACCACGAAAACGTGATTTTTCAACACTAAAACGTTGAAACACTCATCGCTTTAATCGTAACATGTTTTGAACCGCTCATAAAGTCTAATTGCACAAAACATTCATTGTTCTCAGAATAAGTGTTCTACACAAAACGAGAATTCTGCCTTCATACTATGCATGCTACTCTTCTCTATAATATATCAACTTCTACATACATACCTACAAAACATACAAAACAGTATTACATCGGTATTTGTCTATAAAACAGAACAAATACTACGCATTCCTTTCAAGAATTGATACAACATAATATTCCATAGTCTATTCCCTACTTGAAGATCATTACAAATCCGTGTGTTCCCTGAAACAGTCCAGTCCCTCCCCGTTCCTCGCAACGAGATTTGGTTGAATTTTTGACGTTTTCACGGACCCCCCCTGGAGCGTGATTTGATCTGCTCTGAAGGCAGTGTTCACAATAAAAGTCGTTTTTATGTTTTCCGCCTATCTTGAAAACGGTCCCATGCTGAGTTCAGTGATGTCCCTGGAATCGTACAAGACCCCTTGGAAACAGAGTTATGGCCCCTCAATATTCAGCTAGGGAAGCATTGTGGACGAGTTGTCCGAGGCTTGTAACTCCCGTTTTTTGCAGCCGATGTATGCGAGCTGACCCGAGTAAAGAGAGACGTTGAGAGTGAAGGGAAGAACGGGGCTTTTGATCGGAAACCATCGCTCATCTAACCACGAGTTCAGAGAAAGTGTTATAGGACGTGGGCGTAGTGGCCCAATGGGTTCGCTGGCCCACGAGATTTTCACCCACTTACCGGCCGTTTTTCGTCGCACTGCCGTTCTTAATCTTCATAGAGGAACCCAAAGCTTACGTTTGAGCCAAAAAAACATTCAAATTTGTCTTCGTGAACACTGCCTTTAATGCAAATTTAAAGTAGAGTAAACATTCATAAAAATGATATGAATAGTAAATTAGACCACGGACGAGAGTTTAAACAGTGTACTCTTCTTTAAGTTTGCATTAAAGGCAGTGTTCAAGAAGACAAATTTGCACGTTTTCTGGCTCAAACGTAAGCCTACACCCCCATTCAGAAAAGTTCTTTTGGTCTATCGGCAAAGCTCAGACCCCACCGTTCAAGCAGCTGGGACAAGAGGATAAAGTGACAATGCGTGAAATCTATGACCTGTTATCCTACAATGCTTGACATCTATGACCTCACGTCCTCGTACAGTCCACGGCAACAAAAGAGCCGGTGGTGTGGTTGCGTTTTTTCTGCTTCTTATATTTTTTTCCGTGTTATTCCTGCGTAGTTTTTGTTGCCGTTCTGTTGCCTGCGGGCGCAGGCTGTCTCAAATAAACCCCTCACATACATACATTCCGTGTGCTTTTTTACTGAGAAATAAAGTTGTCGAATGAAATCAGTGTGAGACTTTGAGTGTGTTTGTGTTGTACGAGAAACGCACCGTTTTGCAGTATCCCCGGTGCTTTTCTCTCCAATATGTAGAAAAAAAATCAAGATTTAGCCGTCGATTATGGCAGTGCCTCCGCTGTGGTGCACACAAGCACCCTCTTCAACGGATAATTTTTAGTCTTTTCCCCAATTTTGAGTTAAAAAACACTGGTTGAAAAAGACAACTTCAAGAATAAGTCACTTTAAGTGCCTGTAGAAGAAAAGGTTAGACGAAATTAATCAATAATCAAAGCAAGAAGTGAGAAAATTGAAAAAGTAGGATTATAAAATCAGAAGACAGAGAAACAAGGCATAAATAATAGAACGAAACAGAAATCATTCAAAACTATTTTTGTCTACGACGCTAGACGCTTACAGCATAAAAAGCGAGCGTACCGATCGTCAATTCGGAAAGACTTTTTCGGTTGGCGAAGCATAACAGACAATCGTATTCGTTGGCGGTTCATAACAGCCTCCTGTTTCCACAAATACCAAACCTATAGCAAACCAATACACTGCGAACGTGGCCGCGCTTTGGTTTGCAGTAATCGATTTTGGTACCCTATTGGTTGGCGGTTGATAACTACCCTGCTTTTTGGCATCGAGTTCATAACAGCGATGAATAAATAAATAAATGTCAAATCGTAAGCCGAAATCGCGAGTTTGAATAACACCTTGCAATCATAAATTCGTTGGTCGCATATCGGAATTATGTGACCCCTAATCAAATTTTTGAGCATGCCGAAACGGTACGAGCGCACTGTAAGCTCCAGCTATAAGCGCAATCGTGCACGTGCAAGAAGTCAGCTACCTTAAGTGATTATGCAATTTTTTTCATTTTGGGCCGATCCTCCGCCAACCATCTAACACGAAGCGGAGTTAGGAAGAGCAGCGCGATTACGAATCTGAACGATTCAGTGCTGAATACTCTCGATCCCAGAATGGGACTGTTGGATATTTCTTTTCAATTTGAGTAAATACGGAGGATTTTTCTCAATTAGGTGAAAATGCATTTTTCTCATTAAACGAGGATGCGATACTTTTCTTTTATGACATGATTTTACATCCGCATTCCCGGAAGAGTGCTCAATGATGAGTGGGAAACGAATCAATGCTGTGCGCGCCGCGACCGCGCGCGCTGCCTGAGTGGTCTATAACCACTGAATTACTCACCGTAGTGTGAGAATAGGGTTTAGTTAACCAGGGGCAAACCACCCATAACGCTAACTCCTGTTCCGATTGTCTCTTGATGCTGGTGCACCTGTTCAGATAACTGCTTTCTTTTCTGGGTCGACCAGCGTTCCGTCTCGCTATGGCAATATCTCAGAGAACACCCATGATGTTTACTCCTCTCCCATTTCGACCTTTGGTCTTTCAGATACCGGGCTTTCATAATACTGACTCTCCACCCCGTCTCCGCTCCTCGAATTCTATTCGGTTTTGGGGGACTGTCTTCGAGCGAGGCAGTACAGGCAGCGAGGAGTGCGTCAGAGAGAGGAGAGCAATAGCGTGGAGAGCGCGGAGAACCGAGAAATTGGAGGGAGACCGTCGCCAGAACCGAGTTCTTATAAAACTAAGAAAGATTAAGAGTCGAATCTCACACTTTTCCAGGCACAGAGAAAGCTTTGAAGTCAGAATTACGACACAACTATACTGGTGATGCTCACGTTCAAGTTTCGCCGTTGACAGAGCATTCACACTCTTTGGGTGGGCGAAATATGCCATAACTATGTCATGAAGTAAAATTTTTTCTGAACTTGAAAAGATTTTTGGAATCAGGACGACGAGAGGGAGCGATTAGTGTTTTCAGATTCAGAAAGTAACCACCCACAAAGATTTTGACTCCTTCTAGAGAAAATAGGCCATAACTAGGTTAAGACTCGAGTTTTTCTCAAGTCTGAACATATAATCGGGATCTCCTCAGCGAGAGGAATCGAATGGTTTATTCAGGTTCTCAAAAAGTCTACTCCGAACGAAAACGGCGTTTTCGACGCGATTTCGCGTCGCCGACGCGCTTTGGGACAGAAGTTATGGCCGGTATTGTACGCCTAACAATGGGAATATAACTTGTGTAGGTCTGTAGGGTGGAAATGTAATACCATGCGGAGATGTTCATGCCTGACATGGTAAAGTAGGATAGATGATTCATTGATCTGAAGGTGTTATAAGCTCGGAAACTTTGCTGGCTGTTGCACCTCTTATCAGTCTACACAGAGCTGAACACGCTTGGAATGAGATTTGGTGGCGCGCATGGTAGAGCGGGGAATGCTACGCGTGCGGCGAGGGTTCGACTTCCCTCATGGGTTTTGTCATTCACGAAACGTTCATATACACACATATTTTTATCAAGATTTGTATTCCAAATGTCATTTGCAGTGCGATATAACCCTCTTATAGACTCGGGCCCATGAGATTCAAGGTTTTATTCCAAGCGAGGTTTTTTGACGGCATAAACATCACAGAGGCACTGTAGTGTGATTAAATGCATGAAGATACGCAAGTCAGTCCACATGTTCCATGACCCGTGCTTAGACTCAAAGTCGAAACATTTTAGCCCTCTGATTTTTTGAGGCATTAAACAGTAACATGAGGCGTCCGTTTTCAGGGTAGTCGATGACCGTAATACATTACAGAATGTCTAGCAATAGCAACCTGCTGTAATGTACCGCAAAACACAGAATGGAAACAGTATTCGTGTTCAGCGCCTCAAAGAACACCTCTAGACAAACCTTAGGTTATTTTATTGTCAGAGTTCTCGAAATGTATAAAAAGGTACAGGAGATTGACTGCCTTAGCAGCCTATGAGGTCGAAAATTGTATTTTCCAGTCTGCTCGGACTGCTTCTCAGTTCGATATGGATTTCGGTGATTCATGCTCCTATTGGCAACACTATGTGTTTCATGTCGATTGAAAGCCTGGAATAGCACTACGTCTAGGTTGCTAATGGTCTAGCAGAGATTGTCAAGTTTCGCTGCACTTCCTTTTTTCATTCCTTTACGTTTCATTATTTCATTACAAGCGTGGGTGGAAAAAGGCGATTTGTGCCGGGACCAAGTGGTCCTAGCACGATTGTCACGTGTCGCATGATGAAATAGACGTAGTCCTCGAATGCGGATCGGAATTTGGCTCCGAAAACGACAGTAAACTGGCTATTTGTGATGTGGGCAATGTGCTTACCTCTGAAAACCCCCTGGAAATTGATTTAGAAAATGATTTTATGTGGTGAATCTTCGTGAAAGTACTCGTATTTCACCTCACTGGTAGAAAACAAAGTGAGTGGGACATAAAGGTGTGACATGTGGAATTAGGATAAAACCGTTTCCTATCCTACTGTCCGGCTGCTCGCAAAATCTCATTTTCAAAGTGTTGTGTGGAGATGTTTCACACTACCAGGATGAGATCCAAAAATGTGTCAAATCCGGAGGTGGTCACGGTCGTAAAAGTCGTCTTCTTACCTATACAGAAATGGTTTTTGAAACTTTTCCAGCATTTTGGGCATACTTCTTTGGTACCGAATTTTTTTTCTCATGTGATCAGAATCCAGATGTAGTGAAGGTCAAAGAAATTATCGTTTTATTACCTATAAAGAAATGATTTTTGAAATATTCGCCACATTTTGGGACCTACCTTTTTGGTATCAAAAAAAAAGGGTCCTCGGGTTTTTCCTTCGGACGTACTTGTAAAGTATGAGAAAAAACGTTTTCTCGTTGTTCGTGTGCATGTGGGGTTTATTTTGAAGCTTCCCACTAGTACTATTCACAGGCCGAGTTTGAGACCCCCAGCTCTTGATTGAACCGAGAACGAGCTACTGGGATAACAAAATTCGTTCAGTGGGATTTGGACCCCTAGAACCGCTATTATCACATTGAGAAAATTTTTGGGTAAACCCTCCTGGAAGGGACTGCGCGACAATTTCTGGTAAACCTTTTTTTTTGTAGAACAACTCCCCACCTCATATCAGCCGAGCAGGAGCAGATCAAGGTGTAATTTTTCGCGTCGAAAAAGCCCTAAAATCTTTTCCGGACTTGGAGCTGTCAGCTATGAGAAAAACCTTTTCTCATAGGTCATGTTTTTGTAGGATTTATTTTGATGCTTCTCACTAGTACTATTCATAGCCCGAGTTCGAGACCCCCAGCTTTCGTCTGAACCGAGAACTAGTCATCATAAAAGAAAAATGTTGACAAGTTGTAATATACTCAGAGAAAAAAATCGAAAAAAAAGAAAGTAGAGAATGAATGGGAAAAATTCGAACTTTTGTTCGCGGAGGGGAGGGAGCGCAGTGACGAGCCACCCGCTGGAAGGGGGGGGGGCGCACTCTTCACCGACCGATCCCACTGCCACGCCCAACCCTGCTTCGCTATACATTAGCAATCTCTGCATCAGGGCTGTGCGTAAATACGAATTACGATTTACGAATTACGGGCGTTTTCGGCAATTTTTTTACGATTTACGAAATTGTGGCCTAAAATCGTAACGATTCGTAACAAATCGTAACAAACCGTGAAAATGCGCTTGAGAGCACAACTTAGGCTATTCTCGGCTCCGAGCAGCCTGACAGTTCGGCTCGTTCCTGTCTCAATCTGCGAGACGGCTTCTGTTGCTCACCATGCTCCTTCCGTTCACCCAAACAGCAACAACAGTGGCCAGAGATTGAAAAATGAACCGAACTGTCAGGCGCCTCCGATTCCTGTTCGGTGCAACTCGGGGTCTAGAAACCCCCGAGATTTAAAATTTGCTGTCTAGAGCATGGTTAAGTTTGACACTTTTTTTGCAGTCCTTAAATTTTATTTATCTTTTTAATTTCAACTTTCGGTAAAGCCTTTCTCCCAGAGCTCAGTCAGCAGCAGTGGGGTCGATCATGGGATAGGGGCTCTCTACACACCGAGGGAGGAGTTTTCTCGCCTTTTGCAGCTCTAATTCCACTCGGGACCACTTCGATTGCATTGAGTAGTGTGTCGTGCCGAACTGCGTGAACAGGACAACTTCCTCTTCTGTGTGCAGAGAGCTCCTCTCTCTTCGGTCATGGCGAAATATAATAGTATGTGGCTGTTCTCTACAGGCTGGCCTATGGAGCAAATAGATTGGAATTTCGAAAACAAACTCCACCACGCGTCCGCCATCTGTGGTTCAAAAGTGACGAGCAGAAAATCTGGTATTTCGTGAACTAAAATCTGCTGAGGGATCGTCAAATTATTTTTCTCACCTGAAAACACCATTCGACGAAGAGTTTTGCGAGGTTCCCGCATTAAGCATTGATGGATTTCTGTCTTCAAAGACAATCAAGCTTTGAGAGGAAAAGTAATTTTGAAGCTCGGTTCGAAACATTTCAACAAAAAAAAGACGGCTGTAAAGTCGCCTACCTTTTCGAAAAAGTTATGAAATATTTTAAAAATTTAGAATTTGGCAATTCTAAATGCGAAAGAAAAGAATAGGTCAGGTAATTGTATCTTTTCGAAACCCGCGATTTTGAGGGGACCTTCACATTTTTGCATCCGGCCAAAGCGCCGCTTCGCGGCGCTTTGTCCGGGAACCATAAGCCGGGGGGGGGGGGGTTCGAGCCGCTTCGCGGCGCTCTGTCCGGAAACTGTGTGGCTGTTCTGAATAATTTAAATCTCGCACGGTCAGGACAACCCCGGCCAAAGCGCCGTCTTGCGGCGCTTTGTCCGGGAACCATAAGCCGGGGGTTCGCGCCGCTTCGCGGCGCTCTGTCCGGAAACTGTGTGGCTTTTCTTAATAATTTAAATCTCGCACGGTCAGGACAACCCCGGCCAAAGCGCCGTCTTGCGGCGCTTTGTCCGGGAACCATAAGCCGGGGGTTGGCGCCGCTTCGCGGCGCTCTGTCCGGAAACTGTGTGGCTTTTCTTAATAATTTAAATCTCGCATGGTCAGGACAACCCCGGCCAAAGCGCCGCTTCGCGGCGCTTTCTCCGGGAACCATTCCTTCTCCTTCTGCAGCCTCAAAGTGGTTTTTGTCATAGGTTGAGGAACTGGGCGGCCTTCACAGGATTCGTCCAGAGGTCCATTGTTGTTAAGGAGGTAGGTCTCTTCGGGCACATGAACAAGTGCGCCGTGTCGTGTCCGGGAGCACCACAGTCCGGGCATGCGTCTGATCGGCTGCTGTCGATCTTGTTGGCGTAAGACATTAGCAGAATAGAGTGACCACAGCGCAGCGAGGCGAGAGCACATCTGGCTCGCCGGCCGAGTTTAGACTCGGTCTCGCAAACCCGAGGCGACACTGCTCCTAAAATAGGGTTCACAGCCGCCTTCTCCAGATATCCTCGAACAAACTGGGTGTGCTCCTCGCGCAGAAGACGAAGCCTTTCCATGTTGGAGTCGGCCCATCTCTGTACATCAACTTTACGAGGAGCATCTGCGAACGGCGTCCTAATCGACCTCTCTCTAATGGGCTTCATAATTCTCTTTGCCGGATGATTTGGTTGTCTCAGAACATTAATATACATCTGCTGTGCCTGGAGTTCACAATGCCCCTTAACTGGCAATAAGCAGGCCTCCGCGTGAAGATGTTCTATTGGAGAGCTCCTTGCACAACCGGTAGCGATTCTAGGCGCAGCATTCTGTATACGCTGCAGCTTGTTCCAGGAGCTGTCTGACACCAGGTGCTGCCACACTGGTGCCGCATATTCCAGAGCCGGCTGAAGTATTGCTCTGTAGGTTCTCAGTATAGTCTCCCGGCTGCTTCCCCGTGATGTTCCTCCGAGAGCTCTCAGAATATTAAGCTTTGCCTTGACGACTGTCTGTTTCTGTTCCGCGTTTTTGTGGAACTTCAGTGACGGATCGGGTATAAGACCAAGCAGCTTAGGGAATCTTACTGCTGGCAAACGATTACCATCCCATCTAACATCTGGGTGGGCACTGTGTTCCTTGGTGCTTGCTGTGAACACTGATACAGAAGACTTTGCAGCAGAGACTGCGAGCATCATATTATCGAGGAAAAGCTCCAACTCGACGAGATAGGCGCTGATCTTGTTAGCGGCTACTTGCAGGTCACGGTCCTGGCACATGATGGTGATGTCGTCGGCGTACAAAACAATCTTTATATCCTGTGGTGGCTCGGGAAGATCCTCAAGATACAGGCTGAATAGGGCGGGGGACAACACTCCGCCTTGCGGAACACCAGCTGCGATTGGAATGCTATCGGATACGTGATTCTGGAATTGAACCTTAGCCCGGCGGACTTTAGTAAACGCTGCAATCCATCGCTTCTGCCAGGAAGGCAGCGAGGACTTCAGCAGTTTGTCGGATATCAGTCCCAAGTTAAGAGAGTCAAACGCTTTGGTCAGGTCGAGGGCGACGGCCACCGTTCTTAGGGGCTTTCTCATGTTGAATCCGTCGACCGCAAAGCTCACGATCTCCAATAGAGCAGTAGTGGTAGAGTGAAGTTTCCTGAACTCATGCTAATGCTGCTGTCGCTCATTTTGCTCAGCCAGGTCCCTCACGATCAAATTTCAGCTAATTTGACAACGGGAGATAAAAGAATAATAGGTCGAAAGCCTTTTACCGTACTATGGGACCTGCCTGGCTTTGGCAACGGTATCACATTAGCTGTCTTCCAAGCTTGGGGTAGAATGCAGGTCCGGAAAGAAGTGTTAATGATATCTGCAAGCATCGGTAGAAGTTCCATGGGAAGCTTCTTCAGGATGACTGGGGAGATACCGTCAGGTCCGATAGCCTTCGAGTTCCGCATTTCTTTGATAGCCTTCTTTACTTGCGTGAGAGTAAAGGCCTCAGAAGCGTTCTTTAGCGGCAACCGGCTCAGATCTCTAACCGTGACTCTGTTTTGCACGCCTCGCTTGGCACGTGTGATGAAGAAGTTCTTGCCGAGCGCATAAGCAGCCGCTTTCCCTGATTTGAAGACGTTCTCCTCGAGCTCAATAGCGGAGCTCATCGAGGGAGCGGACTTGCCGGAAATTTTCCTCAACACTTTCCACGTCGTAGTTCCGTCAGCCTTAAAATTCAGCTTTTCAGTGAACTTTTCCCAGCATTCCTTCTTGTTCTTATCCAGATCCTGCTTGATCTCATTATCCAGCACAGCTATGTCCGGGTCTAGATGGTCTGCGGCTCTCTTCTCATCTCCGCACGGCGAAGTGCAACATCTCTGAACAGGGTCCAGTCTGCTAGGCCTAAATTAAGATAAGTACGATGACGAAAACCAGAGTAAGGGGCAAGAGAGTCAGAGAGATCAATATAGACAAAGACGGGAATGTGATCACTGGACAGAGTTGTGGATGTGGACCACGTGCAAGCATTAGAGAGACTGGATGACACAAGAGAGATATCTGGGCTAGAAGGTCGGCCGTTGGCAGGGAGACGAGTGGGCTGGTCATCATTGAGGATAACCAGGTCACACTCCTAAGCCCATTCCTCGACGTCATCCCCTCTGGCGTCAGAGTCAAGAGCAGAACAGAACGTGTGAGCATTGAAGTCACCCGCAAAGACAGCTGAGGGAGAGAGTGAGCAGTCGTGCAACTGCTTAAGGAGAGGTATAGGATTATAAGACGGGGGGGGCAAGATGTTACAGGGGGGATATAGACGTTAAATAGAGATAAAGGGGTTTTGAGGGGGAGGTGGACAGGAAAGTACTCAAAAGTACCGTCTTTAGGAGTATTGGGAATAATATGAGAAGGTAAGGCAGATTGCACAAAAATAGACACTCCGCCCCCAAGAGCAGACCTTGGCATGTGATAGGCGGTGTAGCCCGGAATGTTAGGTTGGGGATAAGTGGTAGATGGAGAGAGCTTGGTTTCTTGAACCATGATAACATCCGGGTGATGAGAAGGCGCGAATAGAGAGAGTTCAGATAACTTGTTGCGAAGGCCGTTGAGATTAATGTGAACAATGGAGAGGGGCGACTGGTAGTTGAGGAATCAGAGTTGCTGGGGGCAGAGCATAGAACACAACGAAAGGATGAGTCATGATGCCTCACAGAACTGAGGCCCGAATAGGAGAAGTGCACCCACCTTTGGCATCCGAAGCACTGGACACTTGTTTTATGCCAGGTAACATCCTTGCTGCAGGTGGCCCATGGATCCTTCTGCTCTGGACCTGGATTCCTCTCGATGCCGGCCCTCTGTAGTAAACATCAGTAGAGCTGCGGCCGACCAGCACCTCTCCCATGAAAAGAACCCTCTTCTCGGAGGGGTTGACGTCGGTTTGCACGGAGGCGATCTTCTTTCCTCCACACTGCCACGGCACGAACGTACGACATCTCGGCAGCTCCGGGAATTATAAGCCGGGGGGTTCGCGCCGCTTCGCGGCGCTCTGTACGGAAACTGTGTGGCTGTTCTGAATAATTTAAATCTCGCACGGTCAGGACAACCCCGGCCAAAGCGCCGTCTTGCGGCGCTTTGTCCGGGAACCATAAGCCGGGGGGTTCGCGCCGCTTCGCGGCGCTCTATCCGTAAACTGTGTGGCTTTTCTGAATAATTTAACTCTCGCACGGTCAGGACAACCCCGGCCAAAGCGCCGCTTCGCGGCGCTTTCTCCGGGAACCATAAGCCGGGGGGTTCGCGCCGCTTCGCGGCGCTCTGTCTGGAAACTGTGTCTTTGGAGCTCTCTGAATACCAATCTCGTAGGTTCCGCCTTTTTCCAATTAGCAGGGTTATGGCAGCATATACTGAGGGTACGCCCACCCAATCATGATTGGTCGACGATATGAATCGCAAACAGCATAACAGGCAGTATATGCTGCGTAGGTGCTGTAGATGCCAGCATATCCCGCGCACACAGCAGCATATCTTGCTAAGTTCCTGAAGCGCGAACGCACGCACAAACACGGCGGCGGTGCAATAGTGATGGAGGCCCAGGTGGTCGTACTCTGTGCTCCGATTCTTTTATTATATGGAAGGATAAGCCTGATGATTTTTCAGGCCAAAAAAATTTTTCTTCTTTCCTGATGCAGTAATCGACGCGAAATTGATGTCTATTTGGTATTTGACGCGCTGATCACGAATTTGCTATCAATTTAGTATTTAAAAGTCTTGTTAATGAGTTATGGAGTGAGTTTGGGTTGGGGAGGTTGTGTAGTATCAGAATTTGAAGCGTTATCCGATCGATAGTTAAAGAATAGTCCTTGATTACTTCTGCAGAATCAATCCGTGAAGTTTTCGTCGTTGAAGTAGGTTTTTGGGCTACACAGAAATCCTCGAATGGATCTTAAAGCTGCTTGAAAAGATTTTGATAACAGTTCATCGGAGTTTGGGGCGGGGTATAAAGTCCGGGGGTGGTTATAAGTCACGTCAATGGTGTTGTCGTGTCACCAACGCACGAAGGTCGTGACCCCAGGTGATGACGAGAGTTGAATCTCCTCCACGTAATAAGGGTGAAGTCGTTTGGCTGAAGAAAGGAAAAGAGCTCAGACTGCTCGCTGATTTTTTGGCTATTTCGATGGCAGAATGTTGAGAACCGAGAAACGTAATCCCCCAACCTTCCCCTAAATGAGTGCGCAATCGAATGGGCCTAACTCTACTTTGAAGGTTTTGGTGAACTGAAATGCACATACAGCTCAATACTGTTTTGGAGTGGTTAGAGATGTGACGAAATAGTGCTATAGTGATGGAGGCCCAGGTAGTCGTACTTTGTGCTCCGATTCTTTTATTATATGGAAGGATAAGCCTGATGATTTTTCAGGCCAAAAAATTTTTTCTTCTTTCCTGATGCAGTAAACGTCGTGAAATTGGTGTTAAATGGGTATTTGACGCGCTGATCACGAATTTGCTATCGATGTTGCATTTAAAAGTCTCGTTAATGAGTTATGGAGTGAGTTTGGGTTTGGGAGTTTGTGTAGTATCAGAATTTGAAGGGTTATCCGACCGGTGGTTAATGAATAGTCCATGATTACTTTTGGAGAATAAATCCGTGAAGTTGTAGTCGTTGAAGAAGGTTTTTAAGCTACTCAGACATCTTCGAATGGATCTTAGAGCTGCTTGAAAAGATTTTGATAACGGTTCATCGGGGTTTGGGGCGGGGAATAAGTCCGGGAAGTGGTTCTAAGTCACGTCAATGATGTTGTCATGTCACCAACGCACGAAGGTCGTGACCCCAGGTGATGCCTAGAATTGAATCTCTTCCACGTAATGAGGGTGAAGTCATTTGACTGAAGAAAGGAAAAGAACTCAAACTGCTCGCTGATTTTTTGGCTATTTCGATGGCAGAATGTTGAGAACCGAAAAACGGAATCCCCCAACCTTCCCCTAAATGAGTGCACAATCGTATGAGCCTAACTATACTTTGAAGGTTTTGGTGAACTGAAATGCACATACAGCTCAATACTGTTTTGGAGTGGTTAGAGATGTGACGATATAGTGCAATAGTGATGGAGGCCTAGGTGGTCGTACTCTGTGCTCCGATTCTTTTATTATATGGAAGGATTTCGGAACCCTACACAACCTTCACCACTCTTCATCGGTTATCTTCACTCCAACAACCCTATATTTATGGGGATAAACGCTTGCAACTCTACTCAGAGTAACGCTTCGCATATAAAGAGGGAGAATCTGTTTCTGCATCAAAATTGATTTTGAAAATGTATATTTCATTTATAGGGGCCCCCTCATACAAAGGTCTTTCTCTTGAAGGCAGTAATCACGTTAAAAACCTTAATCTTCTAGTTTTCGATGGTTTTGAGTGGATAAGTCCACCAAGTAGACGTTAATGGGGAGAAGTCCCCACAAAACACTCAAACACCGAAGAAAAAACTGCTAAAAAAACCTATTAAATATTCATTCACGCCTGTTGGTGTGTTTTGTGCACTGCGGACAAAACGTCAAACCAAACGCCGCAAATGGTTTTGAGATTTGAAATTCTTAGGTAAGTGACTTCTTCGTATTCTGTTTCGTGGACCAAAAACTCTTGAAGAATCATATGGTTAAATGTCCATGTCTGGTTACTAGCCTGTTTCGGCACAAAGAATATTCAAAAATTCGGTGCCAGTTCTTCTAGTGAAATGAACTTGTGACAACTGTTATATGCTGCTGAGATGTCGTACGTTCGTGCCGTGGCAGTGTGGAGGAAAGAAGACCACCTCCGTGCAAACCGACATCAACCCCTCCGCGAAGAGGGTTTTTGTCATGGGAGAGGTGCTGGCTAGTCGCAGCTCTCCTAAAGATTCTACTACAAATGGCCGGCGTCGAGAGGAATCCAGGACCCGCTCAGAAGTACCCATGCGCCACGTGCGGCAAGGATGTCACATGGAGGAAAACAAGCGTCCAGTGCTTCGGATGCCAAAGGTGGGTGCATCTCTCCTGTTCGGGTCTCAGTTCTGCGAGGCATCACGACTCTTCCTTCCGTTGTGTTCTGTGCTCTGCCCCCAGCAACTCTGATTCCTCATTCACCAACCGCCCCCTCTCTATTGTACATATCAACCTCAACGGCCTTCGAGCCAAGCTGTCTGAACTCTCTCTTTTCGCACGTACTCATCATCCTGATATCATTATGGTTCAGGAAACCAAGCTGTCTCCTTCCGCTAACGCTCGTTTACCTAACATTCCTGGCTACACTGCTTATCATGCTCCAAGGTCAGCTCACGGCGGAGGATTTTCCACTTTCGTATTATCTAATATACCCTCTCATATCATACCAAACACCCCATCGGACGGTACTCTTGAGTACCTACCTATCCATCTCCCTCTAAAAACACCTATATCTCTTTTTAATACCTATATCCCTCCTACCAAGTCCCGTCCCCAATCTTACGACCCTACACCCTCACTCAAGCAGTTGTACGACTGCTCACTTTCACACTCTGTTGTCTTCGCAGGCGATTTCAATGCTCATACACTCTGCTCGTCGCTTGACACTGACGTTAGAGGAGAAGACGTCGAAGAATGGGCGGAGGAGTGCGATCTGGTCATTCTCAACGATGATCAGCCGACTCGTCTCCCGGCCAACGGCCGATCCTCTAGTCCAGACATCTCTCTTGTGTCTTCTAATCTCTCCAGCGCCTGCTCTTGGTCGACCGCTACTACTCTGTCCAGTGATCATATCCCCGTCTTTGTCCATGTCGATCTCTCTAATTCTCTTGCTCCTTATTCAGGTATCCGTCAAAGGTCTTATCTAAATCTTTGCCTTGCAGACTGGAACTTGTTCAGGGAGGTGGCACTTCGCCATGTGGATGACTACCCATGGAATGGAAATGTGCACCAGAAGGAACGTCACTTGACCGACGCGCATCGCAAGGCCATGAAAGCAGCCGTTCCGGAGGGCCGAGTTAAGACCTTCTTTCCCAATGTCACCAGGGAAATCTTGGAGAAGATAAGGACAAGGGATGCAATGAGAGTCGCAGATCACCTGGATCCGACCATTGCTGAGCTGGACAGCGAGATTAAGCGAGATCTGGACAAGCACAAGAAGGAGTGTTGGGAGGAATTCACGGAGAAGATGAATTTCAAGAGTGATGGAGCGTCAACTTGGAAAGTTCTAAAGAAGATTTCGGGCAAGAGCACCTCCACCAACTATTCCGCGATCGAGTTCGAGAATGGAGTTTTCAAATCGGGAAAGGAGGCTGCAACTGCTCTCGGAAAGAATTTTTTCATAACTCAAGCTAAGAGAGGGAAACAGAATCGAGTGACTGTTAGAGAGCTCTGTAAGTTGCCACTCATGAACGAAGCAGAAGCATATACGCCTGCGCAGATTGAAAAGGTGGTAAAAGAGATGCGCAACTCGAAGGCTATAGGACCGGATGGCATTAGTCCAGCGGTATTGAAGAAACTGCCGAGTGAGATTATGCCAATCCTGGCTGACGTCATTAACACTTCATTTCGCACGTGCATCCTACCTCAAGACTGGAAAATGGCAAGGGTCATTCCGTTGCCCAAGCCTGGTAAATCGCCATCCACAGCGAAGGGATACAGGCCAATAAGTCTTTTATTTATTTATTTAGGGACGTACACAAATAGCATACGTGTATACAGCCAACGAAGATCAAATATGATAACCATGGACACAAATCATCCTGCGAGGCGCAGCTGTGGGATGGTATAGAATTATATGAAATGAATTTAAAAAATGAAAGACCAAAATTAAAACAGAAAAAGGACAAAAAAAACGACGTAATAGACGAGAAATGTCACGAGGAAGCTTATGGACAAACCTTTTTCTGAACCAGTTTTTTAAATGCGCTAAGATTTAAGAAAAGTGCACCACGGGCTAACAGCGTATTCATTGTGGAGATCACCCTATTACAGAAAAACTTTGACCTGGCCTGTGTTCTAGAAAACACAATTCTTAGCTTGTGGCTGGCGCCCCTGGTTCTAGAAGGAGAAATAGTAAAAAATTGAGCAGATTTCAGACCAACTTTTCCAGTGAGAATTTTGTACGACATTATGATGTCATTCCTTTTTCGTCTATTTTCGAGACTGGGTAAGCCTAGAAGCTTACGCCTCTCAACTCCATTGGGAATGAAGCGGTAATCGACACCACTAGTGCGGAGGATAAGCTTTCTTGTGGAGTTATTCTGCACACTCTCCAATAGAGCAATGTCCTTTTTTAGATGAGGGTTGAAAACAGCGGTGCCACACTCGACTATTGGACGTATGTACGATTTGTAGGCCTTGACAAGAATAAGAGGATTTCTAGATATTAGAGCCTTGAAAAGATTGTAGGTTCGGTGGATAGCTTTAGTGACAATGTTCTTATAGTGGCACCTGAAGCTCAATCTATCGGTCAGCGTGAAACCTAAATCTCTAACTTGTTCGACCCGCTCTAGCTCTTTGCCTCCTAGCTTGTACGAGGCGTCCGAGGTGCCGCCGCATACTGAGAAGACGTGCGTCTTTTATATAGCCAGAGGGAGGCCCGTTTCGAGAGACCACCTTTCTACTAGATTTACTGCGGATTGCAATGCTACCCTGTCCTCAGTGCCAGAGACATGCCTACAGACCTTTATGTCATCCGCGTACATTTGGCAGTTAACATTCAAGGAAGACAAAAGAGCAGGGAGTTCATACGTGTACAGCAGAAACAACAGTGGAGACAGTACTCCGCCTTGGGGTACAACGCTAGATAGATCGTGAGTCGTAGAGTAACTATCGCCCACCCGCACCTGATAAGTTCGGTTCATCAAAAAATTCGTTAACCATTGAATAATCCTTGAAAAGATTCCTACTGACCGCAACCTTTCTAGAAGCCTGTTATGAGGAACTTTGTCGAATGCCTATGAAAAATCAAAAAATATGACATCAACTTGTTTGCCTAATTCCACAGCCTGAGTAAAATCATTCATCGATGAAAGCAAAGCTGTTTCTGTTGACCTTCCCTTCCAGAATCCATGCTGTGCAGTAGGAATTATGTTATGCCTATCAAGATGCTCAACAAGATATTTTTTCAGAACTTTTTCAAAGGTTCTAGAAAAAAGCGATGTTATGTTTACCGGGCGATAGTATTTTGGTACATTCAGTGGCGGTTTTTTTGATATAGCAGTGATAAAGGAGTGACGCCATCGGTCAGGTACTTCTCCGCGCATGTAAGAAAGATTGAATATATATTCCAAAGGGTATGCAATATGGTCAAGAACTCCCTTGATGAACCGAAGTGGTAGGTAATCAGGCGTGAGCGAAAAAGAACTGGGCCATTTGGAGAGGAGCTCGACAATGTCTTCCTTGTAGAACCATATTCCAGAAGGCATAGTAGGAAAGACAGGCTCAGAGTCCCTACTATGCGGTGGTCTTGATTCACTAAAAGACTTCTCAAACTCCTCTGCGAGCAAATTCGCTTTATCCAAATCTTTCATAACTGGTGAACCGTTACTATCTAAAAGAGTGGGTATTTTCCTAGTGTTCCTGAGACGGGACTTGACCAACTTGTGAAGTCGGGAGGGGTCGCCCGATTCAATCGATTTTTTTTCCATGTACGCATAGTATTTGTGTATCATTTCATTGAATCGAGTGTTGCACAAGTTGTATTTCTCCCAGCAAGAGTCGCTTTTCTCCACAACAGCTTCGTTCCATAGAAAATCCCGCTTACGCATCAGTCTTACCAAATAACTAGGCAGTTTTGAGACTTTATCATGAATTTTGCATAGCGGCACAAACTCTTCAACAACATCGTGGAGAATAGCAAGGAACAATTCGTAAACTTCATTTACACTTGAAACTGTGTTAAAAGAGCCAAGCCGGTCTATACCGGCTAGGTAATTGTTTATGAGTGAAAAATCTGCTGCACCGAAATTTCTCTTGAAAGAAACCTTGGGCTGGAATTTGACGACATCCAAACTGAGTTCCACCGCTGCATGATCACTGGTGCCTATAGCAGCAACCACCTCAGCATTTTTTATGAAACCGTCACAGTTGCGTAGAACCAAGTCCAGGTAAGAAAGACCCCGTGTTGGCTCTATTACTAGTTGTTGAAAACAGTGCGAGGAAAATAAGTCCAAGAATTCTCTGAAGCAGAGGGAGATACCACTAGAATTAGTAAGCTCGCCGGCCCACGATATATCCGCAAGATTAAATTCGCCCAACACTACACTAACACAATCACTGGAGGAAAAATCGCTAATAGCCTTATTCAACTGCCTGGAAAAGAAAGCACTGCAATCGGGAGCACGATAAACAAGTATGAAACGGGTAGGTCTATCCTCAAGAAATACATCATTAATAAGAATTTCATGGGATTCTACTACGCTTTCCTGAAAAATTGTCTGAACCGACAGAGTGTTTTTATAAAGCAAAATAACGCCACCGCCTTTTTTACGCGCACGGTCACATCTAATAGCCGAGTATTGATTACTAGCATTCCCTAGAAGATGAGCAATTTCATTTACGTTTTTAAGCCAAGATTCGGTAATAAAAGCCAAGGCATAATTTTTTTGTGTGAGAGCAAAAGTAGTAGCGTCGCAATTCTTTACCAGAGAGCGCACGTTAGCAAGCAAACATGTCAAAAGCCCGCTAGAGGTCCTAGGAAAGTTCACTAGTTTCCCTGTGACAAGCCTATTGGAGAAGAGCCGTCATTTTTAGTGACAGTGGTGATGACAGCAGGTGGTGAAACATTGCCTACTTGAGTGGGGAGAGACACAGAAGGAGAGGGAGCAACATGTGAATCCGAATTACTATGAGTTGGATGAATATTAGAGTCAATATCAGCATGATTACGGAACCTAGCGGCACGTTCTTCTCTCATACGAGCTCGCACCGCCTTCGGAAGAGAAGCACCTAAATAGATACCTTTACAATCAAAGAACCTTAGCTTAGGAGCACGATATACAGCCTGTTGTTGGAACCTAGTAGTAGGCAAAACGACTTTTAGCAAGCGGTACCTATTTGGCATTGACTGCCCCATCCTAAACACCGAGAGTGGCGAGCATTCAACATTCAGAAAAGAAAGAATATCATTTGTGAGAGCGAAATCATGGTTCAACTTCTCATATACAATAGATGACGAACTTTCGGGAACCCCAGAAATGACTATAGAACGAGCCATGTCAGGATCTTCAGTGACCGTAGGAGGAACAGTATCAGAAGTGGGAGAAACAGAATGAGATTGAGGTTTAGGGGCTAAGATCACTTCAAGTTTCTGCATGAGTTTGAGATTTTCCTCCCTGAGTTTTCTGTTGTCTTCCAGCACTTCGCAGCATTTTCGATTGATCGCGGTCATCTCTCGTCGGCTCTCCAACAAGATTTCGATCACCATCTTCATATAATCCGGCATATCTCCGGCCATACGTTGAAGATTATCCATCGTAGTTGCGCACGATGGTGACGATACAGTTCGGCCACGTTTAGCTGGAAGTGAAGACGAACGGGAAGGCGAATACATGATCAGATACCACGATCACAGCTGTAGATCGATAATCAGTCGGACGCTCGTATACACCACGCCAACCAACTATCGATCGACCGTCAAACAATCGAACAAAATACCGTTAATAGTGGCGATTTCGGTATGTAGTAGATGTTCTTTCAGCCCCCGCCACTAGGTATGGACGCAGATTCCGGGATGACGTCGACCAAAGAACAGGTAACAGAAAACGACGAGAATATCGACCAGACGATTCGGCTCCGTTGTAGAAAACCAGAGAATTATAGGTAACGAGATTAGTCGATAGGAGGCAGTAGACTGTCGTGAGTATACTGACGAATGATAGAAATACAGGTGGGGCGAAAGGTATGATGGTATGGTGCGAAGAAAAGACGAGAGCGCACCCACGACCCGGCCGTTCACGACGCACAGCACAGGGGAATGAAAATAAATAAATAAATAAGTCTTTTATCAACAATTGTCAAGGTCGCTGAGAAACTGATCGTGAAGGAGCTTGCCGAGCATAATAACAAACAGCAGCACCAACATGGATTCCGCAAATTACATTCTACCACCACGGCGCTGCTGGAGATTGTGAGCTATGTCTTGGATGGCTTCAACGCCTATAAACCTCCGCGCACTGTTGGTGTAGCCCTGGACCTCACGAAAGCTTTTGATTCTGTCAACTTGGGCATACTGTCTGAGAAGCTTTTGAGGTCCTCCATCCCGCCTTGGCAGAAACGATGGATAACCGCACTCATCAAAGGGCGCCGAGCAAAAGTGCTGTTCCAGGGACATGTCTCTAACAGCGTCCCGATCGCTGCCGGTGTCCCTCAAGGAAGAGTCATATCGCCTGCTCTGTTCAGTCTTTATCTTGAAGATTTGCCCGTCCCCCCAAGTGACATTAAAGTAGTTGCGTACGCGGATGACATCACCATCTTGTGCCGGGACAGAGACATTAATGTAGCTGCACGCAAGATCAATAGCTACCTCGTCGTCTTGAAGAGCTTTCTCGATGATATGATGCTCACTGTCTCTGCCGCTAAATCATCTGTGTCTATTTTCTCCACTGACCCTAAGGAACACTGTGCTCACCCCGTTGTGAACTGGGAAGACGCTCGTCTGCCTGCCGCACGTTTCCCAAAGCTGCTTGGTCTAGTATTGGATCCTTTGCTGAGGTTCCATAAAAACACTGAGCAGAAACAGGCTACAGTGAGAGCTAAGCTCAACGTTTTACGAGCTCTGGGAGGTACGTCGTGGGGAAGCAGTAAGGAGACGATCCTGACCACGTACAAGGCAATCTTGCAGCCGGCGTTGGAGTATGCAGCACCGGTATGGCAACACATAGTATCGGATTCATCGTGAACAAATATGCAGCGAGTTCAAAATGCTGCTCTTCCGGATTGCCACTGGGTGTGCAAAGAGCACTCCAGTGGAGCATCTTCATGCTGAAGCCCATATTCTGCCTGTTAAGGAGCACTGTCAACTCCAAGCGCAGCAACTGGTTATTAATATCGTCAAGCAGCCTGATCACCCATTAAGAAGGATTATGAATCCTGTGAGAGAGAGACATATCAGAAGGCCTTTTGCGGATGCTCCCGAGAAAGTCAATATACAAAGATGGACGGACTCACAATTAGATCGTCTTCGTCTTTTACGTGCGGAGCACCCCCGTTTCGTCAGGGATCACTTGAGTAGGGTGGCTGTCAACCCCATATTCGGGATCGCACCACCTGAAGTCAGCAACACCGAGATGGAACTCGGTAGGCGAGCTAGATGTTCCCCCGCCTCGTTGCGCTGCGGGCATTCACCTATGCTGATGTCATACTTGCATAGGATCGACAGCAGTAAGCCTGACGAGTGTCCGGATTGTGGTAACCCTGGCCACACTACAGCTCATCTGTTCGACTGTCCGAAGAGGCTCACCTCACTGACGACAATAGATTTGTGGTTGAATCCATCTTCGGTGGCCCGTTTCTTGAACCTATGACAAAAACCCTTCTGCGGCTGCAAAGAAGAAGAAGAAGACAACTGTTATATGACGTGGGCGGGGTGACCCAATGGGCTGGCTGTTCCACGAGATTTTCACCCACTTCTTAGCCGTTTTTGTCGTACTTCCGTTCTTACTTTTCTCAGAGGGACCCAAAGCTTACTATTCTGTCAAAAAACGGGCAGCTTTTTTATCCTGAACTTCTAACAGATAGCTTTGAACTCTCGAACTGCAATTTTTTTCAACTTAGTGTTTCTCTCCTTGGTTTCCATTGAAATGTGTTTGGTAGAGCGATGATTCTTTATATTTTCGTATTCAAAAATAGGGCAGAATGTGGCACAGGTTTGGTACTTGATCAAGCCTGAAATTTAACTTTTGTCCATTTAAGTCGTTTTTATCCCAGGTACATATATACATATGTACCCTGAGAATTTCTTCAAGTATGTACTGTTCAGAACAACCTACCTTCGATATGAAAACACCTCATTACTGAAGTGTTGAAGTGTTTCCCTTATCGAATCAGGTTTGGCCTATGTGTGGGCTTGTTACTCATTATCAGTTACGAATTACGATTTACGAATTACGAGGATTTTGAGAAATTACGATTTACGATTTACGAAATTACAAAATCCAGTTACGCACAGCCCTGATCTGCATTGAGGAAGAAGTAATTGAGATTCTGACACAGATCGTCTCACAATCGCATTATGGCATGACGAGGATGGAAGATAAGGGCAAACCAAAGTAGAAGCTAAAAAGTAGGGTGCGAGCGCGGGTAGGGGGAGGAAATCATCGGCGGTGTTTCTGCGGGTCTCTTCAGCGGACTTAAGTAGGTTTGGTTCTAGAGAGCGGTATTTTTCAACGGCTCTTCGCAGTGGAATTTGGAACATTGCTTTTGAATATCTCAAGTTGCGAAGTTTCCGGTCGACCTTACATCAGGTTGTAGAGGATAGGCCTAGGATAAAATAGCACCATTGAGACCTTGGAGTTGTCTTCAAAAACCTACGTTATCCCGTTTGGGCCGAAGGCGCAGCTCCGGACAACGGTACTAGACAACGAGAAAACGGGTTTTGGGCGATTTTCGCCGTATCTTTGAGGTTATGGGAGGGGTATTAGGTATCAGTCTGGAGGGAATTTCACGGAGATTCTAGATAATATTTGAGAATTATGAAAATCTTAAATTTCATGGTGGGACGTGGTTTAGCACGGCGTTGCGATAATTTTCTTAGAAGTTGCTATCCCCCTTTTGCCGAACCTTTGTATTACTACTCCCCTACCACCACATGTTGTGTCACAACCCATTCATGTAGGCTCTGAAGCGGATTAGTTGTGGAAAAACGTTGACTTTCAGAATCCAATCGCAATTAAATATTTCCGCTATTCAGACCTCCGTTTCACAGCTGGAGTAGTTCTTTGAATCCTCTGTCGAAATAACCTTGGGCCTATCTGGAATTTCGATTTTTAATGATTTTTGGGGTCCCTAACCCAGGTGGTTGGGCGAAAAGAGCATCCGCTTAAAGCGATTTTTTTATGGTTTTTGGAGTCGATGGAGTATTTTGAAACAAAGTCCAAAAACAAAAAAACTTGAAAACCAAGAAAATTTTCTAAGGTGTGTCCGAATGAGAATGGCCGACAATGAGGCCGGCGTGCATAGCAGGCAGGGGTGGCAGCCGTTTGAACACTCGTCCAAGGGCGGCACACGCTACAGCCGCCTGCCACGTACGCCGGCCGCATGGTTGGCCAGTCTCATTCGGACACACTTTAGTTGAGATCAGGCTGCGAAGCGTCATTTTTGACGGTACCGTGACCAACTGTCGACTTCAAGGAGCCCTCCTTCCTCTTGCAGAAAACCCATCCAGCTCTGCTTGAAATATGTTGAAGTACACAAAAAACGGTTCCGATCACAACTGAATCCACCCGAAGTTCTCTATGGAAAGGAAATCCAGACACGCGATTTAGAGCTGAAAAAACGGTCGCTCCCGTAATCCAATCGCAACGAAATAATTCCTGTTAGTTTTCAACTTCAAACCTCCATCTTCCAGCTAGAGCAGTCTTTTTCTTTTGAACTTTCTTTCGAAAAATCAACTCTTCGTGGACATATGTATATGTAATTTCAGTTTGCCGCGACTTTTGTAACCGGATTTAGACAGTGAAATAAAAAAAACCCAAAGTGAGTTTATTTTTTGATAGAGTATAAAAAAACTACTCTAGCTCAAAGGTGGGGGCCTAAAGTTGGAAACTTGCAGAAATATTTAGTTGCCACTGGATTCTGGGAGCAACCGTTTTTTCAGCTTGAAATTGCATGTCTGGTATTTGTTTCAAAACCGTTTTTTGTGTACGTCAAAAGATTTCATGTCTGTTTTTAGGATTCCAGATGCTCACGTTTAATACCGCTTCTTACGCCAACACCCCACAACACAATCGAGTGAAACAAGCTTAACATGTATTCTGAGCCTTTTCTTCCTGGATATAAAAAATTCATTCATTTTGAGCATTTTAGGTGATTCGATCACCAAAAATCACGTTTTTCAGTTCCTGATACGATAATCATATCGGCACGGCGTACCCCTCCCGTTGGTGTACCTGGTCAATTTACGTCCCCCCTCCTAGCGATGGCATACATCACAAGAAGGCTATATATTTACAATGACATGATAATAGGAAAACTAGGATCAGCACACGAATTTCACGTTACAAGTAACCATAAGCGAAAATTTGTCGCGTCTGACGACATGCAGCCACAGTTTATACCACATCATACAGACACTGGTCGCATTTTCCTAACCCAGCTACTCAGATACAGACAGCCAACTTCCCGCGGTACCATTAGCCGACGTCCCGCAAGCCTTCCCGCGGGAGGTTTGTAGATCGGCCGCGGACAGTCTTCAGCGCTGGATCACACCTACTGCCCGCGCAAACTTCTCGGTCGTTCTCCCACCGTTTGGCGAACCTTCTATCAGCATTTCGCGGCCAATTAAATCACTGCCTGCGCACACCAAATCAGCACTCTGCTGGCATTTCTCGAGCTATTTGTGATCACTCTGCGGTCAATCACACCATCAAGATCAGACCTTCTTCGGACCTCATATCTGCAGTTCTCGGCACATTGAAGATTCGCAGTTGAACAGCGATTAGCGGACCTTTTGCGGCACTTACATAGATATTTCGTAGCCCTTTCATGGACATTTTTAGGCAATATAACAACACTGGTTTGTTATTTTGATGTTGATTTACCTGTATTTCGCAGCAATTACAATACCTACCTCCGCACTTTGCAAAAAAAAAACGTTTGCTCGCCATTTTTCGCCATTTCCGGGTACTCCGTCAAATTCGCGTTTTTTCGCGGTGAAAAGGATATTGCTAGAATTTCTCCATCCAGATCTACGAGTTCCTTTTAAAATTTTGTTGATAGCTTGAAGTACCTATCAACTATGTTATGTTGCTCCTTCACAAACACGTTTTGACTCGTTAGTGTGCCCAGCCGGCTCTTTCATTCCGATGAGTGAAAACGTGTTCCGGAAAGGACAACATATAGTTAGGTCCGTGGCTTGTTTTCTCAAGAAAAAAATTTAAATCTCATCTGCGGCTAGAGAGGGTGGTCGCCTGCGCCGGCCCGTTAATCGATTCACGTCGAGAGAAGAGCGCAGCTGATCAGCTTGCCACACCACCAGCCACGAGTGAGATTTACATTTTTTTCTTAAGGAAACAAGCCATAGACCTAACTGTACCTATAATTAAAGTATAGTTAAAGCTATCACTAAAATTTCAACACCATCTTGTACATCTTGATGGGATTATTCTAGCAATATCTTTTTACGCCGGAAAAGATAAACATGATGGAGGTCGCAAGGGTCGGGAAATCGCAAGAAAACGCTTTTTCGCTATTCTGCGAAGTTGTAGGGTGAATGTTGTAGACGATCTTGCTGCTGTCCACCCTCTAATGACTACCGAGTATTCCGCGGCCGTTTGATTCGTATTTTACTAGCCTTAATACATGAGCAGAGCAGAAGTTGCCATGCCCGGTTTTTTCTTTCGCAAACCACCGACATTTGGATTACGTTTCGCAACAGAATGTATGCACTTTTCGCCTCAAAACCCTACTGCGTAGCATTTTCTAAGACATCTTTCATATTCCTCACCGCAAGCGCGGGACGTGGACTATGAAACTTTTCACCTCGCGGGAACAGCGAGCGGTGGACTATGAAACTTTTCACCTCGCGGGAACAGCGGTAAGTTAGTATTAAATCTCCGGCGGCACCGCCATGGCGGCGCGAGCGAAAGTCGGGCCTCATTTGTCCAGAAATTCCTGCCTTGCATTTGCGTATACGGTAGCGCAGGATATATATGGCAGAATTGGTTCTGTTGGAGTGGGCTCAAATCGAGAAGCAAGTATTGATTGAAACGGTAAAACCACCACGGTGGTTTGATGCCTAAGTCGCTATCCCAGCTTTTCATTACTCGCCGACACTACAATGTTTGGAACAAATACCTACAATGCAGTAGGTCTCGAAAGAAATATAATTTTTCATAAACACATAAAAGCGCTCAACAGATTACATCAACACAAACCATACCTAGCAAACAGAGTTCCTCAAAACACAAAAAGCGAAAACATTTAGTTATCAACAGGAAGATTACTTTTGAAGTTGACGTTTAAAACAACACTCAACGTCCACCAGCTGCTCCAACATCCAAGAATGCTCTCGAGAGGGTTTGCACTGAGCACTCCTGAAATGTTGTTTTATAGGTCAAGCACATACGCGTTTCAGGTTCAGCGTGGAGGATCAAAAAATGAGAATTTTCTGGGTAGAGGATAAAAAACGTTCTAGATTCTTTGTTAGCCACCATTTGGTCCATACCCAAAACACATTGAATCCGAATCGTTATGTGAAGTCAAAATTCAACGAAAAACACCATTTCAAATCAGTCCTTATCCGACTTACCATAAAGGGTAAATCCGAACCATCAAAATTACGAGTCACAGAGTCCAAATCCGCATAACCCAATATCACATACCCGTATAATATGTTGTGGCAAAAGCCAAAAGACAAGGAAAGAACGGAACAATAGAGCATTAGTGCTTCTTTCTTACCGATACATCTATAAAAACTAAATATGTGCAAAGACTTAAATCAGATGCAGCATGGGGAATTCCAAATAAAGATATAACCGGCGGAAATGAAGATCAGAAACGAGGAAGCAAGAACTCAACACCAGGGGTGGTAGTAAACTAGCCAGAACTCAGAGTTAAGAAGTTTGATAATGTCACGATGGTCAATGTTATACCAAAACTTTGCGACCGCGACAGGTGCGGTCAACTGTTACGAATCGTGCCGGGACCAGGCCCACACAGTAGAAAAATGCTGTCGCAGGAACAGTTTGCGGCACCTGTCGCGGTCGCTGGCTCGAAAGGGGATGTCATGCCTGAAATAAGGAAACCGTGCGGTATTCGGTCGCTGCCGCGGCTGTTCGTCGCAGTGCAGTGCACTGCGACGGGTGTCAGCGACAGAGACCAAGCCAAGTCCGACATCGCGCCGGGTGTTTCTTGGCCCTGAGCGACAGCGACGGCTTGCCTTCAGCGACAGCGACGTAGCAGTGCTCTGCGACCGCGACAGGCCTGTAGTGGGGTATAACGATGGCCGATAACGATGAGAAATTATAGCTTGAGACATAGGTGTAACTTCAAGTCGAACTGGGAACCGCCAGATACATACCTGTTCGCAAAACTAGAATTCCCTCGAATGCGAACCCGCGAGCCATGATAGATGATCAGCGGTACATCGCTTCGCACTAAACTGTGCTGATCATAGCGTGCCACAGATGATTGACGTCTTAAAGGCACAGGACTCCCAAAAAATTAATTTTTAGATTTTATGCTTATCTTGGAGCGAGTCACACGCTGATCACAGCGGTGTCTCAGAAATCGTTCAAGACCCCCTATGAACAGAGTTATGGATCCCTAAAGATGCCTATATTTTAAGGGTGAAAAATTGGTGACGAGTTGTCTCAGGCCTGTATTTATCTTCAATCGCAACCGTTGCGCGAGAGCGAGCCAGGATAAGGAGATAGTCCGGCAGTGGACTGAAGAACGAAGACTTGTTGGAATTCATCCATCCATCCAGCCGATATCGAGGTAGAAAATCCGGGAGGGGGGCGGGCCTGTGGTGGTCGCTTATATCTCGCTTATTTGGAGGAACTTAGATCTCGTATTTGGCACGTGTTATACGGGGGGGGGTCTTCTACACAATTACATGAAAATCTCGAAATTCATATCTGAGGGTGTACTGTGCCTTTAAACTTTTTCACATGCAAGAGAAAAAGTGGATGTTTGCGGATTCGAACCACTGTCCGCGCTGATGGCAGCAGCGCTACATTGCGCTACACCACCCAACAACCTAGAGAATGGCTGCTGATATGCCAACCAACCTTGTTTGACCGTGTTTCATAGTACACATCAACGCTTGTGAGAGAAACAGTAGCCTTAACAATGATGAGAGTGGAAATCAGTTTTTGATTACAAGGGAAGTATAAGAAGCGTAGGTCTGAAAGGTAAAAATCTAATGTCATGTGGGAATGCTAACGCATTACATGGTGGAATAGTGTTGCGTACCCGCCGCGAAAGAAAGATCTGAAGGAATTATAAGCTTCGAAAGTTTACCGACCATCGACCTCTTCCTAGTCTACGAATTCTTAAGCGGCGCAGTCAACAGCATCGACGGCGCAAAGGGATGACGGGGCAGAGGTGGGCATGTGATCAGGATTGAAATCTCCCCCAGAGCCGTTTTTCTGCGATTTCTCGGAGCTTTCATATTTTGATCAAAACTTACATCACAAAAGTCCTCTTATCCTTTTGCTGCGCGATATAGCCATATCGACAGTGAAATAGACTCGGGTACAAGGGATTCAAGGTTTTGTTTCCCATCAAAGCTTTCCCATTGTTTTGGGGAACTTACATGATTGGGAAGTATTACACCACATATTTTGAACAAGTTACGAGAACCATTGGGTAACAGAAGAATTACGCTTGGTGCAGTCGGCTTCTGCGACCACCCATAGTCTGACCGTCATGCCCCTCATTTTCCCATCAGTCAAGGTCGGAGAAATGCTTTGACCAATTGCCAGAGCCGAGTGGTCTTTTCCCATTGAAGGGTGTATTCAAGACGAAGAAACTTTAAGTCGTCAGCGGAACATGTCATATCATGATGACGTCAACAACACTTGCATTTTTCGAGAATGTTTTCATATAGCAAATGCCGGAGAATTGTGTTCTCTTTCTCGACTCAAGGAGTGTTTTTTTCCAATCACAGCGCGATACAGGCTCTTGTGCCGGCGGGGAGAAAATTGCAGATTTTGAGGAAACCGCCTGGCGTAACAAGCTTGGTACGGCTGGCAGACATCGGGTTTTTCAGCTATTCGAAAGCACTGCTCAAGCGATTTGATTCTACTATTGCTCTTCAAAATTTTGAATTTTAGGTCGTTTGAAATAATATATGATTTTCGGCGTGAACGATACCTTTAAGGCCGGCTACGTTCTTATCCGTCCAGGTCCTTTCGAAACTCCAATCGATCTCGAATTCCCAGTAGCGCTCGGCCCCTGTGAAGAAATAGGTTGCCAGGGGCCTATCGCGTTCATTCGCTGTCCCTATTGCGGAATTTGCTTATGTTTGATGCATTATGTGCCCATTTGCCATTGGTGAAAGAAATGGTCATGTATTTTGCGTCCCATAAAGTGATAAGGTTGTTGAAAATATGTGGGGTAATACTTCCCAATCATATAAGCTCCCCAAAACAATGGGAAAGCTTTGATGGGAAACAAAACCTTGAATCCCTTGTACCCGAGTTTGTTTCACTGTCGATATGGCTATATCGCGCCGCAAAAGGATAAGATGACATTTGTGATATAATTTTTGATCAAAATATGAAAGTTCCGTGAATTTGCAAAAAAGCAGCTCTGGGGGAGATTTGAACCCTGGTTACATGCTCACCACTGCCCCTTCCTCCCTTTGCGCCGTCGATGCTGTTGGCTTGACCGCTTAACAATTCATAGACCAGGAGGAGGTCGATAGCTGATAAATTTTCGGAGCCTATAACTCCTTCAGATCAATCTTTCGCGGCGGGCCGCCTACAACATTTTACCATGTAATGCGTGAACATTCCCATATGACATTAGATTTCTACCGTTCAGACCTACGCTTCTTATACTTCCCTTGTTAGCGCGCACACTTTCTTGTGTTCACGATGTGTTTGGCATACACTTAATCAAAGTCATTCTTTCTTTTCAGTTATTATATCCATGCTTTCATTAACCGATCCGTTTAGCTAATAGTTTTTTCTCTGTTTGTTCTTCCTTTGTCTAGCTTTCGCGTTCTGAGTTCTACACCTTCCTTGGTGCTGTCTTCAGATATAAGGAGGGCTACGATATGAGGTAGAATTGGCCGAATAATTGAACAGAAGGGTAGCTTTTCCAGAGTTTGGAAAAAGCTGAAATTCGAAGTTTTTATTGTGGAAGTTCAGATTTAATTGTTTTTTTCGTCTGCGTTCATGACAACTTTACTATTCACTTTTGTCTTTGCCCTGTAGCATTTGTTTTCTCAGGCTATAAAAGGAAAAAAGGACAGATAAAACACACAATTTGTCGTTTTCACTTCTACAGTAACCACATTTTACCGAATTTGAAAATCGTTCCGGGAAAAATTTTATTAGAAAAGTAGCCTGGAAGGATAAAACTCACTCTCAAGGTGAACATGTATAATAAACATTTCGCAAACAAACATTCTGGTACTTTCTGCTTTTTGTGGTTGCTAGCCCCAGCTATGCAACCATAAGGAGAGTAAATACTAGACATGGGACCGAGCCCAGTAATTAAACGAATAATATTCGATGTTAGATTCTTTCGGATGAATGAATGAACTCGGATAATTGTCCTCTATTGGATTCAGATTGATATTAGGAAAATTCTCACAAAAATCAGAAAAAAAATTCGGCTAGTTCAGTATTAGTGTTCGACAATTTTCCGACTGCGAGATATTCGCATTCCATGCACTTGAAAATGTTCAAAAATCGAATATCACGGCTCTACAAATGGATTGAATTTATCAGTATTTTTTTCCCAAGCCTACCTAAGGAAACAGAAGGTACAGGGTCACGACAAAAGAGATTAGCAAACTGTTAATAAGCAAAGAAGAAACAAAAAGACACAGCCCGAAAACAAAGAAGTAAAAACTTTGAAATCCGCCTCTCAACGAATTCTGGAACAGCTGTTCGTTTGAGAGGTTCCTCGAACAGTTTTATTAAATTTTCAATGTTTCTTCAAACCAAAAAAAACATATAACAAGAGAAACCGTTAACGCAGAACACGAAAGCTAGGCAAAGAAGGACAATCACGGGCGGAACAGTCAGCTGAATTTGTCTTCGTTGATCAATCAAAGAATGGCAGTACTGGACTATTGATCGCGTCATCACTAGGCATGACGAATTTCGCGCCAGCCGTTGGGGAGTTGACGTGCATTCGGACAGTTCTTGGCACAATCGCGACTTCAATGATGATGGATGAAGAACTCCGAGTTGGCGGGTTACGCCGAAAAGTCCTCTCGAGGACTTTTCACCCTAACCCGCCATCGCCGTCTCTCAGACAGGGATATCGGATCACCCGGGCGGTTTTTGTCTTTTTGCGCCGCTGCGAGTGTAGCCAGGGGGATTCCCCCAACGATTTTCTGGCTGGAGTTGGTTTTCGATCACCCGTGGGAACATCGAAAGACGGAGGTAGGTGTTTAACAACATCACAAATGATCACGTGCTTATCACGTGCACAGCCGGTATAAAAGGCGCCTCATCTCACTCGAGTTCTCATTCGGCATTCTGATGCCGGCCCTGAAAGGTGACTTCGAGCCACTCTCCAGAGGCCAGCATAATTTTGACCGCTGAGGGGATAGGGGTATCCCCTCGGCTGGGGGGGGGGGTTTCGCCGCGATCTGCGGGGAGGGTGGTTCCTCACCGCACACCGCGTTGAAGATTACGTCCTTGTGCCGGGGCGGGGCGTTTCTCCGTCGTGGATCTGGGGCGACATGCTTGAGGTAAATAATAACGCCCGGTAGCGATTCGGGTCACCCGGGGTTATTCGGGTCACCCGGGGGGTATCATGGGGGACTCACCCGTGGGTCGTTGCAACTGGTGATACCCCCTTCGCACAGCCGGGTGATTCCCCCGTCCTGTCTGAGCTAGCGCAGTCCTCAATAGGCGCAGTACCTCACCATTGGCCTGTGGAGAACGCCGATCAATTAGCGAATATTAATGTTCAGAGTTCGAGGTTTCCAGTGGGATAACGTCATAATTTACACCTACTAACTTCGAAGTTTTACTTTAAGATTTTCATAGTAGCTGTATATCAGTCCTAGATGTTAGTACACCGATTTCAGTCAATACTAATAACCTCTCAGTTAGCACTGATGTTAAAAGTCTTAGGTAACATCGTATTTTGGCAGGTTTACTACCACTCCAAGAAAAAAAAAACTCCTTGCAGGGCAGTGACGACAAGAAATGTGCGCGGACGCCGACATGTTCTTTGTACCCACATAGCCAGCGCCCTTCCGACAGGGGAAGCCGACTACCCACCAACACTCCGCGGGAAGTCGTTTTAACCACAAAACGGATTTAAGCAGCCGGGATTCTGTGCTACCGTAACCCCATTCGCCGTAGAGCGTGTATTCGTATCGTTGAGCGCCAGCGACACACCTAAGCGATATTTGAGGCTGAGATCAGCCACGGGGAGTGTTTTTGTCCTAAAACTGAGTGAATATCTTTTACATTGTATGCTTAGATATTTATAGCGTATTTCAGCGTTTTTCTTGCTTGTATCTCTTCACTTGAAAATCTGTTCTTTTGGATTGCTTGCTGGCCCACCGTCTCTTGTTTTCTAGGGTTCCATCTCGTCAGTAATGGTAGGCACGATCCCGGACTAGTTCAAACGATGATTACCTTCCCAAAAATGTGAATGCGTGTTACACTAGAAAAAATGAGCTTGCCGAAAATCTTTCACAGTCATGGTTTCTGTTGCAGACCAAGCTTTTTTTCAAACAAAGGTTCAGATAGGGTGTTAAAGTGCAGTTGCACACGGACCACGAAACTTGCAAGCAACTGTAGGAAGGACAAGCCATTACATCGAAACACGTCGGTAGGATTGGATAGCTTCGCCTCTCCTTCGAACACAAGCTCTGCTTTCTTTCAATTTCTGTACCTCACTTTTAGTATATCCGCGCTTATTGAATAAATGGTCGTAGAGCCTCTTCGCTTTCAGACCGCAGAGGAAGCATTCGGCCATCTCTCTGAACAAGCAAATACTGATGATCGAATGCTGAGCGACTCATATAAAGACCTCGACTGATGTGAAATTGTGATGTTGAACCGTGGATTCAAGAAATGAAACGATTCAGATAGAAATAATAGGAGAAAGGCATATGCAGCAATGCAAAAGAACACAACAGATTTTTAAGTGAAGAGAGACAAGCAAGAAAACACTGAAATGCGCTATAAATCCCCCCGCATACAATGTACAAGATAAATCCACTTAGATTTAGTACAAAAAACACTCCCCGTGGCTGATCTCAGCCTAAAATACCACGTAGGTGTAACGCTGGCGCTCGATGATACGATAACGCGCTCCACGGCGAATGGGATTACGGTAACACAAAATCCCGGCTGCTAGAATCCGTTTTGTGTTTTCACCTCTCTCTCCGAGGGAAGTGGGGCACTGTGGCACGCCCACCAAATTGGGGCCGCGCGAAGTCGACTAGCCCGACTTGGCCGACGGGAAGTGGGCTGTTTTCATCTGAGTACACGGAGGGCTGAGACAGAAAACGAGATCCTACCCACAGTCGTCATAGACAGCGGCGGAAAGGGAATGGGACGAGTAATGAAGCACAATAACATGACGATAATCGCAGCTTGTGCTAAACCCTGGTCTAAAATGCTGCTATTACATTGCAAAGTGTTGAGACGTTCTTCACTTGTACTGTTGTGCTGGTATGGTTCATTTGAATTTTTCCCCATTACAGTATGGATGAATTCCTTTTTGTAAAATTTTTCGTTATTTAACTTTGTCAGAAGCTTTTTCTCCACTGAAATCATCCCCTTATTTTTGAAAAAATTTTCATAAAACTTTTACGTTCTCCCAAAAATTCTAATTTTTCAAAAATTTTACGACACCCTCGTTGTACGGCCGGACAGCACCCGCCCGACCCTCTTTCGGGGGTTAAAGGCAAAGTTCACGATGATTTTGGCTCCAGAGTTTTCCACTCAAAACAATGCGTTGGCAACCAAGTGTTACCAAGATTACGAAGAAACGGCGAGAAACGCATTAAAACGTCGTATCTCAGTGACATTATTCTATAACATGGACTAGATGTCCGATTGGATGAACATGTTCATGGTGGCTGTCACTGAAGCAGGATTAGTTAGGGACCTAAGGAAAGAACGGAGCGATAGAGAGTGGAGAATCGCAAAGGACGGGTCCACAACTTTCTACAATGGAGAGATAGGCGAGAAGGATCCTAGGCTCCCAGTGCCGAAAGAACGGTAGAAAACAAGCCAGGAGTGACAAAATAAGGGCTGTAAACAAGCGTTTTCGTGTTCCAGAACGGTCCCGTGCTCCAGTTCCGCCCCCTCGATATGAACAAATGAAGACTCAGATCACAAGGATAATCAAGTCAAAGAAGTACTGATAAGTGAGCTGATCGCCTGATTGCAGTGATAGGCATCATCCTTTATAGCCGTGAATTCCTCCACGCTCAAAAATCAACGTAAACAAGGTAGGACCTGTTTTGGCTCAGAAACACGGCTTCCGCAGCTTTTAAAGCATGCCTTGCTATATAGGGCACCAGACCTTCCGTATACCGTGGAGATATTGGGATTGAAAACTATCGTGAGCACTGCCTTTGAGGTAGCTGAATGGCCTTCTCAGATATTTGTTGGGAAGTTCCCTAGAACAATAGACCTGATTTGGTCGTTCTCACTCGGTCGAGACAAGGGAAGTTCGCTTCACGGTTGTTCCCATGGCCTCCCCCCGAGCATGATGAACGAGAAAACAAAGCGGAAGTGTATACGATGATGCAAACGGGCTAGTCGCGAGGTGCTCTCGCACTTCGCAAGTTGAGGGAGCAGATCTGCCACTCAAGGGCGGTGTAAGGTATCTCTGTTCAGATTACCAGGAAAGATAATAAGCTTCTCTGCACCCTTTCGATAAAGTTAATTATTTTTGGCTCTATTCCTGTTTTCGAAGAACAGGAAACTGTTGAAAGCTACTAGTTTCGGCCATCCGACTTTCGATAAATCAATGTTGGGTTGGGTTGCGACAGTGTTGGGTTGCGACAGCTTGGGGAAGACTGGCGATCGGGAGAACAAGGGAAAACCTGCTAGCCGGAGGTCCCCTCCGCTTCCCCTCGATTCGGGGGAAGCTCCCCAGTTGTTCCAAGGGAAGTTCTGTTGTCGTTCCCGGGAACTTCCCCACGAATGTCTGAGTTGTACCTATTCGACCTATGGTTCTACGCTTATAACCCATTATGATCAAGGAGCCGTGGCGAGATACGCATGCTATTTTAACGAGCCAGCCATGAACATTCCAACAGGGTATTTGAATTTTCTTGTCCAGACCTACACTTCTCAGAACTTTTGAAACAAGCTGTTAACACGCAATCCACTAGTAACGAATTGTCCCCGTACCGAACTCGAAGCAAGCAGAACCTAACACGCGAAGCAAGCAGAAGCTAACGCCAAGCAAGCAGAACCTTACGTTCGGCAGGGGAACGAGTGGAACAATGCACTGAAGCGAGCGGAAACAAACGCGAAGCAATTAGAAACTAACACTGGGTGAGCGGAAGTTAACGGAAAGCAAGCACAAGCTAACACTGAGCGAGTGGAAGCTAACGCTAAGCAAGCGGAGGTTAATACCAAGCAAGCGGAACCTTGCGATAGGCGGAAGGGGTAGAATGAGAACTATGCGCCAAAGCAAGCAGAATCATGAGCGTAGCGAGCGGAATCTCACCTTATGCAGAGGTAGCGAGGGAAACCCCATGGTACATCCATCGAAAAAAGGATAACTGAAATACGTTGTGCTAGCGGATTTCTCTCTAAACTGAGCAGGAAAACTGGATAACGATTCTGAGCTTGGAGTGTGCTTTTAAAGGCAGTGTTCACGATGATTTTCGTTCCCGAGTTTTCCACTCAAAACAATGCGCTGGCCGCCATGTGTTACCGAAATTTCGAAGAAACGGCTTGGAACGCCCTAAACGTCTTATTGCAGTGACATTATTCTATAACATGGACTATTTGTCCGGTTGCATGAACATGTTCATGGTGGTTTCCACCGGTGGAAAATTGGGTCAATCGAAAATAGAAGAATATTTCATACAAAGCAGGATTAGTTAGGGCCCCAAGCAAGGAACGGAGCAATGGAGAGTAGAGAATTGCAGAGGACGGGTCCACAAAAGATTCCATTGTCACAACGAACGGTTCCAGTGAGAGTAAAAAGGTGGGGTAAGAGTAAAGGATTTGGTGTCTTTCTAGGGCGTTTTTCTCGGTTTCTTCGTCATTTCAGTTCCACCCGGTGACCAAACAATCGAATTAGCGATTAATCTCAAAATCGAAGATTTTCGTGAGCACTGCCTTTAAGCTGAGGTCTTTGAAGATGTGATTTTGATGTTTTTCGAATGTTTAGAGGTTGACATCTGAGTTTTGTATTCAACTCGCCTATCTTGCTATATCTTATGCTATGTCAGGCCAAAAAGGGGCATTAAACATTCTACAAACATCAACATCAGAGAGAGAGAGAGAGAGAGAGAGAGAGAGAGAAATGAAAAAGAAACTGCACGACTGCTAATGAACGAAGCGAAAAAAGACGAATTGACGAGCAGGCATTGCTGTAGAGCCGAATCGCACCTGCGAGATAGCGTGTCAACTCCGTGCGAAGCTGCTGGAACGGTTCGGCAACTCCCATAGGCTGCTTGCACGGTGCTTTACGTGCCTAAGGCTGATTGCACGGATCCGAAGCTGGTTCGCACCCTACCGATCCACGATAAGGAGGCTTGCACGAAACGAAGTGTCAGTGAGCTGGTTAACACCGTACAATAGGCTGCTGGAACGCTTCGAAAACCCCCAGTAAGACTACTTGCTCGGCGCTTCCTGGGTCGTCTACACTGAGAAAGCTCGCTTGCACCATAACAAGACGCGAATGAAGTGTTTGCACCGAACGAAGTGGCTTTTAGCGTGTTAACAACCTGTTTCAAAACTTCTGAGTAGTTACACGTACCTCCCTTATAACAGGTTTGAATCCTTTCCGACGTCACAAATTCCTTGTAGTACACCAAACACTTCGCATATTGAAGGTTTGGAACAGGCCTGCTTGCTATTATTCACTGCTTTGTCGGCACACAAGCGCAAAAGACAGAGAAACTAAGTTTTTCTGTCCTTGCGCTACATTCAATCTAAGTCATTTCAGGTGGCAACTCCGAATGGTTTCTTCTTTTCACTGCGAACTTATCTCACTTTTTATTTGGTTAGTTCACAAATTTCGCACGTTTTCTTCAGGAACATGGCTTGCCATTCTATCTCAAGCTTACATTGCTGCATAAATGTGACTTCACTAACTCATAAGCATTCAACAAAGTCGAACCAGTTTTGAAATTGAGGACCAAGTGGATTTGAGAAGCTAGGCAAAGAATAACTATCCATCATCCATATTAAACGAGGCCTTCACGAGTCGTAGACATGTTGCACCTTTGATCTCTCTACTTTCTGAGGGCGGCATTATAGGTTAATACTATACTTGAGCAAAACTGTAAGAATTTTTGAATTTCAAACTTTCGCAAATTTTTGAATATATTCGAGGATCAAAATTTTGCGAATTTTCAATTAACCTTTTTGAAATTTCAAATAATTTTTTCTATTTTTCGTATAAATTTTCTCCAATTCACAAATTACAGCCTCAATTTTAAAAATTATTTTTGAGGTGTCATTTGCTGTGACTATCACTGCGTAGAAATATTCATCGGTTACACTTACTCCTAAGGCCGCCGTCATAGAAGGTCGATGAACAGAGTCCCACCCGGTCGATACGCACCGAAATAGTGACAGTCAGGTGCAGAAAGATCAACCCACCGAGTCCGACTGCCACCGACTCATTGCAACCGCAATCCAACTAGTCGATACGAGTGTTGAACGCGCGCACATGGGCAGGTCCATTGCACCGAGGTCGGATTTTCTGCCCCGGACTCAGTCGGTCTCGGTCGGTTTTTCGACCAAGTCTGACGGGGGCCTAATCTCAAACCATTTATAATCAGGACGGCTGCGCAATCTGTTCCTGGGGTTGGATTGTGCCGGAACTGGTTAAGAGAGCCTACCACAATGTAATGCGCTATTCATAGTACCCAACGCCAGCGCGGCAGGCGCATGACGCGCGGGCGTGGCGTTGATGTATGTATGGCCTGACGTCTCGCCCGCGCGTGACGCCCGCTCCGCTATGGCGGCGGCGGCTGCAACAACTTTTTCGCCATTTTCATTATTAATTTGTCTTCGATTTTGTTCCGTTTCGTAGTAATTATTTCTAGTGCTATCTTCGACTACTATGATAGTGATCGCATGTACAGGCCAAGTTCTCTCAACTGTCAAAACCGAGTCTGTCTAACCTCTGGAAGTACAGAAATGGACATCAGAACGCTAAAGACAGCCCATAATAATGCCTCGAAGCTATTGTTTCTAGAGTGGTCATTGTAGATTAGTGAGCTCAATCGCTCCCTTCCGTATTTCAATTAACTGTTTCTCTGGGAAGAGAGAATTTCGATGGCTAAAACCCTGGAACTGTCTACATCTGGCTGGCAGCTACATAATAAATGCAAAAAAGAGTAAAAAACGGTTTGCATTGGCTCGCCGAGCCAATCCCAAATACGGAGCACCTTGTACGGTGACGCAATATTTCACACGATCCAAGTGTGTGGGAACCCCAAATCGAGCGTGGAGTGAATGGTTGCGGTACCGTTGACAACTAGGCATGCCGCGCCCTATACTGTACAGACAAATTAAATAATCCATCTCCGCGGAGACGCAGAGATAGCCAGTTTGCACTTTGGCCTGCCGAGAGAGTGCCATGCCGGCTGGCAGCGCCTTTCTTTTCATCCTCTGCGCTCATCATGACTCGGACACCCCGCGCGCCGGGTTGTCAATGCTCCGAAGACCGGGGGCCGCATGCACGTACGCGGCTGGTTAGGTTAGAGCTAGGCAGGGTTTGGGGCGTCAGCGTGTTTTATGATTGCTGTGCGAGTGCTAGAGATAATCAATAGTTGATGTCTCATCGGGGTTTCGGCTGCCCCGCCCTCCCAGGTAGGGTTTGCTAGGGAACGATTTTTCAATGCTAGTCTAACCCCCTTTCAGCCCTCGCGCCGTTATCATCAAACGCGCCGACGCTCCAAACCCTGCCTAACCCCAACCTAACCCGCCCCGTGGTGAACAGGGGCGGCATGCACGTACGCGGCGGGTTAGGTTGGGGTTAGGCATGGTTTTGGGCGTCGGCGCGTTTCATGATTGATGCGCGAGTGCTGGAGATAATCAATAGTTGGGGTCTCAGCGGGATTTCGGCTGCCCCACCCTCCTAAGTAGGGTTTGCGAGAGAAAGATTTTTCAGTGCTAGCCTAACCCCTTTCAGCTCTCGCGCCGCTATCATCAAACGCGCCGACGCTTCAAACCCAGCCTAACCCCAACCTGACCCGCCGCGTACGTGCATGCCGCCCCAGGTCAAGATGGTGATAGAGTGTGCTTCCAAAGGTTGATCAGAAAAAAAGAACTTCTAATGAGATGATGATTTTGCATTTCGATTAATCGAATTTAAAAAATTCGAATATGCTCCTCAAAATATTCGAATTCCGAATATTATTCACAAGTCTGTTTTTGAGATATTTGAATTTCGAATACTATTCGAGAGTCTGTTTTGGAAATATTCGAATTTCGAATATCGTTCAAAAGCCAGTTTTCGAAATATTCGAATTTCGAATATTATTCGAAAACCAAAATTTTCAAATTTCGAAATTCGAATTATTCGGAATTCGAAAAATCATTCGAGTAATTTCCGAATAATATAATTCGGTCCGAAGTATAGTAAATACCATCCGATGGCAAAAATCGCGTCGGATCGGAATCTCGGATATTGCCAATTTTGCAAAACAACTTCGGGTGAAACGGATACTGGTCCAGATAAATTTTCCGAAAAACAGATCCTGCCCTTCACAAGAAATTTCCACCGGATCTGTTATCGGATATCCCATCGCACCATCGGATCCCATCGAATAATGCGGATGAAAAACCACATAACTTTTTTTCAGTGATATCGAGGATTTGACTCCATATATTCGGAAAAATACCACTCCACCGCCACGTTTACTCTTCACTTACCATTTCCCAAAAATAACAAGGAGTCTAGCGGCTTCACGTCAGGGGTGGTTGCGTCGGAACTTGTCCGCGCCGTGATATTATTGACTAGATGAGTACATAAATATTCGAGCAGGTCAGTCCGAAGGTCGATGTTCATTGATTGAAATTCAATTTTAAGCAAGCTGATGTTCTTGATATTAGAGATCATCGATGCCGATGATGTGGAGTGGGCTCGCCCACCATCAAAAGACAAGAAAGTTCAGTCTTCATATTTGGCCCGATAGGTTCTACTACTCTAAACCCAGAAATGGGTTTAAAGAGGAAAAGAAGACAAGCATACTTGGTCGCGGCCACTGCCTTCAATACAAGTAATCAAGGAACTTACCAGGAAATCATCTATTCTCGACTTCCTGGTTACTTCTGATTCCGATTAATGATGTTTGTTTACGGTCTCCATTTGGTTAGAGCGATCACGATAGCCTAGCATTTCAAATCCCAGAGACTAGGCTTGATTATTCATTCGCTTATCGTCGTGTTTTCTCCTGTTGTGACTTCAACCAGGCTTCCAATTACTTGTGTAATATTCGTTGAGTTGAGTCTCTCGGGGCTCTCGAAACAGTTTATGAAAGATAAGTACGAATTCTTCGTTGAGACTTCACAACAAGCTATGGATAGGTAGGTGCTTTTGGTTCGGGTTCGAGCAAAGCTAGGCCATCTACCCCCTCTGTTCAACTACGCCAAATCCTCTGGTTACTGGGCTAGTAATAGAGTGTTTTCAGACATATTTCATAAAGAGCTTATGAAATTTAATAGAAGTATTGAGAAAAGAATAATCGACTCTAATAATAAAATTGCCTTCTTTAGATATGTGAAATCAAAACTAAACGAGAAAATTGGGAATGGATGCCTCAGATACGAGACCAGAATAGCTGTCACTGAAGCTGAGAAGGCTGATGCCTAACACTTTGCAAACGTATTTGTCGCAAACGATGGGCATATTCCATATTTTGATCCTGAAGTGATTACTCCAAAGGTCATTTCCTTGGTTTCAGGCAGAGGAAATCTACCAGGCGTTGCATAAGTGACCTCGATCTTTTTCGGTTACACCAGATTTCATCCCTTGGCCATTCATCCAGGGTATTGCTCTTGCCACTGCGAATCCAATAGCGTATATTTTCAATCAGTCTATGATGTGTGAAGAGTTGCCATCCCGATGGAGACACTCGTTTGTAACTCCCATTTTGAAAAAGCAACCATCTGATGACCCAGGGAACTACAGACCTGTGGGCATCACTTCCATTTTCTGTCGGCTTTTCGAAAAATTATTGAAAAAGCACATTGTTCATCATTTGGATGAAAACCGCATAATACCAACGTCGCAACATGGGTTTGTAAATGAGAGATCCGTCGAGACCAATTTATTGGAATGTGTTAATAACTAGTCCCAAACACTCGATGAAAAAGGGGCATGCGATATCATATATTATGACTTTGTTTGAAAAATAATTACTGCTTTTCCTATCCGACTGATTAGCTTAGGAAAGTTTAGTGTTAACTTGGACTTGAACAAACACATTTGTATTGAGAAAGAAGTAGTTGAAAAGAAGACGTTGATACTGAGAAAGAAGTAGACACAGATCGCCTCACAATTTCATGATGGCATAACAATGAAGAAAAATGTGGGCAAATTAAAGCAGAAATCAAAAAATATAAAGCGCTGGATACTTGTTCCTTGCTTGCGCTAAGTCTTGTCCCAATCTTGATCGTGTAGTAAGCTAACAAAAAGTCAGGAATGATTCAAAAATGACGAAATAGGCGAGATTGAGCTGTTATGGATGTAGAACTTTTCCTAACTTTAATGGATTCCAACTTCGGAGTGGGCGGAATCCTGGCGTATGCCGAGCATTATTCGGGGACGTATTGTACTCTCAAAAACAGCTCACTAATAATAAGGCTTCACGACACCTGAGTGCAAACCTAGTTGAATGGGGTCACTAAGGAGACGAGGAAAGATTGAATGATATACATAGTATAAAAACTCCAAGCATTTTGATGGAGTTTGTGCAAAAACAATGGCTGATAGCGCTATCGAATAGCAGATACCAGTCTACAGTTCAGTTCTGCAATCGCGTTCAGCCCTCATTATCATAGTCGTAGAAGCGAAGCTGTTGTTTACAAAAAATTCAACTCTCTCAAAACAACCGCTTCGCTTCTACGATTGTGATAATGAGACTTGGCAGACTGAACGCGATTGCGGAACTCAGGCTTACATTTTGACGGATAAGAAACCTCCAACTAGGTTTGCATCAGGACCTCCGGATAGGTAGAACCCTTTTGTGGCTGTGCAAACCTTCACATGTTGGAATAAATTGGATTCCCAACTAGTATTGTTAAAACAGGAGGTTTACGAGCGCGGGTGGGAGAGGGGGTGTCACCGGTGGTGGTTCTGCGGGCACTGTACAGCGCAACTGCCCGCAAAACCACCGCAGGTGGCAAACGCGGCTCGGCATCATGGTTCGGCGCGGGGTGTGGATATTCACACAGGGGGGGTCTGCTGCGCAATGCTGGAGGGAGGGGAGTTTGAGCTCCACAGGGAGACCACGTGAATCATTCTGACCGTGGGTAGTAGGTACACTGTCTAGAAAAGTTTTTTTGCGAATAATTCGGTAAAACCGTCCAATAAACATGAAACCTTGCTGTAATTAAATTTATGTAATGCTAAAATTATAGTAAAGGTTCTCCTACGGTTGAATATAAAGCACATAGGTTCAGGGCGTGTATCCTGGGTAGTTGTGTACTGAATTGCAAATAAGCTTAGATTGGAAGCTACGGAATGGGGCGGAAGAAAAGAGTGGATGCGATGAATAAAGTTATTGGCAAAGGCGGAGACGACGAGATGTACTAAAAAAATAAATATGTTCCCAGAGAAGAACAGGTCACTTTAAATGTATGGAAAACAAGCTTCATTAAGTGGTTAGATACGAAAATAGGTGCATCAACATTAGTCAGACTAGACATGGCAAAAACACTCGCTAGTTGAAAAGAGCGTCATCTAATCTGGTTACATTTCGAATTTCATTCTCAGAAACCCACTCATACACCAAACACACTACGCGAATTCGATCTCGCAAGGTGCTTAATTTTCGGAAAACATAAGACCTCACATTTTTTTGCAGAGTAGGGGTCACGAAAATAAGATATTTGAGTCGAGAGTGGTAGATTTACGCTTTATACAAATTTTCAGCCTCTAAGATAGACGCTGAAAGGCACTTCTCTGTGTGGCCCGCACCTGTCGCAGGTGCGGTCGCGCTGGAAGTCTAAATTTTTGCTAGGTATGAGTCAGGAGAATACGATGATCGAGTCCAGCGTAGCCGATTCACCCTGTATACGCACTTTCACCATCCAACATAGATGCTGAACACCGCTACAGTATAAGGCCTCACACTTTTCTCAGGTGTGGTCCCGTCGGAAGTCGTCAATTTCAAAATTTAGGTGTGACGAGAACAGGATATTTGAGTTCAGCGTGGTCGATTTACTCTGTATAATCTTTTACCGTCTCAGTGTAACGCCGAAGCCCCCTACATAGGAAGCGGAACAAGGAAAAAAAAAACGTAAAAAAACGTCAAAGTCCACAAACCTGTAATAGGGTTTTAAAACACCTGTAACTTAGCTTCCAAAAGAGCTACCCCGGGTTTGAGTAAAAGTAAGAAACTAGGTTTGTGACCCTACCGAATGAAACTTTACTCGCTCCCAGAGGACGCCTTACAAAAAAATTTACTAGGTGTGGACATTTCGTGTTTTAAGCATAAATGTCCACACCTAGCCAGTGCATTTAGGACCACACCTGAGAAGTGTGAGGTATTCTATGTACTTTAGCGGTGTTCAGCATCTATGTTGGGCGGTGAAAGTGAGTATGAAGGGTAAATCGACCACTCTCGACTCGAATATCTTATTTTCGTGACCGTTACTCTGCAAAAATGTACACTTCCAGCGCGACCGCACCTGCGACAGGTGTGGGCCACAAAGAGAAGTGCCTTTCAGCGTTCATCTTAGAGGCTGAAAATTTGTATATAGGGTAAATCTACCACTCTCGACTCGAATATCATATTTTCGTGGCCCTTACTTTGCAAAAAAATTGAGGTCTGTTTTCCGAAAATTAAGCACCTTGCGGGATCGAACCCGTGTCGTGTGTTTCGTGTATGAGTGGGTTTCGGAGAATAAAATTCGCAACCTAACCAGATCGGATGACGCTCTTTCGAAACAGAAGTCTATACATCTGAAGTGACAAGTTCTTCTTGGACTTGCGAAATGAATTTACGAACTCATATTACTTTAAAAACACATTTATTTCTTCGAGATATCCCATATTCTTGATATTAGCCAATCACTTCATCTTCTCCACGCTTCTTTTCCACCACATATATACCTTAGCTTCCTACCCGGAATCATTCATAATTTCTGGATACACGTTCAAACCTATGTGTCTTATATTACACATTAGGAGAGCCTTCACTATGATCAAAACCCTTACTTTAGCTAAGTTTTTCAAAAACGCAGGCAACATCATGTAATCCATCAAGAAAAGCCTCGTCCGTGATCTATTTCGATGTTGATGTTTCTTGAAATGGTTGTTCTTCTTCAAATTATACATCTTTTGGAATAAGTTATTCTTTTTATTTCAATTTTACTACAAAAACTGACAATTAACACTCCTGGGAGGGGGGCCGAGAAAATCGCCAAAAGTTTGCTTTTAGAGGGGGGGGGGTCTGAGAAAATTTAGCCTTGTCCACACCTCGTGCCGAACCCTGCTTGGCAATGGAGCGCGATATTTTTCGGCTGCTCGCCGCAGTGGTAAGTAAAACCCCTCGCTCCGGAATGCTCTGAGTTGAGGAGTTTCCGAGCGAAATCGTGGTAGTTAGTAGACGATAGGCCAAGGATGAACATTTTACCTTCAGGATCTCAAGATTGCTTTTTTGAAAAAATTAGCGTTGTCCAATTTCGCCGAAGGCGCGGTTCTGGACAACGGTTCTGGACAACGGCAAAACGTGTTTTAGGCGATTTTCTCCGTGATTTTGAGGTGAGGGTAGGGAAGTTAGGTATCAGTTTGTGGAAAATTTCATGGAGAATCTGAATCCTTTTTCAAAATTTTGAAAATCTGGAATTTTATGGGGGGACGTACGTTGTCCAATTTTCGAAAAATTTAAGCGGTAATAGGCCCGAATAATGAATTCAACTCATCTAAAAACTTGTTTTATGTGCTAAAAATTTTAATACTGCCTAAAATATGTCTATCACATCGTTTTGCAAAGATGGTTTCCTCACATGTACTGTCGTGATGCTGTACTATTGTTCTCTTCGATCTTTTTGTTGCTATTACAATATGTGAGACAACCACGTCCGAACTCCTCTCTCCACGACCTGTATCTTCACAGAAAGAGGAATGCAATTAAAAACACCCTCGATTTTTTAAGCTTTTGGCCAAAAGTTTTAACGTCACCCCCTTGAAAAAAACCTAAATTTCGAAAACTCTCACGTCCCCTCTGTTGTTCAGCTCGATTACGCCCGCCTGAAAAACTTACGTAAAAATTAATAAGCTACAGTTCCACCTTGTAGTAAGCATATTTTGAAGCGTATTTAACAGGGCGTACATTCCAGGTGAAGATAAAGTCATCCTTCTCAGCCACTCAAAGTATAAACAACGGTGTACCCCAGGGCAGGATACTTCCACCTGTGCTTTTAAATATTTTTTTATCGCGGATTTATCTACCACTTTTGCAATGTGTGGTGTTGAATGCAAGCAGTATGCAGACGACCTCAAGGTAGATAGGAGAATCAGGTCCCTCAGAGATTGTTTGGATATTCAAAACAAAATCAATATATTTTTTCTTTTTCATTTTTTTTCGTGGTCTCGAGATTGGCACTTGCCTCTGGCTCCGCACAAGACTATCTTTCTGCGAATGGGTATTTCTGATGTGACATTCAACTATACACTGTGAAAATAGCAACACCTTCGAAATAGGCTTATCATATGTTGGATCGAGGTTTCGGATATTGGAGAGAGCTTCTATGTTTTCTACTACGACAGGAACGATGGACCGAGTAGTATGACCAGAACTTGCCCATTTCACCCTTAGTCACTCAGGCAAATTGGGGCGTCGACAACAGGTTCGAACGGTGTCCATCCCCAGATTCCTGTCGGGTCGGACCCTTTAGCATTGTTCCTCCACGTAGTCCTACGTGAGAAGACATGGGGGAGAGAGAATAAATTTCACTTCTCCTCCACGTCGTCCCAGTTAGAAGAAGTGAGGGGCGCAAACGGAAAGGGGTTCGACCCGACAGAAATCTGCGGTCGGACCCGTTGAGTTTCTGAGGAGCTGATATTCGGTGGGGAGATGGTCGCGAGTTATGATCTCGTCGATGTCGAGCTGTTCCACTGCTAGCGCTCTAGATACAAGAGAAGCATACGACGCATTTTTCCGGCATGCTGCGAATGATGAAAGCGCAGCCGGTTCAATTACCCAGGTTTCCGGCACATTGGCCCCGCCCAGCATCCGGAGGTCCTGTCTATCCGTTGGTGACCCCAGTGGAGGCTGAGCGATCAGCTGCGGCGCCGTCGTTGTACCGACCGCGACGCGTGTCGGTGTAAAGTAGTTTTTAAGTAGTGAACCTCGGTAGTCAGGTATGAGCTTTTGAGAGACTGTGAATGTTTCTTGGTCAACTCGGATACACTCTCTTCGAAACTGAACTCGGATTTTGCTACGGACATCTCTGAACGAAGTTATAAGCGTTTTTGAAGCTTAGTGAAAACGTACGGGTACCCATCAGCCAATTTTTAGGGTGTTTGAAAAAACCTTTCCGCATTCGGCTCAAAACTTTCAACTGGGGGTTATTCAGGGCGCTGAATGCGAATCTGGGGTCTGTTTGTCGCTACACTTATGGTTACTGTAGGCTACGGTAGGCATTATGCCTTTTAACTGACTTTACTTACCTTAAAATTTCGAAATTCAAAAAATGGACCTCAAATGCGTGTTCGGCGTCCCAAATAACACCCACAGTGAAATTTTGAGTCAAATCTGGGACTTTGACCAAGCTACCGTATACCCACCGTAACCTACCGTAATCTATCAGAAATCGATAAACGGATTGGAGATTCTTCTTAAGCACTGCAAATAACCTCCAGAGCGACAATTTGAGCCATATCTATCGTAGCACTCCGGAAATCGGCAAACGTCGCAATTTGCCATCAAATCCCCGATAGGAAGCTTTGAACGAATCATGTCGAAAAGCTCGGAAAATCGTCAAACAAACCATAGATTCGTGATCAGCGCCCAAAATAACCCATCTGGAAGGATTTTGAGTGAAATCTGCAATATTTTTCAAACGCTTTCAGAGGTACATATAAATCAGTCTGTGCAAAGTTTGGAAAATGTGCCTTCACTCAAAATTTGCTCAGTGGGATAGTTTTGGGGGCTGAACACAAGCATGAGGTCTGTTTCCGGATTTCGCGAACTCTAATGCGCGTTTTTGATAAAAAAGGGCGTGAAGTACGTATTTTGACCGGCTATAGCTTTTTTCGCAGATGTCCGTAGCAAAATCTGAGTTCAGATCCGAAGAGAGCGTATCCAGTTGATCATGAAACATTCACAGTCTCTCAGAAGCTAGTACCTGACTGGGGAGGTTCCCTAGTAAGCTAGGTAAAACAGTCCTGTAGGATGTGAATTGCTGCTGAATAGGCCGCTAAACGTGACACATCGAGTCGTCAACAGACCGACAACAGGCGGACGTCGCTGGGCAGCGGACCGGTCTCAGGCTGACAATACGCGCGATTTCACTTGTCAACAGGGAGCGGTTTATGAGATGACCACTTATCAACCTATTGTCGACGCCCCAGTTCGCGTGAGTACAGAAAAAATCTGTATTTTGCGCGACGCATAAGTATAGCAACACTTGAGCAACATGGGAATATAATATCTCACGATGATCACCAGACTGAGCCGTTTTCGCGTCATTTTTATAAAAATGGTTCAAATTGATGCTATACGTTCATTTTCCCGGTGGACTTCACTTGCATTCTGACGGGAAAACTCAGGTTTACTCCTTCATAATGCTGGACTTGGATTTCGATGAATTTCCAGCCACCTAAGACCAGCTGGATGTATTTCCAAGTTCAAGCTGAATCTTGAATCGCATACTTTCAGTGATTGCCCAGCCGTCTCATGGAACTTTGGAAGCGAAACGTTACACGACGAGTTACCAGTGACAAGGCGTCGGCCCCGACGACTCGCTGAGTTTCTCGGCAAATAACACTTCCTATTAGATCAACCACTGCGAAAACATAGTGGGTTCGGAAGTGAAACCATCTCATCGCCCAGAACAATTTCACAAGGTCGCTAGACTCGAGCCCTCGCGATCAAACATGAGCACGAACTTGGAAAACTTGAGTGCTCCGCATAACAAAGGCGCCGCTGGTCAAATCGTGCACAAGGTCATCTTCTTAAGCCATGGCAAGTTTCGATTTTTTTCAGAAAACGTGCTTTAATCGAAGAAGATGGCCTTATGCACGATTTGACAAGCAGTGACTTTGTTGCGTGGAGCGCTCAAGTTTTCCAGGTTCGTGCTCATGTCTGATCGCGAAGGCTCGAGTCTAGAGACCTTCTTAAAATGTCCTAGGCAATGAGGTTGTTTCATTTCAGAGCCCAAAATGTTGTCGCAATGGTTGTTCTAGTAGGTAATGCTAGTTGCCGAGAAACACGGCGACAATTCGTACGGAGTCGTCGGGGCCGAAGCCTGGGAACTCGTCGTGTACAGTCTTGCTTCCCAAGCTCCATAAGACGTCTGGGCAACCACAGACGCAGAGCAATTCAGGATCCAGCAGAAACTTGGAACTACATCCAGCTGATTGTCCTAGCTGGCTGGAAATCCACCGAAATCCAAGTCCAGCATTATGGAAGGAGAGAACTTAAGTTTTAAGTCGGAAGGCAGGTGGAGTCCACAGGGAAAATGGACGAATAGAATCACCTTGAAAAAATACCATGGAAATACACCTGAGAACGGCTGATTCTGGCGATCATCGTGAGATATTTCCATGTTGCTCAAGCGTTGCTATACTTATGCGTCGCGCAAAATACAGATTTTTCTATAACGAAGGGTGAAATAAGCACGTTTCGGTCATATCAGTCGATCCATCGTTTTCGTCGTTGCAGAAAACATAGAAACTCTTCCCAATATCCAAAATCTCGATCTGACATATGACACGCCTATTTCGAAGGTGTTGCTATACTTATGCGTCGCAGTGTACACAGCGTTCCATAAATATACGAACATCCATTTTCGCAAATACTGTTTTCAACGTATCTCGGTCTGGGCTTCGAGAAACTTGATGAATCTTTAACATGCTATAGGGTACCACAAACCGCGCATAGCTTGGGTTTTGAATGAACAGTTTTTTAATACGGAGTTTATTCGCGATTTGGTGGCATTGATCCAAATTAGGGATTCCCTCAGAACATCTTCGTAAAAATTTCAAAACCTTGCCACTTGCTTGCCATAAGAAAACCTCCAAAATCGCTGTACAAAATTCTTGCTGCACTTTTTTGGAAATGATTTCGAAGTGAATTTGAGCAATTTTGCACCAGATAAGCATCTCACTTCGACGTGAATCAAAAAGAACGAAATTTGTGTATCAGTTGAGCGTTGTCAAAGTCTAAACAGTACGTGTCCTTGAATATTTCTAAGGCGAATAAATTTACACGGATGATTTTTTAAAACAATGCCCCATTTTGCTGAATTTTTGGCTTAAAGAAAATGCCGCAAAAATAATTTTCCCACAATGTTGTGCAACGGTTTCGGAGAACTTCTTATATGTAGCAAGCACGAGTTTGGATATTTTACGGACATGTTCTGAGGAAATAGCCTTAATTTGGATTATTGACACGAAATCATGAATAAGATCCATACTCAAAAACTGGACATTCAAAAACAAAGCTTGAGTATGAGTAAGGCAAGGTTCGTGATACCCTATATGTAGCATGTAAAAGTTTCATTAAGTTTCGCTAAGCCCAGGCCGAGATACTTTTAAAAACAGTATTCGCGAAAATGGGTGTTTGTATATTTATGGAGTAAAAAAGTGATATTCTGAAAATTGAAAAAGTACAAAACAGCCTCACGATGTGATTAGGAAGAACTGGTATTCGCACGACGGAATTCCGAGGTCCCACGTGAGGAATACAATACCGCCCGCGACTTTGGGAAAAACGGCGTTTTCGGCGTTTTTTTCCGCCGCGAACCGCCGCTTTGTCATAACTTCGTTCAAAGTGGTCCGTTTGGGTTGCTAGGGGCATATTTAGAATCAGTATCAAGAGCTCTTCATTTTGAGCCCACACATGTCTTACCCTGCATAGGGCTAACAGAATCAATCGAGTGTACGAAAACTGAAGCTAGGTATCAAACTGTTGCTAATACTTGACTCCATATCAACCGTAAAGGTCAAGGACGAGTCATATAGAAGTATGTAAGACTAATTTAAGGAGCTGTTGAAATTGAAAATTAATGTTCTTTAGTCGTTTCCTCGCCCCTGCAGACACAGTCATCGTCCTTCGCTCGGGCTCAAATTGCCCGCGATCTCAATTAATTGTAGACTCTTCCAAAACAGAAACAACCTGTCTGAAGGTTTTTCCCGCCTAGCGCCACCTCGGTGAATTTGGCTTTGAAAAACGTCCCAGACCACTGACTTCACTTTCTCCGCTCAAACAGGAACAATCGACCTGAGACTCAGCCTACAACTTTACTTTCTGATCCTTCTTCGGTAGAACACTGCGGCCGCCCAATCCGGAAAACTCGAATTTTCACAACCCTAAGAACTGACAGCGCTTTTTAGCCGTTCTGCCGTTGCGGCTACACCCTCATCGTCTCCAGCTCGGGGGCAAAAGGTAAGGGATTTCAACTGCGCTCAGGACAGACTCCCTTAAAGCAGAAACAACAGGTCTGGAGGCATTTCCCGCTTAGCGGCACTCCGGTGACTTTGGCTGAAAACGATCCCCAAATCTTTTCAATGTGTAAGAGCTTCTGGCAACGCCTTATCCATTTCTCGACTGAAACCGCCCTCATCCCAGATATAAAATTTTCTGCTTTTGGAACCCGTTACGGCACGGCGGTGCAGTAAAACAGGTGGTATCGCGCCCAAAATTTCAAGTTTCTCTGGCCCCTGTTTCAAACTGACTGTTTGTTTCTGGGAGCGCGTTTAGGTCAATCTTGATCGATTGTTCAGACTGTCCGTTCTCGACTTTTTTCGTGGCTATTGCTCATTTTCAGGTCAGTATATTTCGGCAATTCCTGCAGGAATTCTTCTCTATTGCAACGATGCTTCTCAAAATACAGGTTTTTGGAAACTTGCTGAGATCTCAGCGTTCCACGCAGTGCAAGAATCAAATTTCTATCATAAGAAGCTGCCATATTCACTTCCAGATTATTATCAGCCCCATATCAAACTTCGGTTTTCGAGTTTTCGGGACAAGCTATAGCCAGTCAGTGCACTGAGGCAGTGGTACGTCGAGAGAACACGCACCCTTTTCTTTTCTGTTTCTCGTTCCCAAACGCCACTGAACGGACGCTTCCCAACGCCCCTCACTCGTCGAGTTTCTATTCTCACCCCCCCCCCCTGTGTGGAGACAGGGGCAGAGGGCATGTGGATCGAATCCACACCGCGGGTGTGGCTAAGGAGCAGTTCGGCTGGTAAACACGATGCGCGCCACGGTAGAACGCTGTGCGCTCTCATCGTGCTTGGGGCGCGCCAACCGAGGGCACTCAAAAAAGTTGTTGTTGTTCCATTTTAGCCGTTCCCCTTTATCGTTTTTTGCATTTGTTCATGTAGGTTGATGTGTCAGACGTCGGAATCAATATCATCATCTCCCATTCTGCTCCAGGAAGCAGAGAAAAAGAAGTATAATAAAACTTGTATGAAATGTGCGAATTCCATTGAAACGATGGAAGGAGAAGTATTCAAAGAAAAGCACATTATGAACCAAAAAAACATGAATAAAATGCAAAAAAAATGATGTAGGGGGAAGGCTACAATGGGACAACGACTACTTTTTTCGAAGGTTCTCGGTTAACGCGCCCCAAGGACGATGAGGGCGCACAGCGTTTTTCCGTCGCGCATCGCGTGTGCTAGCCGAACTGCTCCTTAGTCACACCCGCGGTGTGGATTCGATCAACATGCAGGGGCAGAGCTGCAGAGCTACACAGCGCAGAGAAGAAGAGCAGAGGAATAGTATCAAGCCAACTTGTCACCTCACTTATCGATTCGTCATAGCGAGGAACAGGGAGTGTGAGCGACGTTAATTCACCGTGCGGCCCAATTTAGCATTGAATTAAAAAAAAACAATTTAGCGACTGACCGACCTATTGTACGAAGTTTCAGATTTTCGCATTTTTAAACCCGAATATGTTTGCCATTTCCTGAGCAACAAACCTCCTTTTGCTTAGATTTATGGGCAGTAGCAATGATTCCCGTCGAATGTCTCTGATTCTCTCCATAATGAGAAACTCGGAGAAAATTTAAATTGCGAAAAGTGGTTCCTAGCGATGTCCAATGAGTGACGTTTGACCGCAGCCCATCAAGGAGGCCAGAAGTAACTGCTGGTAGCCTTTGCAGTTCCTCGCAGCTCACGATAAATATGTAGTTTAGAAAACCAGTCGTTATTTTTTGCGATCCATTCTTTCTAACCCGGATTGTTGTTATCACAAAATTTTCTTCGTTTTCTGCGGCTCCGGTAGCCACGGTCAGCCAACGCAAGACATTCAGAATCTTCGTGATAAGGGCTTCCCAACAGGGGTGTGCGGAAATTTCTGTTTTCTGACTTCTGTTTTCTGGCCGTTTTAGCCTTTCTGTTTTCTGATTTCTGTTTTCTGAAAAATCTGCAAAAAACAGAAAAAAATCAGAAAAAATGAACGAAATCCGGATCTGTGGAACAGCGCAGCTTATTTAGTCCTTTACGAGGTACTATTTGTATTCAATGTACGATTGCTGTTAAGGGCAGGGTTCGCGATGAAAAAGTTAATTGTGGTATCTTCTTGAGAAGGTAGGCCTGGTCATCACAAAAGTGAAAATAAGTGGAAAGTCGGAGAAGAAACGCTCAAAAACAAGCTATTGCTGGGTCTCAGCCCGCCCCCAATCAACGAAATTTCTGCAATTGCTTGTTTTGTCGTCGTTTATTCTGCATTCAAAGTAGTTGCTGGACACCGAGAGACTACTAACTTTTTTAGCGGCAAAATAGAAGGCGGAAAATATGCATTTATAAAAAACCTGTTAGTTGGGGGTGTGCGTACACCCACCATTTAGCCGTTCTGACATGCTTTTGTGCGTTTTCCATGCAACTTGTCACTTATTTTTACTTTTGTGATGGCCAGACCTGCATTCTTATAAAGAAAATTCAACAATCGTTTTTACCGCCAACCCTGCTAACGCACTCGTAGGGTAGTACTTTGGCACAATAGGGATAGCATCCCAGGGAAGAGCACGAATTCAACTTCTCCTTGTCAGCAGCTGCTGCAGTTAGTTGTTCGCAGCAGCTGCTGCACACAGCGAGGGTCTGAACCCGATGTCTGTCCTAGGATGCAACCCTTATTGTGCTGACGTACTACCATACGGGTGAGTTCTCTGAGAGTTTTGGCCGAGCAATAGCCGATAAATTACCACAAAATGCCTGATTTTGGCGCAGTAGCCGAGAACAAGGTCGTGTTCAGAGAATAGCTGGTTGCCGCGAAATAGGCGTCAAATAATGGTCGTCGAAAAACAGCCGCGAAAAAATGCTCTCAAAGGGGAGTGTAAGACGCATTGTAGAGTCAGATTTGGATGTCAACACCGCCGTCGGCTCAACTACCCATGTTTTCTCGGTTATTATTTCGCGAACAACATGGTCGCAGCCACCTAGCAGCCAAGGAATAATCAAGAAATACTTGAGAATCTGCTCGACAGGATCAGTTGTTGAGCCTATTTCTCGGCCAAGACTATCAGCGTGTCTTTAATGACCTTATATCCGTCATTGACGCGACATTGCTACTACCGATGCCTTACAGGTGATCTGTGCAGTTCCGTAGATATTATATTTTGAGTATGGCAAAGGTATTCAGAATTACATCCTCTCTCCACTTAAAAAAAATTTAAAACGCAATGAGTATTTTTTCTGAAAGTTTTCTGTTTTCTGTTTTCTGGCAGTTTTGGCCTTTCTGTTTTCTGATTTCTGTTTTCTGACAAACTCGATTTTCTGTTTTCTGAAATTTTTTGAAAAATTTCCGCACACCCCTGCTTCCCAATGGTATAATATTTGTTAAGGTTCAAACTCAAACAAAAAGGTTCTGAGTCCTTCGTTCATATCCAAAGGAGCGATTTACTGCCGGTCCCTCGCTTTGCTCTCTGCTTACCCGCGCCCTCTTTCGAAGATGTCGAAATATTCGCGCTGCAGTGTCTCGCATGCATCGCTCAGTAAGCGAAGTACCCCGAATTTGATTGATTTCCGGCAGCCGAAAAGGACTCGGGGTACTAGCGGGAACATGGCGTCGGTGGAAGCAGGAAGAACAAGTGGGGGGTAGAAGGGATTTGACAATATGCATAGTCCTTACAATTAGGGTACGAAGGACAAGAACTGGAGTGGACAGGAGTAAACCTTATGGGTGGTCGAATTGCTAAACATCGAGGGCTCGAATTTAATTAGCGAAATTTCAGAAGGATTTCGAATAGAATTCTATCAAAGCCTGAATGATTCCATTTACGTGGCTCATAAATGCCTGTGAATTATAGTTGTACAATTTCGAAAAAAAATGTCGAACGAACGATAATCGAAAATTTTTCGTTCGAGATCTTTTTGAACGAACGAAAAATGAAAAAATTTCGTTCGAAACAATTTTGAACGAAGGAAAATCGAAAAATTTTCGTTCGAAAAAAATTCGAACGAACGAAAATTGACAAAAATTCGTTCTAAAAAATTCCGAACGAACGAATTTTGAAAAACTTTCGAAATTTCGGAGGTCGTACGAACGAAATTCGAAACTAATCGAAATTTCTATTTTTTTTTGAAATTCGTCGAAAATTTCGAACTTTTTTCGAAATCTGTTCGAAAAAAATCCGAACGAATGAATTTCGAAAAAATTTCGAAAAATCGGATTCCGAACGAAAATTGAAAAATTTTCGTTCGAAAAACTTTCGAACGAGCGGAATCCGGAAAATTTGGTTTGACGAATTTTCGAACGAAAATGAACGAAGAAAATTTCGAAAAATCTTTCGAAAATTTTTCGAAAATTTCGTTCGTGTACAACTATACTGTGAATGACTCATCGCGTGGAGTGACATTGCATGACATTGGCCGTAACGTGTTGTGATGCAACGCGGCAGTCAGATTGATGAGAAGATTTGAGAACCACCCGTACATTACAATTCTCTTCATTAAATTCGAGCCTTCGATATTTAGCAATTAAACCACCCATAAGGTTTACTTCGCTCCAATCCAGTTCTTGTCCTTGGTAACCTAATTGTAAGGACTATCCATATTGTCAAATCCCTTCTACCCCCCACTTGTTTTTCCTGCTTCCACCAATGCCATCTTCCCGCTAGTACCCCGATTCCATATCGGCTGCCGGAAATCAATCAATTTCGGGGTACTTCGCTTACTGAGAAATGTATGCGAGACACTGTAGCGCGAAGATTTCGACATCTTCAAAAGAGGGCGCGGGGAAGCAGAGAGCAAAGCGAGGGACCGGCAGTAAATCGCTCCTTTGGATATGAACGAAGGACTCAGAATCTTTTTGTTTGAGTTCGAACCTTAACAAATATTATACCATTGGGAAGCCCTTATCACGAGGATTCTAAATGTCTTGCGTTGGCTCACCGTGGCTAGCGGAGCCGCAGAAAACGAAGAAAATTTTGTGATAACAACAATCCGGGTTAGAAAGAATGGTTCGCAAAAATAACGACAGGTTTTCAAAACTACATATTTATCGTGAGCTGCGAGGAGCTGGAAAGGCTACCAGCAGTAACTCCTGGCCTCCTTGATGAGCTGCAGTCAAAGGTCACTCATTGGATATCGCTAGGAACCACTTCTTGCAATCTGAATTTTCTGGGTGTTTCTCATTATGGAGAGAATCAGAGACATTCTACGGTAAGCATTGCTTCTGCCCGTAAATCTAAGCAAAAGGAGGCTTGTGGCTCAGGAAATGGAAAAAATTTTCGGGTTTGAATTTGCGAAAATCTGAAACTTTGTAGAAAACGTCGGTCAGCCGCGGACAGCTGGATTACCTGCTGTCTATATCGTTTACACTGTTGAGTTGGACGTGGCATTACGTTGAAAAACCACAATTTACTTGATTTTCCCTTTCGCCTAATCGATTGATTGTGTAAGCCCTATATGCCTTGTTTGGCCGTAAGACAAGTGTAAGCTCAAAAAAAGAGCTCTCGATGCTGATTCGAAATATGTCCTCCAGAGCTCAGTTGGAGCACTTTGAGCCAAGTTATGACGAAAAGTCGCGATTTCGCGACTTTTGCGGTTTTTTTGAGAAAATTAGTGCGGGTATTGTAGTGCGTGTATTGTACTTGTATATAACTCGTCCTTGATCTGTGCGGTTGGCATGAATTCAAATATTTACAACAATTTGATACCCAGCTTCAGTTTTCGTACACTCGATTGATTCTGTAAACCCTATATGCCTTGTTTGCAGGGTAAGACATGTGTGAGCTCAAAATGAAGAGCTCTCGAAACTGATTCTAAATATGCCCCTAGCGACCCAGGAGGACCACTTTGAACGAAGTTATGACAAAGCGGCGGTTTGCGGCGGAAAAAAACGCCGAAAACGCCGTTTTTCCCAAAGTCGCGGGCGGTATTGTAGTCACATAAAGGCACTGTTTGAGATGAAAACCGCTTTTCTGTTTTCTTGCCTATCTTGAAACCGGTCCCATTCTGATTCCAATGATGCTTCTTTAATCGTACAAGACCTTCTGGAAATGGAGTTATGGTCCCTCAAAAATTGAGCTAGGGAAAATGGTGGACGAGTTGTTCGAGGCTTGCAACTTCCGTCTTTTGCAGTCAATGTATGCGAGCTGACCTGAGTAAAGAGAGAAGTTGAGAATGAAGGGAAGAACGGGGCTTTTGATCGGAAACCATCGCTCAACTCACGATTTCGAGTGTTCCTTTGTTCACGTCGAGGGGCGGAAAGGGGCCGGACTTGCCCACAGCGGCGGGGTTGGCCCACTTTTCTAAGCCGTTTTGCGGCTCCTGGGTAGCTTTTCGTCACGTTTTTTCGACGCTGTTCTGCTTCTGAGAGCCACGAGAAGCGTTTGTCATGAAAAATTCGAGGATGAAGTTTATCGCGAACAGTGCCTTTAAAGGCAGTGTTCACGAAGAAACAGTTGCACTTTTTTTGGCTAAAAAGTAAGCTTAGGGTCCCTCTAGGGTCAGCTTAGGGTAGGCATTCGATTCGGTTGAAGTCCCGGCTGTTCTTAACGCTCTCATCCACGCTGGTGTTGACGCCCAGTACATCAGAATACTGGAAGAGTGCAACAACGGAAGCAACACCATTATTCAACTATTCGAGAGGAAACTGAAGGTGTCGATTGGAAAGGGTGTCAGACAGGGAGATACCATCTCGCCGAAGCTGTTCACGACCGCGTTACAAGACGTGATGCGCCACATCGACTGGGACGGCAAAGGTATCCTCATAGACGGGTGCAGACTATCCAACTTGCGCTTCGCTGACGACATTGTGCTGCTGGGTTCGTCTTCCGCAGAAGTCGAAGGAATGCTTAACGAACTGGACGCTGCAGGACAAGCGATCGGCCTTACAATGAATCTGAGGAAAACCCAAGTGATGCGCAACCAGTGGTGTGACGACAGCTCCATTCGTCTCTCTGGCACTCCCCTACCCACTACGAACAGCTACGTCTATCTCGGAAGAGAGGTGAACATGCAAAACGACTTGTCTACGGAGATCGGACGGAGACGACGAGCGGCCTGGTCTGCACTTGGATCGATAGTGGAAGTGACAGAAAAATTGCGGGATGTGAAGACACGAGCACGTTTGTTCGACACCACGGTGCTACCTGCGTTGTGCTATGGAGCCGAGACATGGGCGGAAACGAAGGCGACCACACAGGCCATAAGGACAGCTCACAGGGCCTTGGAACGCAGACTGCTGAAGACTAATCGTCGTGCCCAGCGAGCTGGTGGCCTACGCAGTGCTGATCTTCGAAAGCAGTCGCATTTAATGAACCCTCTTCTGTTCATGGCCCAGTCTAAACACCGATGGGCAGGACACGTGTTGCGCCGCATGGATGACCGATGAAGCCTCCGTTTAACAGTCTGGTTACCACGTGATTGCCACCGGCCTCTAGGCCGTCCTTCCGCAAGATGGAACTCTGTATTTTCAGGCAGAGTCAAGACGTTCTGCACCGAGCGAGGGCTTCCTGAAAATTCACCATCACTGGATGTCCCTTGCTCGGGATCGGTCGAGCTGGTTGAGATGTGGTCCACACGGCGGCGACGCGCAGTGAAGATGGATCATCAAGGTATCAAGGTAAGGTAGGGTCCCTCTTAGAAGATTAAGAACGGAAGTGCGACGGAAAATGGCCGGTAAGTGGGTGAAAATCTCGTAGACCAGCCAACCCATTGGGCCACTCCGCCCACGTCCTATGACAGTTCTCCTGAATTCGTGGTTAAATGAGCGATGGTTTCCGATCAAAAGCCCCGTTCTTCCCTTCATTCTCAACGTCTCTCTTTACTCAGGTCAGCTCGCACACATCGGCTGCAAGAAACGGGAGTTACCAGCCTCGGACAACCCGTCCACAATACTTCTTTAGCTGAATTTTGAGGGGCCATAACTCCGTTTCCAGGGGGTCTCGCACGATTCCAGGGACATCATTAAAATCCGCATGGGACCGTCTTCAAGATAGGCGGAAAAACAGAAAAACGACTTTTATCGTGAATGCTGCCTTTAAACCTGCCCACGCTTGGGTCAAGAAGAAAAGTTTTCGATGTATGCGAGACCTAGACACTTCTCAACAGCAAAATCAAAATAGGATGCTCGAAATTTTTTGAACTAAGACGCACCCGAACAAGAGGGGAACAGTTCGAAATTGTAATAGCCCGAACTGAATCGAACATTGCCGCACATTCCTCAGTAAAAGGGGCGATTTTCAGCTACACTCAGTTGATGCAGAACACGTATCATATGAACTCCTTATCATGTTTCAAACGCTTCGCGAGGGCTAAGTTATTCAGCAGTTAGGAAAAACGTGATTGAGAGGTTTAGCAGAGAGCAGAGGATCAAAATAGAATCACCTTCATTCTTTTCGTTGCATATGTTATGCTCGATGATTCTCATTTGGTTAGGATTTCGTACATATTTCATACAGCTGTCTTAAACGCTGTAAAAACATCTAATCTAATCTGATTCCGCATCCTGAATATTTTCAACGGTAATCCACCATCCGCCAAACTCATCCTACGCTTTCAAACGGGCCAAGGCAAGGAACTGAGCAGGAGAAACAGTAAGTGGTTTTCAATGCGTGCGATACCTTTAACTCTGTTGGTTCCGAAAGAGGAGGGAACCCCACATTCGGTTTAAAAATTGTCGGGTGTGAAAGTTACGGCGCAGACAAGTTCCGACGAATTAGCGTCAACATTCACGCGCGCGCGTACTGTCCTTATCGACAGGCAGTTCCGGCCCGCAGCTGGCGACAATCGCTATTGCTACGCGTACACTACACAATATCGTGCTGGTATTTGATGTAATCGTGCTGGAATCGTGCAGCTCTCTCAGTTTACTTTACAGGCCCAATTCGAAAAAAAAAGCCTGGAACAAATCATGGAGCCATACTAAAAATTTTGTGCCCTTGCACGATTTTCACCGAATCGCACGTCTGCCTGGCTACTAGAAGATACTACAAGAAGATGAGAAAAGAGAATGTCATCAATAGTTACGGGTGCACTCGAAAGAAACTTGTCCAGAAATGCACGAGGCGACGGCCGCTCGGTATGCATGCCGGTCGCGTGGGCGAACATTCGCATTCGGAACCATTCTAGAGTTCGCGCAATAATTGTAGTCTGATGAATGGACGGGGCTGCGACGGTAGGTTACCCCGCGCGAATCGAAACCCCATTCTCCAGTGAGGCCACCAACCCCGCACGGGCAGCCGCCTAGTCCATGCGTCAGACTAAATCGAAAACGGAAACCATACATACAAGCGCGTTTTTACGAAGGAATGTCCTCTAGTATTGAGAAGCCGTCTTTTGAGGGTTGTGTGGAGGGGAGGGAGGAAAAATTCGATTAGATATAATTATAACCTTTCAAATTTCTTTCAATACATCTGGGTAGTTCAACAACGGGGAAAACTTTCATTCTTATTCGGATCTCAGGATTCGAGGATTTTTCGGAGTGCCTATGTAATGACGAAGCGCACTGTTGTTTGCAACTCTGTTCGAAACTGTTTTCAATGTTTTCGAAGCGATAGAAATTGTGGAACTGCGGTCCAAGTTTACTATAGGGTAATCAGGGTAACCTTGGAATTTTCGAAGTATGATAGAGTAAACTGCTCTCGATGCTATGTTTTGTCACGAACTGCAATGTTATTTGCTTTTTACGCTTTTTGAAGTTTTAGATAACTACTTTGATATCGAAGAAAGGTAATCTTCGGAAGGTTGATTGGAAACGTTTTTGCATCGATGTCGTGAGATCTGCAGCTTTCCTGACAACAAATCTCATATTATTTCAGTTCTTCCTATGCCGCGTGAGGTGAGGATTTGAATGGAATATATATGATGAGTACATTGAAAACAGAGACATTTAGACATTTGTTAGGATTTTTCACCGTTCCGACAATGGGGTGGCTGACGAGTACACTAGCTAGCTTCTTCGCGATTCTTATCGAGAAGCAGTCACGAAGGCAGCCGTTAGCACTTTATACGACGAACCTGGTAGGTTCCGGATTTTCGGTTCGATTTAGTGGTTCGATTTTCCTCTTTGACAGCTTTTATGTAGCATGACACGTTTCATTTTCTCATCGCCATGACGGTATGATTTTGTCATAGTCAAAAGATTTGAACTAGAAAACAAGCACAGGTTATTGCTGTTCTTGAGTCGCAGAGATAGCCAGTCTTCCTCGATTCAAACTTCAATATTGACTAATACTATGCTTGTCGTAGAGAGAAGTGACATTACTGCAGTGAGGGTGTTACAATGTCTTGCCAAACTTTCGCCTTTTCGATCTCGCACTGTTCTACATGATTTCCCGAGTAGTGCATGCAGTAAAGGATAGGGGTCGCCTATACTTCCGCCGCCAAGCGGCGCGGCGGTGTACATTTCTTTGATATTGATCACGCGGCTCGGCACGATCAATATTATACCATTGCACTTTGCAGCTCCGCTCGGCGGCGGAATTTCAAACGATCCCCTAGGTCGATTCCGAACTACAGTTGCTTTGGTGCGTGAGAAAGAGCGGTACCGATGAATCGCGGCGATATTGTGGTCTGCGCGAAGCGCGCACCAGATTTGGTTTTTAACCAGCCACGCGCGCAACCTCTGGTATGACTGCCCAAAAAAGGTGTAGAATGGTTTCCTAAGATTTGGGAAAAATGTGAAAAACCACAAGTTTTCTGTGTTTATCTCCTTTTCTTTTTTTCAGGCGGCGTTCACGATCTTGTTGGTACACTTAAATTTGAGCTAGGCAGCTCATTTTCGGATAGGAGGATGGGAATGGATGCAGGTCGCCCCTATTCCAATTTGAACCCTTATAACTTAACTCTTAAGGGCACCTCAAAATCGTGAGTTTACATACTGAATTAGCCGTGGAGCACGAAAACTGCTGAAGTATGCTACGGCTGTGGAGACCAGGGTGTGTGTGTGGGTGGACCTTCAGCCAAGTAACATAGGTCGTCAAAGGTAAGTACTGAGCTTGCCAGAATTCGTACTCGTGTCACGTCATCGATCGAGGATCAATACTATGAACTTTCGCGCTTATTGCACAAAATGCGGAAAGGAAAGGTGTTTGCTGATGGGAATGGTTTTCCTGGTTGAGAAATTTTGCTCATCAGTTAGTATCGATAAATACTAATCAATAGTATCCATTTTGGTGTTATGTGGGATGGGGGCACTGTTGTATCGCACTAGGCCATGCCCATTTTTCGGTGCCACAATAACTCTCCTGATTTTGGCAGGGAAGGGAAACCCCGGGTAGGTGCTCAAATTTAGTGCAGCACGGTGAAATGGGCGTGGCCAAGTGGATCGCGCTACAGTTCCCCCCCCCCATCCCAGAGAGCACCTCGATTTTTTCGCATGTTGCGAAAAATGCCGCGATGATTTTTGATTGTTGATTGCTCTCGAAGTCACTTGATTAGGAAATTCTTCTCATCATGCAAGATCGATTATCAATCATCAGTAACATCGAGTTTTCACGTATTGCACAGAATGCGGCAATGAGTGGTATTTTTTATCGTAGTGGGTCATAAGTTTTAAAAATTTTACTCATGCTACATACAATATCGTCTGATAGATGTTTCATCATTCCAAAATGGAAATCGTGGAGCAAAATTGAATTCAGAAAGGGAACATTCGGGGAAAATGTGAAATTTTTAAAAATTCAGCTTCCTGGCAAAAGTAGCGATTTTGCAATGCCATTTATAGGTGAAAAAAAGTTTCCAAAATATTTTGTAGTATATTAGAGAACGATTTGGTGTAAAATGGCGTAGAGTGAGAAAAAAGCTCGGAAATGAAGTCAAATAGCCAAAAATACGATTTGGGGGTCGATCATTTCACAAGCTTCTCCGTTAAACTTATCAAAACGAAATCAAGCGCACAACCGAAACATTAAGCCCCTTTCTGAAAGCTGTAATAAGGGAATCAACATAAGTAGGTGAACGCAACGCTTCATTCCATATCGTGCTTGATTTCGCTCTGATAAGTTTAACGGAGAAGCTTGTGAAATGATCGACCACCAAATCGTATTTTTGGCTATTTCATTTCATTTCCTAGCTTTCTTCTCACTCCACGCCATTTTACGCCAAATCGTTCTCTAAGATATTTTGGAGATTTTTTCGCCTATAAATGGAATTGCCAAATCGCTACTTTTTGCAGGAAGCTAAATTTTCAGAAATTGCGCACTGGAGGGAACTGGGCTGCGATTCATGAACGGGAGTGGGTCCGAGCTGGGTTTGTTGCAAATTTTTCAGAAGCCAACAATGCGGTGGCATTTGGTTATTGACTCGGAAATATTTCGGGAAATCATTTGGCGCAGGACAAGCTGAAGGTATGAAAAAAGGGAAATGCAGTGAAATGACTAAAGTACGACTTGTCGGTCAAGCATATAGACCAACTATCGATTAGTGAAAGGCACAGTCCAGCCTCGAAATCGTTTTTCTGTTTTTCTGCCTATCTTGAAAACGGTCCCACGCTGATTTCAATAATGTCTGTGGAATCATACAAGACTCCCTAGCAACGGAGTTATGCCCCTCAAAAATTTAGCTGCAAAAGCATGGTGGACGAGTTGTCCGAGACTTGTAACTTCCGCCACTCGTAATCGATGCATGCGAGCCGATCTGAACAAGGAGAGAAGTTGAGATTGAAGGGAAGAACGGGGGTATCGATCCTCATCTTGCCACTGTTGAGCTTGAAAGATCGTAAAAGGGGAGTGCCAAAGTGGCTTTCCGCGGTAGGCGCCCCAAAGTGGCTTCGTCCTATACCTGGCTTATTCGAATAAATTGAGAGATTTCACTTTCCAAGTGCTATATAGGGTGGGCCTACTTCACAATTCCCTGAGCTTGGACTGTACCTTTAAGACAGACAAGGGAACCGACTTTACAAGCTTCTCCGCTATATTTATCGAAGAAAAATGGAAACAGTGAAAATTTTTTGAAGCTCTCATGCGGCAAGGAAAACTGGTGAAGCTCGGAAACCGCAGCGTTCCAGGTCATATCGCGCTTGATCTTGGTTTGACAAGTTAAACGGAGAAGCTTGTAAAATCCGATCCTTCGGCCTTTCACAACTTTTCAGTAGTTGGTCTATGTTTGACCGCCGAATCGTATTTCGGCCATTTCACTACAATTCCCTTTATTTATAACTTCAGCATGTCCTGCGCCAAATCATTTTCTAAAATATTCTAGAAATATTTTTTTTCATTTTTTTACTTCTAAGAGCTCTGGAATATGATATTGGCTAATCATAATTTTTGCCAGGAAGCTGAACTTTCGGAAATATGCTTTTGACCTTTACGACGATTCAGTAAGCATGCAAATAAGCTTTTGTTCTCTGTTTGTCTATTAATTGAGGAATAACACTGAACCAAACAGGTATTTTCAGGCATCTGAAACACTATATCGGCAGCTTTCTAATCATGGATATTTGTTCAAACTGAAATATGGTGAATGCATCCCTTTTGCTATTGGACTCGGTCTCTTCATGCAGCAATATGCTCAGGGAACACTTTCTGATGGTCTCCGAAGTATCATCAAGTGAGTGTGCTTGATAAATATTCTTCATGAAAAAAAAAATCATGTAGGGCTCACTGTGGAGGAGAGCGAACCAATGATGTAGAATTTGTCTAATCCTGGCGCTTGAGCGCTAAATGCAGTTGTACAAGTAATCTGGGAGGCAACGAGGGTTCAAGCCCGATCGAAGGATTCGAGATGGTCAGCAAATGAAATGCTAGATTATGCGCTAGATTGGTAAGCTATTACCTATTCTCTCTACCTGCAAAAAAAGAAGAAAAACTAAAAACTAAACTTGATTGATTCCAGGCCGTAATTTCTCTAGCAGGATTGCAATTACTTTTAAAAAATTCAATCGCCCAGCCCCATCATCCTATGAAAAACAGATGACTTCATAGAAGCTAGACACTCATTGGATAGCGAATTCTTTAGTCTGGTTAGACCTAATTGTGTGAAGTATGGTTTCATAATGATGTTTGATGTCCAATATTTTTGAGTTAGGACACTCGACTATTCCAACATATGCATTCCAACATATGCATCCAACATATGCAGGCAGTGGACGCGATAAAATATGCTTGTCCTCTTTTCCTCTCTGAACCCTTCTCTTGGTTTAAAGGCACAGTACACCCTCAGATATGAATTTTGAGATTTTCATGTAATTGTGTAGAAGACCCCTCCTGTATAACACGTGCCAAATGCGAGATCTCAATTCCTTCAAATAGGCGAGATATAAGCGACCACCACGGGCCCGACCCCCTCCAGCTACCACCACAGGCCCGGCCCCCTTCCTGATTTTCGATCTCAATAGCGGCTCGATGGATGGATGAATCCCAACAGAGCTTCATTCTTCAGTCCATTGCTGAACTGTCTCCATATACTGGCTCGCTCACGCGCAACGATTGCGAATGAGGAGAAATACAGGCCTGAGACAACTCGTCCACCAATTTTTCACCCTCAAAATCTAGGCATCTTTGAAGAGCCATAACTCTGTTCAAAGCGGGTCTTCAATAATTTCAGAGATACCACTGTGATCAGCGTGTGACTCTCTCCAAGATGAGCATGAGATCTAAAAATAAATTTCCTGGATGTCCTGTGCCTTTAACCCATTCACGACCACGCCTAATTTTGGGTGGCTGCACGTTCGGACCGCGTGCAATATCGCGTCACCGTATACAGTGTCCCACCGGTGGGCCACTTTTGCTCGAATGGCACGCCACCAAAAAATCGATTTTGGTTTTTTTTGCTTATTCTACGACTGTCGACGTCAAAATCATGATGCCAAAGTTTCAGCTTCCATAACTTTTTCCCTCCAGAGAAATGGCCTCCTAAATTTTCAGCTGTGTAGATAAGACCATCTACAAAATCACGTGAGTTCGTTGAATTCTAGCGGTTTGAAACATTAAGTAACGTAGATTACCATGATAGACAATCTTCTGTTCTTCAATTGACAGGGAATGCTAAGGGAAATGATATTTTGTCAGATTTGCACTAATTTGTCTTTAGCTACTCCCTCGCTCTTGCGGTCTATCGCATTCCGTCGCGAGTTTTTTTTGTAGTAAACATTTTTAGCATTCTTTTTGACATCTAGACGTAGAAAGTACTCCTCAATTTTAATATTGACTTTTGATGCTGATGGGAATGACTTTTTTTTAGATCTTCGCCATTTTTTCTCGGCCACCCCCTCAACCCTCCGGTTCGGCGCCTTCTAGGAAAAGATTTTTTGTGAAAAGCATGTGTGTTTTTCGCATTCAAACGTATAAAATAGTTCTATTATTACAAATTTACTACGAATGATTAGTGTAATTACCGTTTTATAAGTTTTCACTCGATTTCTGCTCTGGCGCGTCCCCATTTTTCTCGTCCGCTCCTCTCCAAGGTAGTTTTCACCGAAGTTTGAGCCCCTGCCTACGATGGTACACCAACCGTAACCAAGCAGGACTTTCAAAAAAGGCCATAATGATCTCAACATTAGTGATCTTTGCATAAAATAAATTATGTGAACAAAATACGGGCGAAAGAAAAGCCGATTCCCTACGCCGGAATGGTGCGCAGTATCAGTAATCATACTTCTTTGATATTTATAAATAGTGCTATACGATCTGACCACTCTTTTAAGTAAGAATTGTTTCCCGAGTAATGGAAAAAAGATAAAATTCTCCATTAAGTGCTTGTAAAAATGCGATCTGTACTCATAATTGTGGTTTTCGACCTTGCTGCATTCGAAGGGTCAGATATATTGTAGTGGTGAAGCTGCCAGCGGACCACGAAGTTTGTAGTCGACTCTAGAATAGGCTAATACATTGATCATAAATAGGTTTAGAAACTCCTTCACGTGGTGGAGAAAACGATTTTCGAAAAGAGTGTCCCACCGGTGGGACACGCGGTCCGAAGTGGTAGTCAACGCGTGTCCCACCGGTGGGACACGCGGTCGTGAATGGGTTAAAGTAGTCGGACCTATGAGAAGAAATCGCGAGAAAAACGCTGTTTCGGGCCAAATTTGAAGCCTGAACTTTCTTTTCTTTTGATGGTGGACGAGCCCACTCCACATCATCGGCATCGGCGATCTCTTATATCGAAAATATCATCTGGCTTTTTTTTTTGAATTTCAATAAATGAACAATACTCATCTAGTCAAAAACATTGACAGAAGTGCTTGCTTTCATTGCTCAACTGTTTTTATTCGGTAAATTTGCATTCATTTCTTCCTCTGAATGTCGATAATTTTTGACTGATCGGCATGAGTCTGCGATCTTTTTGGTCGGCGCTGTGCACGTGTGCAAGAACTGGCATCTTTGAGCCGTAGAAACTCTAATTCTAGCCCGTTTTTCACCTCGCCACCTTCATAGTTTTTCAGCTGTTTTCGATCTAAGCTGCTTTTTGTAGTTTTTTCGATAACTTTTTTCATCGTGACCACTGATTTTAAGGACAGCATACACGCTCGTAAACGTGGTTGAGATAGCTGCGGAAATATAATGGTATGGCTCAGAACATAAAGCCTACGTGTTTTGAAGCGTCAAAAACGACCCACAATGCCGCTACACGAGTAAGAAGTTGGCCCCACCCCTGTATCTGCCCGCCCCTGTAAATACACCCTCCTCCAAAACAGCGGTGGTAGGCCATTCCCACCGTCGCCGATATATGTGGTTTACTTATTGTACCCATTGTACCATTCACACTTATCGATGACGGTAGAAATCGCCCAGCATCGCTGTTCTGGAGGAGGACGCAAATACAGGGAGTGGGCAGACACAGGGCGGGGCCAACTTCTTACTCATGTAGCGGCACTTTGGGTCCTTTTCGACGCTTCAAAATGCGTGGGCGTGTTCTGAGCTATACCATTCTATTTCCGCAGCTATCTCGACCACGTTTACGAGCATGCATGCTGCCTTTAAGGCATAGCGAAAAATGATCGTCTACCGAGGCCTAGTCCCTTCACAAGACTGAGAAATCCGGGGCGACCATAGATATCTAGCGCAAACCTGGTGCATCCGATCTTCTCCGCAACATTTACCGGCCGGTAATAATAAAATAAGGTTAACGAGAGGGAAAAAATGAAAGAGGAATAAAAAGGATTAAAAAGCATTGTTTCGCCTTCTATCCCTGGACAGTTAAGGAATCAAGAGTAAAAAGGATTGTAACAATATTGGAACCCTGCTTCGCTAAAACTCGCTTCAGAGCGGTCCGTTTTAAAATTTTAAAGTCATTCACGGAATGGACGGAGCTGCGATGGAAGATGGCCGTACGCGATAGAAGCAACATTGGCCGGTGATGCCGCCGTCGCACGGTCAGCTGCAATCATGGCGCTTGATCCATTCACCACACTAAATTTCAATCGCAAACCATACAGCCGGCATGGTCTGTACTGGTACTTGCGTTGCTTGTTGTTTGTTGACGCAGCGTATACGTTATAGCATACGTGCACCGCGTTCGCGCCAACGAGCAACAAGGAGCACAAAGTATCAGTGCGATCCGCGCCGACTGTAAATGGGAGGTATATTCTGAATGCCTCGCAATGTACTTGTAGTGTACCACTTTTGGAGAGAATTTTCGTCATTTTCATACAACACGTCTACATACTTGCCGGATTATTCGCATCACGTTCAAGAGAGCTACAGAAGGCCACCTTTCCTTCAGTAACAATACACGCACTAATATACTCAAAAAGCCGCGAAAGTTGCGAAATAGCCCCTTTCGACTATTTTTAAGTTTCAAAGACGCGGCTAAAATGGAAATTTGGGGCGGAAAATCCATATGAGCTCTACTACTCAGACGATCGCTGTTGTCCACAGGACACGAATGAGATGTCACCTCACGCAATGCTCCCTGTAGACATCCAAAAGGGGCATGGATCGCCCCTCGAGAACTGCCCGTCGCCCCCCTCCTTGGTGCCGTAGACAACCTATCCGCGAGAACGCTTTTGCTGTAGACATCCCATCGGAGGAGGATCTCCACCCCCGATTCCGCGTTCACATCCTATCAACACCCTGTAGACCTGATATTACCATCCCAGTGAAGCATCAACCGCTTTATGACGTCACCCCTTAAAGGCAGTTGTCACGATGAAAAACGTTATCGAAAAAACTACGAAAATCGGCTTAGATCGGAAACAGCTGAAAAACTATGAAGGTAGCGCGGTGAAAAACGGTCTACAAATAGAGTTTCTAGGGCCCAAAGAAGCTAGTTCGTGCACACGTGCACAGCGATGACGAAACAGATCGCAGTCTCATGCCGAGCAGTCAAAAATCATCGACATTCAGAGGACGAAATAAATGCAAATTTAACGAATAAAAACAGTTGAATAATGAAAGCATCACTTCAGTCAACGTTTTTGACTAGATGTGTACATAAATTCGAAGGTTCATGGATTGACATTCAATTTCAAGCCAGCTGATGTTCTTGATATAAGAGGTCATCGATGCCGATGATGTGGAGAGGGCTCGTCCACCATCAAAAGACAAGAAAGTTCAGGTTTCAAATTCGGCCCAAAACAGTGGTTTTTTCGCGATTTTTTCTTATAGGTCCTACTACTCGAGACCCAGGAAAGGATTTGGAGAGAAAATGACGACAAGCATATTTGATCGCGACCACTGCCTTTAAGGGCAGCATACACACTCACAAACATGGTGGAGATAACAGCATAAATAGGACCGCCCGGCTCCTACCATGTCGTCGACGACGTTTGAAGTGTCAAAAACCATCCAGGATGACAATATGTGAAAATGTTTGAGCAATCTTGCCTTCCACGTCCGTATTTCCCACCCGTTCGAGTACGAGAATTAGAAACGAAACTTGAGAAAACATGTGATAAGATAGAGTGATAGCACTATCTCATGGGAGCGCACGAGAGAAATAGCTTGATTTGCTTGAATGTAACATGTCTGCATAGCAATTAACTCTCGTCCATTTTTGAGAATGCCGCTCTACTTCGGCTGACTTTTTGAAATGTTGTTTCTCTCGTGCATTCCCATTTGGTAATGCAATGCTATCAGTCTAACTTATCACATGTTTTCTCAAGTTTCTTTTCTCATTCTCGTACTCGAATGGGTGGGAAAACCCTGGCCGAAAGGCAAGTTTGCTCAAAAATTGCCAAGTATATCCTGTTTCCGAGTGTGATTTATTTCCGTTCGTCACGTGCGTTTGCGTGCGTACGCTGCGTCTCCTTCTTCCCACATTTTCTCTCTGTCTCTACCTTCGCTCCGCACAAGCGCGCGAGAGAACAGAGTAAATCCGGCTCGGAACCAGAGGATATTACCCTCCTGGATGGTTTTTGGCGCTTCAAACGTATTTGACGACATAGGGGCCGCGCGGTTATCTCGACCACGTTTGTGAGCGTGTATGCTGCCTTGAAACGGCGGTATGCCTTCTTTCGAAACTTGATGATGGGGCCCGATTTTCCTTATTTCAGTTCTCATCTAAGCGGAACAGAGAAATTGGACCCTCTAAATCAAATTTTCTAGAGAAAAACTAACATTGGCGTGGATCCTAATGAGACTTTTCGTTCCTCTTTGGAGGTTGGCGCGAACTCGGTGCACCTACGTAATAGCATATGACACCGAATTTGCCCCAACCTTCGAGAGTAAACGCAAGGTCTCATTAGGATCTATACCGACGTTACATTATTTTAATAACGATGTCCTTATGCGGACAACTCTCTACTGCTTCCAAATGAACTACTATAAGTTATACAAACCATTCCAAATGAAATGTACTTTTCTAGAGCCAGTTTCGGACGTAGAGTCCAAATATGCCCTGTGCAGCTGCCTAGAGTCACCCTGGAAAACGTTATAGCAGTTTTTTTCTCCGATTTTTGTACCTATTGTACCCTCGAAAAAGCGCATTAATTTTATGAAAATCCGGAAACAGACCTCACAATCGTGTTCAGGACTCGAAACAGCCACCCAAGGCAATGTTTGGGTGAAAGCGCATTCTCCGAGCTATGTGCAGACTGATGGCGTTCTTGACTTGTATGGATTTTCGGTTCAGCGTTCAATTATATCAATTACGGGGTACAGAAAGCGTTGAAAAAAATTTTCTCCAGATTTGAATTAAAATTCAACCTGGGGGTGATTTGTGGTGCTGATCACGAATCTGAGGTTTACCTGTGGCTTTTCCTAAGTTCGACTAAATTTGTTCAAAGCTTCCCACCGGCAGAAAAATTTGGCGGCAAAATCGAATTTCGACGATTTCTGGAATGTGACAAAAGATGTGGCTCAAATCGTTCTTCTGGGGTTTATTTAAAGTGCTCAACACGAATCTGATGTCAGTTTATGGATTTTTGACAGCTTACGATAGATTACGTTGGGTATACGGTATAGCTGTACACGAACGAAATTTTTGAAAAAATTTTCGATATTTTTTTCGTTCGTTCGAAGATTCGTCGAACGAATTTTTTTCAAATTGCATTCGTTCGAAATTTTTTTCGAAATTGTACAGCTATAGTATACGGTAGTTCGATCAATGTCACAGACTTGTCTCAAAGTTTCTATGTGGGGTTTTTTCGGGGTGCTGAATACGAATTCAATGTCCATTTGTCTGTTTTCAAACTATCAAGTTCTGCCTCCTGAATAACATGTTACCCACCGTAACCTACAGTAAACCTATAAATTCCGACAAGCGAACCCCAGATCCGTGTTCAGCAGTACATGTTTATCGCAGTATCCGGAGAAAAATAAAAAAAAACACCTCAAAAATTCCATGGTGGGTACCCTTAACTAGCCGCAAAGCTTTGAAAACGCTCATGACTTCTTTCAGAGTTAGTCAAGGCAGGCTACGATTATGCCGGAGTCACTCACATTTTTAGCTACTAGTAGCAGGAACATCCTCCCAGATTATCGCCGCATTCAATGCGCGCCGAACATGCATTCAACTCGAAGACAAGGCGGTTACGAGCAAACTCAGGGAACCTGGTGCTAGGGAGCACGTGCTCTTATAGTGTTTCAGATTACAGCACGTGCCCCGACAAATGAAACTTTCAATGCGTGCGTGATACACATTCAACTCGATGAAAAAAAAGGATTTCCTTAAAAAGGAAAGAATGCGAAAAACTCCTGAGGCGGGACACAGATGCCGGCAGCCTCGCTGGTTCAATTACACTAGTTTGCGGTGCTTTGCTTGCCCAGCCGCTGGAGACCTCGTCCAACCAATCGCGGCCCCAGATGGTGCTCGGCGAGCTGGCCGAGTCGCATGTCGGTGTGCCGGGCGCGTCGCGTGCCGATGTGCAGCTACGATAACGCTGGACTAGCTTGCAGCATGTGTTCCTGCCATTAAATTTTGCAACACTTGCTCCTACGGTAAAATTTTGCAGCACGCGCTGCTTTTTGGAGCACATGTCCCTGCAATACACTCTTTCAATGGGAGTGGTCACTTGAGTTGGATACATATTCAACACGCATTCGGCACGCACATTTTTGAGCTCGCAAGGTACTCCATTTCGCTGATCGCGGACTACGCTAAAACGGCTTTACTTGTTAACCAGAAAAGGTGATATCGGCTAACTACGCTTATTTTTTTGAATCTACAATTTTTTCATCTCGCTACATTTACCTTTCCTCGAGAATTGACAACATGGATGGGAATCAGGGTAAATAAACACCCCCGAATGATCAGAGATTCCTGACAAACAACTAAAAATGACGCAAATGACACACATAAAGGGATGGAAAAAAAATCAAAATCTGCCTACGGAGGCAGTTGCTGAAAGCTCCGTAAACTACGGAAACCTTCGGGTCCATCACGGGGAACTTTGCGAGGTGCATCTCTCGGCATGCCACCAACACCCCTCCCACGGGAAGACGTTATTAAAAAACGAATCACAGATCTCTTATGATTAAAAAACGAGAAGAATTACCATAGAAGTCTAGAGCATCATCAAAAAATAAAACGAATTGCAAATCTCATATAACCGAAAATGAGAACTTGGACGGCACGATCTTCGTGATACATCGATTGATGGACGCTGCCACCGCCCCTCCCGCGAATGTTCTGTAGAACAGCCCATCGCCCTGCGCAGCCGTAGACATCCCGAATTGACGTCCTGTGGACAACAACTCGGTCTGCGTCGATTTAAGGCACTCGGCCGGATTGCCGGTTGATGGGCTATTCAACAGCCCGTCGCCCCCTGCTCAACAGCACACCGGGACGACCCCGCGTAGAGCTGCCTGTTTGCCAGCGGTGACTCGTTCTGGGCTGATCGACGTCCTGTAGACAACAGCGAACATCTGAGTATCTCCTTTTTCGCGACTTCATTAGTCGTGAAGTGTGGCTGGCAGTACCTTTCCGATTGATTTACTGCTATAGGTATAGTTTTTATACGTATAGTCCTGAAGTTTATCCTGAAGATTGTGGACCCATATCTCAACCCTGGTTTTTGTGTTTGAACGTTTTTAATGAAGTGAAGTAAAGCAGATGTTGAAATCCCACCTGGTATTCTCATTACATTATGTCTGCAAAATGGAGAGCTTAGGTACACCCAGTAAAGGCATTCGTATGCAAGTATACACTTTGCCAAACAGAACACGATCTTATTTCGTTATTGATTTATTTGGGTTGCGGCCGGGGGTGTGCGGAATTTTTTGTTTTCTTCCCATTTTTTCTGTTTTCTGTAAATATAGGCAAAATGTGGCAGAAAACAGAAAAAAACCGTAAATCGCGACATTTTGCAAATTTACTCCAGAGACAAGTGGCCGGACTCATAGACGGTGAGCCCAAAAGTTTAGAAAACATCACCCGAATTCTCTGCATTACCTCATGGTTGACTCGCCTTTCTCGCTATGGTGGTTACCCGAGCTGGGGTCATGTAGTGGCAGGATGCGCTGCTGTTCGCTCGAGACGGCAGGTTTCGATGCTCGCCTAGGGTCAACTAGGTCTACCATTTCTACGTAGTCCTGAAATCGGTACTAGATTGATGTAAGGAGATGATTGATATGACTAGGAAGTCGGCTGACCCCGCATGCCACTGTATAGCTTTGAAAAGCATCCAAGTCTGTACGGAATAGACGTCCATTTCGCTGCGTATTACAACAGGGATTGAAGAGGTACCCACATAGAGGTTTACCGTTGATGAGCCCCTCAGGAGGTATATGATCCAGTAAACGACGCGAAAGCACCAATTTTATTGTATAACAGCAGTGATGAGCTTTAATACTACTTAGTGCCCGCTATTAGTACCCGCACTGGCGCGGCGTTCGAGTATGAATACTTTCTACACGTGGGCAGAAGCTGAGAATACTCCAGTGTCACTGCTTCGGTTGAGGGGGTGAAGTTCCTCATCTGGGCTATTCACGAAAATTCGATGATCGTGTTTTAATTCGTTCCAGCACAGGATAATGCAAAATTTGAAGGAGATGAAGCGTAATGAATTTGATGATGGGGCAGTGATGTAGTTGTTGAAACTGTTATAGAGTTACGAGTGAGCCCGACGTGGTGGAGCGAGCGGCGCTAGGACATTTATACTCACACGGCACATCCACACTGATCGCGCGTGACTCTAGGGCGTTGAGGAATAGTACAGTGTTCAACTCAGCAAGTATCTCGAAATTATCGTTAAAATGAAATACCCGCGCTAAGTTTTGTAAAAACGGGGAGCATTTGCCAAACTTGGAAAAAAAGCGTCCGATGCATGTAACTTTTTTGAACGAAGACGTTTCTCGATTCTGAAAACGCTGCCATATTCACAGCTTGAATTCCTACATAATAATGTGCATTGAAGACCGAAAAGCCCTAAAATCGCTTTGTTTTCAAGTGAAATTGTTTTTGCGGTCGTTTCACAGAAACGTCGCGCGCGGTAAAGTGCGGCGAAACTTTGAGTAGTAATTGTACAAGGGATATAAGAGCTATCTCTATGTTTTCTTCGTGAATTAAGTGAGAGTGGGACTATCTCGAGGTCTGTGCAGATTGAATTTTTGAGATCATTCATTGAAGGCAGTTTTCACGATAAAAATCCCTTCTCTGTTTTCTTGCCTGTATTGAAAACGGTCCCATTCTGATTCCAATGATGTCTCTGGAATTGTACAAGACCTTCTGGTAACGGAGTTATGGTCCCGCAAAAATCGAGCTAGGGAAGCATGTTGGACGAGTTGTCCTGCGCTTGTAACTTCCGTCTTTTGCAGCCAATGTATGCGAGCTAACTTGAGTAAAGAGAGAAGTTGAGAATGGAGGGGATAACTGGGCTTTTGTTCAGAAACCATCGCTCATCTCACGATCTCGAGTGTTCCATTGTTCACGTCAAGGGACGGAAAGGGGCCGGACTTTCCCAAAGCGGCGGGTTTGCCTACTTTTCTACGCCGTTTTGCGGCTCTTGGGTAGCTTTTCGTCCCGTTTCTTCAACGCTGTTCTGCTTCTGAGAGCCACGAGAAGCGTTTGTCATGGAAAATTCGAGGATGAAGTTTATCGTAAACAGCGCCTTTGAACACGCTCGGGGTCTTCCTAAAAAGTCGGACTTTTGTTGCGGAAGCCCCAGACCGATAAATGGAGGATTTCGAGAACGCGATTTGCACAGATCTCGAGATAGCCCCACTTTCATCGAATTCACGAAGAAAACATAGAGATAGCTCTTCTATTAGCTGTACAATTACTACTCGAAGTTTCGCTGCACTTTGCCGCGCGCGACGTTTTTGCGAAACGACCGCAAAAAAAAATTCTCGAAAACAAAGCGATTTTAGGGAAATTTGCTTCACTATGTACATTACTATGTAGGAATTTGAGCTGGGAGCATGATAGCGTTTTCAGAACCCGAAAACTTCTTCTTTCAGAAAAGTTACATTCATCGGACGCTTTTTTGTCAAGTTTGGCAAATGCTCCCCGTTTTTACAAAACTTAGCGCGGGTATTGTATGTGCACTAGGGGAGGGCAAGTCTGCTTTGACTGAACCTACTCTGCCAGCACGTAGCTGAATGCCTCACATGCAAACCGGAGATGCCCAGGGTTTCAAAGGCATCTAGTTTAATTTTGACGCGAGAATTTACGTAAATTACGGAATGTTTAGCCTCAGTTGGTGGAATTTTAGCTACAGCGCCCGCATATTTTACGTAAATTCTTGCTACGGCACCCGCATATTCTACGGAAATTCTCGTTCCAGCACTCGCTCGATCGACCCACCCAGTCCTGAGCCGTTCTAGAAAGGCGATTACAGCTGCGATGGCCCGCTTTGCCGTTTCTTCTCCACGCTCTGCAGCATCCCAGCGGTCAAAATTACCCTCACCAAGGTCTTCCAGGAAGCGACACGGGGTCACCCTCCACGACCAGCCGCAGAGTGTCAAGTAATCACTCCATGAGCTGACTGGGCCAACACTTTTCGAACGGCATCCCTGCGTTCCGCGTAGCCAGCGCGGGATTGAGGTTGCATTTCAACACAGGCTGTCGCTAAATCCGTAGATTCTCGCTACAAAATGATAGCGAGAATATACGGGTTTAGCGGCAGAGAGATCAATGTATCCAATTTAGCCTTCGTTTTTACGTAGAATACGCGTAGAATTCGCACCTTTGTACCGTCGGCACAAGAATATGCGAGTTTTAGCTATTGTAGCTAAAAGCCGTAAATTCTCGATACATGGAATGGGGCGGCGTTACAGGCCGCGCCCTCGGAGGCATCTAGCTACGGGTTCGCAGAGTATGTTTTCTTTGCACACAATGAGCTTCTGATCAACAAGTCGAGTGTTATTTTCTCAGGAAATGGGTTAGAGTGACATTTTTTTACTAATCATATGCCTCTCTCGGATGTCTACATTCCTTCGACTGGTCAACTGTTGGCTTTCGGATATTGTGCAAAGGAACTATTTAATACGGAAAAATATGTAAAAAGTTTAATGCTGTAAAAATGTCAAATACTCTAGGCTTAATCTTGTTTACTTATTTTTAAAAAATTTTCTGTTTTCTGCCCATTTTCGGAGATTTTCTTCTGCTTTCTGTCAAACTGAATTTTCTGCTTTCTGTTTCCTAAAAAAAATTTCCGCACATCCTTGGCTGCGGCACCATTGACAACCAAGCATGACTCGACCACGTTCCCTCGCGCTTTCGGTGCTCTGCAACCCTGTTCTCGCTCAAAAGTCACTGAAAAATACGCTACTATTGCGCCGTCGGCTAGAATATGCGTACCGTACCAACGGGTCAGCAGTTGGAGAGTGCAAAGATGCAGCGATCTCTGCTTCTCCGACGAGCGCACCACGTACGCAAATCACGTACGAGACGCAGAATTTGCCTTACTGTAATCCAAAAATCTGGGTTCTTAGATTTTTTCACGCACTCATAACTTTTTCTACTTCCTTTTTCTTTCTACCCGGCACAAACTACAGTCCAACCAGAAGGCCAATTAATGACCGCACACTTTGTGAAACTGCTCGTTTGTATCGAACCATTTCCTCCTAGCTAGCGGTGACCCATATCCTGAAACACACTACCTGCCACGTAAAGAAGAGTATCTGCATCAAGAGCGAGTATCACGAGTACTTGAACGAAAGTAATGCAGAAGAATCATAAAGTATGCGAAAAAATATATGGGTCTCCGAAAAAATCGAAGATTTCTGTCTTTTAGATTACGATAAGGCAGATCCTGCGCCGCGTACGCGATTTTCGTACATTGCGCGCTCGTCGAAGACGCAGAGGGAGCGCTGCTTCTTTGTAGTCTCCGGCGGCTGAATCGTTCGGAACAGAGTATGTCAGATGGTCGAAGATTTGCTGCATATTCTGACGAACGTCAGTCAATACCGCACCGCTTAAAGGCACAATACACCCCTAAATATGAATTTTGAGATTTTCGTTTAATTGTGTACAAAACCCTTCCTGTAACGTGCCTGGGAAGAGACCCAAGGGACGGCCAAGGCAGCGATGGCTTGACACGCTGCGCACCGATTTGAGAATAGACGGCGTGCACTGTGATCAGGCGCATGCCTGGGAAAAATGGCGCCATCGCATAAGAAAAGCGGACCCGCATTGGGGCGGGACAAACGCCGAAGAAGAAGATAGGTTGAAACTTAAGTCTAATTTTAGATTTTTCTTACGTGAATTCCAGAGATAGTGTTATTGCTGGTGAACAGTTTTAGTTAGTGTTGTTCCTTCATTTTTTACGCATGAGTTATCCTCATGATTAATTCAAACCAAAACTATTCACTAGTGAAATACTTTTTTCTCTCCGACGGACAAAATACTGATGTGCCGGTTTCCATTTGGTTGACTTTATACGCAGGCGCCAGACTGTCTGAATCTCACGTCGTAGAGCATTTGAAATTTAAAGTATATAAAAATTTTTTTACCAACGTTTTCTTCAAGATAGCATAATAAGGAGGAAAAAGGTCAAGATTCTTGCGGGAACAGTGGAACTAAAAAACGCGGAAACCCTGCTCTGAACGGGGACCTAGATTTTAATTTGTTATAATTTCAGTTATTGTCTCTGTATCAGACCTGATGAGGAAATTATCAATACAAGTATGATGCCGAATGATTTTCATGCACTATTACATAAACTACGACACGACTATGGGAAAACCGCTCGCTGCGATCACAAATTCTCCTGTGCAAGCGCAGCCAGTGAGGTAAAGCCTTTTCTGCTCGAATCGCGACTGTCGTTGAGTGCGTTTGCTAAGCTCTTCCTGTGATGGCTGATTTTTTCCATTAAAACCACAACTGCAAAGGTAGGATGAGGTTGAACTCAAGAAAATTTCGTTGCATTAATACAGATGATTGGTTCAGATATAATGTGAGGCGTGGCGAGAATGATCCAAGGGTCGCAATTTGGGCAAGGATAGCTTTCAACACTTGTTTCACTAGACATACTCTGAATTGTTTAGAGCTTCATGAGAAACTTTGTGGTTGGCTTAGCCGCAAATGCTCTTCTGACAGTGTTGGGGAATTTAAGAGGGATTTTATTGAATCCAATGCGAATTGCGGAGCTGCTTATGAAGTGGAAAAATTTGAGGCTACCACTATTCTTTGGTTTGCTACCCTTCGTATTCCACGTAAGTGGAGAATTCAGAACTTCGTGAGATGTGAAGCGTATTTGCAATGCGCTATTTAGGTAATACAATGCCTTCTGAATCGTGTTCCTGGTTGCCCCCCAAACCTTGGCAAGCTTGTCGCAGGTGTCATCTCAGGAGCTTCCATGTCAGTTTACCCAAGCGTTACAATAGCGATGTACACTATGTGGAAAGGCATTGAGGTATATCTAAAGAATTTCAACAGAGAAGCTCGAACAAGCGATAATAGAAAAAATTCAACCTTGGTAGATTATCGATTGTGCTTTTTTCTTTTCTTTTCTGAATTTCTTTTTTTCCACATTTCTCAAATTGGCGGAACATTTGCTACTAACTATAAGGCCTCGCTAGTCATGTATGGGCTTTAAAGAGTCGGTGAATGTTTTCTGGTCCATTGGAGCACGCTGTTTCCGAATCTACCATCGGAATTTACAACAGACCTCAACTCAACATTTCATCGTTGGCCGGAGTTACTACTTTGTATTTTTTTTTGCTTTTTCCGAGCTTTTGGTTATTTCCAGGTATCAAGCCCGCGCCTAAAAAATTGAACAGTGGTGCGTACGGAAGACAAGATTTTGTTCAAGGAAACCGGGCCCTATTGTCCTCGAAACAAAAACGGACTGGGCTTTGCGGACGCTCAAGTTGAGAGTGCCTATCGAAATATCGCGTTTTCAAAGGGTCAAAAACCCTCTGAAAGAGTAAAAACCTAGTAGGACTTGGACCAGCGACTCGTTTTCAGGAAGAGAGGGAGAAAATTTTGGAATCAAAGAAGAAAAAAATCTTTTTTTTTTCTATCACCAAAATCGCATACGGGATCTTTCGACGAATCTCGGCCGGCAATCTTGAAGGCATTAGTCGCGAGAAGGATTTGATTATTATTCACGGATTACTGGAGAAGGGAGTATGATTATGGCACGTAACTTATTACTTTTACCTGGCCGGTATACGCTGTTCACTCATATTACTTTTGATTTTTTTTTGTTGAAAATTTGTGCACCCCCTCTATTTTGAAAACGCCCTCTGATAACGCTCCCCCTTCAGCGAAGGCTGAAAAATTGTACACCTAGGTGGTTAAATACAAAAAATTTCAATATTTCCGAGCTGCGTGCTGCAAATGCAGACCGGAGGTTCGTTCAAAGGTCAGGGCTGGGATTCAAGAACGCCAAACCAGGGTTGGGCTTACCGAGTTTTTAGCACGCAATATTTGGGTGAAAACCCTCCTGTAGCTCATGGTTCACGTTGATGCATCTCATCAGCCTAGGACAGTATAACAATTTCCCTAAACGTCGATCAAAGTTCTCCTTTCTGACAGTGCAGCTTTGCGCAAATCCACAATGCCACGTCGTCAAATCAGGGTCCGGCCAGAATTTAGATCCCGATAATTCAAGACGTTTGCAGAAACTACTGTCTTCTACAAAGTCATTCAGGCAGTTGAGATATTCGCGTACGCACTAACCTGTAATAGTCGCCCACTTTTAGTCATTGTTCGCGCTTTCTTTCCTGCGCCACGTGCAGATTTTTTCTCGGCGAGCGACGCTAATGCGATCAGTGCGGTAACTGCGCGATTCAACGGGGTGATAGTCGTAATGGTACGCAGCAGGGCTGTGCGGAAGTGTTCCGTTTCCGATTCCGTTTCCGATATTCCGTCTCTTTTTGAGCTGTTCCGTTCCGTCCGGGTTTTTGTGCTAGGAAACGGAAGAAAATAGTGCTTCGAGTTTAATCGGCGTGAGTTTAACCCTGATCGCTATGGTCTGGGGTCCTGCTCCTTTTGAACCGGCATCCAGCTTGCATTTCCCGATAGACTCACATTAGGACGAGTCAAACGTGTACTTGAACTTGGCGACTAGAGGAGGTATATTCTGCTCCAATCGAGTTCACCGAAGGAGAACCCCCGAGAGGCATTAATTTTTCCACTCCGTCTCTGTAGCTCACAGCCGTCCAACTTTACGTGCGGAGACTGTTTGGGCTCTTCAGCAGCAACATTAACAGGAACAATGTATTTTTTTCAGAATTTTTTTCAACTACTAGAGAGCGAGAATTCGAAATCAATGAGTGCCTCAAAGTGATTTGAGGATGATTAAGCTTCAGATCGTAGTCACGGACTTGTGGGGTCTCACATTAGCACAATGGGAATATAGGAGTTGCATATCGGGTGCACATTGAGTTCAACACTTCGTCCTTAGCACTGTGTCCTTTTCAGACATATTGGGTTTCGACCTTTCCTCAATTACCGCCCGTTTTGCTCCTTTGTAGAAGCACCTTTTACTGACGACGAGGGGCTGAGATCAGTGTTGGCCCAGTGGTGAAGCCCCTCATTATCAGCATCATGAACTGCTCTACGCAGCATGCTACGCAAATTTAGAGAAAATTCGTTAAAACACCTTCTCTATCGGTAATAGGTGCTTTCCTTGTAATGGCCCGCAGCAAGGAGGCCAATCTCACCAAGGTGCGCAACAAGAACATCCTCATTGCCACGCTCCACAACGAGGAATCTTTGAGAATGGTCCTCTCAGCGTCCAAACCTAGTGTGCCCAAGTGACTCGTTGTCACCCTCTGGAACCTTCATCGAACGGCTAACTGCCCTCTCAAGAACAAGGGCGCCTTAAATACCCGCCATATATACCCGAAAAAGTTCATGCCGTATCAATTCGTACTAGAAAAATCAATGGATGGGATGAGCTCAAAAACAAAGTGGTCAGCAGAACACAGGAAGGCAGCTCAAGCACATCAATTTGCAGCTCAACAGGAGAACCAGCACGCCCTCATATTATGCCGCAGATCTCCTTGTCCTGTGGTTTGCTTGCTGCTTTAGAGCGCAATTCCACGGGTTCGTGTGCGAGTAGATTGGGATCACAAGCTTTCGAAGGACTTCTACAAGCAATCAGCAGCAACAAAACTTATTATTGAAGCACTCCATAAGTTTTTAGTTTTCTTCCGTTCCCTAATTTCCGTTTCCGGCGTTTTTTTGGCTGCTTTCTTCCGTCTCCGAAATCTTAAAGATCATTTCCGCACAGCCCTGATTCGCAGCCGCGAAAGAGGAGTTGAAACTCCTTGTTCCGTCCAGTTTGGGGCTGAGCAGAGTGCCATCATGGCGCGGTGAGACCTAATGGCGGGCTGCCGTATTGATAGATCGCGGAGATCTATCAATACGACATCCCACCATTAGATCGCGCCGCGGGATGATGACACTCCGCTCAGCCCCTTAGGGGTCGTTTTTACTCCCTCCGCCGAGCGGCGCGACACAGTGCATTCCTGTAATATTGACCGCGCGGCGCGACACGATCGATACCATAGGATTGCACTTCGCCTCGCCGCTCGGCGGCGGAAGTACAAACGGCGTCTTACGCGTGTTGCTCCTCCACCGATCGCCCAATGGCGCGCGCCGCTCAATTCCGGTTTCCCTGCCTCTCCTGCGGCCAGAATACATTACGACCACCTCCCATTCAACGGCCACGCACCGTGTTTCTACGGCGTCGGGGATGCTGGAATACCGATGCTTCGTCGGGCTGGCCAAGCTCTGAATATCGTGATTCCTTACTTTCTAGCCATTTTCTCCAAATTGAACGTCTCGTGGCTTACACAACTTCTTTATGGTATTCGGCTACTCTATGCTTGAATAGATAGTTGTGTGAGGCTAATATAATTATTTCGTGGCTAACATAAGCGACGGATGATGTGTTATACTGGTTATATTCATTTGCTATTCGCAGGCTGTCTACAACAATTTCGTAGAACGAGAGATCGTCCCGTCGCTACCATTTGGAGATGTTGTTTTGTACGCATTTTCGACTGGCTATGTACTTTGGCAAACTGTGATTGAACCTCAGGCCATACGCAAGGGCTATGCGGGTTTTCTTATCGGGATTACAGGAAACAGGTCAGTTATCGAACCTTACAAAACCCTAATTATTCAATCTTCAACCGTGTTCGGGGAGGATTTCGAAACCCTACAAATTAGAGTTGGCATTCATTCTGCAAAAAAAGAAACATAAGCGTTTACTCTACATAGTTATAAGTTGCGGGACGGTTATGGGAGATCGACAAAACTGCTTCGGGCTCTACAACTTTGCTGAAAAATACACAGCTTGATCGGAGGGTATTGCGATCTTCCTGTCACTTTACTGTTTGTTTGTCAATGAATTGAACCTAAATTGTTTCAGGATCGAAGCATTTAACCGCGATTTATACGAACACTTTGGATTCCAGTCCAAGCTCCTTTACCCAAATGCTCGCCCAGTGCTTAATACGAAGTACACCACAATAAACCCAATGCTTTACCAGAAGATCATGCCGCCATGTTGAAGTGCAAAGGATATTAATTGCACACTCTGACAATGTTTTTAGTAATGTTGTTACCGATAATGTTTAGTTTTTCTTACCCATTGATTTCTGCTGGATTTTTCTGTGCCTAAACGGGTTCGTCTGAATCAAAACTCCTTTTAGCGTGCAACACCCTCTCCTTTTAAGCCCAAGACTTCACCGGCTCGTGACGCAATACCGATCACTTTTCGAAGATAGTGCTTAACCGCGTCGCAGCATGATGAACTCTAAAGGGGATTCAGAGTTGCATCGATCGGCAAGGGGTCGCCGAGCGTCAGCCCTGACGCGGCGGCAAACATGTTTCCAAACATTATCGTCGCCGCGTCGATTGCGGCTCGCTGGTAGTGATGCAGGGCAGTCGCTGCGTCAACACGGGTTCCCTTCCTCCTTCGTCGTCCTTAGGAGTCTGCAGAGTTGCAGAGACCGGCGAGTGGTCGCCGAGCGTCGGCCTTCACGCGGCGACAAAAATGTTTCTAAACAATATAGTTGCAGCGTCGATTGCGGCTCGCTGGCAGTGAAGCAGGGCCGTCGCAACGTCAGAACACTATGCGATGCCCCTCGTCGCCCCCATAGCTTCGTTGGGGTGGAGACAGCGGTCCGAGAGGTGAAGGTTGTTTTTTCACCCCGATTTGAAAATTGAACATAACTTTTACCATCTCAAGTTTTCGGTCTTTTCGTCGTTTTTATGCCTCAAACTTCATGAGGTAACCTGTACTCTACCAAGAAATTACAGGCTTCCCTCCGGTAACATTTTTATTTTCGGGAAAGGATTTTAAGCAAAAAGGATCTACCGCGCTTTGGAACTGCGAACGAAGTTAGGCTTGCAAAGTGTCAGTTTCCCCCTTATAACTTTTTTTCACTTCGAAAATAATTCATTGGTATAGGTTGTTTCTGGAATCCTCATGAAATTCTGAATCGAACAGTGTTTTCAGGTTCAGAAATACGTTCTCAATCTCCCAGCCGATTTCGGTTTATAAAGTGCATTTTTTGTGCATGAAGTTTTGTTTTGTTTGTTTTGTTTTGTTTATTACGTCACTTAAGGCAAACGTCATATACACATAAATATACACACAAACACACATAAATAAGACAAATAAGACTAAAAAGAGTACAATAAGAGCCATACGAGTAGTTGTAATGATAAATGATGATTTCCGAGACATGAAGGAAAGGAGGTAAAGTATACGGCATACTACGGCTTCAATAACTTGGCGGCGAATTTGCGTTTGAAACGTTTGAGTGTGAGCGGCGATGTCTCGCATCTTGTGAGCTTCAAGTATATCGAGCCTGCGCGGTTCGTAAAGAATCTAGATCGCAAAGAGGTTTTGGCCCTGTGAAAGGTTATCTTATTTCTCCCACCACGAGTGATCGATGGAAGCCAAGTGAAAAAGCTGTTCACTTTCACTTTAAATACACCACTGAGTATCTTGTGCACCATGCATACGTCAAACATTGCCCGTCGGGTTTCTAATGAAGGAATGCCAAGACAAACATTCCTCCTCTGCGCACTAGGCGTTGTGGAGTAAGTCGCCATCCCAGTCCTAATAAAGATCTTCCGAGAGAAATTATTTTGTATTTTCTCTAGAAGCTCTATATCTTTCTTCTGAGACGGATTGAAGACCGAGGTTCCCGACTCAACTAGCGGTCGAATGTAGGTGGTGTAAGCTAGAAGGAGAGTCTCCTTGTTCTTAGTAGCTAATCCTTTGAAAATTTGAAATGTTCTTCCCAGGGCGTTTCTTGATATTGTAGCCAAATGTTCTGAAAAATCAAGTTCGTCATTGTAAGTAAATCCGAGATCCTCCACTTTGTTAGCGTGAACAACTGGTGACCCGTCGATATTGTAAACATTATAGTTTTCAAAAGATCCAATTCTCATATGTACACTTTTTGTTGGCGATAAACCTAACTGCCATTTTTTGCACCAAAGTGTCATTCTGTCTATGGCACCTTGTACCAGAGCAATGTCCACCAATGAAGATATTTCTCGATAGATTTTAACATCATCTGCATAGATTTTACATTTAATTCCCTCCATCTGTAATTGGGATGGAAGATCTATGTAAACGCTATGTAAACGATGAATAGAAGTGGCGACAAGACACTTCCCTGTGGTACGCCGCTCGAGATGGGGAAAGCTTCAGAGAAACTTTTCCCAACTCGGACTTGAAATGTTCGACCTTCAAGAAAATTTGAGATCCATCGGACTACTGTAGGGTGGAACTTCAATAATTTGAATTTATGAATTAATTTCTCATGACTTACACGATCGAATGCTTTCTGGAAGTCAAAATGTATGATGTCACAACTACGCTTTTTATCTAGCATCAGGGTCCAATCATTCAAACTTTCAAGCAGGTTGGATTCTGTTGATCTTCCTTTGATAAACCCATGTTGCTCTTGGGGGATTAAAGCATTCTTTTCAAGATGATATTGGAGATGAGGTTTAAGTAGTCTCTCAAAGAGTCGACAAAGGTTGGACGTTATGCTCACTGGTCTGTAGTTTTTGCATCTGTTTAACTGGTGGCTTTTGAGGATTGGAGTGACAAAGCTGTGCTTCCATCGCAAGGGGACCTCGGCGTGCATCAGCGATTGGTTAAAGATGTAGGTTAAAGGGCCCGCAAATACGTGCTCAGTGTTTTGAATGAAACTAAATGGAACGTTATCCGGGGTCCACGAATAGGATTTCGGACACTTGAGAATGGCTTCGTAAACCTGGGTTGGGGTGAATATAGGGTAGGTGTCCATAGGATGATCAACGGTAACGTTGAAGTTAGGTAGGGTGTGGTTGTCTTCAACAAACGACTTCAAAAACTCCTCTGCCAGCAAATTCGCTTTTTCAGGTTCCCTTAATACAATCCGTAGGTCTTTCTCTAAGCTTACGATCGATAAGAAGTGGAGAGCCGTTCATTTATCAACCTATAGAAAGCGTTTTTGTTACCCGTCTCAATTACTCTCTTCTCGACATTTCTATTGAATTTGCGGAGCTTGGCCATAAAAGAAGCTGTATACCTTCTATAATTGTCCCATAGCCCAGTATTTTTGGCGAGATGGAATAAGTGGACGCGATGTTGGAACATATTTTCTAAATAGGGTGGTAGGTAACGGAACCTATGTGAGTTACTCAATTTCCATGGAACAAAAATAGATATTGCATCATGAAGTGTTCCTAGGAACAGTTCATACCTTTCATTGACTGTTGTCAATGAATTAAATAAGTCCAGCCAATGTATTCGACTGAGTTGTTCGCAAATTTCTTTGTAATCACATTTTGAGTAATCTTGGAAGTATACAGGAATTGGCATCTCGAAAAAACAACGTATCTTGAAAACAATGCTGTTATGGTCACTAAGCCCGACAGGGTCAACAACTGATACATCGCTAACAAGTGAAGTATCGTTTGATAAAAGAATGTCCAAAATATTTGTGCCTCTAGTGGGTTCAAGTACGAATTGGGCTAATCCGTGAGAATTGAGCATTTCTAAGAAAGAAGAAAACTCTCCTGGGCTTCTAGTATCTTTAGAGCACAAGTCGATACCTGGCATGTTAAAATCACCTATGATAATGGCTGGAGATTCACATGAGACTAGATCGTTTAGTAGCCCAGTAAGTTGGTTGTGTGCCTCAGCATTGCCATTAGGGGTTTTGTAAACAGCTACAACTCTCACAGTGGACACGTGTTGCAGTATGTCAACTGCAATCAATTCGTATGCATTAATGACAGATGCAGAATGGGTAACAGTACTTGCAAGCCTATTGTGAATCAAAATTATGACCCCACCACCAGTTTTCTTCGGCCTATCGCAACGCCACACGTCGTATTCGTTATGCAGATCCGTCAGTAGAGAAGCAATAGTATGGTTAGTTTTAAGCCAAGTCTCAGAAAAAATCAAAATGTCATAGTGAGTACTCAAGACTTTGTTTACATAAACGCCATTCCTAGGAAGAGATCTGATATTCGCATAAAAACATTTCAGAAAGGATACGTCAGACCGAGGAGCCTCGGTTAGATTCCCTGATTGCCATTTGTTTCACCTCGTTGAGAGGAAATCATGCTATTTTCAATCATAATCCTATGAGACGGTTCAGATAAGATGTTGGAATTGAGCGGAACAGCATGCTCACAAGAATGATGAGGTGACTCAGGAGAATGCATGGGAGATCTGTTATGGGCAGTAGTAGACTGGGTCGAGTTTGTGGATGTCGATTGGGATTGGCTGTGTGATCCGTTACGTTTTGCTAATCTCTCAGCGCGAGCTTGATTCCTTTCCTCCCTAGTAAGGGAGGCCCTAATGAAAAGTTTAGGAATCGAAAAGCGCTTGAGATTATGAGCAGAACGTATTACACGACTGGCAAAGTAACACGAGGGGAGCACGATTTTCACAAGCCTGGGAAACGTTGAATTAAAACGACCCATACGGAAAACTGAAATCGGTAAGCACTGAATTTGTAGAAAATCGAGAATTCGATGTACAGACAAATAACCATCCCAAGCACGTGCAGTGGACAATCTAGAGTGACTCTCAGGCAAACCAATAACAACTACTGAGCGGCTGCGCTCCTTTTCCTCAAACGAAACAGGCTGTGATAATGATGGTGGAGTTGTATTCGAAATGATAATGGAGTCACTGGAAGGATGAGAAAGAGCATCCACATGAAAAGTTTTGGTATTGTGGAATTTTTGAGTAGCTCATTCTCCGCCCTCAGTGACATCATTTCACTCTCTAACTCACGGTTTCGACAGAGTACAGTAATCAGTTGCTTTCTATCTTCTAGTAGTGCCGCCATGACAGTGCGAAGATGAAGTGGTAGCGATTTGTCTTCCAGCAGTAGCTTCGCATCTTTTTCTATCGCAGTAGGCGTAGGATTGAGACTCGGCGGCATAGTGTGATGAGCACGTTGACAGCAGCGAGGTGTTTCCATTTTCAGCAAAAATCGTGTGGTTCCAAAGAGTAGAGGATTCGAGACGAAAGGCCTGCCGCTCGTTGAACAGGAGAGCGTGGGTCGGCTGAGTGTGATGAAGCAGTTGTAGTAGGAATATGTAGCGGATTGACGAGTTCTGAGACGACTTGAGTAGGTAGGGAAGGGGAGCAGTCTGACGAGTGACGAGTTGGTAGGGGAGGGAATACTGGCGGTCGGAGAGGTGAAGGCAGCTCGTACTTGTTCACACTTGAGCTGGGGTGGATGGTGAGGTTGTTGAGTGATGAGGTGGAGTGTGGATGGAGAGCTGAGTTAGAGTCGACCGCACGGGGGTAACAGAATGAGTATGTAAGTTATCGGTTATTCGGTAGTAAGTTATCGGTTTTTCGTTCATAACTTTTCTACGGTGAGAGATGGACCTTTGATGAAGGTCGTTTTTGGAATCCTCATGGAAATCTACGTCGATTAGTGTTCCCAGTTTGAATTTTTTTCTCGATCCTTCATCCTAATTCGTTTTACGAAACACCGCTTTTTCGCCTATAACTCCTTAAAGGCACAGTACACCCTCAGATAAGAATTTTGAGATTTATATGTAATTGTGTCGAAGACCCCTCGTGTATAACATGTGCCAAACGCGAGATCTCAATTCCTCCAAATAAGCGAGATATAGGCGACCACCACAGGCCCGACCCCCTTCGCTCACCACCACAGGCCCGACCCACTAACAGATTTCCGAGCTCGATAGCGGCGAAATGGATGGATGAATTCCAACAAGTCGTCGTTCTTCAGTCCACTGCCGGGCTGTCTCCTTATCCTGGCTCGCTCTCGCGAAAAGATTGCGAATGAAGAGAAATACAAGTCTGAGACCACTCGTCCACCAATTTTTCACCCTCAAAATCTAGGCTTCCTTGAAGAGCCATAACTCTGTCCAAAGGGGGTCTGGGACGATTTCAGAGATACCACTGTGATCAGCGTGTGACTCTCTCCAAGATTAGCATGGAATCTAAAAATTAATTTTTTGGGTGTCCTGTGCCTTTAAAGGCAGCAGACACGCTCGAAAATGATATCAATTTTATGGATTAAACTGAAGGTCTGAAGCTGTTAGTATTCAGAAATAACGAAAAAGACGGAAACAAATCGACGGAAATTAAGATATAAAGGTACGTTCTATATTGGCCCAGAAATGGACGAGTTGTACGGCACTGGCTGAAATAGCGGAGCTAGCAACAAATTTGTTGGGATAACGACGCTAATGTACTCGTACGGTCCTTTCTGAAACGCTTAAGCCGTTAGAAGCCTAAAAAGCAATTTAAAATGGCCGCAATCCAGCATTGAATACCTGTATGGAGGGGCGGAGCCCGTATCGATGGGCGGAGCAAGGATGATTTCGTGACTGACTACGGCTCAAATACGGTCATATGGAATCGTTTTTAATGCTTGCAACTTCGTGAGGGCTCTTCTAGGGCCTGCACGACCCCACTAATGTAGTTATCTCAACAACTTTTTCGAGCGTGTCTGCTGCCTTTAACCGTTGAAGATAGGGCTCTGTTGATGGTTGGTTTTGCAATTTACGTAAAATTTTGCCTCGAATGATATATCGGTTCCTAGCCTTGCTTGCTCCATGAGCTAGCCACGTCGGTGGGGCCGAGCTCCATAGTTATCTTCATAGGGTGCTCTCGCCTCTATGATATAAATGAGAGACGCGGAGCTCTGCTGGAGCCAACAACGGGGCTCGGCTCCGTCGACCTGGCTGGCTTACGGAATAAGCGAAGTTAGGAACCCGATATATCATTCGACGCAGAATTTTACGTAGAGTTCAGAAACAAGTTTTACAGAACTTTACCCTCAACGGCTGAAGAGTTATAGACGAAAAACCAGTGTTTGGTAAAATGCCTATGCTGAAGTATCGAGAAAATATTTTCCCAAACTGGAAACACCAGTCGACGTAAAATTTCATCAAAATCTCGAAAACAACTCTTACCAAAGTTCTATCTGCGAGCACAAAAAAGCTATGGACGAAAAACCGTTAATTTCAGGCGAAAAAATGCACTTTATATACTGAAATTGGCTGAAAGAAGGGGAACGTATTTCTCGAAACTGAAAATTCTAGTCGACGTACAATGCTATAGGGATTTCGAAAACAACCTCTGCTAAAGATCTATCTCTAAGCACAAAGAAGTTGTGGTCGAAAAACCGGCAGTGACACCCATCCAATCTTGAAAATAACTTGCATGAGTACTGGGTCACTTTCATTTTTTTAGCGGGGCGTTTCCCCTGTCGTCACCGGTATCCCCAATGACGAAGGTTACCCCCTTCACCTGCCCAGAGGTGAAGGTTGGTGGGGTATCTGGATCCACCCAACGAAGCTATGGTCGCCCCTCATGGTGCGTCGGAATGTGATCGATCCCCTTAAAATACTACAGACCCCTTAGAAATCCCGAAGCTGTATTAAAGGCATCGTACTCGCAGGAAACAGTATATTATTTTCTCATGTTTTTGTGTAGCTTGGCCTCTCTAATGAACAAAAATGTCGAAGGTGTCCATGAAAAACTTCCATTTGTAGAGAAAATTCATTCGGAACACATTGTAAATACGTATTTGAATTTCGCGCCAAAATCGTTTTTGAGGTTTTTCTGAGTTTGAGGGCCTCTGCAATGTTATTTTTGAAGTTTTTCTACAAGTGGAGTTTGTGCCGTAACTGTTTTTCATGTTGATTGCCGGTCGGATCTACATTCTATGAAGAAGTGCTGGATGACTGGTGAGAGCTGGTGGCGGATCCTCATTTTCAACCTCTTCCAACCTCATAATCCTAGGTTTTTGAAGCGCCAAAACTCACAGGTGTGGTCTACCGGGCTCATCCATGAAATTGAGCTCAAAAAATGGAGATTAATTCTCAGCGCGAACGATGCCTTCAAGCAGTAGGGACTATACTTGGGCCGAATCGAATGATTGAATCATCATCCGATTGAAAAAAAAGTCGCTTCGATTAAATCGACTAAGTCGAGTATTCGAATAGTGGAAAATCCGGCTAAATCGAAAAGTCGATCATTCAAAAAAGGGCGATTTTCGGATAAGTCGAGAAGTCGATCATTCGAAAATGGGCGATTTTCGGATAAGTCGAGAAGTCGATCATTCAAAAAAAGGCGATTTTCGGATAAGTCGAGAAGTCGATCATTCGAAAAGAGGAATATTCGACTTATTCGAGATTTCTGCCGCTTTCAAGAGTACCTGATATACTTGTTATCCAAAGATAATTCTTCGGATAATGGATCGGTTCAGATATTGCCGATTTTGAATTTTCCGGAAATTGATGGGTTGAATTCAGATATTGTGTTTTTTTCAAATTTTCAGATATTGGGTCGATTCAGATAACATCATTTTTTCAATGATTCGGATACAGATATCCGGTCGGATAACTTCGGCTATTTTTGGAACGAAGTTCAATTGAGGCAAAACGGTAAACAATCAACCAGGTACTCAGGGAAAGTCTCTGAAAACATCCATAATTGGAAAAACAGAAGTACTTCATTGCATTTGCAGCATGTTCTACTACGAACATCAATCTTCAGAAATGCATATTAATAAAAAATGGGGTCGTTCGGTCGTGAGCTATCCAATAGTGATTAAACAGCGGAGAAAAGCGCTTAGAATAAGCTAAAGTAGCTGCTTGTAACATTCTGGGCAAGGACGAGCTTACGGGTCCTGCTAGTTTCCGCAAGTGCGCGCTACTAGCAAAATGTGCGCGAATCGATCGGACTGAACGTGGCGGAGTTCCTTGGCAATTTGCCATCAGAAACGTCCTCGGCGCCACAAGCTCGTCAGGACCGGTCGGGCGGGCTAGGAGCAGGCGTACTTGGCTAACGAAATCTTTTTGCCGTCGTTTTTATCGATTTCTGGCCCGTATTCGCTGCTTTTTTTTGACCGTATCCCTCCAGCATCTGCCAGCGTAGTGTTTCACACTAAAAACTTGAAAGCGAAATTCATCGTGAACTTTGCATTTAGAAGCTGAAACAGGCCTCGACTGTTATCTGAGCTAGGTATGGGGTGTCAGCTTGTGCGCTACATTGAGAATTTCGCGACGCATCCGTGCGCGCACGGGCAAAGGGGCCATTTTTATCGAAGCTCTGTTCATACAGTCAGCGCAGATCGCACTGATACTTTGCGTTCCCTGTTGTGCGGAACCGCAAGCTCGGTGCCCGCATGCTATAACACGTGGCGCCTAGTTTACACTAACCTTCGATAGGAACCGCCAAGTATTAGCACGATCCGAGCAGACTGTACACTCGTTGCCCCATACCTCGGTAAATTTAGAAGGCTCGCTTTAGTTCCCAAGGGTTACTTCCCCGCCGTAGTTCCCCGGACAATAGCCGTTAGACCCTGAAGCCAGCTTCCGAAATTATCGTTTCTTTCATTTTTATTTGAAGACTTCCCTAAGTCGCAAATAATTCCTAGTGAATCCGATCAGCTTTTTTGTGCTTAAGCTATTCTTTTTTTCGCATTCCGATTCCATAGATATGCGGAAAAATATGTAATGGAGCTGTTGCGGGAACGAAAATGTCAATTAGGCTGTCACGTCTTTATGTACCGTCCGAATGGCTGAATGAAAGGGTAGATAATTTCTCAAGTCGATTGAAAAAGTCGACATTTCATTCGAAAAGTCGATCATTCGAAAAAGTTGAATTTTCGACTTATCCGAAAAAGTCGATCATTCGAAAAGTTGAAATTTCGGCTAAATCGGAAGGTCGATCATTCGAAAAAGTCAAATTTTCGACTTATTCGAAAAGTCGATCATTCGAAAAAATTTCCAATTTGCCCAAGTATAGTAGGGACCATGAGCGTTGTTTTAAATGGTATCATGCACGTTCCCGCGTTTATTCATCGCAGCACGTGTTTACTAATTTTGCAAATTACTAGAGCTAATCAGTTGTGCCTTTGAATCAGAGAAACTAAAAACTACCGTTCTGAAGGCAGCGTTGACGATGATTATCCTCGTCGACTTTCCGTAGAGAATTGATAGGCGAGAAGGATTCTAGGCTTCCAGTGTCTAAAGAACGGTAGAAAACGAGCCAGGAGCGGCGAAATAACGGCAGCAAACAAGTGTTTTGGGGTCCCAGACTCGCCCCGTGCTCCAGATCCGCCTTCTTGAAATGAACAAATGAAGACTCAGATTACAAGAATGATCAAGTCAAGGAGGTGCTGATAAGTGAGCTGAGCGCTTCATTGCACTGATGGGTATCATCCATCTAGCGGTCAATTCCTCCACGCTCAAAAATCAACGTAAACAAGAGAGGGCCTATCTTGGCTCAAAAACACGTCTTTCGTGTCTTTTTTAAGCATGCCTTGCTATATAGGGCACGAGACCTTCCGTAAGCCGCGGAGATATCGGAAGTGAAATTCATCATAAACACTGCCTCTAACGCGCACTATGGACAAAACTGGATTCGAGAGCAACTTAGAAAGAATCCAATTGAGCACCAAACGCTGATTTGGCCATAGATTTGAACGCGTCGTGTGTATCATACTTTACAACTACTACATACCTCCCACAATGCTATTCGGCGTCTCTCTCATACTTCTCTACCAAGAACTAAGAAAATAGCTTCTCAATAGACACTACATAATTAATTGTTTAGCTCAACTCATTATCTAAAATATGGAACTTCAAGACGTTTAGTTTCTTTCAGTTTAGAGTTGATAAGTAAAATAATGTTTTGAGTTTTGGAATTGATTCTGCAGTCTGCTTACATCTTTTTTTTCGATGCAGTACTGAAAATGACCAATATTTAATACACAGGTAACTGCCTGAAAATATTATTTGATGCGCTTATGACAATCCTATTTTGTTCTCCGATAGACTTTCAGATTAGGAAGGCAATCTGTGATGTGCCTAGATAGCACATAGCCTTGCATTATATTGGAAGAATAAAAAACAAAGTATCGGAATGGTTTGCATCCTTTTAGACAGAATTCCAAACACTATGACTCTTTACCAGCCTTTACTTATCATACACGAGTTGAAATGCAAAAAAAAACCGCAGGAAAAACCGTATTCTTTGAGCTACTTCAACCAATCACAAAATTCATTCACTCCCAGCAGCGCCGCGAATGCAGCGGGTGCGGCGACCCCGTCGCGTGGAGAGGGACGACCACCCACATGTCGTAGAAATATCGATGTTTTGACGGCCTGATCATGCTGTGAATGCCATAATTCTTAACTTGCAGGCAATTTTCTCCAAAAACACTTGCTCATATAGATCACAAACCTTCTAGATTCTTTGACGAAAAATGTTTTGTGTGTTTAAAGGCAGCAGACACGCTCGAAAAAAGTTTTCGAGATAAGCACGTTTCTGAGGCGCATGGCTCCTAGTAGACTGCTCACTCCGTTGGAAGCGTCAAAAACGAGTCAAAGCTACTTAATTTCAGAAATGCAAATCGAAAAATTTCTGCAACCCCGCCCCAAAATACAAACTCGTCCAGATTGATAGTACTAATACGGTCACTTTGGCTGGTTGCTTCCAATGAGGTCAACGTTCCAGTACAGGGTGTAAGAGTATATCGACTTCTCAACCTCAATCGTTTTGTTGCTAATATTTGCGGTTTCAACCGCGCGCAGTAAAACTCGTCCACTTTCACCCGATAACGAAATAACCGTTATTCCTCTATTTGCACACGGCTTTTGTTCGTTTTTTCGTCAGTTCCCACTACAACCAGCTCTAAACCTTTGATTTATGTCATCAAATCGATACCATTTTTGAGCGTGTCTGCTGCCTTTAATGACCATGAATGTTTTGGAAAACATACATCTCTTCATGCGTTCCTTCCTTTTTTCATTCATAGGGGCTTCTTTGTTCCTCAACTGTGCTTATTTTCAAAGCCTAGATTTTCAACGACTAACCGTTGACGTCTAACGAGGGCTTTGACTGGTTGAACGACTAAAGACTAACGAATTGCATAATTTCTATTACGCACATCCCTGGCCACCAAGTCGAGGTCGACCTTTCTAACTCAAACGTGGGAAAAGCCTAAATTTGGCCAAGCCTCGCCTTCAATTACGGTGCTATGTATGATGGGTTTTCTCGTTTGTGTTCTTCTATACTATGTTCCTGCTAACAAAGGGACAGGAATGAAAAGTCATTGAAGTGTTCCCCATGTTTTGGTACTAATAACAACGCCCTGTATAATAAAAAGAATCTCCACTGTGAGTAAAAGAGATGGTTTCAATGAGGGAGTCCACGTCATGATCATTTTCGAAATTCCTCTAGAGAAGTCGTGCGATAATCGTTTTTTGAAGTTTCCCAAGTGTTGGATCACATTCTACTGAGAAAAGCTGGATGACCAACCCACGGACGCTATGAGGTAGACCGATCCCGCAGCCATTTTTAGGGGGGCTGGTGACCCAATTTAGGATGTCGAATTTCCCGATTTCATTGACTGAACAAGACAATGAAAAATGACTCGGCGGCTTTATTCTCTCTAAAAGAAATACTTTACGCCGCCCAAAAAAAAGATTGGATCTGGCGAAGGATTGGATGAGGCTTCACTTTCACTCCTTGAGCGGAAGTGCAGAATCGGATCTCACTCTTATTGTCGTCTCACTTGATCAACTGATCTTTTTTGTTTGTTTTCATCTATAACATCGATGTTTGCAATTTAGGTAGCATCTTAAAGGCAGGGTTCGCGATAAAAACAATTTTCGAAATATTTTCATGAAAATGCTGGTCAAGTAATTACAAAAGTAGAAATAAGTGAAAAAAGTGAAAATTTTCAGGAAAAACTCACAAAAACAAGCCAGGATGGCTAATTACTGGTGTCCACCACCCCCCTAATCAATGGAATTTTTATGAATGCTTCCTTATTCGTCTTTTATTTTGTTCTTAAAACAGCCAGTAGTCTCTAAAAATGCTCAGCAATTGCTTTAAATGGAAAATAGAAGACGGCAAAACAGACTTTCATAGAAATCTCGATAATTGTGGGCGGGAGGACACTAAGCAATAGCTTCTTCTTGAGCGTATTTTCTCCAATTTTTACTGATTTTCACTTTTGTCCACTTTCACTGATTTACACTCTGCCAGACCTACATCTACATCGGGATAGCACAACAACCGATTTTAACGAGGACCCTGCTTTTAAACTGCACAGTGTGAAAAGAATCGTCTTAAATTGATATTCTGTTTCCATTACTGATTTATCGTTTTCCATTACAACCCATTCAGCAGTGTATATCTCATGATATAAATGAATGGCTATTTTCTATGGTGAGGATGTAGTGTGTGCTGAAAGGCATCTGATGTTGAGAAACGGATGTGGAACTTTCCTTTCGTCTCGTCCTAAGAATGAGGGATCTCTTTCTACGTGATGATGTATTTCACTGCACTTTGAGTCCATGGGGCTGTTTCAGTTAGTTGTCAGATAGCATCATGCTCGTAATTAACATCACTTTAAAACTGACAGCTGGACAATTAACAACGTCTTTATCTGTTATCGCATGTAACAATATGAACCCAAATAGCAAATCACTCTAGGAACGGGGGCATGTGATGGGATGGATCAAATTATGTTGGGGATAAGGATGGCCTGGTGCCAGAGGAGAGGAAACGGCACATTGGCGAGTCGGAGATGTTGTTATGGCTTCAGGGTCGAGAGCGCATAGAAGACAGATCCACTCAGTGATTTCGAACAAACAAGAGATACACATATTATAATCGATAAAAGTGCGATGGTGATTCGATCAAAATCAGCTATCATCTTCAGTTGTAGTTTGCCAATTGCAGCTTCTGTAGCGTTGATAGAATGTCATGCATGTGATCTACATGTCCTGATCGTCCAAATCGAACTGAAATCAAACATCACGCATAAGCTCTGGTACATCCCTAGTGACCCGTTGATTTCGATTATCATCAGCAGCGGAGCGGTGGGCATCGGTGAAATATAACTAGTGATAAGGAGGTTTTGACCAAAGAGCCACCGCTCCGCGCTGTGATAACCGAAAACATGCGTTCACTTGAAATGAAACAGAGTCTACATATGCTATTGCTGCACTAAAAACCTGGTTGATCAAGGTCCGGCATACAGGAGAGATGTTAGTACGGGGTAGGGTTATTCCTCCGTCAGTCAATCTGTAGAGGTCGCTGCACCCCTAATGCGACTTTAAGAGTTCGTTCGCGGCGCGCCGCGACGTTATGCCTAACGTACGTTTCGACGAAGCGACGTCGTGTCGCGTCGTCGGTAGGTGTTCATAGTGAAGAAGTGCGATACTTTCGAAATGAGGCGCAATTCGCATTCGCGCGAAGTCATTAGCGTCGCCTTGCGATGCAAGGTGACGCGATGCACGTCGCGAGAAGGCAAGTTCGTTGCTGGTTTTCTTCAGGGTTTTGTCATTATACAACCAAATCTGAATATTAAAGCGATAAAACAAGCATGTCTCGGATGCGATGCACTCAAACAAACATTTAAAAAACTTTCGCTACCATTACTAAAAATGCTGTTGCCTGTTTATGCGAAAATGCGTGTCTACGCATTTGCACGTAATCGACAGGATTCACACCTGAATTCCTGTGCGAGTGTCGCACTGACATGTGTCATCGCTTCGCCTCGCAAAAACACTAAACACAGCCCTTGCTGATTGCCCGGCGCCGGAAATACCTCTGTTCCATATAGACATCTACCCGAATCCAGTCGGGCGAGTGGATGGGGCAGCGGCGGTAGATTATCGGCAGCGATCGAAACTCTGCTGACTTGCGGTGTCGTGAATGCAGCACGGCGCCGCAAATGATTGGGTCTCGTCCATTCGCTCGACTAGTTTCGGCAGAAGGCCTATATTTCCATCTTCCCTGCACCGGCAGCAGGCTCCGGAGCAGGGATGAGCGGAGTTCCGCGTTTCGCGTTCGAAACCCGCAGTTTCGCGCAATTTTGGCATTCCGCGTTCCGCATTCCGAAAACCGCAGAAAGTGCCGCGGAATGCGAAAATATCGGATCATCTGGGACGTAAGAAAACACTAGATGATCTCTGAATTTTTCCGCGTTTCGCGTTCCGAAAACCGCATTTCCGCGCATTTTCAGGCGTTTCGCGCCCGCTTCCGAAACCCGAGAAAATTTTTTTTGTTCCGAAACCCGAAAACCGATTTTCGAAATTCCATATTTTTATTCCGCTCATCCCTGCTCCGGAGTATTGTGTAACAACTTCGAGAGTACATGATTACGGTGAAACTAAGACATTCGATGCTATGCAACTGACAATTTATGAATATCGGCTCCGGTACCTTAATTAGTTTACCCAACGGCACATTTGCTATACATCTGCTTGGTAGTTACTTCAGGTAATGTTTTCGCCCACCCCGGGACTGCTTACCATTTGAGGCCAGTGAAGTTGTCAGTTTTCCCCAAGGAGTTGGATTCCTAGTATGGGCAAAAACAGTAGCTTGAAAGAGCAGCTTGCGAGCGAGGTGATGTAAAAAAGCCAATTTCGCTGTGGTGCTGTTCTTGAATCATGCCTGAGATTGGTACGGAAAATTGATTCCGGGTAACTTTTGTTAAAGTCATCTTCGAAACGCGAATGAGAAATGACAAGTGCTGCTATTCCACCCGCACTCGAGCTCTTTCTTTCACACTCTGCGGATCGAACAAGTTGAAGGCGTGGTACAAATGCCATATGACGTCGTGAAAATGAAACGTCATGATCCTTACCTATCCTGCACAAGCCAGAGACTATTCAAAAATTTCAGGGTTTCCTTTTCATGTTACTCTCTATAAATATTGCCATCTAGATAGGACGCCAGGGATCACAGGTGTAATCTACTGTGTAGAGATGGTGCAAAGTATAAGGTAGTGTATCTCGAATGAGAAAGCGTTCCACAAATTTGCCCGGTAAAAGCCCATATGGTGAAAAGGTGCAAGTGGAAATAGACAAAGTAACAGCATAATTGGATCAGAAATTGTGATAAAATCTCTTATGTCGCATTTACTTACCAAACGGTTGGGGCGCACCATTGCGTTTGTCTTGTAATGCTGCTTCATAGTCATCATCAGCCGAAGACCTCTTTCCAAATCTGAATGCGTCGTTGAGGTTCAGGGGATTCAAATAAGGAAATTTCACGCTTACCTGACTAGCGCATTTCGCATGCCACCTCCAGCGCGACCGAAACGTACTAAAGCATTGCGCATTGCCCGTTTCTCCAGACTGCAAAGTAGTTATTACGGCAGGAAATCTCTAAGACTAGTCATTCACTTGTTCAAGAAAGCTGTAGACGCATCATGATAAACACAAAGTAAGCAGAGCACTAATGCAATTGCTCATAACCAACCTAAGGCTTTCAAAGGGCTGTATGGTCGTACTGAGTAAACGAAAACTGAGTTTGAGCTTTGACTAAAAGTCGTGACTAATGTTTTGTTGAAAAGGCTTTCGACAATACGGGATTTATATGTGGTTGATTGGTTGAAAAATATGCGCATAACCCGCCGTGTACCTCAATTTTAATAGAATGCCGTTTGTTGTTTGTGCATTGCAGCTTAAAGGCAGTGTTCACGATGATTTTCGTCCCCGAGTTCTCTACATAAAACATTGCGTTGGCCTCCAAGTGTTACCAAAATTACGAAGAAACGCGCTAAAACGTCTTATTTCAGTGACACTATTCTCTGGCGTGGACTAGTTGTCCGATGGGATGAACATGTTCGTTGTGGTTGTCACCGGTGGAAAACTGAGTCAATCAAAAATAGAAGAATATTTTATGCAAAGCAGGCTTAGTTAGGGTCCTATGGAAAGAACGGAGCAGTAGAGAGTTGAGATTCGCAAAGAACGGGTCCACAAAAGATTTCATTGTCTCAACAAACACTTCCTGTGATAATTAAGAGGCGGGGTGATACTTGAGGATTTCGTGTACTTCTGGTGCGTTTTTCTCAGATTCTACGTCATTTTAGTTCTACCCGGGGGCCACTTAGTCAATATAGCGATTAATCTCAGAATTAAAGATTATCGTGAACACTGCCTTTAAGTGGCAGTAATCTTGAGGAATTCATTTGACTGTGAGAAGTAACTAGAATTTTCCAGCTGAACAGTCGCACAATGAGATGTGACTCACGTGGAATCGTCCTGCGCCAACACTGAAGCAGCAACCATAGCCACCAGGCAGAGTGCTGTGGATGTAGACGACGGCATTGGGTATGATGAGTAAATATAAGCGAAGTTGGCCCTTAAATATTGGTGAAATCGCCGCGGGACACGTACTGCCGCAATATCACAATACGCCAACAGCCGCAGGCGAAGGCCACTCCGAATCTGGGCCTTGATATTAACTGCGTTATTGAAATGACGTGGTGGCTTATTCCGTAAGAGTTTTCAAGGAAGAGCTAAGGGAAAACGGGAGTTCGATGAGTAGTGGCTGTTGACTTAGCAGACGGAGCCGGAAGTGCAAAATGGAGCGACGGTGGGGTTTCCAACCATCCAAACCTGGTTTAGCCTTTGAAATGTCAACCAGATTTGAACGTTCTCAAAAGCATGGGAAATGTCGACGAAAACATGACGAAAACATATAAAAGCCGAGCCTGACAAACATGCTGATATTTGTTGAATCGCTAACATAGAGGGCAATGGGGAGATTAAGAGAAAAAAGTAATGATATGAAAGCTGACAAATGTTTCATTTGGTGAGCTGAAGAAGCATGATGAGCAATATATGCATAAGTACACAGCAGAGATTTCCGCTGGATATTAGTATTCACAGGTTTATGAATTTGCAGTATAATTGCACATGTGCCTTCTCCGAGTATGAAAGATTATTGGGGTCAGCATTGTTCTAAATATGCGCGAAATCCATCTGGACCTAGTGCTCTCGCTCTCGTCGACCCTCCCCCCGCTTACGTCGAATTCTCCACCCCCACTCCCCTAGGAGCCTGGATGTGTCACACATATCACGCTAACACCTCCAACATGACCCGCTGCAAAATCTCTGAACACCAACACTATCTAGACATAAGAGGTTATCACTGACTTACACTCGCAAAATCACAAATGAAGGTGTGAGCGAGAGAAAACTCAGGGTTCATCAAACGCATTGTAGGCGGAACCACTTCTCCTTTTCTATCTTCATTCTTTTGACCGGGTCCAGCTTAGTTCACTGGCTAGGTTTGATGCTTAAAAATTACGCAGTGCTGAATATACTGGAGGAATATTGTCAAAGGCGAAATTCGTTCACATTTGACTTTTCCGAACCTCGTGTTAGATAGGTCGACTTAGAATAGGTTAGCCCCAATGATCTCACTTGACAAAATGTCGATATTTCTACGACATGTGGGTTGTCGACTCGCCGCCACGAGGCGTGGACACCGTACTCACAGCATATGGGGCGCCGCTATGCGACGATTTCCGTGATGCGCGGTGAACCCGCGCAGGCAATTACTAAAAACGTGGTTGACGGGCACATTTTTGTGATACTAAAGGTGATTCTCCATTTAGGCTACAATAACTCAATGTAAATCGTTCTTCCTGTGGTTCTCCTACGTTTCCCGGTGATGTGTACCTGTGGTTTGCGCTCCGATTTGGCTGGAAATCTCTAAATTGATGTTCTGCCCGAACCCTGCCACGAGAGGCCAGCCCTCCATCGGCCATCTATCACAATTTGCTTCCCGCCGTCATATAGTGGAGAAATATCTTGCGATTCAGCGAAGCTGTTCGAAGATCGATAAGACGCAAAATCAATGATCATTATTAACAACTGTTTTGAATTCTGGGTTCGAATACGACTAACGATTGTGGGAGTGTTCTCGCGATTTTCCTGCCGTAGAGTGATATACCCACTCAAAATATGAGAAAGGGAATACGGTTTTCTGCTTGTACGGCTCCTTCGAAAATCACACACATCAGATGCTGCTTAAAGGCAATGGTCGCGATGAAAAAAGTTGTTGAAAAAAAGCCATAAAAAAAGATAGGTTCGCGAACGGCTCAAAGACCGAGAAGGTTACGAGGCAAGAAACGGAGTGTAATTAGAGGTATTAAAGGCAGCGTTCACGATGATCATCCTCGTTGACTTTGCACAGTGAAATGATAGGCGAGAAGGATCCTAGGCTTCCAGTGTCGAAAGAACGGTAGAAAACGAGCCAGGACCAGCAAAATAACGGCTGCAAACAAGCGTTTTGGTGTCCCAGACATGCACCGTGCCCCAGATCCGCCCCTTGAAAGGAACAATTGAAGACTGAGATTATAGGAATGATCAAGTGAAGAAAGTGCTGATAAGTGAGCTCATCGCTTCATTGCGCTGATAGGTATCATCCTTCTAGCGGTCAATTCCTCCACGCTCAAAAACCAACGTAAACAAGAGAGGGCCTGATTTTGCTCAAAAACGCGTCTTTCGTGTCCTTTTTAGGCATGCCTTGCTATAAAGGGCACGAGACCTTCCGTAAACCGTGGAGATATCGGAAATGAAATTTATCGTGAACACTGCCTTTAAGTTGCTAAGTTGAGGATTCGTGCGCACGTGCACAGCTCCGCCCAAAAAGATCGGGGCCTCATGTGTGTATAGTCAAACTTCATCGACACTCACATGCAAAAAAAAGCTTATTTCATTAATAGAATCAGTCGAACAATGTAAACAAGCAGTTCATTCAAAGTTTTGACCTGATGAGGATAGAAATATTTGAGCAGGCCAGTCTGAAAGAAATTGTTCATTGATTGGATTCCGATTTCAAGCCAGCTGAAATTCTTGATACTGGAGATCATCGATGCCGTCCATGTGGAGTGGACTCATCTATCATCAAAAGAATTGAAAGTTCAGGCCTAAAATTTGGCCCCAAAACGGGGCATTTCGCAATTTGTCCCCTTATAGGTCCTACTACTCTGAATCCAGAAAAGGGTTTAAAGACGAAAATACAACAAACACATTTTATGGCGAACACTGCCCTTAATGTGTTCATTAATGAGTAGTTTATTTCAACCGAATTGAGTGATATCAAAAATCGTTCATATGAGAAACCTTATTCCGAATATTCCCGAGCAATAGCCAAAAAGTCAATTATAAGAAAAACTTTGCAAACAGTCGAACTCATTTAATATTCGACTGTTAGGAACAGACGTCGTACAAAATTTCACCTAGGCCCTGGTTATACATCGACGTTTCGTGGTTGCTGGCTTTTGCGTGACGTCTACAATCGGTGAGATTTCAAAATGTTGAGCTAAACTGTGTCCGAATTAGAATGGCGACCCACGCGGTCGGCGTGTTTGGCAGGCGGCCGTCGCTTGTACCGCTCTCGGACGAGTGTTGGATTCCAACGACGGCCATCCCCCTTCCCCTTCTGCAGAGCTGATTGATCGGCGCAGTGTTTGCTGCCGGCCGGTGCCGCCCCCGCTCGTAGTCGAAGGCTGTGGGGGGATGTTTCGCATGCTCGTCCGAGAGCGGCGAACGCGATGGCCGCCTGCCAAGTACGCCGGCCGCATGGGCCGCCATTCTCATTCGGACACACTTTATGTAAATCTTCGATGCTGACCCAAACTAGGTCTGCAATGTGAAGGGCGGCAGAATAATAGCAATAGATATACGTTGTGTTTTCTACCTATGTGTGTTGCAGACAATGATCCCGACGAACTCTGTCTTCGAGTTCCTTCACGTCACAAAACAAAGCATTTAGCACTATGTGTGGTTCGAATTAAGACAATAGAACAGCGGAAAACGTGCTAAGACGCCTGCTTCAGAAGAGAAGGCGGAAGAACGGTTTGCCTTGTTTCATTTCCATTTCGTTAATTTTCCCCAGCTTAGCATACTGTTAAAACTTGATGCGTCAAAGATTCACCATTCAAAACATATGGGAAGGCCAATACGAGACAGTTCATCAAGATTGGGCGGCAGATCACAAGTGACCAGTCACAATTTGTTCCCCGCGACAAAACGCGATTGCTGTATGGCTTGCATTTTAGCGCAACAGTTCGACTCTGGCGCAAACTCAAATGCTCCACTGAAGAACTTGAAAATCCAAAAAAAATTTTCTTCAAAAATCAAGGTTTCTGAGGGGTTCTTCCTCCTACATTCTTTGCTATTTGCGCGTATCTAATCAAATATAAAGAACAAGGAGTGCAAATTTTTGCGAGTACGATGTCTACAAAAGAAATAGTCTACCAACCAGTACTAGACGATGAACTCCTCGCATCGCATTTTGCGACCGACAGCGAGTGAAGTGAAATCAATTATAGCTGACTGCAATATTTGAAACCATAGTGGGCAAACTTCGTGCAAAAGACGCAGCCGAAAAACCAGCCGGTGAAGACGGCTACTCAAACAATTCATGGCTCTAACAAGCAGGTCCTCTGACAAGGGCTTGCTCATGACTGCTCGTAAGGTTTTGCAAAACTGTGTCGGGAGTCGAAGGCGTGTGACAATTCCTAAGCAATCCGTTTTTATCCGAAGTGAGTCGAAGAATTAAAAAAAGGCGTTTTCGTAGCTTTGCAAAACGGTAAAGGGTACATAAGGGAGTTCTCAGAGTGTTCAGGAAACATTTGCGAAATCCGCTCAAAACTCATATTTGTGGGTTATATAGAATCTCTAACACACATGTGGGGTCCGTGTTTCGCTATGCTGCAGGTTCCTGTTGGTCGCAGCATGCATAATGGCTTTTAACCAGTGCAGCCTACCCTAGTATTCCGCAAATCGACAGATGGACTTCAAAATTGTGTTCTAGTAACAAGTAACTTCCACGGAGAAATTCTGAGCCAAATATGAGACTTTGACAGAACTACCGACTACCCATTGTAACAGCAGTGACGGACCACTGATTTGTGTTAGAGGCAGTGTTCACAACAAAAAATATGTTCTAGTTTCTACTAGGAATGGGTAGTGGAGGGGCACACTGTAATGTGCGTCGAAAGAACGCATTAAAGCGAGCCAGGAAGAGCTCAAAAAATGCCCGAAGTTCCCACTCCGAGTGCGAGGCAAACCCCCGAAAGCTCAATGCCCGCCCTCCGACGTGAGCGAATGAAGACTCAGGATCGTGAAATGAGCGATGGTCTCCCATCAATAGTTCCTCCCTTCATTCTCAATTGCTCTCTTTACTCAGGTCAGTTCCGATATGATCTAGTTCCGCAATCGCGTTCAGTCCGCAAAGTTCCATTATCACAATGGTAGAAGCGAAGCGGTTGTTTTGAGAATGATTTCTTCATTTTCATAGTTGAATTTTTTAAAAACAACCGCTTCGCATCCACGATTGTGATAATGAGGACTGAACGCGATTGCGGAACTGAACTATACATTGGCTGCAAAAGACGGAAGTTACAAGCCTCGGACAACTCGTCCACCATGCTTCCCTAGCTCAATGTTTGAGGGACCATAACTCCGTTCCCAGAAGGTCCTGTACGATTCCAGCGACATCACTGGAATCAGCATGGGACTGTTCTGAAGATAGGAGGAAATACAGAAAAAAAAACAATCCTGTGGTTGAACTGCGCCTCTAAGCAGTTCAAATAACACATAAAGAGGTGTTTCGGGGCAATTCTGTCGTAGCATTTTGGCAGTCGCCATAAGTCGCGTACGGTGATCAAAATTTAATGCAGTTAATCCAGGAGGATTCTTTAGGCTTGATTTACTGCATTCTCCGGAAAATCTACAAATCGATCTCAGATTTGTATTCTTCACACAAGACAATCCCTAGAAAATTCTCGGAACACTCTGTGAATTGATTTTTGGGTATCCCTTTTCCTTTCGCAGCGCTAAGAAAGTGCCATTTTCTGGAATCCCCCGAGGTATTTGGGAGATTCTGCGCAAAGATTTCTTTTCACTGTTTTGTACCTTTGAATCTCTATGCATACACAGTTCTGCAAAACCTTCCGGGAAGTTTTGAGCAAGCTCTAGTAAGAGTGAAGGGTAGAAAGAGAGTCCAACAGTTCCTCTAGTTCTGACGCGTTCTTTGCACTTTCGACGTATTCACAGCTCTTCTCGTAGACCGAATATTCGTTCTAGCGAATAGTCTCGAAATAGAAAATCATCGTGAATACCACTTTTGAAAAGCCCCGTCTGCAGATCTGAGTTCAACGAAATAGTTTGAAAATTGAGGTGAAAGGGCAAAGATGAGCTTAGAACCAGTCATTCTTGGAAAGCAGTGTTCATGATAAACTTGGTTCTTGACGCTACAATCAAAAAATTTGTGGTACCGCTCACAAACAGAACAACGTTCAAAAAACGAATCCAAACGCACCTTCAGAGGCAAAAAATGTCTTCGAAGATTATTCCTCTGGTCACAGTTTGCCTTCTTGAGTTCAGTTGTTATCATCCACACCGTCATGGCTGGACTGCCTCGCTTTGACCTGCGATCATCAGCAGTGGTCTTTGATTCAGAAAGGCAATGAATTTGAGGAAAAGTTACCGAGAGCATTCCGAAATCCTCGTCAGGCAAAATGCTGAGTAGCCCCGGTTTATTTTATTCAGAAAAGCCAAGCCATTACTGATGATCGCAGGTCAAAACGCGGCAATGGTACTGTCGTGTGGGTGTTGACGACAATATACAGTCGGCTAGGATCCTAGCGATACTTTGCTTTCCACATTGAAGGTTGGCGTAAACTCATTGCATCTATGTATGTCATAGCATATGGCACCGAGTTTGCACCAACCTTCAATAGGGAACGCAAAGTAGAACTAGGATCCATGCCGACGTTACAATTCATCTGACGGAGTCGTTTTCGGACATCCGGCCGGCTTATCCGACCGTGTAATTGTCCGAGATCCGATTCGACATCAAGATGGCATCGTTTTATTGATTCGAAATCCGGTCAGTCGAAGTTCGGATACGATGTCCGAAATGCCCGAAATTTGGCAATGTTAAAATCGCAGGATCCTGTCACAAAACCGGATAATCGGATTATGGAACGACTAGGCCGAAGGGCTAGAGCGCAGCAAAAGATTTCGCGACACAGTCAGGCGTGACAACTCGATCGCCACGCCTGATTCTGTCGGGTGGCGGACGTTCTGTCCCAAGGAGGCTGAGCCTAGGCGAGGTGCGAGCGAGATGTAAATTACGAGGAGTCGCCGACTCGAACTGATTACCACACTTTACTTACTACTAGGGTCTGACATTGTTATATGAGACACTATCCAGCAAATCAGACACCGTTTTGAGCAAAACATGTGTTAAATTTATTTAATTATTCAATTATTCTTACAAAACTCAAAAGCAGTGTTCACGAAGAAAAAGTTGCACGTTTTTTTGGCTAAAACGTAAGCTTCGGGTCCCTCTAAGAAGGTTAAGAACGGTAGTGCGACGAAAAACGGCCGATAAGCTGCTGAAAATCTCATGGGCCAGCCAACCCATTGGGCCACTCCGCACGTCCTATCACAGTTTTCCTGAATTCGTGGTTAGATGAGCGATGATTTCCGATCAAAAGCCCGGTTCTTCCCTTCATTCTCGACGTCTCTCTTTACTCAGGTCAGCTCGCATACATCGGCTGCAAAAGACGGAAGTTAAAAGCCTTGGACAACTCGTCCACAATGCTTTCTTTGCTGAATTTGGAGAGGCCATAACTCTGTTTCCAGGGGGTCTTGTACGATTCCAGGGACATCATTGAAATCAGCATGGGACCGTTTTCACGATAGACGAAAAAACAGAAAAACGACTTTTATCGTGAACGCTGCCTTTAAAGGCACAGTACACCTTCAGATATGAATTTTGAGATTCTCGTGTAATTGTGTAGAAGACCCCTCCTGTATAACACGTGCCAAATGCGAGATCTCAATTCCCCCAAATAGGCGAGATATAAGCGACCACCACGGGCCCGACCCCCTCCAGCCACCACCACAGGCCCGGCCCCCTTCCTGACTTTCTATCTCAATAGAGTCTAGGTGGATGGATGATTTTCAACCGAATCGTCGTTCTTTACCTCCTTTCCGGTCTGTCTCCTCATCCTGTTTTGCTCTCGTGCCGCGGCTGCTAAGTAAGAGAAATACAGACCTGAGACAACTCGTCCACCAAAATTTCGCCTTCAAAATACAAGGTTAATCAAGGAGCCATATCTCCGTTCGTAGGGGGCCGTGGACGATTTCAGAAATACCATTGTGATCGGAGTGCGATCCTCTCCAAGATAAGGATAAAACCGAAAAAAAATTCCCTGGGTGTCCTGTGCTTTTAAGGAAGACGTGATAGACATTTAGACATTTTGTTGCCCCTTTTATTACAATTTTATAGTGACCCTTCGGGTCCCTAGCCCGTGGCAGCCATGTAACATGAAGCCTCCTGGCAGTAGTATGGTTAGAGTTAGTCAAAGGCAGTGGTCGCGAAAAAATATGCTTGTCTTCTTTCAATCTCTAAACTTTTTCTGGGGTTAGGGTAGTGGGACCTATAAGAAAAAATCGCAAAAAAACCGCTGTTTTGGGCCAAATTTGAAGCCTGAACTTTCTTGTCTTTTGATGGTAGACGAGCCCACTCCACATCATTTGCATCAATGATCTCTAATATCAAGAACATCAGCTGGCTTGACATTGAATTTCAATCATTGAACATGTTCAACTGTTGTTTCAACATTGTTCAACTGTTTTATTAGGTACATTTGCATTTATTTCTTCCTCTGAATGTCGATGATTTTCGACTGCTCGGCATGAGACCACGATTTTTTTGGTCCTCGCTGTGCACGTGTGCACGAACTGGCATCTTTGGGTCCTAGAAACTCAAATTCTAGCACGTTTTTCACCGCGCTACCTTCATAGTTTTTCAGCTGTTTTTGGCCTAAGCTGATTTTTGTAGTTTTTTTGGATAACGTTTTTCATCGTGACCACTGCCTTTAACAATGAAGAAAAAGCTTCAGACAATGTTAAGTAACGAAAAGTCTGCTTGAAAATGAAAGCATACTTATTGCAATACGAAGAAAAAGTTTAAAGGTAATGACACCACCTCTACAGCAAAACAAGTGAAGATCGTATGTATAGATAACGGCACCGCCAAACGATGGGCCGGCTTCGCCAGCCACCCTCTATGTAAAATTCGTTTGGCTTCGCCAAACGATGGGCCGGCTTCGCCGGCCACAATCCATGAAGTATTCGTTTGGCTTTGCCAAAGGATGCTTCGGCTTCGCCGGTCACCCTCTATGTAGTATTCATTTGGCTTTGCCAAACGATGCGCAGGCTCCGCCGGACACCCTCTATGTAGTATTCGTTTGGCTTCGCCAAACGATGGACCGGCTTCGCCGGCCACAATCCATGAAGTATTCGTTTGGCTTTGCCAAATGATGCTTCGGCTTCGCCAGCCACCCTCTATGTAGTATTCGTTTGGCTTCGCCAAACGATGGGCTGGCTTCGCCGGCCACATTCCATAGAGTATTCGTTTGGCTTCGCCGGCCACCCTCCATGTAGTATTCGTTTGGCTTCGCCAAACGATGGGCCGGCTTCGCCGGCCACCCTCCATGTAGTATTCGTTTGGCTTCGCCAAACGATGGGTCGGCTTCGCCGGCTACATTCCATGAAGTATTCGTTTGGCTTTGCCGGCCACCCTCCATGTAGTATTCGTTTGGCTTCGCCAAACGATGGGTCGGCTTCGCCGGCCACCCTCCATGTAGTATTCGTTTGGCTTCGCCAAACGATGGGCCGGCTTCGCCGGCCACCCTCTATGTAGTTTTCGTTTGGCTTCGCCAAACGATGGGCCGGCTTCGCCGGCCACCCTCTATGTAGTATTCACTTAGCTTCGCCAAACGAAGGGGCCGGCTTCGCCGACCACCTACTATGTAGTATTCGTTTGGCTTGGCCAAACGATGGGCCCGCTTCGCCGGCCACCCTCTATGTAGTATTCGTTTGGCTTCGCCCTCTCCATGAAGTATTCGTTTGGTTTGGGCAAACGATGAGCCGGCTTCGCCGGATACTCGCCATGTAGTATTCGTTTGGCTTGGCCAAACGATGGGCCCGCTTCGCCGGCCACCCTCTATGTAGTATTCGTTTGGCTTCGCCCTCTCCATGAAGTATTCGTTTGGCTTTGCCAAACGATGGGCCGGCTTCGCCGGCCACCCTATATGTAGTATTCGTTTGGCTTGGCCAAACGATGGGCCCGCTTCGCCGGCCACCCTCCATGTAGTTTTCGTCTGGCTTGGCCAAACGATGGGCCGGCTTCGCCGACCACCTACTATGTAGTATTCGTTTGGCTTCGCCAAACGATGGGCCGGCTTCGCCGGCCACCCCCTATGTAGTATTCGCTTAGCTTCGCCAAACGAAGGGCCGGCTTCGCCGGCCACCCTCTATGTAATATTCGTTTGGTTTCGCCAAACGATGAGCCGGCTTCGCCGGATACCCGCCATGTAGTATTCGTTTGGCTTGGCCAAACGATGGGCCCGCTTCGCCGGCCACCCTCTATGTAGTATTCGTTTGGCTTCGCACTCTCCATGAAGTACTCGTTTGGCTTGGCCAAACGATGGGCCCGCTTCGCCGGCCAGCCTCTATGTAGTATTCGTTTGGCTTCGCCCTCTCCATGAAGTATTCGTTTGGCTTGGCCAGACGATGGGCCGGCTTCGCCGGCCACCCTCTATGTAGTATTCGTATCGCTTCGCCAAACGATGGGCCCGCTTCGCCGGAGAGGTTCGGTTTTGCCTAGCACTTGTGATCACTTAGATTTTGGTAAAGTAGTTAACAAAACCTGTAAAACAAATTTTCTAGAGATTTCCTTCTGGATATAAGTGAGAGAGTCTAGAAGACACCCGCTGACAAAATTTGAGCCAAATCGATTGAAAATTAACAAAGTTAGATCGGCGGAAGCTTAGCTAAAATTCGCGTTTTTTCTTGTAACGCGTCCCTCGTGTCCTGTTCCTCGTTCCTCGTTCCTCGTTTCTCGTTCCTGCCACTAGCTACTGCCAGTGGTCGCAGGCGATCAGTTGGGCAGGTAACATCGGCGTGGATCCGGAAGAGACCTTGCGTTCCCCATAGGAGGTTGGCGCAAACTCGGTGCCACATGCTATAACATAGGTGCACCGAGTTTGCGCCAACCTTCAACAGTGAACGCAAAGTCTCTTCCGGACCCACGCCGACGTTAGGTAAGTTGGTATGTGGACAGATATGATTACCTACTCACTTACTTTAACATTAACTACCTCACCTTTTGCTACTTATCATATCAAGTGATATTATCAATTGGTAGACCAAATCGCTTAAACACATTGTAGGCTGTACTTTTCGATGGGAAGGGGCAGGGGAAGTGACTAACACGTTTGTTACATACTGTTTCACATTCACTACTTTACTTCTTACTGCTTATCATATCATGTGATATTATCAGTTGGTAGATCAACTCGCTAAAACACGTCGTAGGCTGTACTTTTGATGGGAAGGGACAGGGAAAGTGACTAACAAGTTTGTCACTTACTGTTTCACATTCACTACTTCACTTCTTACTGCTTATCATATCATGTGATATTATCAGTTGGTAGATCAACTCGCTAAAACACGTCGTAGGCTGTACTTTTTGATGGGAAGGGACAGGGAAAGTGACTAACAAGTTTGTCACTTACTGTTTCACATTCACTACTTTACTTCTTACTGCTTATCATATCATGTGATATTATCAGTTGGTAGATCAATTCGCTAAAACACGTCGTAGGCTGTTCTTTTCGATGGGAAGGGACAGGGAAAGTGACTAATAAGTTTGCTACATACTGTTTCACAACAAGTACTTTACTTCTTACTGCTTATCATATCATGTGATATTATCAGTTGGTAGATCAATTCGCTAAAACACGTCGTAGGCTGTACTTTTCGATGGGAAGGGACAGGGAAAGTGACTAACAAGTTTGTTTCTTATTGTTTCACAACACTACTTTACTTCTTACTGCTTATTACATCATGTGATATTATCAGTTGGTAGATCAACTCGCTAAAACACGTCGTAGGCTGTACTTTTGATGGGAAGGGACAGGGAAAGTGACTAACAAGTTTGTTACTTACTGTTTCACAACAACTACTTTACTTCTTACTGCTCATCATATCATGTGATCTAATCAGTTGGTAGATCAACTCGCTAAAACACGTCGTAGGCTGTACTTTTCGATGGGAAGGGACGCGGAAAGTGACTAACAAGTTTGTTACTTACTGTTTCACATTCACTACTTTACTACTTACTGCTTATCATATCATGTGATATTATCAGTTGGTAGATCAACTCGCTAAAAGACGTCGTAGGCTGTACGTTTTGATGGGAAGGGACAAGGAAAGTGACTAACAAGTTTGTTACTTACTGTTTCACATTCACTATTTTACTTCTTACTGCTTATCATATCATGTGATGTTATCAGTTGGTAGATCAACTCGCTAAAACACGTCGTAGGCTGTACTTTTTGATGGGAAGGGACAGGGAAAGTGACTAACAAGTTTGTCACTTACTGTTTCACATTCACTACTTCACTTCTTACTGCTTATCATATCATGTGATATTATCAGTTGGTAGATCAACTCGCTAAAACACGTCGTAGGCTGTACTTTTTGATGGGAAGGGACAGGAAAGTGACTAACAAGTTTGTTACTTACTGTTTCACATTCACTACTTTACTTCTTACTGCTTATCATATCATGTGATATTATCAGTTGGTAGATCAATTCGCTAAAACACGTCGTAGGCTGTACTTTTCGATGGGAAGGGACAGGGAAAGTGACTAATAAGTTTGTTACATACTGTTTCACAACAAGTACTTTACTTCTTACTGCTTATCATATCATGTGATATTATCAGTTGGTAGATCAATTCGCTAAAACACGTCGTAGGCTGTACTTTTCGATGGGAAGGGACAGGGAAAGTGACTAACAAGTTTGTTACTTATTGTTTCACAACACTACTTTACTTCTTACTGCTTATTACATCATGTGATATTATCAGTTGGTAGATCAACTCGCTAAAACACGTCGTAGGCTGTACTTTTTGATGGGAAGGGACAGGGAAAGTGACTAACAAGTTTGTTACTTACTGTTTCACAACAACTACTTTACTTCTTACTGCTCATCATATCATGTGATCTAATCAGTTGGTAGATCAACTCGCTAAAACACGTCGTAGGCTGTACTTTTCGATGGGAAGGGACAAGGAAAGTGACTAACAAGTTTGTTACTTATTGTTTCACAACACTACTTTACTTCTTACTGCTTATCATATCATGTGATATTATCAGTTGGTAGATCAACTCGCTAAAAGACGTCGTAGGCTGTACGTTTTGATGGGAAGGGACAAGGAAAGTGACTAACAAGTTTGTTACTTACTGTTTCACGAACAACTACTTCACTTCTTACTGCTTATCATATCATGTGATATTATCAGCTGGTAGATCAAATCGCTGAAAGTAGGCTATACTTTTCGTTGGGAAAGGACAGGAAAGTGACTAACAAGTTTGTTACTTACTGTTTCTCAACAACTACTTTACTTCTTACTGCTTATCATATCATGTGATATTATCAGTTGGTAGATCAACTCGCTGAAACACGTCGTAGGCTGTACTTTTCGATGGAAAGGAGGAAAGGAAAAGGACTAACAAGTTTGTTACTTACTGTTTCACAACACTACTTTACTTCTTACTGCTTATCATATCATGTGATACTATCAGTTGGTAGATCAAATCGCTAAAAGTAGGCTGCACTTTTCGTTGGGAAAGGACAGGGAAAGTGACTAACAAGTTTGTTACTTACTGTTTCTCAACAACTACTTTACTTCTTACTGCTTATCATATCATGTGATATTATCAGTTGGTAGATCAACTCGCTAAAACACGTCGTAGGCTGTACTTTTCGATGGAAAGGGACAGGGAAAGTGACTAACAAGTTTGTTACTTACTGTTTCATAACACTACTTTACTTCTTACTGCTTATCATATCATGTGATATGATAAGCAGGTAGATCAAATCGCTAAAAAACGTCGTAGACTGTACTTATTGATGGGAAGGGACAGGGAAAGTGACTAACAAGTTTGTTACTTACTGTTTCACAACAACTACTTTGCTTCTTATTGCTTATCATATCATGTGATATTATCAGTTGGTAGATCAACTCGCTAAAAGACGTCGTAGGCTGTACGTTTTGATGGGAAGGGACAAGGAAAGTGACTAACAAGTTTGTTACTTACTGTTTCACATTCACTATTTTACTTCTTACTGCTTATCATATCATGTGATGTTATCAGTTGGTAGATCAACTCGCTAAAACACGTCGTAGGCTGTACTTTTTGATGGGAAGGGACAGGGAAAGTGACTAACAAGTTTGTCACTTACTGTTTCACATTCACTACTTCACTTCTTACTGCTTATCATATCATGTGATATTATCAGTTGGTAGATCAACTCGCTAAAACACGTCGTAGGCTGTACTTTTTGATGGGAAGGGACAGGGAAAGTGACTAACAAGTTTGTCTTTTACTGTTTCACATTCACTACTTTACTTCTTACTGCTTATCATATCATGTGATATTATCAGTTGGTAGATCAATTCGCTAAAACACGTCGTAGGCTGTACTTTTCGATGGGAAGGGACAGGGAAAGTGACTAATAAGTTTGTTTCTTATTGTTTCACAACACTACTTTACTTCTTACTGCTTATTACATCATGTGATATTATCAGTTGGTAGATCAACTCGCTAAAACACGTCGTAGGCTGTACTTTTTGATGGGAAGGGACAGGGAAAGTGACTAACAAGTTTGTTTCTTATTGTTTCACAACACTACTTTACTTCTTACTGCTTATTACATCATGTGATATTATCAGTTGGTAGATCAACTCGCTAAAACACGTCGTAGGCTGTACTTTTTGATGGGAAGGGACAGGGAAAGTGACTAACAAGTTTGTTACTTACTGTTTCACAACAAGTACTTTACTTCTTACTGCTTATCATATCATGTGATATTATCAGTTGGTAGATCAATTCGCTAAAACACGTCGTAGGCTGTACTTTTCGATGGGAAGGGACAGGGAAAGTGACTAACAAGTTTGTTTCTTATTGTTTCACAACACTACTTTACTTCTTACTGCTTATTACATCATGTGATATTATCAGTTGGTAGATCAACTCGCTAAAACACGTCGTAGGCTGTACTTTTTGATGGGAAGGGACAGGGAAAGTGACTAACAAGTTTGTTACTTACTGTTTCACAACAACTACTTTACTTCTTACTGCTCATCATATCATGTGATCTAATCAGTTGGTAGATCAACTCGCTAAAACACGTCGTAGGCTGTACTTTTCGATGTGAAGGGACAAGGAAAGTGACTAACAAGTTTGTTACTTATTGTTTCACAACACTACTTTACTTCTTACTGCTTATCATATCATGTGATATTATCAGTTGGTAGATCAACTCGCTAAAAGACGTCGTAGGCTGTACGTTTTGATGGGAAGGGACAAGGAAAGTGACTAACAAGTTTGTTACTTACTGTTTCACGAACAACTACTTCACTTCTTACTGCTTATCATATCATGTGATATTATCAGCTGGTAGATCAAATCGCTGAAAGTAGGCTGTACTTTTCGTTGGGAAAGGACAGGGAAAGTGACTAACAAGTTTGTTACTTACTGTTTCTCAACAACTACTTTACTTCTTACTGCTTATCATATCATGTGATATTATCAGTTGGTAGATCAACTCGCTGAAACACGTCGTAGGCTGTACTTTTCGATGGAAAGGGAAAGGGAAAAGGACTAACAAGTTTGTTACTTACTGTTTCACAACACTACTTTACTTCTTACTGCTTATCATATCATGTGATACTATCAGTTGGTAGATCAAATCGCTAAAAGTAGGCTGCACTTTTCGTTGGGAAAGGACAGGGAAAGTGACTAACAAGTTTGTTACTTACTGTTTCTCAACAACTACTTTACTTCTTACTGCTTATCATATCATGTGATATTGTCAGTTGGTAAATCAACTCGCTAAAACACGTCGTAGGCTGTACTTTTCGATGGAAAGGGACAGGGAAAGTGACTAACAAGTTTGTTACTTACTGTTTCATAACACTACTTTACTTCTTACTGCTTATCATATCATGTGATATTATCAGTTGGTAGATCAAATCGCTAAAAAACGTCGTAGACTGTACTTATTGATGGGAAGGGACAGGGAAAGTGACTAACAAGTTTGTTACTTACTGTTTCACAACAACAACTTTGCTTCTTATTGCTTATCATATCATGTGATATTATCAGTTGGTAGATCAAATCACTAAAACACGTTGTACTTTTTCGTAGGGACGGGACAGCGGAAGTGATTAACAACTTTGTTACTTACTGTTTCACAACAACTACTTTGCTTCTTACTGCTAATCATACCATGTGATATTATCAGTTGGTAGATGAACTCGCTAAAACACGTCGTAGGCTGTACTTTTCGTTGGGAAAGGACAGGGAAAGGGACTAACAAGTGTGTTACTTACTGTTTCTCAACAACTACTTTACTTCTTACTGCTTATCATATCATGTGATATTATCAGTTGGTAGATCAACTCGCTAAAACACGTCGTAGGCTGTACTTTTCGATGGAAAGGGACAGGGAAAGTGACTAACAAGTTTGTTACTTACTGTTTCACAACAACTACTTTGCTTCTTATTGCTTATCATATCATGTGATATTATCAGTTGGTAGATAAACTCGCTAAAACACGTCGTAGGCTGTACTTTTCGATGGGAAGGGACAGGGAAAGTGACTAACAAGTTTGTTACTTACTGTTTCACAACAACTACTTTGCTTCTTACTGCTTATCATATCATGTGATATTATCAGTTGGTAGATCAAATCGCTAAAACACGCCGTAGACTGTACTTATTGATGGGAAGGGACAGGGAAAGTGACTAACAAGTTTGTTACTTACTGTTTCACAACAACTACTTTGCTTCTTATTGCTTATCATATCATGTGATATTATCAGTTGGTAGATCAAATCACTAAAACACGTTGTACTTTTTCGTAGGGACGGGACAGCGGAAGTGATTAACAACTTTGTTACTTACTGTTTCACAACAACTACTTTGCTTCTTACTGCTAATCATACCATGTGATATTATCAGTTGGTAGATGAACTCGCTAAAACACGTCGTAGGCTGTACTTTTCGTTGGGAAAGGACAGGGAAAGTGACTAACAAGTTTGTTACTTACTGTTTCTCAACAACTACTTTACTTCTTACTGCTTATCATATCATGTGATATTATCAGTTGGTAGATCAACTCGCTAAAACACGTCGTAGGCTGTACTTTTCGATGGAAAGGGACAGGGAAAAGGACTAACAAGTTTGTTACTTACTGTTTCACAACACTACTTTACTTCTTACTGCTTATCATATCATGTGATACTACCAGTTGGTCGATCAAATCGCTAAAAGTAGGCTGTACTTTTCGTTGGGAAAGGACAGGAAAGTGACTAACAAGTTTGTTACTTACTGTTTCTCAACAACTACTTTACTTCTTACTGCTTATCATATCATGTGATATTATCAGTTGGTAGATCAACTCGCTAAAAGACGTCGTAGGCTGTACGTTTTGATGGGAAGGGACAAGGAAAGTGACTAACAAGTTTGTTACTTACTGTTTCACGAACAACTACTTCACTTCTTACTGCTTATCATATCATGTGATATTATCAGCTGGTAGATCAAATCGCTGAAAGTAGGCTGTACTTTTCGTTGGGAAAGGACAGGGAAAGTGACTAACAAGTTTGTTACTTACTGTTTCTCAACAACTACTTTACTTCTTACTGCTTATCATATCATGTGATATTATCAGTTGGTAGATCAACTCGCTGAAACACGTCGTAGGCTGTACTTTTCGATGGAAAGGGAAAGGGAAAAGGACTAACAAGTTTGTTACTTACTGTTTCACAACACTACTTTACTTCTTACTGCTTATCATATCATGTGATACTATCAGTTGGTAGATCAAATCGCTAAAAGTAGGCTGCACTTTTCGTTGGGAAAGGACAGGGAAAGTGACTAACAAGTTTGTTACTTACTGTTTCTCAACAACTACTTTACTTCTTACTGCTTATCATATCATGTGATATTGTCAGTTGGTAAATCAACTCGCTAAAACACGTCGTAGGCTGTACTTTTCGATGGAAAGGGACAGGGAAAGTGACTAACAAGTTTGTTACTTACTGTTTCATAACACTACTTTACTTCTTACTGCTTATCATATCATGTGATATTATCAGTTGGTAGATCAAATCGCTAAAAAACGTCGTAGACTGTACTTATTGATGGGAAGGGACAGGGAAAGTGACTAACAAGTTTGTTACTTACTGTTTCACAACAACAACTTTGCTTCTTATTGCTTATCATATCATGTGATATTATCAGTTGGTAGATCAAATCACTAAAGCACGTTGTACTTTTTCGTAGGGACGGGGCAGCGGAAGTGATTAACAACTTTGTTACTTGCTGTTTCACAACAACTACTTTGCTTCTTACTGCTAATCATACCATGTGATATTATCAGTTGGTAGATGAACTCGCTAAACACGTCGTAGGCTGTACTTTTCGTTGGGAAAGGACAGGGAAAGTGACTAACAAGTTTGTTACTTACTGTTTCTCAACAACTACTTTACTTCTTACTGCTTATCATATCATGTGATATTATCAGTTGGTAGATCAACTCGCTAAAACACGTCGTAGGCTGTACTTTTCGATGGAAAGGGACAGGGAAAGTGACTAACAAGTTTGTTACTTACTGTTTCACAACAACTACTTTGCTTCTTATTGCTTATCATATCATGTGATATTATCAGTTGGTAGATAAACTCGCTAAAACACGTCGTAGGCTGTACTTTTCGATGGGAAGGGACAGGGAAAGTGACTAACAAGTTTGTTACTTACTGTTTCACAACAACTACTTTGCTTCTTACTGCTTATCATATCATGTGATATTATCAGTTGGTAGATCAAATCGCTAAAACACGCCGTAGACTGTACTTATTGATGGGAAGGGACAGGGAAAGTGACTAACAAGTTTGTTACTTACTGTTTCACAACAACTACTTTGCTTCTTATTGCTTATCATATCATGTGATATTATCAGTTGGTAGATCAAATCACTAAAACACGTTGTACTTTTTCGTAGGGACGGGACAGCGGAAGTGATTAACAACTTTGTTACTTACTGTTTCACAACAACTACTTTGCTTCTTACTGCTAATCATACCATGTGATATTATCAGTTGGTAGATGAACTCGCTAAAACACGTCGTAGGCTGTACTTTTCGTTGGGAAAGGACAGGGAAAGTGACTAACAAGTTTGTTACTTACTGTTTCTCAACAACTACTTTACTTCTTACTGCTTATCATATCATGTGATATTATCAGTTGGTAGATCAACTCGCTAAAACACGTCGTAGGCTGTACTTTTCGATGGAAAGGGACAGGGAAAAGGACTAACAAGTTTGTTACTTACTGTTTCACAACACTACTTTACTTCTTACTGCTTATCATATCATGTGATACTACCAGTTGGTCGATCAAATCGCTAAAAGTAGGCTGTACTTTTCGTTGGGAAAGGACAGGGAAAGTGACTAACAAGTTTGTTACTTACTGTTTCTCAACAACTACTTTACTTCTTACTGCTTATCATATCATGTGATATTATCAGTTGGTAGATCAACTCGCTAAAAGACGTCGTAGGCTGTACGTTTTGATGGGAAGGGACAAGGAAAGTGACTAACAAGTTTGTTACTTACTGTTTCACGAACAACTACTTCACTTCTTACTGCTTATCATATCATGTGATATTATCAGCTGGTAGATCAAATCGCTGAAAGTAGGCTGTACTTTTCGTTGGGAAAGGACAGGGAAAGTGACTAACAAGTTTGTTACTTACTGTTTCTCAACAACTACTTTACTTCTTACTGCTTATCATATCATGTGATATTATCAGTTGGTAGATCAACTCGCTGAAACACGTCGTAGGCTGTACTTTTTCTGATGGAAAGGGAAAGGAAAAGGACTAACAAGTTTGTTACTCACTGTTTCACAACACTACTTTACTTCTTACTGCTTATCATATCATGTGATACTATCAGTTGGTAGATCAAATCGCTAAAAGTAGGCTGCACTTTTCGTTGGGAAAGGACAGGGAAAGTGACTAACAAGTTTGTTACTTACTGTTTCTCAACAACTACTTTGTTTACTGCTTATCATATCATGTGATATTATCAGTTGGTAGATCAACTCGCTAAAACACGTCGTAGGCTGTACTTTTCGATGGAAAGGGACAGGGAAAGTGACTAACAAGTTTGTTACTTACTGTTTCATAACACTACTTTACTTCTTACTGCTTATCATATCATGTGATATTATCAGTTGGTAGATCAACTCGCTAAAACACGTCGTAGGCTGTACTTTTTGATGGGAAGGGACAGGGAAAGTGACTAACAAGTTTGTCACTTACTGTTTCACATTCACTACTTCACTTCTTACTGCTTATCATATCATGTGATATTATCAGTTGGTAGATCAACTCGCTAAAACACGTCGTAGGCTGTACTTTTTGATGGGAAGGGACAGGAAAGTGACTAACAAGTTTGTCACTTACTGTTTCACATTCACTACTTTACTTCTTACTGCTTATCATATCATGTGATATTATCAGTTGGTAGATCAATTCGCTAAAACACGTCGTAGGCTGTTCTTTTCGATGGGAAGGGACAGGGAAAGTGACTAATAAGTTTGCTACATACTGTTTCACAACAAGTACTTTACTTCTTACTGCTTATCATATCATGTGATATTATCAGTTGGTAGATCAATTCGCTAAAACACGTCGTAGGCTGTACTTTTCGATGGGAAGGGACAGGGAAAGTGACTAACAAGTTTGTTTCTTATTGTTTCACAACACTACTTTACTTCTTACTGCTTATTACATCATGTGATATTATCAGTTGGTAGATCAACTCGCTAAAACACGTCGTAGGCTGTACTTTTTGATGGGAAGGGACAGGGAAAGTGACTAACAAGTTTGTTACTTACTGTTTCACAACAACTACTTTACTTCTTACTGCTCATCATATCATGTGATCTAATCAGTTGGTAGATCAACTCGCTAAAACACGTCGTAGGCTGTACTTTTCGATGGGAAGGGACGCGGAAAGTGACTAACAAGTTTGTTACTTACTGTTTCACATTCACTACTTTACTACTTACTGCTTATCATATCATGTGATATTATCAGTTGGTAGATCAACTCGCTAAAAGACGTCGTAGGCTGTACGTTTTGATGGGAAGGGACAAGGAAAGTGACTAACAAGTTTGTTACTTACTGTTTCACAACAACTACTTTACTTCTTACTGCTTATCATATCATGTGATGTTATCAGTTGGTAGATCAACTCGCTAAAACACGTCGTAGGCTGTACTTTTTGATGGGAAGGGACAGGGAAAGTGACTAACAAGTTTGTCACTTACTGTTTCACATTCACTACTTCACTTCTTACTGCTTATCATATCATGTGATATTATCAGTTGGTAGATCAACTCGCTAAAACACGTCGTAGGCTGTACTTTTTGATGGGAAGGGACAGGGAAAGTGACTAACAAGTTTGTCACTTACTGTTTCACATTCACTACTTTACTTCTTACTGCTTATCATATCATGTGATATTATCAGTTGGTAGATCAATTCGCTAAAACACGTCGTAGGCTGTACTTTTCGATGGGAAGGGACAGGAAAGTGACTAATAAGTTTGTTACATACTGTTTCACAACAAGTACTTTACTTCTTACTGCTTATCATATCATGTGATATTATCAGTTGGTAGATCAATTCGCTAAAACACGTCGTAGGCTGTACTTTTCGATGGGAAGGGACAGGGAAAGTGACTAACAAGTTTGTTTCTTATTGTTTCACAACACTACTTTACTTCTTACTGCTTATTACATCATGTGATATTATCAGTTGGTAGATCAACTCGCTAAAACACGTCGTAGGCTGTACTTTTTGATGGGAAGGGACAGGGAAAGTGACTAACAAGTTTGTTACTTACTGTTTCACAACAACTACTTTACTTCTTACTGCTCATCATATCATGTGATCTAATCAGTTGGTAGATCAACTCGCTAAAACACGTCGTAGGCTGTACTTTTCGATGGGAAGGGACAAGGAAAGTGACTAACAAGTTTGTTACTTATTGTTTCACAACACTACTTTACTTCTTACTGCTTATCATATCATGTGATATTATCAGTTGGTAGATCAACTCGCTAAAAGACGTCGTAGGCTGTACGTTTTGATGGGAAGGGACAAGGAAAGTGACTAACAAGTTTGTTACTTACTGTTTCACGAACAACTACTTCACTTCTTACTGCTTATCATATCATGTGATATTATCAGCTGGTAGATCAAATCGCTGAAAGTAGGCTATACTTTTCGTTGGGAAAGGACAGGGAAAGTGACTAACAAGTTTGTTACTTACTGTTTCTCAACAACTACTTTACTTCTTACTGCTTATCATATCATGTGATATTATCAGTTGGTAGATCAACTCGCTGAAACACGTCGTAGGCTGTACTTTTCGATGGAAAGGGAAAGGGAAAAGGACTAACAAGTTTGTTACTTACTGTTTCACAACACTACTTTACTTCTTACTGCTTATCATATCATGTGATACTATCAGTTGGTAGATCAAATCGCTAAAAGTAGGCTGCACTTTTCGTTGGGAAAGGACAGGGAAAGTGACTAACAAGTTTGTTACTTACTGTTTCTCAACAACTACTTTACTTCTTACTGCTTATCATATCATGTGATATTATCAGTTGGTAGATCAACTCGCTAAAACACGTCGTAGGCTGTACTTTTCGATGGAAAGGGACAGGGAAAGTGACTAACAAGTTTGTTACTTACTGTTTCATAACACTACTTTACTTCTTACTGCTTATCATATCATGTGATATGATAAGCAGGTAGATCAAATCGCTAAAAAACGTCGTAGACTGTACTTATTGATGGGAAGGGACAGGGAAAGTGACTAACAAGTTTGTTACTTACTGTTTCACAACAACTACTTTGCTTCTTATTGCTTATCATATCATGTGATATTATCAGTTGGTAGATCAACTCGCTAAAAGACGTCGTAGGCTGTACGTTTTGATGGGAAGGGACAAGGAAAGTGACTAACAAGTTTGTTACTTACTGTTTCACATTCACTATTTTACTTCTTACTGCTTATCATATCATGTGATGTTATCAGTTGGTAGATAAACTCGCTAAAACACGTCGTAGGCTGTACTTTTTGATGGGAAGGGACAGGGAAAGTGACTAACAAGTTTGTCACTTACTGTTTCACATTCACTACTTCACTTCTTACTGCTTATCATATCATGTGATATTATCAGTTGGTAGATCAACTCGCTAAAACACGTCGTAGGCTGTACTTTTTGATGGGAAGGGACAGGGAAAGTGACTAACAAGTTTGTCACTTACTGTTTCACATTCACTACTTTACTTCTTACTGCTTATCATATCATGTGATATTATCAGTTGGTAGATCAATTCGCTAAAACACGTCGTAGGCTGTACTTTTCGATGGGAAGGGACAGGGAAAGTGACTAATAAGTTTGTTACATACTGTTTCACAACAAGTACTTTACTTCTTACTGCTTATCATATCATGTGATATTATCAGTTGGTAGATCAATTCGCTAAAACACGTCGTAGGCTGTACTTTTCGATGGGAAGGGACAGGGAAAGTGACTAACAAGTTTGTTTCTTATTGTTTCACAACACTACTTTACTTCTTACTGCTTATTACATCATGTGATATTATCAGTTGGTAGATCAACTCGCTAAAACACGTCGTAGGCTGTACTTTTGATGGGAAGGGACAGGGAAAGTGACTAACAAGTTTGTTACTTACTGTTTCACAACAACTACTTTACTTCTTACTGCTCATCATATCATGTGATCTAATCAGTTGGTAGATCAACTCGCTAAAACACGTCGTAGGCTGTACTTTTCGATGTGAAGGGACAAGGAAAGTGACTAACAAGTTTGTTACTTATTGTTTCACAACACTACTTTACTTCTTACTGCTTATCATATCATGTGATATTATCAGTTGGTAGATCAACTCGCTAAAAGACGTCGTAGGCTGTACGTTTTGATGGGAAGGGACAAGGAAAGTGACTAACAAGTTTGTTACTTACTGTTTCACGAACAACTACTTCACTTCTTACTGCTTATCATATCATGTGATATTATCAGCTGGTAGATCAAATCGCTGAAAGTAGGCTGTACTTTTCGTTGGGAAAGGACAGGGAAAGTGACTAACAAGTTTGTAACTTACTGTTTCTCAACAACTACTTTACTTCTTACTGCTTATCATATCATGTGATATTATCAGTTGGTAGATCAACTCGCTGAAACACGTCGTAGGCTGTACTTTTCGATGGAAAGGGAAAGGGAAAAGGACTAACAAGTTTGTTACTTACTGTTTCACAACACTACTTTACTTCTTACTGCTTATCATATCATGTGATACTATCAGTTGGTAGATCAAATCGCTAAAAGTAGGCTGCACTTTTCGTTGGGAAAGGACAGGGAAAGTGACTAACAAGTTTGTTACTTACTGTTTCTCAACAACTACTTTACTTCTTACTGCTTATCATATCATGTGATATTGTCAGTTGGTAAATCAACTCGCTAAAACACGTCGTAGGCTGTACTTTTCGATGGAAAGGGACAGGGAAAGTGACTAACAAGTTTGTTACTTACTGTTTCATAACACTACTTTACTTCTTACTGCTTATCATATCATGTGATATTATCAGTTGGTAGATCAAATCGCTAAAAAACGTCGTAGACTGTACTTATTGATGGGAAGGGACAGGGAAAGTGACTAACAAGTTTGTTACTTACTGTTTCACAACAACTACTTTGCTTCTTATTGCTTATCATATCATGTGATATTATCAGTTGGTAGATCAAATCACTAAAACACGTTTTACTTTTTCGTAGGGACGGGACAGCGGAAAACAACTTTGTTACTTACTGTTTCACAACAACTACTTTGCTTCTTACTGCTAATCATACCATGTGATATTATCAGTTGGTAGATGAACTCGCTAAAACACGTCGTAGGCTGTACTTTTCGTTGGGAAAGGACAGGGAAAGTGACTAACAAGTTTGTTACTTACTGTTTCTCAACAACTACTTTACTTCTTACTGCTTATCATATCATGTGATATTATCAGTTGGTAGATCAACTCGCTAAAACACGTCGTAGGCTGTACTTTTCGATGGAAAGGGACAGGGAAAGTGACTAACAAGTTTGTTACTTACTGTTTCACAACAACTACTTTGCTTCTTATTGCTTATCATATCATGTGATATTATCAGTTGGTAGATAAACTCGCTAAAACACGTCGTAGGCTGTACTTTTCGATGGGAAGGGACAGGGAAAGTGACTAACAAGTTTGTTACTTACTGTTTCACAACAACTACTCTGCTTCTTACTGCTTATCATATCATGTGATATTATCAGTTGGTAGATCAAATCGCTAAAACACGCCGTAGACTGTACTTATTGATGGGAAGGGACAGGGAAAGTGACTAACAAGTTTGTTACTTACTGTTTCACAACAACTACTTTGCTTCTTATTGCTTATCATATCATGTGATATTATCAGTTGGTAGATCAAATCACTAAAACACGTTGTACTTTTTCGTAGGGACGGGACAGCGGAAGTGATTAACAACTTTGTTACTTACTGTTTCACAACAACTACTTTGCTTCTTACTGCTAATCATACCATGTGATATTATCAGTTGGTAGATGAACTCGCTAAAACACGTCGTAGGCTGTACTTTTCGTTGGGAAAGGACAGGAAAGTGACTAACAAGTTTGTTACTTACTGTTTCTCAACAACTACTTTACTTCTTACTGCTTATCATATCATGTGATATTATCAGTTGGTAGATCAACTCGCTAAAACACGTCGTAGGCTGTACTTTTCGATAGAAAGGGACAGGAAAAGGACTAACAAGTTTGTTACTTACTGTTTCACAACACTACTTCTTTACTTTACTGCTTATCATCATATCATGTGATACTACCAGTTGGTCGATCAAATCGCTAAAAGTAGGCTGTACTTTTCGTTGGGAAAGGACAGGAAAGTGACTAACAAGTTTGTTACTTACTGTTTCTCAACAACTACTTTACTTCTTACTGCTTATCATATCATGTGATCTTATCAGTTGAGTAGATCAACTCGCTAAAAGACGTCGTAGGCTGTACACGTTTTGATGGGAAGGGACAAGGAAAGTGACTAACAAGTTTGTTACTTACTGTTTCACGAACAACTACTTCACTTCTTACTGCTTATCATATCATGTGATATTATCAGCTGGTAAGATCAAATCGCTGAAAGTAGGCTGTACTTTTCGTTGGGAAAGGACAGGAAAGTGACTAACAAGTTTGTTACTTACTGTTTCTCAACAACTACTTTACTTCTTACTGCTTATCATATCATGTGATATTATCAGTTGGTAGATCAACTCGCTAAAACACGTCGTAGGCTGTACTTTTCGATGGAAAGGGAAAGGGAAAAGGACTAACAAGTTCGTTACTTACTGTTTCACAACACTACTTTACTTCTTACTGCTTATCATATCATGTGATACTATCAGTTGGTAGATCAAATCGCTAAAAGTAGGCTGCACTTTTCGTTGGGAAAGGACAGGGAAAGTGACTAACAAGTTTGTTACTTACTGTTTCTCAACAACTACTTTACTTCTTACTGCTTATCATATCATGTGATATTATCAGTTGGTAGATCAACTCGCTAAAACACGTCGTAGGCTGTACTTTTCGATGGAAAGGGACAGGGAAAGTGACTAACAAGTTTGTTACTTACTGTTTCATAACACTACTTTACTTCTTACTGCTTATCATATCATGTGATATTATCAGTTGGTAGATCAAATCGCTAAAAAACGTCGTAGACTGTACTTATTGATGGGAAGGGACAGGGAAAGTGACTAACAAGTTTGTTACTTACTGTTTCACAACAACTACTTTGCTTCTTATTGCTTATCATATCATGTGATATTATCAGTTGGTAGATAAACTCGCTAAAACACGTCGTAGGCTGTACTTTTCGATGGGAAGGGACAGGGAAAGTGACTAACAAGTTTGTTACTTACTGTTTCACAACAACTACTTTGCTTCTTACTGCTTATCATATCATGTGATATTATCAGTAGGTAGATCAAATCGCTAAAACACGCCGTAGACTGTACTTATTGATGGGAAGGGACAGGGAAAGTGACTAACAAGTTTGTTACTTACTGTTTCACAACAACTACTTTGCTTCTTATCGCTTATCATATCATGTGATATTATCAGTTGGTAGATCAAATCGCTAAAACACGTTGTACTTTTTCGTAGGGACGGGACAGCGGAAGTGATTAACAACTTTGTTACTTACTGTTTCACAACAACTACTTTGCTTCTTACTGCTAATCATACCATGTGATATTATCAGTTGGTAGATGAACTCGCTAAAACACGTCGTAGGCTGTACTTTTCGTTGGGAAAGGACAGGGAAAGTGACTAACAAGTTTGTTACTTACTGTTTCTCAACAACTACTTTACTTCTTACTGCTTATCATATCATGTGATATTATCAGTTGGTAGATCAACTCGCTAAAACACGTCGTAGGCTGTACTTTTCGATGGAAAGGGACAGGGAAAAGGACTAACAAGTTTGTTACTTACTGTTTCACAACACTACTTTACTTCTTACTGCTTATCATATCATGTGATACTACCAGTTGGTCGATCAAATAGCTAAAAGTAGGCTGTACTTTTCGTTGGGAAAAGGACAGGAAAGTGACTAACAAGTTTGTTACATACTGTTTCTCAACAACTACTTTACTTCTTACTGCTTATCATATCATGTGATATTATCAGTTGGTAGATCAAATCGCAAAAAAACGTCGTGGACTGTACTTATTGATGGGAAGGGACAGGGAAAGTGACTAACAAGTTTGTTACTTACTGTTTCACAACAACTACTTTGCTTCTTACTGCTTATCATATCATGTGATATTATCAGTTGGTAGATCAAATCGCTAAAACACGCCGTAGACTGTACTTATTGATGGGAAGGGACAGGGAAAAAGACTAACAAGTTTGTTACTTACTGTTTCACAACAACTACTTTGCTTCTTATTGCTTATCATATCATGTGATATTATCAGTTGGTAGATCAAATCGCTAAAACACATTGTACTTTTTCGTAGGGACGGGACAGCGGAAGTGATTAACAACTTTGTTACTTACTGTTTCACAACAAACTACTTTGCTTCTTACTGCTAATCATACCATGTGATATTATCAGTTGGTAGATCAACTCGCTAAAACACGTCGTAGGCTGTACTTTTCGTTGGGAAAGGACAGGGAAAGTGACTAACAAGTTTGTTACTTACTGTTTCTCAACAACTACTTTACTTCTTACTGCTTATCATATCATGTGATATTATCAGTTGGTAGATCAACTCGCTAAAACACGTCGTAGGCTGTACTTTTCGATGGAAAGGGACAGGGAAAAGGGCTAACAAGTTTGTTACTTACTGTTTCACAACACTACTTTACTTCTTACTGCTTATCATATCATGTGATATTATCACGGTACTTTTCGTTGGGAAAGGACAGGGAAAGTGACTAACAAGTTTGTTACTTACTGTTTCTCAACAACTACTTTACTTCTTACTGCTTATCATATCATGTGATATTATCAGTTGGTAGATCAACTCGCTAAAACACGTCGTAGGCTGTACTTTTCGATGGAAAGGGACAGGGAAAGTGACTAACAAGTTTGTTACTTACTGTTTCACAACACTACTTTACTTCTTACTGCTTATCATATCATGTGATATTATCACTGTACTTTTCGTTGGGAAAGGACAGGGAAAGTGACTAACAAGTTTGTTACTTACTGTTTCTCAACAACTACTTTACTTCTTACTGCTTATCATATCATGTGATATTATCAGTTGGTAGATCAACTCGCTAAAACACGTCGTAGGCTGTACTTTTCGAAGGACATCATGGGACGTGTGCAGGACCGCAGTAGGGATGTGCAGATTGTCATGTAATGTGTGCAACCTCAGTAGGAGTGTGCAGGACATCGCAGAATGTGTGTAGGACCTCCGTAGTAATGTGCAGGACACCATGGGACGTGTGCAGGACCGCAGTAGAGATGTGCAGAACATCATGGGACGTACGCGGGACCCCAGTAGGGGCGTGCAGGACGTCATGGAATGTATGCAGGTGTGCAGGACCACAGTAGGGGTGTGCAGGACGTCATGGGACGTGCGCAGGACCCCAGTAGGGGTGTGCAGGACATCATGGGACATGTGCAGGACCGCAGTAGGGATGTGCAGGACATTATATGACGTGTGCAGGACCACAGTAGGGGTGTGCAGGACGTCATGGGACGTGCGCAGGTCCCCAGTAGGGGTGTGCAGGGCATCATGGGACATGTGCAGGCCCGCAGAAGGGATGTGCAGAATGTCATGTAATGTGTGCAGGACCTCAGTAGGAGTGTGGAGGACATCATGGAATATATGCAGGACGTCGCATCATGTGTGTAGGACCTCATTAGTAATGTGCAGGACACCATGGTACGTGTGCAGGACCTGAGTAGTAATGTGCAGGACACAATGGAACGTGTGCAGGACCACAGTAGGAATGTGCAAAATGTCATGGAATATGTGCAGGACCACAGTAGGAAAGGGAAGGACATTATGGGACGTGTGCAGGACCACAGTAGGGGTGTGCAGGACGTCATGGGACGTGCGCAGGACTCCAGTAGGGGTGTGCAGGACATCATGGGACATGTTCTGGACCGCAGTAGGGACGTGCAGAATGTCATGTAATGTGTGCAGGACCTCAGTAGGAGTGTGGAGGACATCATGGAATGTATGCAGGACGTCGCAGAATGTGTGTAGGACCTCAGTAGTAATGTGTGCAGGACACCATGGGACGTGTGCAGGACCTGAGTAGGAATGTGCAGGACATTATGGAACGTGTGCAGGACCTCAGTAGAAATGTGCAGGACATCATGGGACGTGTGCAGGACCTGAGTAGGAATGTGTAGGACATTATATGACGTGTGCAGGACCACAGTAGGGGTGTGCAGGACGTCATGGGACGTGTGCAGGACCCCAGTAGGGGTGTGCAGGACATCATGGGACGTGTGCAGGACCGCAGTAGGGATGTGCAGATTGTCATGTAATGTGTGCAACCTCAGTAGGAGTGTGCAGGACATCGCAGAATGTGTGTAGGACCTCCGTAGTAATGTGCAGGACACCATGGGACGTGTGCAGGACCGCAGTAGAGATGTGCAGAACATCATGGGACGTACGCGGGACCCCAGTAGGGGCGTGCAGGACGTCATGGAATGTATGCAGAACGTCGCATAATGTGTGCAGGACCTCAATAGGAGTGTGCAGAACATCATGGGACGTGCGCAGGACCCCAGTAGGGGTGTGCAGGACATCATGGGACATGTGCAGGACCGCAGTAGGGATGTGCAGGACATTATATGACGTGTGCAGGACCACAGTAGGGGTGTGTAGGACGTCATGGGACGTGCGCAGGACCTCAGTAGGGGTGTGCAGGTCATCATGGGACATGTGCAGGACCGCAGTAGGTATGTGCAGGACATTATATTACGTGTGCAGGACCACAGTAGGGGTGTGCAGGACGTCATGGGACGTGCGCAGGACCCCAGTAGGGGTGTGCAGGACATCATGGGACATGTGCAGGACCGCAGTAGGGATGTGCAGGACATTATATGACGTGTGCAGGACCACAGTAGGGGTGTGTAGGACGTCATGGGACGTGCGCAGGACCTCAGTAGGGGTGTGCAGGTCATCATGGGACATGTGCAGGACCGCAGTAGGGATGTGCAGGACATTATATGACGTGTGCAGTACCACAGTAGGGGTGTGCAGGACGTCATGGTACGTGCGCAGGACCTCAGTAGTAATGTGCAGGACACCATGGGACGTGTGCAGGACCTGAGTAGGAATGTGCAGGACATTATGGGACGTGTGCAGGACCTCAGTAGAAATGTGCAGGACATCATGAGCCGTGTGCAGGACCTGAGTAGGAATGTGCAGGACATTATATGACGTGTGCAGGACCACAGTAGGGGTGTGCAGGACATCATGGGACGTGTGCAGGACCGCAGTAGGGATGTGCAGAATGTCATGTAATGTGTGCAACCTCAGTAGGAATGTGCAAAATGTCATGGAATATGTGCAGGACCACAGTAGGAAAGGGAAGGACATTATGGGACATGTGCAAGACCGCAGTAGGGATGTGCAGAACATCACGGGACGTGCGCAGGACCCCAGTAGGGGTGTGCAGGACATCATGGGACATGTGCAGGACCGCAGTAGGGATGTGCAGGACATTATATGACGTGTGCAGGACCACAGTAGGGGTGTGCAGGACGTCATGGGACGTGCGCAGGACCCCAGTAGGGGTGTGCAGGACATCATGGGACATGTGCAGGACCGCAGTAGGGATGTGCAGGACATTATATGACGTGTGCAGGACCACAGTAGGGGTGTGCAGGACGTCATGGGACGTGCGCAGGACCTCAGTAGGGGTGTGCAGGACATCATGGGACATGTGCAGGACCGCAGTAGGGATGTGCAGGACATTATATGACGTGTGCAGGACCACAGTAGGGGTGTGCAGGACGTCATGGTACGAGCGCAGGACAGCAGTAGTAATGTGCAGGACACCATGGGACGTGTGCAGGACCTGAGTAGGAGTGTGCAGGACATTATGGGACGTGTGCAGGACCTCAGTAGAAATGTGCAGGACATCATGGGCCGTGTGCAGGACCTGAGTATGAATGTGCAGGACATTATATGACGTGTGCAGGACCACAGTAGGGATGTGCAGATTGTCATGTAATGTGTGCAACCTCAGTAGGAGTGTGCAGGACATCGCAGAATGTGTGTAGGACCTCCGTAGTAATGTGCAGGACACCATGGGACGTGTGCAGGACCGCAGTAGAGATGTGCAGAACATCATGGGACGTACGCGGGACCCCAGTAGGGACGTGCAGGACGTCATGGAATGTATGCAGAACGTCGCATAATGTGTGCAGGACCTCAATAGGAGTGTGCAGAACATCATGGGACGTGCGCAGGACCCCAGTAGGGGTGTGCAGGACATCATGGGACATGTGCAGGACCGCAGTAGGTATGTGCAGGACATTATATGACGTGTGCAGGACCACAGTAGGGGTGTGCACGACGTCATGGTACGTGCGCAGGACCCCAGTGGGGGTGTGCAGGACATCATGGGACGTGTGCAGGACCGCAGTAGGGATGTGCAGAATGTCATGTAATGTGTGCAGGACCTCAGTAGGAGTGTGGAGGAAATCATGGAATGTATGCAGGACGTCGCAGAATGTATGTGGGACCTCAGTAGTAATGTGCAGGACACCACGGGACGTGTGCAGGACCACAGTAGGGATGTGCAAAATGTCATGGAATATGTGCAGGACCTCAGTAGGAAAGGGAAGGACATTATGGGACGTGTGCAGGAACGCATTAGGGGTGTGCAAAATGTCATGTAATGTGTGCAGGACCTCAGTAGGTGTGGGAAAGACATTATGGGACTTGTGCAGGACCGCAGTAGGGGTGTGCAGGATGTCATGGAATGTGTGCAGGACCCCAATAGCAGTGCGCAGGACATCATGAGACATGTGCAAGACCGCAGTAGGGGTGTGCAGGACGTCATGGGACGTGCGCAGGACTCCAGTAGGGGTGTGCAGGACATCATGGGACATGTTCTGGACCGCAGTAGGGACGTGCAGAATGTCATGTAATGTGTGCAGGACCTCAGTAGGAGTGTGGAGGACATCATGGAATGTATGCAGGACGTCGCAGAATGTGTGTAGGACCTCAGTAGTAATGTGCAGGACACCATGGGACGTGTGCAGGACCTGAGTAGGAATGTGCAGGACATTATGGAACGTGTGCAGGACCTCAGTAGAAATGTGCAGGACATCATGGGACGTGTGCAGGACCTGAGTAGGAATGTGTAGGACATTATATGACGTGTGCAGGACCACAGTAGGGGTGTGCAGGACGTCATGGGACGTGTGCAGGACCCCAGTAGGGTGTGCAGGACATCATGGGACGTGTGCAGGACCGCAGTAGGGATGTGCAGATTGTCATGTAATGTGCAACCTCCCAGTAGGAAGTGTGCAGGACATCTCAGAATGTGTGTAGGACCTCCAGCCAGTAATGTGCAGGACACCATGGGACGTGTGCAGGACCGCAGTAGAGATGTGCAGAACATCATGGGACGTACGCGGGACCCCAGTAGGAGGCGTGCAGGACGTCATGGAATGTATGCAGGTGTGCAGGACCACAGTAGTAGGGGTGTGCAGGACGTCATGGGACGTGCGCAGGACCCCAGTAGGGGTGTGCAGGACATCATGGGACATGTGCAAGACCGCAGTAGGGATGTGCAGGACATTATATGACGTGTGCAGGACCACAGTAGGGGTGTGCAGGACGTCATGGGACGTGCGCAGGTCCCCAGTAGGGGTGTGCAGGGCATCATGGGACATGTGCAGGACCGCAGAAGGGATGTGCAGAATGTCATGTAATGTGTGCAGGACCTCAGTAGGAGTGTGGAGGACATCATGGAATATATGCAGGACGTCGCATCATGTGTGTAGGACCTCATTAGTAATGTGCAGGACACCATGGTACGTGTGCAGGACCTGAGTAGTAATGTGCAGGACACAATGGAACGTGTGCAGGACCACAGTAGGAATGTGCAAAATGTCATGGAATATGTGCAGGACCACAGTAGGAAAGGGAAGGACAATATGGGACGTGTGCAGGACCACAGTAGGGGTGTGCAGGACGTCATGGGACGTGCGCAGGACTCCAGTAGGGGTGTGCAGGACATCATGGGACATGTTCTGGACCGCAGTAGGGACGTGCAGAATGTCATGTAATGTGTGCAGGACCTCAGTAGGAGTGTGGAGGACATCATGGAATGTATGCAGGACGTCGCAGAATGTGTGTAGGACCTCAGTAGTAATGTGCAGGACACCATGGGACGTGTGCAGGACCTGAGTAGGAATGTGCAGGACATTATGGAACGTGTGCAGGACCTCAGTAGAAAATGTGCAGGACATCGTCATGGGACGTGTGCAGGACCTGAGTAGGAATGTGTAGGACATTATATGACGTGTGCAGGACCACAGTAGGTGTGCAGGACGTCATGGGACGTGTGCAGGACCCCAGTAAGGGGTGTGCAGGACATCATGGGACGTGTGCAGGACCGCAGTAGGGATGTGCAGATTGTCATGTAATGTGTGCAACCTCCAGTAGGAGTGTGCAGGACATCTCTCAGAATGTGTGTAGGACCTCCGTAGTAATGTGCAGGACACCATGGGACGTGTGCAGGACCGCAGTAGAGATGTGCAGAACATCATGGGACGTGCGGGACCCCAGTAGGGGCGTGCAGGACGTCATGGGAATGTGCATGCAGAACGTCGCATAATGTGTGCAGGACCTCAATAGGAGTGTGCAGAACATCATGGGACGTGCGCAGGACCCCAGTAGGGGTGTGCAGGACATCATGGGACATGTGCAGGACCGCAGTAGGGATGTGCAGGACATTATATGACGTGTGCAGGACCACAGTAGGGTGTGTAGGACGATCATGGGACGTGCGCAGGACCTCCAGTAGGGGTGTGCAGGTCATCATGGGACATGTGCAGGACCGCAGTAGGTATGTGCAGGACATTATGGGACGTGTGCAGGACCACAGTAGGGGGTGTGCAGGACGTCATGGGACGTGCGCAGGACCCCAGTAGGGGTGTGCAGGACATCATGGGACATGTGCAGGACCGCAGTAGGGATGTGCAGGACATTATATGACGTGTGCAGGACCACAGTAGGGGTGTGTAGGACGTCATGGGACGTGCGCAGGACCTCAGTAGGGGTGTGCAGGTCATCATGGGACATGTGCAGGACCGCAGTAGGGATGTGCAGGACATTATATGACGTGTGCAGTACCACAGTAGGGGTGTGCAGGACGTCATGGTACGTGCGCAGGACCTCAGTAGTAATGTGCAGGACACCATGGGACGTGTGCAGGACCTGAGTAGGAATGTGCAGGACATTATGGGACGTGTGCAGGACCTCAGTAGAAATGTGCAGGACATCATGAGCCGTGTGCAGGACCTGAGTAGGAATGTGCAGGACATTATATGACGTGTGCAGGACCACAGTAGGGGTGTGCAGGACATCATGGGACGTGTGCAGGACCGCAGTAGGGATGTGCAGAATGTCATGTAATGTGTGCAACCTCAGTAGGAATGTGCAAAATCATGGAATATGTGCAGGACCACAGTAGGAAAGGGAAGGACATTATGGGACATGTGTGCAAGACCGCAGTAGGGATGTGCAGAACATCACGGGACGTGCGCAGGACCCCAGTAAGGGTGTGCAGGACATCATGGGACATGTGCAGGACCGCAGTAGGGATGTGCAGGACATTATATGACGTGTGCAGGACCACAGTAGGGGTGTGCAGGACGTCATGGGACGTGCGCAGGACCCCAGTAGGTGTGCAGGACATCATGGGACATGTGCAGGACCGCAGTAGGGATGTGCAGGACATTATATGACGTGTGCAGGACCACAGTAGGGGTGTGCAGGACGTCATGGGACGTGCGCAGGACCTCAGTAGGGTGTGCAGGACATCATGGGACATGTGCAGGACCGCAGTAGGGATGTGCAGGGACATTATGGGACGTGCAGGACCACAGTAGGGGTGTGCAGGACGTCATGGTACGAGCGCAGGACAGCAGTAGTAATGTGCAGGACACCATGGGACGTGTGCAGGACCTGAGTAGGAGTGTGCAGGACATTATGGGACGTGTGCAGGACCTCAGTAGAAATGTGCAGGACATCATGGGACATGTGCAGGACCGCAGTAGGTATGTGCAGGACATTATATGACGTGTGCAGGACCACAGTAGGGATGTGCAGATTGTCATGTAATGTGTGCAACCTCAGTAGGAGTGTGCAGGACATCGCAGAATGTGTGTAGGACCTCCGTAGTAATGTGCAGGACACCATGGGACGTGTGCAGGACCGCAGTAGAGATGTGCAGAACATCATGGGACGTACGCGGGACCCCAGTAGGGGCGTGCAGGACGTCATGGAATGTATGCAGAACGTCGCATAATGTGTGCAGGACCTCAATAGGAGTGTGCAGAACATCATGGGACGTGCGCAGGACCCCAGTAGGGGTGTGCAGGACATCATGGGACATGTGCAGGACCGCAGTAGGTATGTGCAGGACATTATATGACGTGTGCAGGACCACAGTAGGGTGTGTGCACGACGTCATGGTACGTGCGCAGGACCCCAGTGAGGTGTGCAGGACATCATGGGACGTGTGTGCAGGACACAGCAGTAGGGATGTGCAGAATGTCATGTAATGTGTGCAGGACCTCAGTAGGAGTGTGGAGGAAATCATGGAATGTATGCAGGACGTCGCAGAATGTATGTGGGACCTCACAGTAGTAATGTGCAGGACACCACGGGACGTGTGCAGGACCACAGTAGGGATGTGCAAAATGTCATGGAATATGTGCAGGACCTCAGTAGGAAAGGAAGGACATTATGGGACGTGTGCAGGAACGCATTAGGGGTGTGCAGGACATCATGTATGTGTGCAGGACCCTCAGTAGGTGTGGAAAGACATTGTGGGACTTGTGCAGGACCGCAGTAGGGGTGTGCAGGACATCATGGAATGTGTGCAGGACCCCAATAGCAGTGCGCAAGGACATCATGGGAGACATGTGCAAGACCGCAGTATGAGATGTGCAGACACGATCTGAGGACCTACGCGGGACCCCAGTAGAAGGGCGTTGCAGGAGGCGTCATGGGAGATGTATGCAGAAACGTCGCAGAATGTGTGCAGGACCTCAATAGGGATGTGCAGAACATCCATGGGACGTGCGCAGGACCGCACTATGGATGTGCAGAATGTCATGGGACGTGTGCAGGACCTCAGTAGAAGTGTGTGGAGGACATCATGGAATGTATGCAGGACGTGCGGAAAATGTGTGTACCTCAGTAGTATTGTGCAGGACATCATGGGACGTGTGCAGGGCCTGGAGTAGTAATGTGCAGGACATCATGGGACGTGTGCAGGACCACAGTAGGGATGTGCAGGACATTATGGAACGTGTGCAGGACACACAGTAGGGGTGTGAAGGACATCATGGGACGTGTGCAGGACCCAGTAGGGGTGTGCAGGACATCATGGGACATGTGCTGGACCGCAGTAGGAGATGTGCAGGACATCACTGTGCACGTGTGCAGGACCTCAGTAGGGTGTGCAGGACATCATGGAATGTGTGCAGGACCTGCAGTAGGGATGTGCAGGACATCATGGACGTATGCAGGACCTCAGTAGGAATGTGCAGGACATTATGGGACGTGTGCAGGACCACAGTAGGGATGTGCAAAATGTCATGGGTATGTGCAGGACCTCAGTAGGAATGTGAAGGACATTATGGGACGTGTGCAGGACCGCATTAGGGGTGTGCAGGATGTCATGTAATGTGTGCAGGACCTCAGTAGGGATGTGCAGGACATCATGGGACTTGTACAGGACCACAGTAGGAATGTGCAGGATGTCATGGAATGTGTGCAGGACCCCAGTAGGGCGTGCGCAGGACATCATGGGACATGTGCAGGACCGCAGTAGAGATGTGCAGAACATCATGGGACGTACGCAGGACCCCAGTAGGGATGTGCAGAACATCATGGGATGTGTGCAGGACCTCAGTAGGGGTGTGCAGGACATCATGGGACGTGTGCAGGACCGCAGTATGGATGTGCAGGACATTATGTGACGTGTGCAGGACCTCAGTAGGAGTGTGGAGGACATCATGGGACGTATGCAGGACTGCTGTAGGGGTGTGCAGGACATCATGGGACGTGTGCAGGACCTCAGTAGGAATGTGCAGGACACCATGGGACGTGTGCAGGACCACAGTAGGGTGTGCAGGACATCATGGAACGTGTGCAGGACACAGTAGGAATGTGCTAAATGTCATCATGGAATATCTGCAGGACCTCAGTAGGAATGTGAAGGACACCATGGGACGTGTGCAGGACCGCAGTAGGGATGTGCAGGCCATCATGGGACGTGGGCAGGACCGCAGTAGGGGTGTGCAGGACGTCATGGGACGTCTGCAGGACCCCAGTAGGGGTGTGCAGGACATCATGGGACATGTGCAAGACCGCAGTAGGGATGTGCAGGACATTATATGACGTGTGCAGGACCACAGTAGGGGTGTGCAGGACGTCATGGGACGTGCGCAGGTCCCCAGTAGGGGTGTGCAGGGCATCATGGGACGTATGCAGGACCGCAGAAGGATGTGCAGAATGTCATGTAATGTGTGCAGGACCTCAGTAGGAGTGTGGAGGACATCATGGAATATATGCAGGACGTCGCATCATGTGTGCAGGACCACATTAGTAATGTGCAGGACACCATGGTACGTGTGCAGGACCACAGTAGAGGTGGTGCAGGACACAATGGGACGTGCAGGACCACAGTAGGAATGTGCAAAATCATACATGTGCAGGACCACAGTAGGAAGTGAAGGACATTATGGGACGTGTGCAGGACCACAGTAGGGGTGTGCAGGACGTCATGGAATAAGGGACGTGCGCAGGACATCAGTAGGGTGTGCAGGACATCATGCAGGACATGTGCAGGACCTGCAGTAGGGATGTGCAGGACATCATGTAATGTGTGCAGGACCTCAGTAGGAGTGTGGAGGACATCATGGAATATATGCAGGACCGCAGAAGGAAAGTGTGACATCATGGGACGCAGGACCTCATTAATGTGCAGGACACCATGGGACGTGTGCAGGACCTGGAGTAGGGGTGTGCAGGACACAATGGAACGTGTGCAGGACCACAGTAGGAATCTGCAAAATGTCATGGAATGCAGGACCACAGTAGGAAAGGAAGGACATTATGGGACGTGTGCAGGACCCACAGTAGGGGTGTGCAGGACGTCATGGGACATGTGCAGAATGGACTCTCAGTAATGCTGTGTTTGGGACATCATGGGACGTGTGCAGGACCTGCAGTAAATGTGCAGACATTATGGGACGTGCAGGACCTGTCAGTAGAAATGTGCCGCCAGGAGGACCATCCCGTGCAGGAAGTGTGGAAGGACATCATGGAATGTATACATATGTGCATTTGTGGGACACTCAGTAGTAATGTGCAGGACACCATGGGACGAGTGCAGGACCTGAGTAGGAATGTGCAGGACATTGCTGGGACGTGGGCAGGACCTCAGTAGAAATGTGCAGGACATCTGTGGGAAGTGTGCAGGACCTGAGTGGGAATGTGCAGGACATTATATGACGTGTGCAGGACCACAGTAGTGGTGTGCAGGACGTCATGGGACGTGTGCAGGACCCCAGTAGGGTGTGCAGGACATCATGGGACGTGTGCAGGACCGCAGTAGGGATGTGCAGATTGTCATGTAATGTGTGCAACCTCAGTAGGAGTGTGCATGACATCGCAGAATGTGTGTAGGACCTCCGTAGTAATGTGCAGAGACACCATGGGACGTGCGCAGGACCGCAGTAGGATGTGCAGAACATCATGGGACGTACGCGGGACCCCAGTAGGGCGTGCAGGACGTCATGGAATGTATGCAGAACGTCGCATAATGTGTGCAGGACCTCAATAGGAGTGTGCAGAACATCATGGGACGTGCGCAGGACCCCAGTAGGGGTGTGCAGGACATCATGGGACATGTGCAGGACCGCAGTAGGGATGTGCAGGACATTATATGACGTGTGCAGGACCACAGTAGGGGTGTGTAGGACGTGATGGGACGGGCGCAGGACCTCAGTAGTAGGGGTGTGCAGGTCATCATGGGACATGTGCAGGACCGCAGTAGGGATGTGCAGGACATTATATGACGAGTGCAGTACCACAGTAGAGGTGTGCAGGACGACATGGTACGTGCGCAGGACCTTAGTAGTAATGTGCAGGACACCATGGGACGTGTGCAGGACCTGAGTAGGAATGTGCAGGACATTATGGGACGTGTGCAGGACCTCAGTAGAAATGTGCAGGACATCATGGGCCGTGTGCAGGACCTGAGTAGGAATGTGCAGGACATTATATGACGTGTGCAGGACCACAGTAGGGGTGTGCAGGACATCATGGGACGTGTGCAGGACCGCAGTAGGGATGTGCAGAATGTCATGTAATGTGTGCAACCTCAGTAGGAATGTGCAAAATGTCATGGAATATGTGCAGGACCACAGTAGGAAAGGGAAGGACATTATGGGACATGTGCAAGACCGCAGTAGGGATGTGCAGAACATCACGGGACGTGCGCAGGACCCCAGTAGGGGTGTGCAGGACATCATGGGACATGTGCAGGACCGCAGTAGGGATGTGCAGGACATTATATGACGTGTGCAGGACCACAGTAGGGGTGTGCAGGACGTCATGGGACGTGCGCAGGACCTCAGTAGGGGGGGGCAGGAGATCATGGGGCATGTGCAGGACCGCAGGAGGGATGTGCAGGACATTATATGACGTGTGCAGGACCACAGTAGGGGTGTGCAGGACGTCATGGGACGTGCGCAGGACCTCAGTAGGGGTGTGCAGGACATCATGGGACATGTGCAGGACCTCAGTAGGGGTGTGCAGGTCATCATGGGACATGTGCAGGACCGCAGTAGGGATGTGCAGGACATTATATGACGTGTGCAGTACCACAGTAGGGGTGTGCAGGACGTCATGGTACGTGCGCAGGACCTTAGTAGTAATGTGCAGGACACCATGGGACGTGTGCAGGACCTGAGTAGGAATGTGCAGGACATTATGGGACGTGTGCAGGACCTCAGTAGAAATGTGCAGGACATCATGGGCCGTGTGCAGGACCTGAGTAGGAATGTGCAGGACATTATATGACGTGTGTGCAGGACCACAGTAGTGTGCAGGACATCATGGGACGTGTGCAGGACCGCAGTAGGGATGTGCAGAATGTCATGTAATGTGTGCAACCTCAGTAGGAATGTGCAAAATGTCATGGAATATGTGCAGGACCACAGTAGGAAAGGGAAGGACATTATGGGACATGTGCAAGACCGCAGTAGGGATGTGCAGAACATCACGGGACGTGCGCAGGACCCCAGTAGGGGTGTGCAGGACATCATGGGACATGTGCAGGACCGCAGTAGGGATGTGCAGGACATTATATGACGTGTGCAGGACCACAGTAGGGGTGTGCAGGACGTCATGGGACGTGCGCAGGACCCCAGTAGGGGTGTGCAGGACATCATGGGACATGTGCAGGACCGCAGTAGGGATGTGCAGGACATTATATGACGTGTGCAGGACCACAGTAGGGGTGTGCAGGACGTCATGGGACGTGCGCAGGACCTCAGTAGGGGTGTGCAGGACATCATGGGACATGTGCAGGACCGCAGTAGGGATGTGCAGGACATTATATGACGTGTGCAGGACCACAGTAGGGGTGTGCAGGACGTCATGGTACGAGCGCAGGACAGCAGTAGTAATGTGCAGGACACCATGGGACGTGTGCAGGACCTGAGTAGGAATGTGCAGGACATTATGGGACGTGTGCAGGACCTCAGTAGAAATGTGCAGGACATCATGGGCCGTGTGCAGGACCTGAGTAGGAATGTGCAGGACATTATATGACGTGTGCAGGACCACAGTAGGGATGTGCAGATTGTCATGTATTGTGTGCAACCTTAGTAGGAGTGTGCAGGACATCGCAGAATGTGTGTAGGACCTCCGTAGTAATGTGCAGGACACCATGGGACGTGTGCAGGACCGCAGTAGAGATGTGCAGAACATCAAGGGACGTGTGCAGGACCCCAGTAGGGGTGTGCAGGACATCATGGGACATGTGCAGGACCGCAGTAGGTATGTGCAGGACATTATATGACGTGTGCAGGACCACAGTAGGGGTGTGCAGGACGTCATGGGACGTGCGCAGGACCCCAGTAGGGGTGTGCAGGACATCATGGGACATGTGCAGGACCGCAGTAGGGATGTGCAGGACATTATATGACGTGTGCAGGACCACAGTAGGTATGTGCAGGACGTCATGGTACGTGCGCAGGACCTCAGTAGTAATGTGCAGGACACCATGGGACGTGTGCAGGACCTGAGTAGGAATGTGCAGGACATTATGGGAAGTGTGCAGGACCTCAGTAGAAATGTGCAGGACATCATGGACCGTGTGCAGGACCTGAGTAGGAATGTGCAGGACATTATATGACGTGTGCAGGACCACAGTAGGGGTGTGCAGGACATCATGGGACGTGTGCAGGACCGCAGTAGGGATGTGCAGAATGTCATGTAATGTGTGCAACCTCAGTAGGAATGTGCAAAATGTCATGGAATATGTGCAGGACCACAGTAGGAAAGGGAAGGACATTATGGGACATGTGCAAGACCGCAGTAGGGATGTGCAGAACATCACGGGACGTGCGCAGGACCCCAGTAGGGGTGTGCAGGATATCATGGGACATGTGCAGGACCGCAGTAGGGATGTGCAGGACATTATATGACGTGTGCAGGACCACAGTAGGGGTGTGCAGGACGTCATGGGGCGTGCGCAGGACCCCAGTAGGGAGTGCAGGACATCATGGGGCATGTGCAGGACCGCAGTAGGGATGTGCAGGACATTATATGACGTGTGCAGGACCACAGTAGGGGTGTGCAGGACGTCATGGGACGTGCGCAGGACCTCAGTAGGGGTGTGCAGGACATCATGGGACATGTGCAGGACCGCAGTAGGGATGTGCAGGACATTATATGACGTGTGCAGGACCACAGTAGGGGTGTGCAGGACGTCATGGTACGTGCGCAGGACCTCAGTAGTAATGTGCAGGACACCATGGGACGTGTGCAGGACCTGAGTAGGAATGTGCAGTACATTATATGACGTGTGCAGGACCACAGTAGGGGTGTGCAGGACGTCATGGGACGTGTGCAGGACCCCAGTAGGGGTGTGCAGGACATCATGGGACGTGTGCAGGACCGCAGTAGGGATGTGCAGATTGTCATGTAATGTGTGCAACCTCAGTAGGAGTGTGCAGGACACCATGGGACGTGTGCAGGACCGCAGTAGAGATGTGCAGAACATCATGGGACGTACGCGGGACCCCAGTAGGGGTGTGCAGTACATCATGGGACATGTGCAGGACCGCAGTAGGGATGTGCAGGACATTATATGACGTGTGCAGGAAAAACAGTAGGGGTGTGCAGGACGTCATGGGACGTGCGCAGGACCTCAGTAGGGGTGTGCAGGACATCATGGGACATGTGCAGGACCGCAGTAGGGATGTGCAGGACATTATATGACGTGTGCAGGACCACAGTAGGGGTGTGCAGGACGTCATGGTACGAGCGCAGGACAGCAGTAGTAATGTGCAGGACACCATGGGACGTGTGCAGGACCTGAGTAGGAATGTGCAGGACATTATGGGACGTGTGCAGGACCTCAGTAGAAATGTGCAGGACATCATGGGCCGTGTGCAGGACCTGAGTAGGAATGTGCAGGACATTATATGACGTGTGCAGGACCACAGTAGGGATGTGCAGATTGTCATGTATTGTGTGCAACCTTAGTAGGAGTGTGCAGGACATCGCAGAATGTGTGTAGGACCTCCGTAGTAATGTGCAGGACACCATGGGACGTGTGCAGGACCGCAGTAGAGATGTGCAGGACGTCATGGGACGTGCGCAGGACCCCAGTAGGGGTGTGCAGGACATCATGGGACATGTGCAGGACCGCAGTAGGGATGTGCAGGACATTATATGACGTGTGCAGGACCACAGTAGGGGTGTGTAGGACGTCATGGGACGTGCGCAGGACCTCAGTAGGGGTGTGCAGGTCATCATGGGACATGTGCAGGACCGCAGTAGGGATGTGCAGGACATTATATGACGTGTGCAGGACCACAGTAGGGGTGTGCAGGACGTCATGGTACGTGCGCAGGACCTCAGTAGTAATGTGCAGGACACCATGGGACGTGTGCAGGACCTGAGTAGGAATGTGCAGGACATTATGGGAAGTGTGCAGGACCTCAGTAGAAATGTGCAGGACATCATGGACCGTGTGCAGGACCTGAGTAGGAATGTGCAGGACATTATATGACGTGTGCAGGACCACAGTAGGGGTGTGCAGGACATCATGGGACGTGTGCAGGACCGCAGTAGGGATGTGCAGAATGTCATGTAATGTGTGCAACCTCAGTAGGAATGTGCAAAATGTCATGGAATATGTGCAGGACCACAGTAGGAAAGGGAAGGACATTATGGGACATGTGCAAGACCGCAGTAGGGATGTGCAGAACATCACGGGACGTGCGCAGGACCCCAGTAGGGGTGTGCAGGATATCATGGTACATGTGCAGGACCGCAGTAGGGATGTGCAGGACATTATATGACGTGTGCAGGACCACAGTAGGGGTGTGCAGGACGTCATGGGGCGTGCGCAGGACCCCAGTAGGGGTGTGCAGGACATCATGGGGCATGTGCAGGACCGCAGTAGGGATGTGCAGGACATTATATGACGTGTGCAGGACCACAGTAGGGGTGTGCAGGACGTCATGGGACGTGCGCAGGACCTCAGTAGGGGTGTGCAGGACATCATGGGACATGTGCAGGACCGCAGTAGGGATGTGCAGGACATTATATGACGTGTGCAGGACCACAGTAGGGGTGTGCAGGACGTCATGGTACGTGCGCAGGACCTCAGTAGTAATGTGCAGGACACCATGGGACGTGTGCAGGACCTGAGTAGGAATGTGCAGTACATTATATGACGTGTGCAGGACCACAGTAGGGGCGTGCAGGACGTCATGGGACGTGTGCAGGACCCCAGTAGGGGTGTGCAGGACATCATGGGACGTGTGCAGGACCGCAGTAGGGATGTGCAGATTGTCATGTAATGTGTGCAACCTCAGTAGGAGTGTGCAGGACACCATGGGACGTGTGCAGGACCGCAGTAGAGATGTGCAGAACATCATGGGACGTACGCGGGACCCCAGTAGGGGTGTGCAGTACATCATGGGACATGTGCAGGACCGCAGTAGGGATGTGCAGGACATTATATGACTTGTGCAGGACCACAGTAGGGGTGTGCAGGACGTCATGGTACGTGCGCAGGACCTCAGTAGTAATGTGCAGGACACCATGGACGTGTGCAGGACCTGAGTAGGAATGTGCAGGACATTATGGGACGTGTGCAGGACCTCAGTAGAAATGTGCAGGACATCATGGGCCGTGTGCAGGACCTGAGTAGGAATGTGCAGGACATTATATGACGTGTGCAGGACCACAGTAGGGGTGTGCAGGACATCATGGGACGTGTGCAGGACCGCAGTAGGGACGTGCAGAATGTCATGTAATGTGTGCAACCTCAGTAGGAATGTGCAAAATGTCATGGAATATGTGCAGGACCACAGTAGGAAAGGGAAGGACATTATGGGACATGTGCAAGACCGCAGTAGGGATGTGCAGAACATCATGGGACGTACGCGGGACCCCAGTAGGGGCGTGCAGGACGTCATGGAATGTATGCAGCACGTCGCAGAATGTGTGCAGGACCTCAATAGGAGTGTGCAGAACATCATGGGACGTGCGCAGGACCCCAGTAGGGGTGTGCAGGACATCATGGGACATGTGCAGGACCGCAGTAGGGAAGTGCAGAATGTCATGGAATATGTGCAGGACCTCAGTAGGAAATTGAAGGACATTATGGGACGTCTGCAGGAACGCATTAGGGGTGTGCAAAATGTCATGTAATGTGTGCAGGACCTCAGTAGGTGAGGGAAGGACATTATGGGACGTGTGCAGGAACGCATTAGGGGTGTGTAAAATGTCATGTAATGTGTGCAGGACCTCAGTAGGTGTGGGAAGGACATTATGGGACATGTGCAAGACCGCAGTAGGGATGTGCAGAACATCATGGGACGTACGAGGGACCCCAGTAGGGGCGTGCAGGACGTCATGGAATGTATGCAGAACGTCGCAGTAGGGATGTGCAGAACATCATGGGACGTGTGCAGGACCTCAATAGGAGTGTGCAGAACATCATGGGACGTGCGCAGGACCCCAGTAGGGGTGTGCAGGGCATCATGGGACATGTGCAGGACCGCAGAAGGGATGTGCAGAATGTCATGTAATGTGTGCAGGACCTCAGTAGGAGTGTGGAGGACATCATGGAATATATGCAGGACGTCGCAATATGTGTGTAGGACCTCATTAGTAATGTGCAGGACACCATGGTACGTGTGCAGGACCTGAGTAGTAATGTGCAGGACACAATGGAACGTGTGCAGGACCACAGTAGGAATGTGCAAAATGTCATGGAATATGTGCAGGACCACAGTAGGAAAGGGAAGGACATTATGGGACGTGTGCAGGACCACAGTAGGGGTGTGCAGGACGTCATGGGACGTGCGCAGGACTCCAGTAGGGGTGTGCAGGACATCATGGGACATGTTCTGGACCGCAGTAGGGACGTGCAGAATGTCATGTAATGTGTGCAGGACCTCAGTAGGAGTGTGGAGGACATCATGGAATGTATGCAGGACGTCGCAGAATGTGTGTAGGACCTCAGTAGTAATGTGCAGGACACCATGGGACGTGTGCAGGACCTGAGTAGGAATGTGCAGGACATTATGGGACGTGTGCAGGACCTCAGTAGAAATGTGCAGGACATCATGGGACGTGTGCAGGACCTGAGTAGGAATGTGCAGGACATTATATGACGTGTGCAGGACCACAGTAGGGGTGTGCAGGACGTCATGGGACGTGTGCAGGACCCCAGTAGGGGTGTGCAGGACATCATGGGACGTGTGCAGGACCGCAGTAGGGATGTGCAGATTGTCATGTAATGTGTGCAACCTCAGTAGGAGTGTGCAGGACATCATGGAATGTATGCAGAACGTCGCATAATGTGTGCAGGACCTCAATAGGAGTGTGCAGAACATCATGGGACGTGCGCAGGACCCCAGTAGGGGTGTGCAGGACATCATGGGACGTGTGTAGGACCTCCGTAGTAATGTGCAGGACACCATGGGACGTGTGCAGGACCACAGTAGGGGTGTGCAGGACGTCATGGGACGTGTGCAGGACCCCAGTAGGGGTGTGCAGGACATCATGGGACGTGTGCAGGACCGCAGTAGGGATGTGCAGATTGTCATGCAATGTGTGCAACCTCAGTAGGAGTGTGCAGGACATCATGGAATGTATGCAGAACGTCGCATAATGTGTGCAGGACCTCAATAGGAGTGTGCAGAACATCATGGGACGTGCGCAGGACCCCAGTAGGGGTGTGCAGGACATCATGGGACATGTGCAGGACCGCAGTAGGGATGTGAAGGACATTATATGACGTGTGCAGGACCACAGTAGGGGTGTGCAGGACGTCATGGGACGTGCGCAGGACCCCAGTAGGGGTGTGCAGGACATCATGGGACATGTGCAGGACCGCAGTAGGGATGTGCAGGACATTATATGACGTGTGCAGGACCACAGTAGGGGTGTGTAGGACGTTATGGGACGTGCGCAGGACCTCAGTAGGGGTGTGCAGGACATCATGGGACATGTGCAGGACCGCAGTAGGGATGTGCAGGACATTATATGACGTGTGCAGGACCACAGTAGGGGTGTGCAGGACGTCATGGAATGTATGCAGGAGGTCACAGAATGTATGTAGGACCTCAGTAGTAATGTGCAGGACACCACGGGACGTGTGCAGGAACGCATTAGGGGTGTGCAAAATGTCATGTAATGTGTGCAGGACCTCAGTAGGTGAGGGAAGGACATTATGGGACTTGTGCAGGACCGCAGTAGGGGTGTGCAGGATGTCATGGAATGTGTGCAGGACCCCAATAGCAGTGTGCAGGACATTATGGGACATGTGCAAGACCGCAGTATGGATGTGCAGAACATCATGGGACGTACGCGGGACCCCAGTAGGGGCGTGCAGGACGTCATGGAATGTATGCAGAACGTCGCAGAATGTGTGCAGGAAGTAGAAATGTGCAGGACATGATGGGACGTGTGCAGGACCTGAGTAGGAATGTGCAGGACATTATATGACGTGTGCAGGATCACAGTAGGGGTGTGCAGGACGTCATGGGACGTGTGCAGGACCCCAATAGCAGTGTGCAGGACATTATGGGACATGTGCAAGACCGCAGTATGGATGTGCAGAACATCATGGGACGTACGCGGGACCCCAGTAGGGGCGTGCAGGACGTCATGGAATGTATGCAGAACGTCGCAGAATGTGTGCAGGAAGTGGAAATGTGCAGGACATGATGGGACGTGTGCAGGACCTGAGTAGGAATGTGCAGGACATTATATGACGTGTGCAGGATCTCAGTAGGGATGTGCAGGACATTATATGACGTGTGCAGGACCACAGTAGGGGTGTGCAGGACGTCATGGAATGTATGCAGGAGGTCACAGAATGTATGTAGGACCTCAGTAGTAATGTGCAGGACACCACGGGACGTGTGCAGGAACGCATTAGGGGTGTGCAAAATGTCATGTAATGTGTGCAGGACCTCAGTAGGTGAGGGAAGGACATTATGGGACTTGTGCAGGACCGCAGTAGGGGTGTGCAGGATGTCATGGAATGTGTGCAGGACCCCAATAGCAGTGTGCAGGACATTATGGGACATGTGCAAGACCGCAGTATGGATGTGCAGAACATCATGGGACGTACGCGGGACCCCAGTAGGGGCGTGCAGGACGTCATGGAATGTATGCAGAACGTCGCAGAATGTGTGCAGGAAGTAGAAATGTGCAGGACATGATGGGACGTGTGTAGGACCTCCGTAGTAATGTGCAGGACACCATGGGACGTGTGCAGGACCGCAGTAGGGATGTGCAGAACATCATGGGACGTACGCGGGACCCCAGTAGGGGCGTGCAGGACGTCATGGAATGTATGCAGAACGTCGCAGAATGTGTGCAGGACCTCAATAGGAGTGTGCAGAACATCACGGGACGTGCGCAGGACCCCAGTAGGGGTGTGCAGGACATCATGGGACATGTGCAGGACCGCAGTAGGGATGTGCAGAATGTCATGTAATGTGTGCAGGACCTCAGTAGGAGTGTGGAGGACATCATGGAATGTATGCAGGACGTCGCAAAATGTGTGTAGGGCCTCAGTAGTAATGTGCAGGACACCATGGTACGTGTGCAGGACCTGAGTAGTAATGTGCAGGACACCATGGAATGTGTGCAGGACCACAGTAGGAATGTGCAAAATGTCATGCAATATGTGCAGGACCACAGTAGGAAAGGGAAGGACATTATGGGACATGTGCAAGACCGCAGTAGGGATGTGCAGAACATCATGGGACGTACGCGGGACCCCAGTAGGGGCGTGCAGGACGTCATGGAATGTATGCAGAACGTCGCAGAATGTGTGCAGGACCTCAATAGGAGTGTGCAGAACATCATGGGACGTGCGCAGGACCCCAGTAGGGGTGTGCAGGACATCATGGGACATGTGCAGGACCGCAGTAGGGATGTGCAGAATGTCATGTAATGTGTGCAGGACCTCAGTAGGAGTGTGGAGGACATCATGGAATGTATGCAGGACGTCGCAAAATGTGTGTAGGACCTCAGTAGTAATGTGCAGGACACCATGGTACGTGTGCAGGACCTGAGTAGTAATGTGCAGGACACCATGGAATGTGTGCAGGACCACAGTAGGAATGTGCAAAATGTCATGGAATATGTGTAGGACCACAGTAGGAAAGGGAAGGACATTATGGGACATGTGCAAGACCGCAGTAGGGATGTGCAGAACATCATGGGACGTACGCGGGACCCCAGTAGGGGCGTGCAGGACGTCATGGAATGTATGCAGCACGTCGCAGAATGTGTGCAGGACCTCAATAGGAGTGTGCAGAACATCATGGGACGTGCGCAGGACCGCAGTAGGGATGTGCAGAATGTCATGTAATGTGTGCAGGACCTCAGTAGGAGTGTGAAGGACATCATGGAATGTATGCAGGACATCGCAGAATGTATGTAGGACCTCAGTAGTAATGTGCAGGACACCACGGGACGTGTGCAGGACCACAGTAGGGATGTGCAAAATGTCATGGAATATGTGCAGGACCTCAGTAGGAAAGGAAAGGACATTATGGGACGTGTGCAGTAACGCATTAGGGGTGTGCAAAATGTCATGTAATGTGTGCAGGACCTCAGTAGGTGTGGATAGGACATTATGGGACGTGTGCAGGAACGCATTAGGGGTGTGCAAAATGTCATGGAATGTGTGCAGGACCCCAATAGCAGTGTGCAGGACATCATGGGACATGTGCAAGACCGCAGTAGGGATGTGCAGAACATCATGGGACGTACGCGGGACCCCAGTAGGGGCGTGCAGTACGTCATGGAATGTATGCAGAACGTCGCAGAATGTGTGCAGGACCTCAATAGGAGTGTGCAGAACATCATGAGACGTGCGCAGGACCCCAGTAGGGGTGTGCAGGACATCATGGGACATGCGCAGGACCGCAGTAGGGATGTGCAGAATGTCATGTAATAAGTGCAGGACCTCAGTAGGAGTGTGGAGGACATCATGGAATGTATGCAGGACGTCGCAAAATGTGTATAGGACCTCAGTAGTAATGTGCAGGACACCATGGTAAGTGTGCAGGACCTGATTACTAATGTGCAGGACACCGTGGAGCGTGTGCAGGACCACAGTAGGAAAGTGAAGGACATTGTGGGACGTGTGCAGGACCACAGTAGGGGTGTGCAGGACGTCATGGGACGTGCGCAGGAACCCAGTAGGGGTGTGCAGGACATCATGGGACATGTGCTGGACCGCAGTAGGGATGTGCAGAATGTCATGTAATGTATGCAGGACCTCAGTAGGAGTGTTGAGGACATCATGGAATGTATGCAGGACGTCGTAGAATGTGTGCAGGACCACAGTAGGGATGTGCAAAATGTCATGGAATATGTGCAGGACCTCAGTAGGAAAGGGAAGGACATTATGGGACGTGTGCAGTAACGCATTAGGGGTGTGCAAAATGTCATGTAATGTGTGCAGGACCTCAGTAGGTGTGGATAGGACATTATGGGACGTGTGCAGGAACGCATTAGGGGTGTGCAAAATGTCATGTAATGTGTGCAGGACCTGAGTAGGTGTGGGAAGGACATTATGGGACTTGTGCAGGACCGCAGTAGGGGTGTGCAGGATGTCATGGAATGTGTGCAGGACCCCAATAGCAGTGTGCAGGACATCATGGGACATGTGCAGGACCGCAGTAGGGGTGTGCAGAACATCATGGGACGTACGCGGGACCCCAGTAGGGGCGTGCAGTACGTCATGGAATGTATGCAGAACGTCGCAGAATGTGTGCAGGACCTCAATAGGAGTGTGCAGAACATCATGGGACGTGCGCAGGACCCCAGTAGGGGTGTGCAGGACATCATGGGACATGCGCAGGACCGCAGTAGGGATGTGCAGAATGTCATGTAATGTGTGCAGGACCTCAGTAGGAGTGTGGAGGACATCATGGAATGTATGCAGGACGTCGCAAAATGTGTATAGGACCTCAGTAGTAATGTGCAGGACACCATGGTAAGTGTGCAGGACCTGATTAGTAATGTGCAGGACACCATGGAACGTGTGCAGGACCACAGTAGGAAAGTGAAGGACATTATGGGACGTGTGCAGGACCACAGTAGGGGTGTGCAGGACGTCATGGGACGTGCGCAGGAACCCAGTAGGGGTGTGCAGGACATCATGGGACATGTGCTGGACCGCAGTAGGGATGTGCAGAATGTCATGTAATGTATGCAGGACCTCAGTAGGAGTGTGGAGGACATCATGGAATGTATGCAGGACGTCGTAGAATGTGTGCAGGACCACAGTAGGGATGTGCAAAATGTCATGGAATATGTGCAGGACCTCAGTAGGAAAGGGAAGGACATTATGGGACGTGTGCAGTAACGCATTAGGGGTGTGCAAAATGTCATGTAATGTGTGCAGGACCTCAGTAGGTGTGGATAGGGCATTATGGGACGTGTGCAGGAACGCATTAGGGGTGTGCAAAATGTCATGTAATGTGTGCAGGACCTGAGTAGGTGTGGGAAGGACATTATGGGACTTGTGCAGGACCGCTGTAGGGGTGTGCAGGATGTCATGGAATGTGTGCAGGACCCCAATAGCAGTGTGCAGGACATCATGGGACATGTGCAGGACCGCAGTAGGGGTGTGCAGAACATCACGGGACGTACGCGGGACCCCAGTAGGGGCGTGCAGTACGTCATGGAATGTATGCAGAACGTCGCAGAATCTGTGCAGGACCTCAATAGGAGTGTGCAGAACATCATGGGACGTGCGCAGGACCCCAGTAGGGGTGTGCAGGACATCATGGAATATGCGCAGGACCGCAGTAGGGATGTGCAGAATGTCATGTAATGTGTGCAGGACCTCAGTAGGAGTGTGGAGGACATCATGGAATGTATGCAGGACGTCGCAAAATGTGTGTAGGACCTCAGTAGTAATGTGCAGGACACCATGGTAAGTGTGCAGGACCTGATTAGTAATGTGCAGGACACCATGGAACGTGTGCAGGACCACAGTAGGAAAGGGAAGGACATTATGGGACGTGTGCACGACCACAATAGGGGTGTGCAGGACGTCATGGGACGTGCACAGGAACCCAGTAGGGGTGTGCAGGACATCATGGGACATGTGCTGGACCGCAGTAGGGATGTGCAGAATGTCATGTAATGTATGCAGGGCCTCAGTAGGAGTGTGGAGGACATCATGGAATGTATGCAGGACGTCGTAGAATGTGTGTAGGACCTCAGTAGTAATGTGCAGGACACCATGGGACGTGTGCAGGATCTGAGTAGGAATGTGCAGGACATTATGGGACGTGTGCAGGACCTCAGTAGAAATGTGCAGGACATCATGGGACGTGTGCAGGACCTGAGTAGGAATGTGCAGGACATTATATGACGTGTGCAGGACCACAGTAGGGGTGTGCAGGACGTCATGGGACGTGTGCAGGACCCCAGTAGGGGTGTGCAGGACATCATGGGACGCGTGCAGGACCGCAGTAGGGGTGTGCAGAATGTCATGTAATGTGTGCAACCTCAGTAGGAGTGTGCAGGACATCATGGAATGTAAGCAGGACGTCGCAGAATGTGTGTAGGACCTCAGTAGTAATGTGCAGGACACCATGGAACGTGTGCAGGACCGCAGTATTGATGTGCAAAATGTCATGGAATATGTGCAGGACCTCAGTAGGAGTGTGCAGAACATCATATGACGTACGCAGGACCCCAGTAGGGGCGTGCAGGACGTCATTGAATGTATGCAGGACGTCGCAGAATGTGTGTAGGACCTCAGTAGTAATGTGCAGGACACCATGGGACGTGTGCAGGACCGCAGTAGGGATGTGCAAAATGTCATGGAATATGTGCAGGACCTCAGTAGGAGTGTGCAGAACATCATATGACGTACGCAGGACCCCAGTAGGGGCGTGCAGGACGTCATTGAATGTATGCAGGACGTAGCAGAATGTATGTAGGACCTCAGTAGTAATGTGCAGGACACCATGGGACGTGTGCAGGGCCTGAGTAGTAATGTGCAGGACACCATGGAACGTGTGCAGGACCACAGTAGGAATGTGCAAAATGTCATGGAATATGTGCAGAACCTCAGTAAGAAAGGGAAGGACATTATGGGACGTGTGCAGGACCACAGTAGGGATGTGCAGAATGTCATGTAATGTGTGCAACCTCAGTAGGAATGTGCAAAATGTCATGGAATATGTGCAGGACCACAGTAGGAAAGGGAAGGACATTATGGGACATGTGCAAGACCGCAGTAGGGATGTGCAGAACATCATGGAATGTATGCAGCACGTCGCAGAATGTGTGCAGGACATCAATAGGAGTGCGCAGAACATCATGGGACGTGCGCAGGACCCCAGTAGGGGTGTGCAGAATGTCATGTAATGTGTGCAGGACCTCAGTAGGAGTGTGGAGGACATCATGGAATGTATGCAGGACGTCGCAGAATGTTTGTAGGACCTCAGTAGTAATGTGCAGGACACCACGGGACGTGTGCAGGAACGCATTAGGGGTGTGCAAAATGTCATGTAATGTGTGCAACACCTCAGTAGGTGTGGGAAGGACATTATGGGACTTGTGCAGGACCGCAGTAGGGGTGTGCAGGATGTCATGGAATGTGTGCAGGACCCCAATAGCAGTGTGCAGGACATCATGGGACATGTGCAAGACCGCAGTAGAGATGTGCAGAACATCATGGGACGTACGCGGGACCCCAGTAGGGGCGTGCAGGACGTCATGGAATGTATGCAGAACGTCGCAGAATGTGTGCAGGACCTCAATAGGAGTGTGCAGAACATCATGGGACGTGCGCAGGACCGCAGTAGGGATGTGCAGAATGTCATGTAATGTGTGCAGGACCTTAGTAGGAGTGTGGAGGACATCATGGAATGTATGAAGGACGTCGCAAAATGTGTGTAGGACCTCAGTAGTATTGTGCAGGACACCATGGGACGTGTGCAGGGCCTGAGTAGTAATGTGCAGGACACCATGGAACGTGTGCATGACCACAGTAGGAATGTGCAAAATGTCATGGAATATGTGCAGGACCTCAGTAGGAAAGGGAAGGACATTATGGGACGTGTGCAGGACCACAGTAGGGGTGTGCAGGACGTCATGGGACGTGCGCAGGACCCCAGTAGGGGTGTGCAGGACATCATGGGACATGTGCAGGACCGCAGTAGGGATGTGCAGAATGTCATGTAATGTGTGCAGGACCTCAGTAGGAGTGTGGAGGACATTAATGAATGTATGCAGGACGTCGCAGAATGTGTGTAGGACCTCAGTAGTAATGTGCAGGACACCATGGGACGTGTGCAGGACCTGAGTAGGAATGTGCAGGACATTATGGGACGTGTGCAGGACCTCAGTAGGTGTGGGAAGGACATTATGGGACGTGTGCAGGAACGCATTAGTGGCGTGCAAAATGTCATGTAATGTGTGCAGGACCTCAGTAGGTGTGGGAAGGACATTATGGGACTTGTGCAGGACCGCAGTAGGGGTGTGCAGGATGTCATGGAATGTGTGCAGGACCCCAATAGCAGTGTGCAGGACATCATGGGACATGTGCAAGACCGCAGTAGGGATGTGCAGAACATCATGCGACGTACGCGGGACCCCAGTAGGGGCGTGCAGGACGTCATTGAATGTATGCAGGACGTCGCAGAATGTATGTAGGACCTCAGTAGTAATGTGCAGGACACCATGTGACGTGTGCAGGACCGCAGTAGGGATTTGCAGAATGTCATGTAATGTGTGCAGGACCTCAGTAGGAGTGTGGAGGACATCATGGAATGTATGCAGGACGTCGCAAAATGTGTGTAGGACCTCAGTAGTATTGTGCAGGACACCATGGGAAGTGTGCAGGGCCTGAGTAGTAATGTGCAGGACACCATGGAACGTGTGCATGACCACAGTAGGAATGTGCAAAATGTCATGGAATATGTGCAGGACCTCAGTAGGAAAGGGAAGGACATTATGGGACGTGTGCAGGACCACAGTAGGGGTGTGCAGGACGTCATGGGACGTGCGCAGGACCCCAGTAGGGGTGTGCAGGACATCATGGGACATGTGCAGGACCGCAGTAGGGATGTGCGGAATGTCATGTAATGTGTGCAGGACCTCAGTATGAGTGTGGAGGACATCATGGAATGTATGCAGGACGTCGCAGAATGTGTGTAGGACCTCAGTAGTAATGTGCAGGACACCATGGGGCGTGTGCAGGACCTGAGTAGTAATGTGCAGGACATTATGGGACGTGTGCAGGACCTCAGTAGAAATGTGCAGGACATCATGGGACGTGTGCAGGACCTAAGTAGGAATGTGCAGGACATTATATGACGTGTGCAGGACCCCAGTAGGGGTGTGCAGGACATCATGGGACGTGTGCAGGACCGCAGTAGGGCTGTGCAGAATGTCATGTAATGTGTGCAACCTCAGTAGGAGTGTGCAGGACATCATGGAATGTATGCAGGACGTCGCAGAATGTGTGTAGGACCTCAGTAGTAATGTGCAGGACACCAAGGGACGTGTGCAGGACCACAGTAGGAAAGGGAAGGACATTATGGGACATGCGCAAGACCGCAGTAGGGATGTGCAGAACATCATGGGACGTACGCGGGACCCCAATAGGGGCGTGCAGGACATCATGGGACATGTGCTGGACCGCAGTAGGGATGTGCAGAATGTCATTTAATGTGTGTAGGACCTCAGTAGGAGTGTGGAGGACATCATGGAATGTATGCAGGACGTCGCAAAATGTGTGTAGGACCTCAGTAGTATTGTGCAGGACACCATGGGACGTGTGCAGGGCCTGAGTAGTAATGTGCAGGACACCATGGAACGTGTGCAGGACCACAGTAGGAATGTGAAAAATGTCATGGAATATGTGCAGGACCTCAGTAAGAAAGGGAAAGACATTATGGGACGTGTGCAGGACCACAGTAGGGGTGTGCAGGACGTCATGGGACGTGCGCAGGACCCCAGTAGGGGTGTGCAGGACATCATGGGACATGTGCTGGACCGCAGTAGGGATGTGCAGAATGTCATTTAATGTGTGTAGGACCTCAGTAGGAGTGTGGAGGACATCATGGAATGTATGCAGGACGTCGAAGAACGTGTGTAGGACCTCAGTAGTAATGTGCAGGACACCATGGGACGTGTGCAGGACCTGAGTAGGAATGTGCAGGACATTATGGGACGTGTGCAGGACCTCAGTAGAAATGTGCAGGACATCATGGGACGTGTGCAGGACCCCAGTAGGGGTGTGCAGGACATCATGGGACATGTGCTGGACCGCAGTAGCGATGTGCAGAATGTCATGTAATGTGTGTAGGACCTCAGTAGGAGTGTGGAGGACATCATGGAATGTATGCAGGACGTCGCAAAATGTGTGTAGGACCTCAGTAGTATTGTGCAGGACACCATGGGACGTGTGCAGGGCCTGAGTAGTAATGTGCAGGACCACAGTAGGAATGTGAAAAATGTCATGGAATATGTGCAGGACCTCAGTAAGAAAGGGAAAGACATTATGGGACGTGTGCAGGACCACAGTAGGGGTGTGCAGGACGTCATGGGACGTGCGCAGGACCCCAGTAGGGGTGTGCAGGACATCATGGGACATGTGCTGGACCACAGTAGGGATGTGCAGAATGTCATTTAATGTGTGTAGGACCTCAGTAGGAGTGTGGAGGACATCATGGAATGTATGCAGGACGTCGCAGAACGTGTGTAGGACCTCAGTAGTAATGTGCAGGACACCATGGGACGTGTGCAGGACCTGAGTAGGAATGTGCAGGACATTATGGGACGTGTGCAGGACCTCAGTAGAAATGTGCAGGACATCATGGGACGTGTGCAGGACCTGAGTAGGAATGTGCAGGACATTATATGAAGTGTGCAGGACCACAGTAGGGAAGTGCAGAATGTCATGTAATGTGTGGAACCTCAGTAGTAATGTGCAAATGTCATGGAATATGTGCAGGACCACAGTAGGAAAGGGAAGGACATTATGGGACATGTGCAAGACCGCAGTAGGGATGTGCAGAACATCATGGAACGTACGCGGGACCCCAGAAGGGGCGTGCAGGACGTCATGGAATGTATGCAGCACGTCGCAGAATGTGTGCAGGACCTCAATAGGAGTGTGCAGAACATTATGGGACGTGCGCAGGACCCCAGTAGGGGTGTGCAGGACATCATGTGACGTGTGCAGGACCGCAGTAGGGATGTGCAGAATGTCATGTAATGTGTGCAGGACCTCAGTAGGAGTGTGGAGGACATCATGGAATGTATGCAGGACGTCGCAAAATGTGTGTAGGACCTCAGTAGTATTGTGCAGGACACCATGGGACGTGTGCAGGGCCTGAGTAGTAATGTGCAGGACACCATGGAACGTGTGCAGGACCACAGTAGGAATGTGCAAAATGTCATGGAATATGTGCAGGACCTCAGTAAGAAAGGGAAGGACATTATGGGACGTGTGCAGGACCACAGTAGGGGTGTGCAGGACGTCATGGGACGTGCGCAGGACCTCAGTAGGGGTGTGCAGGACATCATGGGACATGTGCTGGACCGCAGTAGGGATGTGCAGAATGTCATGTAATGTGTGTAGGACCTCAGTAGGAGTGTGGAGGACTTCATGGAATGTATTCAGGACGTCGCAGAACGTGTGTAGGACCTCAGTAGTAATGTGCAGGACACCATGGGACGTGTGCAGGACCTGAGTAGGAATGTGCAGGACATTATGGGACGTGTGCAGGACCTCAGTAGAAATGTGCAGGACATCATGGGACGTGTGCAGAACCTGAGTAGGAATGTGCAGGACATTATATGACGTGTGCAGGACCACAGTAGGGGTGTGCAGGACGTCACGGTACGTGCGCAGGACCCCAGTAGGGGTGTGCAGGACATCATGGGACGTGTGCAGGACCGCAGTAGGGATGTGCAGAAGGTCATGTAATGTGTGCAACCTCAGTAGGAATGTGCAAAATGTCATGGAATATGTGCAGGACCACAGTAGGAAAGGGAAGGACATTATGGGACATGCGCAAGACCGCAGTAGGGATGTGCAGAACATCATGGGACGTACGCGGGACCCCAATAGGGGCGTGCAGGACATCATGGGACATGTGCTGGACCGCAGTAGGGATGTGCAGAATGTCATTTAATGTGTGTAGGACCTCAGTAGGAGTGTGGAGGACATCATGGAATGTATGCAGGACGTCGCAAAATGTGTGTAGGACCTCAGTAGTATTGTGCAGGACACCATGGGACGTGTGCAGGGCCTGAGTAGTAATGTGCAGGACACCATGGAACGTGTGCAGGACCACAGTAGGAATGTGAAAAATGTCATGGAATATGTGCAGGACCTCAGTAAGAAAGGGAAAGACATTATGGGACGTGTGCAGGACCACAGTAGGGGTGTGCAGGACGTCATGGGACGTGCGCAGGACCCCAGTAGGGGTGTGCAGGACATCATGGGACATGTGCTGGACCGCAGTAGGGATGTGCAGAATGTCATTTAATGTGTGTAGGACCTCAGTAGGAGTGTGGAGGACATCATGGAATGTATGCAGGACGTCGAAGAACGTGTGTAGGATCTCAGTAGTAATGTGCAGGACACCATGGGACGTGTGCAGGACCTGAGTAGGAATGTGCAGGACATTATGGGACGTGTGCAGGACCTCAGTAGAAATGTGCAGGACATCATGGGACGTGTGCAGGACCCCAGTAGGGGTGTGCAGGACATCATGGGACATGTGCTGGACCGCAGTAGCGATGTGCAGAATGTCATGTAATGTGTGTAGGACCTCAGTAGGAGTGTGGAGGACATCATGGAATGTATGCAGGACGTCGCAAAATGTGTGTAGGACCTCAGTAGTATTGTGCAGGACACCATGGGACGTGCAGGGCCTGAGTAGTAATGTGCAGGACCACAGTAGGAATGTGAAAAATGTCATGGAATATGTGCAGGACCTCAGTAAGAAAGGGAAAGACATTATGGGACGTGTGCAGGACCACAGTAGGGGTGTGCAGGACGTCATGGGACGTGCGCAGGACCCCAGTAGGGGTGTGCAGGACATCATGGGACATGTGCTGGACCACAGTAGGGATGTGCAGAATGTCATTTAATGTGTGTAGGACCTCAGTAGGAGTGTGGAGGACATCATGGAATGTATGCAGGACGTCGCAGAACGTGTGTAGGACCTCAGTAGTAATGTGCAGGACACCATGGGACGTGTGCAGGACCTGAGTAGGAATGTGCAGGACATTATGGGACGTGTGCAGGACCTCAGTAGAAATGTGCAGGACATCATGGGACGTGTGCAGGACCTGAGTAGGAATGTGCAGGACATTATATGACGTGTGCAGGACCACAGTAGGGAAGTGCAGAATGTCATGTAATGTGTGCAACCTCAGTAGTAATGTGCAAAATGTCATGGAATATGTGCAGGACCACAGTAGGAAAGGGAAGGACATTATGGGACATGTGCAAGACCGCAGTAGGGATGTGCAGAACATCATGGAACGTACGCGGGACCCCAGAAGGGGCGTGCAGGACGTCATGGAATGTATGCAGCACGTCGCAGAATGTGTGCAGGACCTCAATAGGAGTGTGCAGAACATTATGGGACGTGCGCAGGACCCCAGTAGGGGTGTGCAGGACATCATGTGACGTGTGCAGGACCGCAGTAGGGATGTGCAGAATGTCATGTAATGTGTGCAGGACCTCAGTAGGAGTGTGGAGGACATCATGGAATGTATGCAGGACGTCGCAAAATGTGTGTAGGACCTCAGTAGTATTGTGCAGGACACCATGGGACGTGTGCAGGGCCTGAGTAGTAATGTGCAGGACACCATGGAACGTGTGCAGGACCACAGTAGGAATGTGCAAAATGTCATGGAATATGTGCAGGACCTCAGTAAGAAAGGGAAGGACATTATGGGACGTGTGCAGGACCACAGTAGGGGTGTGCAGGACGTCATGGGACGTGCGCAGGACCCCAGTAGGGGTGTGCAGGACATCATGGGACATGTGCTGGACCGCAGTAGGGATGTGCAGAATGTCATGTAATGTGTGTAGGACCTCAGTAGGAGTGTGGAGGACATCATGGAATGTATGCAGGACGTCGCAGAACGTGTGTAGGACCTCCGTAGTAATGTGCAGGACACCATGGGACGTGTGCAGGACCTGAGTAGGAATGTGCAGGACATTATGGGACGTGTGCAGGACCTCAGTAGAAATGTGCAGGACATCATGGGACGTGTGCAGAACCTGAGTAGGAATGTGCAGGACATTATATGACGTGTGCAGGACCACAGTAGGGGTGTGCAGGACGTCACGGTACGTGCGCAGGACCCCAGTAGGGGTGTGCAGGACATCATGGGACGTGTGCAGGACCGCAGTAGGGATGTGCAGAAGGTCATGTAATGTGTGCAACCTCAGTAGGAATGTGCAAAATGTCATGGAATATGTGCAGGACCACAGTAGGAAAGGGAAGGATATTATGGGACATGTGCAAGACCGCAGTAGGGATGTGCAGAACATCATGGGACGTACGCGGGACTCCAGTAGGGGCGTGCAGGACGTCATGGAATGTATGCAGCACGTCGCAGAATGTGTGCAGGACCTCAATAGGAGTGTGCAGAACATCATGGGACGTGCGCAGGACCCCAGTAGGGGTGTGCAGGACATCATGTGACGTGTGCAGGACCGCAGTAGGGATGTGCAGAATGCCATGTAATGTGTGCAGGACCTCAGTAGGAGTGTGGAGGACATCATGGAATGTATGCAGGACGTCGCAAAATGTGTGTAGGACCTCAGTAGTATTGTGCAGGACACCATGGGACGTGTGTAGGGCCTGAGTAGTAATGTGCAGGACACCATGGAACGTGTGCAGGACCACAGTAGGAATGTGCAAAATGTCATGGAATATGTGCAGGAGCTCAGTAAGAAAGGGAAGGACATTATGGGACGTGTGCAGGACCACAATAGGGGTGTGCAGGACGTCATGGTACGTGCGCAGGACCCCAGTAGGGGTGTGGAGGACATCATGGAATGTATGCAGGACGTCGCAGAACGTGTGTAGGACCTCAGTAGTAATGTGCAGGACACCATGGGACGTGTACAGGACCTGAGTACGAATGTGCAGGACATTATGGGACGTGTGTAGGACCTCAGTAGAAATGTGCAGGGCATCATGGGACGTGTGCAGGACCCGAGTAGGAATGTGCAGGACATTATATGACGTGTGCAGGACCACAATAGGGGTGTGCAGGACGTCATGGTACGTGCGCAGGACCCCAGTAGGGGTGTGCAGGACATCATGGGACGTGTGCAGGACCGCAGTAGGGATGTGCAGAATGTCATGTAATGTGTGCAACCTCAGTAGGAATGTGCAAAATGTCATGGAATATGTGCAGGACCACAGTAGGAAAGGGAAGGACATTATGGGACATGTGCAAGACCGCAGTAGGGATGTGCAGAACATCATGGGACGTACGCGGGACCCCAGTAGGGGCGTGCAGAACGTCATGGAATGTATGCAGCACGTCGCAGAATGTGTGCAGGACCTCAATAGGAGTGTGCAGAACATCATGTGACGTGCGCAGGACCCCAGTAGGGGTGTGCAGAATGTCATGTAATGTGTGCAGGACCTCAGTAGGAGTGCGGAGGACATCATGGAATGTATGCAGGACGTCGCAGAATGTTTGTAGGACCTCAGTAGTAATGTGCAGGACACCACGGGACGTGTGCAGGAACGCATTAGGGGTGTGCAAAATGTCATGTAATGTGTGCAGCACCTCAGTAGGTGTGGGAAGGACATTATGGGACTTGTGCAGGACCGCAGTAGGGGTGTGCAGGATGTCATGGAATGTGTGCAGGGCCCCAATAGCAGTGTGCAGGACATCATGGGACATGTGCAAGACCGCAGTAGAGATGTGCAGAACATCATGGGACGTACGCGGGACCCCAGTAGGGGCGTGCAGAATGTCATGTAATGTGTGCAGGACCTTAGTAGGAGTGTGGAGGACATCATGGAATGTATGAAGGACGTCGCAAAATGTGTGTAGGACCTCAGTAGTATTGTGCAGGACACCATGAAACGTGTGCAGGGCCTGAGTAGTAATGTGCAGGACACCATGGAACGTGTGCAGGACCACAGTAGGAATGTGCAAAATGTCATGGAATATGTGCAGGACCTCATTAGGAAAGGGAAGGACATTATGGGACGTGTGCAGGACCACAGTAGGGGTGTGCAGGACGTCATGGGACGTGCGCAGGACCCCAGTAGGGGTGTGCAGGACATCATAGGACATGTGCTGGACCGCAGTAGGGATGTGCAGAATGTCATGTAATGTGTGCAGGACCTCAGTAGGAGTGTGGAGGACATTAATGAATGTATGCAGGACGTCGCAGAATGTGTGTAGGACCTCAGTAGTAATGTGCAGGACACCATGGGACGTGTGCAGGACCTGAGTAGGAATGTGCAGGACATTATGGGACGTGTGCAGGACCTCAGTAGGTGTGGGAAGGACATTATGGGACGTGTGCAGGAACGCATTAGTGGTGTGCAAAATGTCATGTAATGTGTGCAGGACCTCAGTAGGTGTGGGAAGGACATTATGGGACTTGTGCAGGACCGCAGTAGGGGTGTGCAGGATGTCATGGAATGTGTGCAGGACCCCAATAGCAGTGTGCAGGACATCATGGGACATGTGCAAGACCGCAGTAGGGATGTGCAGAACATCATGCGACGTACGCGGGACCCCAGTAGGGGCGTGCAGGACGTCATTGAATGTATGCAGGACGTCGCAGAATGTATGTAGGACCTCAGTAGTAATGTGCAGGACACCATGGGACGTGTGCAGGACCGCAGTAGGGATTTGCAGAATGTCATGCAATGTGTGCAGGACCTCAGTAGGAGTGTGGAGGACATCATGGAATGTATGCAGGACGTCGCAAAATGTGTGTAGGACCTCAGTAGTATTGTGCAGGACACCATGGGAAGTGTGCAGGGCCTGAGTAGTAATGTGCAGGACACCATGGAACGTGTGCATGACCACAGTAGGAATGTGCAAAATGTCATGGAATATGTGCAGGACCTCAGTAGGAAAGGGAAGGACATTATGGGACGTGTGCAGGACCACAGTAGGGGTGTGCAGGACGTCATGGGACGTGCGCAGGACCCCAGTAGGGGTGTGCAGGACATCATGGGACATGTGCAGGACCGCAGTAGGGATGTGCGGAATGTCATGTAATGTGTGCAGGACCTCAGTATGAGTGTGGAGGACATCATGGAATGTATGCAGGACGTCGCAGAATGTGTGTAGGACCTCAGTAGTAATGTGCAGGACACCATGGGGCGTGTGCAGGACCTGAGTAGGAATGTGCAGGACATTATGGGACGTGTGCAGGACCTCAGTAGAAATGTGCAGGACATCATGGGACGTGTGCAGGACCTGAGTAGGAATGTGCAGGACATTATATGACGTGTGCAGGACCCCAGTAGGGGTGTGCAGGACCGCAGTAGGGATGTGCAGAATGTCATGTAATGTGTGCAACCTCAGTAGGAGTGTGCAGGACATCATGGAATGTATGCAGGACGTCGCAGAATGTGTGTAGGACCTCAGTAGTAATGTGCAGGACACCAAGGGACGTGTGCAGGACCACAGTAGGAAAGGGAAGGACATTATGGGACATGCGCAAGACCGCAGTAGGGATGTGCAGAACATCATGGGACGTACGCGGGACCCCAATAGGGGCGTGCAGGACGTCATGGAATGTATTCAGCACGTCGCAGAATGTGTGCAGGACCTCAATAGGAGTGTGCAGAACATCATGGGACGTGCGCAGGAACCCAGTAGGGGTGTGCAGGACATCATGGGACATGTGCTGGACCGCAGTAGGGATGTGCAGAATGTCATGTAATGTGTGCAGGACCTCAGTAGGAGTGTGGAGGACATCATGGAATGTATGCAGGACGTCGCAGAATGTATGTAGGACCTCAGTAGTAATGTGCAGGACACCACGGGACGTGTGCAGGACCACAGTAGGGATGTGCAAAATGTCATCTAATGTGTGCAGGACCTCAGTATGAGTGTGGAGGACATCATGGAATGTATGCAGGACGTCGCAATATGTGTGTAGGACCTCAGTAGTAATGTGCAGGACACCATGGTACGTGTGCAGGACCTGAGTAGTAATGTGCAGGACACCATGGAACGTGTGCAGGATCACAGTAGGAATGTGCAAAATGTCATGGAATATGTGCAGGACCTCAGTAGGAAAGGGAAGGACATTATGGGACGTGTGCAGGAACGCATTAGGGGTGTGTAAAATGTCATGTAATGTGTGCAGGACCTCAGTAGGTGTGGGAAGGACATTATGGGACTTGTGCAGGACCGCAGTAGGGGTGTGCAGGATGTCATGAAATGTGTGCAGGACCCCAATAGCAGTGTGCAGGACATTATGGGACATGTGCAAGACCGCAGTAAGGATGTGCAGAACATCATGGGACGTACGCGGGACCCCAATAGGGGCGTGCAGGACGTCATGGAATGTATGCAGGACGTCGCAGAATGTGTGTAGGACCTCAGTAGTAATGTGCAGGATACCATGGGACGTGTGCAGGACCTGAGTAGGAATGTGCAGGACATTATGGGACGTGTGCAGGACCTCAGTAGAAATGTGCAGGACATCATGGGACATGTGCAAGACCTGAGTAGGAATGTGCAGGACATTATATGACGTGTGCAGGACCACAGTAGGGGTGTGCAGGACGTCATGGGACGTATGCAGGACCCCAGTAGGGGTGTGCAGGACATCATGGGACGTGTGCAGGACCGCAGTAGGGATGTGCAGATTGTCATGTAATGTGTGCAACCTCAGTAGGAGTGTGCATGACATCGCAGAATGTGTGTAGGACCTCCGTAGTAATGTGCAGGACACCATGGGACGTGTGCAGGACCGCAGTAGGGATGTGCAAAAAGGCATGGAATATGTGCAGGACCTCAGTAGGAGTGTGCAGAACATCATATGACGTACGCAGGACCTCAGTAGGAGTGTGGAGGACATCATGGAATGTATGCAGGACGTCGCAGATTGTATGTAGGACCTCAGTAGTAATGTGCAGGACACCACGGGACGTGTGCAGGACCACAGTAGGGATGTGCAAAATGTCATGTAATGTGTGCAGGACCTCAGTATGAGTGTGGAGGACATCATGGAATGTATGCAGGACGTCGCAATATGTGTGTAGGACCTCAGTAGTAATGTGCAGGACACCATGGGACGTGTGCAGGACCCCAGTAGGGGTGTGCAGGACATCAGTGGACATGTGCAGGACCGCAGTAGGGATGTGCAGAATGTTATGTAATGTGTGCAGGACCTCAGTAGGAGTGTGGAGGACATTATGGAATGTATGCAGGACGTCGTAGAATGCGTGTAGGACCTCAGTAGTAATGTGCAGGACACCATGGGACGTGTGCAGGACCTGAGTAGGAATGTGCAGGACATTATGGGACGTGTGCAGGACCTCAGTATAAATGTGCAGGACATCATGGGACGTGTGCTGGACCTGAGTAGGAATGTGCAGGACATTATATGACGTGTGCAGGACCACAGTAGGGGTGTGCAGGACACCATGTGACGTGCGCAGGACCCCAGTAGGGGTGTGCAGGACACCATGGGACGTGTGCAGGACCGCAGTAGGGATGTGCAGAATGTCATGTAATGTGTGCAACCTCAGTAGGAGTGTGCAGGACATCATGGAATGTATGCAGGACGTCGCAGAATGTGACAAATATCCCTTTCTGACAGGGACTTGAAGTCCCCGTCAAGGGCCGGCCTGTTGGGCCGAATGCGGCTCTATAGGAGGTGAGGCGCCTTTTATACCGGTTGAGCACGTGATAGATCACAGGAGAAATCACGACAAATCGGGACAAAACTTGACGTGAATGACGATGCGTGCATTTGGCCTACTATGCCTTCTCTGGCCTCTATTGTCGTAAACTACCTTCTACGACTTCTTCCCAACTTTTCCCTCTCTTCCTCTCGGGGGGAAGGCAAGCGCCGGAGGAGAACAGGGGTCTCCCCTGAGGCCCCCCTCGGGTGAAGCCTGCGTTGTCGCCCCCCCAAGTCAAAACGGGCTCTATTGTCCGGCGCTTGCCCCCCCCCCCCCCGCAGAGTCTGAGTAACTAATAGTGAAGAAACAGGAGAAAAAAACGTCCAGAATAAGTCAAAATAACGGTTTCTAAATTCAGGGCGTGGACGAGAATCATGGGCCCTGCTGATTTTGGAAAGCGCGCGCTTTTCGCGGAATCTGCGCGAATCGCTATTGCTAACTGCGGCAGAGTTGCTTGGCAATTTGCCATCGAAACGTGTGCGGCGCCACAAGCTCGTCCGATTGGGGGGCGAACCGGGATAGGTAGGCGCACCGGGAGAGCTTTCAAAGCCAACTGCATTCATTTCTGGCCAGTTTTCGTTGCTTTCTTCGACCCTATCCTCTACAGCACCTGCCAACTTAGTGTTTCACACCGAGACCTTGAGAACGAGATTTATCGTGAACACTGCCTTTAAAGGAGATATGAGGAGTTCGATCACGATCGGCAACGGAAGCTACCGACGCGGGGACGAAGGCTTTCTCCCACTTTATCATTTAACACTGTTCGTGCGAGCAACGCCGCAACTTCCACTTTGCAGCCTCTAAGGTGCGTCCGAAAGAGAATGGCGGCTCATGCGGCTGGCGTGCTTTGCAGGCGACCGTCGCGTTCGCCGCTCCCGGACGAGCATGCGAAAAGTCCCCACCGCCAACGACTACGAACTGGGCCGGCACCGGCCGGCAGCAAGCACTGCGCCGATTAATCAGCTCTGCAGACGGGGGGAGAGGGGACGGCCGTCGTTGAAATTCAACACTCGTCCGAGGGCGGTATATGCGACGGCCGCCTGCCAAGCACGCCGGCCGTGTGAGCCGCCATTCTCAATCGGGCACACTTTACCTGCAATAATGGATGTGCTCGTCGGACTGTAGGAAACATGGTGGAGGAGAAGCGTATAAGAAGGAAAATGCGACTGCAGCTGCAAGGCGACCGCGATCGAAAGTGGACGTGCAGAGCTAATGATTTTGAGTTCACTTGGGAGGAAAAGAACACAAGGAAAGCTTATGCGTTCATGCGACAGTACAACATCTTATCCATTTGATGTTCGAAGTCGCATTCCACTCTCCTCATCATGATCTCTGAGAGCCGATGGAGCCCCGGAAAAGTATGTTTGACTAATCGAGGACATGAACAAAGGAACAACAACAGCAGCTTTTACAACTGTCGGATCTATGTCAGCTTTCGTAGGTAAAACACAAGTTAGACAAGGAGCAGCTGCAGTAGGACCTTTTCTATTCATCTTAGCCGTTGATGACCTAATGCATACAGGTGCAGAACAAATTTCTGTGGGCTTTATACTGTTACCATCAGAACGCTCCCTAGTCGACCTACAGTACACCAACGACACCGTTTTATTCGCTGAAAACAATAAAAAACTGCAAAGGTGTGCGAATTTCGTTTTGAGGTAGCCGCAGCGTGTGAACTTCGTCTTTGCCGCGACAAATGCGTGCAGATGGGACCCTCTCAGAGGCCTTCAACGGGAGTTTTTGTGGATGGAAAACGTATCGAACCTGCGAACGATTTCTGTTATTTGGGCTGTTTGCTGAAGAACGATGATAGTTATGCAACGGGTATTCAACAACGATGTGCGAAAGCTACATCTGCATTCATTACTTTACCCATGTGTTTGTGGTCTACCCACATCGCGAAGAAAGTTAAGTCGCGCATCTACTCATCCGCTATTCGCCCCAATATGAGGTACGGATCGGAGACGTGGGCCGCACCAAAGTCGCGGATGGAAAGGGTTCGGTTGCACGGAGAGGAGGCAGTCTAGACTTTTGCTTGGGTATTTCTAGCCGTGGATGAGCCCCTTGACATGAGCGTGACGCCCCATATTTCAACGGCATCTCAAGCAGCGACGGAAAGTCGACTTCGGCTGTAGGGGCATATTCTCAGAAGACCAGCAGATCTTCTCATTCTACAAGCCGTAACAAATGGACGTGGTTAACTAATAGGGCGGCACACCTCGGTGAAGATGCGGACTGACCGCTTCAGGCGGAAGCCAACCGATTAAGCCAAGCAAGTCATGTTATCAAGCATGCTTGTGGTGGGGTGAAAAGCTTCAGGGATAGCCGAAACAGAGTCTGGAGCTGAAAAGCGTAATGCGCTATAGTTAATTTTCATCTTGTACCTAGTTCTCCACCATTTCAATGCCCTGTCTGCTTCTAACTTTTCGGCCTGAACGTGCCGCACCTGTTTTCGGGATCAACTCGTCTTTACATACATAAGGTGCGTCCGAATGAGAATGGCGGCCCATGAGGCCGGCGTGCTTGGCAGGCGGCCGTCGCGTTCGCCGCTCTCGGACGAGCATGCGAAAAGTCCCCACCGCCATCAACTACGAACGATGCCGGCACTGGCTGGCAGCAAGCACTGCGCCGATCAATCAGCTCTGCAGACGGTGGGAGAGGGGACGGCCGTCGTTGAAATCCAACACTCGTCCGAGGGCGGCACGTGCGATGGCCGCCTGCCAAGCACGCCGCCCGCGTGGGCCGCCATTCTCATTCGGGCACACTTTATTTATGCGGGCATGGAATGCGTCATACACACGTATTTTTCAGAAATACTCTCACTCAAAACTGTTTCCATATTTTCAAATCAATTTTCATAAACTTCGTCGCAGGCGCAACTGCCAATATCCACTTCGGAATAACGTCAACACCACGTCTTCAATTGATCAAACAGACGTGCAAAGGAACGCAGCTCACACTTGTAGTTGAGGACAAGAAGAAAAGTGTGTGGGACGATTAAGTACATATGCTACGAGGGCCCTTGGGATTGAAGTAGAAGTAGCTAGGAAGTCCAGTAACGCTGCAGTGTGCAGCAGTAGTGAGACGAGTGGCTGAATCCACCCCAAGAATGGCAGATGATATTGACGATCAAAAACTAGCTTATGTACACCTGGGAAAACATGCAGTCTGCGCATGGCAACATCATAGCACCCTATTGATCAAAGTCAACTCTGTTTTGTTTCAAAGCTAAATGGTCTCCCCCCCCCCCACCGCCTTTGTTCTGAGATAGAACTCAGAAGCCATGAAACCAGTTCCTGCCAAAATGCTTTTCATTCGGGTCCAAAAGTGAATTTCCTCTATACTAGAGGGCGAAACTAGCTCAGCAGCAATGGTGCCCATTTAGTGTCAGAGAATTCCCAGTGGTGTTATGAGAATGATGAACAAAAGCAATGTTCTGGCTCTTTCGGAGAATACTGAAAGGCATCAGGAAAACCACTTCCCGTTTTCCTGTTGGATTAACTCGTTGGGCCTCTGAGAACGCAGGGAAAGTTTGCTTGGGTCACCAACGCACTATGGTCAAGATCTAGGAGGTCGAATGACTCAAACATCGTCAAGAGGCTCTCCGTCAGTCATCTAGCACAATTTGCTGCCAGCCACCATATAATGAATGCCTTACGATCCAGCGCAATTGTTCAAAAACCAATATCTCAGAACTTCCTAGACTACCTTGTTGGGTCTAATCAGCCCGATTCTTAGATACATGCGTCTCTACCGGGTCGAAAACGTCACTTCTTGTTACTTGCACGCTTGAAAGACGCAAGTAACATTCGAGGGGGCGTGTATGGTACTGTGCAGGGGTGTGCGTTAATGAAAAATTATTTGTTTCGTTAAACGTTAATCGTTAATTTTCGAAAAAAAAACCGCGTTAACCCGTTAATGCGATAACACGTTAATTTTGCATTTCGTTAAACCATTAAAAGGAAAACATTACCACGTCAAAAATCAATAAATCATCAGATCTCACATATCAATCAGTGCCATACAGAGTTCGGCGCGGGATAGAGCCCCACAGGGGGTTTTGAGCTCCGGAGATGTCTTACCTTCGGAGGAAGACCCAATGGACAATTGTGTATGTGAGTGAAAACCGCCCGGAGCAGTTTTTCACATGGGATTCAACTATGCATTGCGATTTGACTGAGATGCTGTTTGAACTTAGTTGTGAGTGAAGGTGTTCAATTAGGAAGCTTAGGGTGAAGTTATCGTGAAGGTGTTCCCAAAATGATAAACAAGACATATGAATACTCAATGTGAAAAGCCTAAAGCCGTTTGCCTACTGAATGCTGAATGATTTCTGCGAAAGATTTTTATGAGTCAGTAGAGTTGATATTTGAGTTGAGCGTGGTCGATTTACGCTGTACAAAAAATTTCCTCGTTTAAGATTGAGGCCGAGCACCGCTAAAATATGAGGGCTAACAAGTCTCTCAGGTGTGGTCCCGTCGGAAGTCGGCAATTTTGAAAACTAAGAGTCACGGGAGTAGTATATTTGAGTCCAGCGTGGCTGATTTATTCTATGCTGAGTTTCGGCGTCTGAAATGAACGCCGAAGACCGCTACACTGATAGAGGAAGAAGACAAAAAACATCCAAGTTCACGAATCTCACCTAAGTTCTTAAAACTGCAGTAACTTAAGTTTTAAATGAGGTACCTGGAAAAAATCCTAGCTTTAGGAAACTACACTCTATACCCTACCGTTTGGACCGTACGGCACGCCTGGAGTGTGCCCCTCGCAAAAATTTTCCTGGTGTGGGTTCTGCGTCATTATTCGCGTTTTCTCAGTACTTACTTTGTCAGATGTGGACCCACAACGCATTTTAGAGAAGAACCCACAACAGGTTAATGTTTTCAAAGGCACAGTCCAACCTCAGGATTGTTTTTCTGTTGTCTTGTCTATCTTGGAAAAGGTTCCACGCTGATTCCAATGATGCCTCTGAAATCGTAAAGGACCCTCTAGAAACGGAGTTATGTCCCTTGAAAATTTGAGCTACGGAAGCAGGGTGGACGAACCGTCCGAACTTTCTAACTTTCGTAATTTGCAACCAATGTGTGCGAGCCTACCTGAACAAGGAGAGAAGTTGAAAATGGAGGGAAAAACGGGGCTTTTGATCGGAAACTATCGCTCATCTCGCCACTGTTGAGCTCGAAAGATCGTAAAAAGGGCGTGCCAAGGTGGCTGTGGGCGCCCCAGGGTGGCTTCTCGCCTATTCGGAGGAATTGAGAGCTCGCACTTAACAGATGTTATATGGGGTAGGTCTACTTTACAATCATGTGGAAATCTCAGATTTCGTACCTGAGCTTGAACTGTGCCTTTAAAAGGCTCTCTTCGGATTTGGAAGATTGCAGACGGTAGAGTGTAAAGTCTTGTTTCTCAAAGCCAGGATTTTTCCAAATAACTCATTTACTACTTACCCTTCTCACAATCAGACGCTGAAATTTCGTACGCAGGGAAAATCAGCGAGCTTGACTCAAATATCCGACTCTCGTGACTCATAGTTTTCAAAATTGTCGATTTCCGGCGGGACCACACCTGAGAAAGTGTGAGCCCATACACTGTAGCAGTGTTCACCCTCCATCCTAGACGGTGAAAGTGTATACAAAGGGTGAAAAGACCCTGCTTGACTTAAATATCCTGCTATCGTGATCCGTACTTTGCATAACTGTGAACTTCAAGCGGGATCGAACTCCCTTCCTCTCAAGCATCAGCATTTTCTTACACAGCACAGACTGCGACCAGTTATAACGTAGTGCACCAAATGTTCTAATTACCAATAAGAAGCTATTGGTCAAAAACAGATGTGCTTGAAACTCATGGTAGCACAGCCGCTTCCGCTCAGCCTTTGGCGAGCGTTTCAATTCATGCATATTGTTCTTCTGCCGACCTCTTCTCATTGATGAGTACCTGTACGGAATTTGCTGGACCGCACTTTTGCACTTTAGACTCCTCTCTACATAAACGCGATGGGCGCTGTTCGTCCTTGCAAACATCCGCACTTTTTTCGCATAGCATTAGCTTCACCGATTTAATACGACAAGAGAAGTTTAACTGCAATCAAACACTAGAGGCAAACCTGCTAGATAAACACTGTTTGAACACATCATCTCTAGGTGAGGAGGGGGAGGGGTAGAAAACGGTCAAAACTTGACCTTCTCACGCTCCTGGGGGTGGGGTTCTGAGCGAAATTGACATTGGAGTGGGGATCTGAGCACAAAACGGGCCGACCCGCACCCCGTGCAGTAACCTGGTGCCATAATTCTATGACAATTAACGAATTATAAATTAACGTGATTTCAAGACTTTTTCGTTAAGCGTTATTCGTTAATTTTCAAGAAAAAACCGCGTTAACCCGTTAATGCGTTAACACGTTAACGTAATAACGCACAGCCCTGGTACTGTGCTTCTCTGGGCCAAATTCCGGTCCGCAATTGCGTCTCGACACGCTTTGCGGCCGCACGAGCTGGAGTCAGTAGAGTTTCCAGCGCCAAAACCGAATCGATGTGGCTTTTTTATATTGTGTTCTCCAGTTTTTTTTAGTTTCCAGATTCCAGAACCCACTCAGAGTCAACAGATCGGCGGCTGCGGCGCTTCAAACTCTTCCGACTCGGAGGCGCGCGGTCGCAAAGCGTGTCGAGACGTAATTGCAGACCGGAGTTTGAGCCAGAGAAGCAGAGTAAGTGCGTCTTTCGAAAGAGACCACTAAGACGCAAGTAACATACCGTTTAGACGCAAAAAAGCTACTCAAACTGTTTATGGAAATGCGTCTTTCATAACTGATCGATTTCTCGTCGATAACCACTCTAATTCACCTTTCCCGGATAAGTTCGTGTGTTTCGCTGACAAGAAAGCTTTTTCAGCTTTTCATTTTGTTCGTGTGTCTGCTAACTATATTTGCTTAACTCTCTCTCTCTCTCTCTCTCTCTCTCTCTCTATATATATATATATATATATATATATATATATATATATATATATATATATATATATATATATATATAAATATATATATATATATATATATATATATATATATATATATATATATATATATATATATATATATATATATATATATATATATATATATATATATATATATATATATATATATATATATATATATATATATATATATACTATTCACCTCCTCACTGCCGTTCAGTCCGCAAAGTGCACGCTGATTGCGAAATCGTGCTGCGGTGCGGTTGCGAGTATCCTCAGACAGGGATGTGGGATCACCCGGGCGGGTTTCGCCTTTGGTGCCCGGGTGGTACCACCGCCCGGGGGGTCCCAAATCTCTGTCTGAGGATACTTGCAGCCGCGCCACACCCCATTTCGTAATCAGCGATGCACTACTGACTGAACGGCAGTGAAGGTAACTACCACATATGTGCGTATGCGATAGTATACATGTGCGTATAAGTGCCCATATGTGTATGTATGTATGAGCATGTGTGTATGTATGTGCACGTATGTATATAGCCTTGATCCCTCATTTTGAGGCGGTCGAGATAAGTCTTATATATAGGGCTCCTCATGTCAAAATCTCCTTATCGCTATTATATGCTGCCATGACCGACCGCTCCGCTGCTTACTCCGCATGGACTCATCCGAGCAAGCTGGGCTATATGTATGTGTGTAGATGTGAGTATGTGGTCGTTCTGTTTTCTGGCTGGCTACAGCCGATCGGACAACTATGACAGGGGCCTTGGGCGTGGTGGGCACTTCAATCGGCGAGCGGCTTGGCGAAAAGTGAGGCAGTGGGTCGCGCCGCTCAAGCATCCACGCCGCTCCGCTTTGTAAGCGGGCACCGTCAAAACAAGGCGGTAGCGTAAGACTGCTATCTTGTGCTTACTGAAGTCGAGACATTGATCCTAGACATAACTTTCACATATCCTGGACTTCTCTAGTATTCGCGGTGTTCGTGAAAAATAAGTAGTGTAGACGACGAGTATACTCGTTCACGTGTACACAAACAAAAAAATCTAAAACTCAAAATCCACATATTACATAGAAGTTGGTGCGATCCGCAATTTCACGCTCTGAAATTCGGTTTAAACTTACATAGGAAACCTGATTCTCTCTGGTATACAGCGCAGTGCAAAAGTATAGGTCCACTCTGAATTTCGCATTTTCGCTAAATTACAACTCGCGCTTCACGAAAATGCAAAATTCAGTTACGCACAGTTATCCACGTGTCCACGGTGAATATCTTCTCTCTAATTCAGTCGAAAATCAGAAAAATCGGTAGCTCATTGCAGCATTAGCGTTAAAACACGTACAGAAACGGGTCTAGAAGAGCCCTATGAGGCCATAATTCCGCTAGCGCGAGACTTCTCCGCTCACGGAAGGCCTTGCGCGAGCGGAATTATGGCCTTGGAAGAGCTCTTCTGGGCCTGTTTCTGTTTGATTTTTCGGCGCTAATGTTGCGATGAACCACCGAAATTCCGATTCGCACTGGAAAAAAGACGAATTTTATTGTGGACACTGCCTTTAACTTTGCTGGTTTCGAAAGGGTAAGGAGACCTCCTGTTGATGCAAGGTTTGCCGTGTATGAAAATCACAGCGCGGACGAATTCCGACGCAACCACCGCATTTGTTGTACCCGTTGATCTGCTTCTCAGTCATACCAAATGATAGATGGAGAGTAAACGTAGTGGTGGAGTGAAATTCGATACAAAGCTTGGAATAGTAAACTCGCTACGATTGCAAAAATTTTCATCCGGTTTTTCATTCGATTTATCCGGTGAGGTCCGATTATCCGATTGGATGCACCGCGCGCTTTTGAGTCGAGAGAGTTTCCAGCGCCGCAGTCGCCAATTTGTTGACTTTAGGTGGGCTTTGGAAACTGGAAACTAAACAAAATTGAAGAAAACTGTATGAAGAAGCCTTAGCGAGTCGGCTTTGGCGCTGGAGACTCGACTGACTCGACAGCGTGCGGCCGCAAAGCGTGTCGAGACGCAATTGCGAACCGGAATTCGGCCCAGAGTAGCACACTATACTGTCGTTCTCAAAGCGAAATTCCGGTCCGCATTTTCGGACAACGGCTGTTTCATTACGGAACAGGATGATAATCGTCTTGAGATCATTTAGTCCTGACACGGTTCATTTTTCTCTAAGCACGATTATCATCGTGTTGCGTAGTGCGACCGCGGTTGCCCGCAGTTGCGGACCGGAATTTGGTTCAGAGAACGAAAGTACAGTACAGGCCATAGTTTTTGCGTTTTCGGCGAGAAAACGCAAGAAAAAGCGTTTTTTCTTGCCCTTTTATCATAACTCCATTCATGATGGCCAATTTGAGAATCTAAAGAAATATTTGGAATCAGGATCGAGAGATTTCCCTTTCAGCGTGTTATTTGGCATACTTTGTATAGTTCGGGTAACCAGAAAAGGGATAGCTGCGGACACCTCAGCAGGCTGCGCTGCGTCGTGTGCGCCCACGCGAGATGTGGTGATCGATCGACGCACGCGACAGACGCGCGGCCTGCTGAGTGGTCCGCAGCTATCCCTTACGCGGATACACCCACCATACAAAGCATTTAGGCGTAACAACATGGACATATTCGCTCATAAATGCCTCAGTTGCGAAATCGCGTTTCGGGTTGATTGTTTCTTGTCTAATTTTGCATACATATTTTGTTGAAGAGGGAGCCATGTGTTATTCCAGAAACAAGAGCACACGATGCTGATTTCCAAATATCTGTTTAGATTTCCGAATGGAGCATTTTGAACAGAGTTATGGAAAAAAGAGCGAAGAAATGCCTTTTAGCGTTTTTTTTTTAGCCAAGAACGCAAAAATTATGGCCTGTATTGCAGTAACAACGTTTCTCTGTAGTAAGGTATTTGCGGGCTCGAGGTATGAAACAATCTTCCTGCAGGAAGGTTGAGTGTGTCTTTAGTGTATCGTGCACGCAAACATGAAGTAAGGCGCCAGCGTGTTGAGCGTTTGTTACATGCGGCTTTGAGGAAGGATACATGCGCCTTCAGTTCTAGGTATTTGCGTCTTCATGGTATGTAGCATGATGCTGTCGGACTACATACTTATAAGGCGGAAACATCTAGTCTGGCAAGTTCTGAGATGGTGCCAAATCAAACATCACTGTCGACTACTTCTAGCCTTGCTTCCCTCACAAGTTGCGATTTTGAAAGGGCTCTTTTGCCATTAACGTTCAGTAGAAGGATACGCACACTCAAAAATAGGGAAAATTGAAAAAAAATTTTCTCCCGCGTATGATACCTTAAGGGCATACGGTGTTTACTCCAGTCAAGTCACGAACTCAAACTGAATTTTGTGATCCCTCATATATTCGAAAACTTACGCAGAAGGTCTCGAGACTATACCATGCTCGTTCCAGCATTGGTTATCAGAAATATTTCCGTTTTTCTAGAAGACCGAAGCGTGAGCTATGGGAGCTTGATCTGCGCAAAGAAGAAACAAGTCGCTTCTTCTTGTGATTCAAGGGGTTTCTACAAATTCATCAACAGAAAGCTAAAGCTGAAAAAACAATATTTTATCTATCCTAAAAACCCTGCAAGACTGAGCTGGAGAAAGCAAGAGTTTTCGCAACATTTTTCAAGTCTGTTTAAAAACATCATTCCTGCCACATTGACAGAAATTGCCCCGCTTTCACTTCCTCGAAAATCGACTTTTCAGACATCAGCAGTGAAACGGTCTAAGGGACTTTGCTACGCCTTCCACCCAGGTATTCCACTTCACCAGACAACATCCCGTATATTTTCCTGAAAAAGGCAGCTCTTTGGTTAACACCTGCGCTTACACTTATTTTCAACTGGTGTCTTCTTCAGGTTGAGGTTCCTTCACTAAGAAAAGACAGTTTTATAAAGCCGATGTTCTAAAAAGGGGATACAACAGATGTTAAGAATTATAGACCAACCTGTCTGACTTCCTCCACTAGTAAAGTACTTTAACGCATTGTTTGTAAACAACTTTATGATTACCTTCGCGACAACAGTCTAATAACAAAGTTGCAACACGGCTTCCTAGCAAAAAAGTCCACCATTACGGCATTGATGCACAGGACACCCAAAAAATTATTTTTCAGATTTCATGCTTATCTTGGAGAGAGCCGCTCTCTGATTACAATGTTATCTCTGAAATCGTCTAAGACCCCCTACAAACGGAGATATGGCTCCTCGAAAATGCCTGCCTTTTAAGGACAGAAATTTAGTGGACGAGTTGTCTCAGGCCTGTATTTCTCTTCATTCGCAATCGCTGCACGAGAGCAAAACAGGATGAGGAGGTAGACCGGCAATAAACTGAAGAACGATGACTTGTTGAGAATTCATCCATTCATTTAGCCGCTATCGAGTTCGTAAAACTGGTAGGGGGCCGGGCCTGTGGTGGTGAGCGGAGGAGATCGGGCCTGTGGTGGTCGCTTATATCTCGCTTATTTGAAAGGATTGAGATCTCGCATTTGGCACGTGTTATACAGGAGGGATTTGCTACACAATCCAACAAAAATCACCAAATTCATGTCTGAGGGTGTATGTACTGTGCCTTTAAAGGCAGCACACACGCTCAAAAATGGTATCGATTTTTTGACATGAATCTAAGGTTTGGAGCTGGTTGTACGCGCGACACCCGCCTGCCACGCACGCCGGCTGCATGGTTGGCCAGTCTCATCCGGACACATTTTAGCTAGATTTGCTAAATAAAAACATAATGTTCAAATGCTATTTCTAAACTCAAATCTTTTGAGCTCATCCTGTGTCAGTGTTCAAAAAGACAATGAAGCTGAGGTCTCGGCCAACACTTTGTGTATGGTTCCGAAGTAGAAACTGAGAATTCTAGGCAATGTCAATGATGTTCTTGGTTTGGAATGTTCGAGATCTGAGCATTGATGAGCTCTGATAAACAAGAAACGACCAATTTGTGTATTATCTTTGTCATTCGATATAAGGTAGCCGCTCCTAATCATTAGACGCGAAACCATTTGAGCCAGCATCGTTCATGCCCCACTCAGACGGTAGCAGGCCCGGAGCGCAACCGATCCCGCCCCTCCCCGCCCACTGCGACCGAAACGCATAGCAGTTGATAATCGAACTTGCAGTGCCTTCCGGTTGTTATTGCAACGTGCAGTGCGTTCAGGGCCCGTAGTAAACCCCGTCAGTCGAGTGGAAATGGTGGGCGGCACCCGGCTGATTGTTGTGCTGGTTGCCTGTATCAGACGATTATGCGCTGGGCGATCAATGAATGACAAAAGGAAACAGAAAGCAATAACCTATTTTCCGTTTCGTTCCTAAACACTATACGGAAAAAGGCTAAGGTGTATGGTCTTTCCTGGAACTCGTCAGTAGTGACGAAAGAACCATCTTATGATGTATATGGGATTAAAGGCAGTGTTCACGATAAGAATCGTTTTTCTGCTTTTCCGTCTATCTTGAAGACGGTCCCCTGCTTATTCCAATGATGTTTTTGGAATCTTACAAGACCTTCTGGGAACGAAGTTATGGTCCCTCAAAAATTGAGCTAAGGAAACATGGTGGACGAGTTGTCCGAGGCTTATAACTTCCGTCTTTTGCAGCCGATGTATGCGAGCTGACCTGAGTAAAGAGAGAAGCTGAGAATGAAGGGAATAACGGGGCTAATGATTGAAAATCATCGCTCATCTCACGATGTCGAGCATTCATTTGTTCACGTCGGTGGGCGTGGAAAGTGCACCTGGGGGTGACGAGCTGACGGGTGTCCAACTATGGGCCCGAAGGGGGCCTTTCCGAGCTCATTTTTCTCAGTTTTTTCAACGTTAGGGTTGCGCTAGGCCCCGTAGCTGCCGATCTCCACCAAAAAAACAGACATGGTTTTTATCGTGGACACTGCCTTCAAGAGAATAGCTCACCTTTAGTATGGTCTGTTGCGAAGAAACTAAACTTTATAGAATAAATATATTTAGTAGTAAAAGGCTTTAATATCTATAAATAGGAGAGGAATAATAGCCCAGAATTGTCAGCTTAGGTAGGGAAGAGTGGTAAGCGTAACGTGTATATCTGGGTGGGGCATGACCCAACCACATATTTATATACCAACTGCGCCAGGCGGCTAACACCGGCCAGCGCCGCTGGCGATCCGGCTTCGCCGGTTCGGTGGCCGGCTTCGCCGGCCTGTTCTAGAAGGCTTAACAAAACGTTTTAAAAAATGAGACAACAATTCTGTTTCCGTACAACGTTTCTGATAGAAAACATTATGATCAGTCTGGTTTTTTTTTTCAAGCATCCCTGCTGCGATTAATAGTTTTCCTGACGCCAGTTTACCGCTGATGGATAGGCTTCGACAAACGGAAGGCCGACTTGGCTGGCCTTCCTCCATTGGCAATGCGCAGCATTCGTTCGGCTTCGCCGAACAATAAACCGACTTTGCCGTGTGCTCTCCCCCATCAACCGCGGGTAGCAATGGTTTGGCTACGCCAACATTAAGACTGACTTTGCCGCCCTTCCCGACAAATCACGTGTTGAATTCTTTTGGCTTTGCCGAATATTGGACCGGCTTCGCCGCCCTCCCACACCAACCGCGTGTAGCATTCTTATGGCTTCGACGAACGGTGAGCTGGCTACCTAGGCCTTTCTTCATTACCCACGCGTAGCATTCGTTTGGCTTTGCTTAACGATAGACCTCTTTTGCCGGCCTCTCCCCCATCAACCATGGGTAGTAATCGTTTGTCTTTGCCAACCGAGAGACTGGCTCCCCCCCCCCAAAAAAAAAACCGCGTGTAGAATTCGTTTGGCTTTGCCGAGCGGTGAGCTGGCTTCCTCGGCAGTCTTCCATCAACCACGGGTAGCAATCGTTTGCATTCGCCAACCGAATGACTGGTTTTGCTGCCCCCAACTTCGCATGTAGAACTGGTTTGGGCTTGTGTAGTGATAGAAGGCTCTGCCGCCAGTCTCCCCCCCCCCATCAACCACGTGTAGCACTCGTTTGGCTTCGCCCAACACCCCATCAACCACGGGTAGCAATCGTTTGTCTTCGCCAACCGAAAGACTGGCTTCACTGCCCCCTCCTCAACTGCATGTAAAACTGGTTTGGGTTTGTGGAACGATAGAAGGCTCTGCCGCCAGCCTCCCTCCATCAAGCACATGTAGCACTTGTTTGGCTTCGCCCAACAACTGACCTACTTTTCCGGCCTGCCCCCATCAACCACGGGTAGCAATCGTTTGTCTTCGCCAACCGAAAGACTGGCTTTGCTGCCTCCCACCAACCGCATGAAGCCCTCGTTTGGGTTTGCGGAACAATAGAAGGCTCTGCCGCCAGTCTCCCCCCTACATCAACCACATGTAGCACTCGTTTGGCTTCGGCCAACACCCCATCAACCACGGCTAGCAATCGTTTGTCTTCGCCCACCGAAACACTGGCTTTACTGCCCCTCCCCCCCCCCTCAACTGCATGTTGAACTCGTTTGGGTTCAACTGCATGTAGAACTCGTTTGGGTTTGTGGAACGATCGAAGGCTCTGCCGCCAGTCTCCCCCCTCCATCAACCACATGTAGCACTCGTTTGGCTTCGCCCAACACCCCATCAACCACGGCTAGCAATCGTTTGTCTTCGCCAACCGAAAGACTGGCTTTACTGCCCCCTCAACTGCATGTAGAACTGGTTTGGGTTTGTGGAACGATAGAAGGCTCTGCCGCCAGACTCCCGCCATCAACCACATGTAGCACTTGTTTGGCTTCGTCCAACAACTGACCTCCTTTTCCGTCCTGCCTCCATCAACCACCGGTAGCAATCGTTTGTCTTCACCAACCGAAAAACTGGCTTTACCACCCTCCCCCTCAACTGCATGTAGAACTGGTTTGGGTTTGTGGAACGATAGACGGCTCTGCCGCCAGTCTCCCCCTCCCTCCCCCATCAACACAGGTGGCACTCGTTTGGCTTCGCCCAACAATTTGCCTCCTTTTCCAGCCTTCCCCCATCAACCGCGGGTAGCAATCGTTTGTTTTCGCCAACCAAAAAACTGGCTTTACCACCCTCACCCACAAACTGCGTGTAGCATTCGTATGACGTCGCCAACCTGAGAGACCGACTTTGCCGGCCTTCCTCCATCACTTCATGTAGCATTCGTTTGGCTATGCCAAACGAACGACTGGCTTTGCTAGCCTTCCTCGAATAACCATCATCCACAGCATTCTACGTGGGTCCCACAATGAACTGCCGGGATGAGAGTCTATGCGACGCAATACGCAACCACTCATGTGTACTACAGCGATAGGTTGAATGTAGGCTTGAAGGATGTAATACACAACCACTATGTAGGTTTCACAACAATGGGTTAAATGTACGTTTAAAATGAAAAGCGTAATACACATCACAGCAATATCCGAAGAATCTTGAGCACCCACTCACTTTCACAAAGTACTTCTTGGTTGTCTCTGAGCTTCGCACATGTTTTACGCGTCGATTCTGAAGTCCCGCGCACTTTCCGTGTCGTTTCACGCGATGGATCGGAAGCCCCGCGCACTTTCACAAAGTACTTCTTGGTTGTCTCTGAGCTTCGCACATGTTTTACGCGTTGATTCCGAAGTCTCGCGCACTTTCAGTGTCGTTTTACGCGATGGACCCGAAGCCCCACCCACTTCTACAAAGTACTTTTTGGTTGTCCCTGGGCCCCGCACATGTTGTACGCGTCGATTCAACAGCAACGATGGTCCCACCATGATCCGTTGCTGACAAAGTTTAAAGGACCCAATATGCAACGTGTAGGATGGTCCCACCACGATCAGACACTCGGTCAGACACACCACCACGCCGATTATAATATGTAAGGACCAGCTGCGCCAGGCGGCTAAGGCCGCCCAGCGCCGCTGGCGAACCGGCTCAGCCGGTTCGGTGGCCGGCTTCGCCGGCCTGTTATAGATAGCCTAGCAAAACGATTTAACAAAAAGTGAGACAACAGTTCTGCTTCTGAAGAACGGTTCTGCTAGAAAGCAACAGGACGAGCCTGGTTTTATTGTAAACATCTCTGCTGTGAATAATAGTTTTCCTGACGACGGTTTGCCGCTGGTGGATAGGCTTCGACAAACGGAAAGCCGACCTGGCCTGCCTTCCTATATCAGCAATAAGGAGCAATGGTTTGGTTTCTCCGAACGACAAACCGGCTTTGCCGCCCGCCCCTCCCCCTCCATCAAACTCGGGTAGCAATGGTTTGGCTCCGCCAACCAAAAGACTGGCTTCGCCGCCCTTCCCCACCAAGTGCGTGTAACATTCGCTTGGCTGCTCCGGACGGTAGGCTTGTTTTAACGCCGGCTTCCACCCCCTTCGAACCACATGTAGCATTCGTTTGGCTTCGCCCAACAATGAACCTCCTTTGCCGGCCTTCCCTCCTCAAACACGGGTAGCAATCGTTTGCCTTAGCCAACCGAAGAACTTGGGTCGCCGCCCTCCCCCACAAACCGCGCGTAGAATTCGCTTGGCTTCGCTCAACGATAGACCGACCCAGCCGGCCTTCCTCCATCAGCAATTTGTGGCATTGGTTTGGCTTCGTAATCCGAGAGACTAGCTTTGCCGCCCCCGCCCCAGTCATTCGCATGTAGCACTCGGTTGGCTCCACCCAACAATGGACCTCCTTTGCCGGCCTTCCCCACCAAACACGGGTAGCAATCTTTTGTCTTAGGGAACCGAAAGACTGGCTTTGCCGTCCCGCCCCCCATCAACCACATGTAGCACTCGTTTGGCTTCGCCCCACAATGGACCTCCCTGACCGGCCTTTCCCCATCAACCACGCCACGGGAAGCAATCGTTTGTCTTCGCCAACCAAAAGACTGGTTTTTCCGCCCTTCCCGTCAGAACGCGTGTAGAATTCGTTTGGCTTCGCCGAACGTTAGGCCGGCTTTGCCAACCCTCACCCAGCGATCGTGTGTAGCATTAGTAGGGCTTCGCCAAACGGTGAGCTCGCTACTTCGGTCTGTCTCCATTACCCACGCGTAGCATTAGTTTGGCTGCTCCGGACGCTAAGCCGCCGGTCTCCCACCATCAGCCACATGTAGCACTCGTTTGGCTTCGCCCAACAATCGACTTTCTTTGCCGGCCTTCCCCCACCAACCACGGGTAGCAATGGTTTGTCTTCGCCAACCGAAAGACTGGCTTTGCCACCCTTCCTGACAAAGCGCGTGTTGATTTCGTTCGGCTTCGTCGAAGGGCGAGCCGGCTACCTCGGCCTTTCTTCATTACCCACGCGTAGCATTCGTTTGGCTGCTCCGAACGACAGGCCTGCTTAGCCGCCGGATTCTCCCCAACAACCACGGTTAGCAATCGTTTGCCTTCGCCAACCGAAAGACTGGTTTTGCCGCACCCGTCACACCCCCCCCCCCCATCAACCACATGTAGCACTTGTTTGGATCGCCCAACAATTGAACTGCTTTGCCGGCCTTCCCCCACCAACCACGGGTAGCAATCATTTGGCTTAGCCAACCGAAAGACTGCCATGTAAAATGTACGTTTAAAATGAAAAGCGTAATACACAGCACAACAATGTCCGAAGAACCTTGAGCACCCACTCACTTTCACAAAGTACTTCTTGGTTGTCCCTGAGCCCCTCACATGTTGTACGCATCGATTCCAGAGTCGCGCGCACTTTCAGTGTCGTTTTGCGCGATGGACCCGAAGCCCCGCCCACTTTCATAAAGTGTTTCTTGGTTGTCCCTGAACCCCACTCATATTGTACGCGTCGATTCCGCTGTCCCGCGCACTTTTCGTGTCGTTTTACGCGATGGGCCCGAAGCCCTGCCCACTTTCACTAAGTACTTCTTGGTTGTCCCTGGGCCCCGCACATGTTGTAAGCGTGGATTGAACAGCTACGATGGTCCCACCATGATCCGTTACTAACAAAGTTTAAAGGACCCAATAGGCGACATCTAGGATGATCCCACCACGATTTTAATGGTGTGCGCGCTCCTCCTGAGCCTCACTCATATTCCGCCACCTTCTCGGTGTACTGAAACAATGAAGTGCTCTGAGTGATAGGGTTGAAAATTGCGGGAAATTTGAAACCCGGTCAGACAGACGTCGGTCAGACATCGGTCACACGTGCCAGACACTCGGTCAGACACACCACCACGCCGATTGTTATATGTAAGGGTGCCCTTAATAAATTTTGGCGCCAATGATCCTAGGTGTGGGTCGACCATCGAGGTCGAATGATTGGTTCACCATATGGAATACGGTATGTGTGGAAAGATCACAAGTATACTTTAAGTGTCTTATTTATTGTGTTTCAAAGCTAATATTTTTTAAAAAAGCTTAGGTTGTGTCAATAGGAAAACAAAACGCTGGTATCGAGATCGTATTTATACGTTATGTGAGTAAATGTTTAAAAGTGCGAATTCTTTCCAAAAAACCTTTTTTATGACTGCAAGTTCTAGCTATTTTGAGCACTTCTTTATAAATCGTAGCTTTTTTAATTTGCCCTGATATGCATGAATTAAATTGAGGGAGTCTAATAATGTCGAAATTATAGTCGTCTGTTTTAAATCCTTACATATAACAATCGGCGTGGTGGTGTGTCTGACCGAGTGTCTGGCACGTCTGACCGATGTCTGACCGACGTCTGTCTGACCGGGTTTCAAATTTCCCGCAGTATTCAACCATATCACTCAGAGCACTTCATTGTTTCAGTACACCGAGAAGGTGGCGGAATATGAGTGGGGCTTAGGAGGAGCGCGCACATCATCAAGATCGTGGTCCATCCAAGATGTTGCCTATTGGGTCCTTTAAACTTTGTTAGTAACGGATCATGGTGGGACCATCGTAGCTGTTGAATCCACGCGTACAACATGTGCAGGGCCCAGGGACAACCAAAAGGTACTTAGTGAAAGTGGGCGGGGCTTCGGGTCCATCGCGTAAAACGACACTGAAAGTGCGCGCGACTCTGGAATCGATGCGTACAACATGTGAGGGGCTCAGGGCTGGTAGTAAACCCCCCATTGTCGTGACGACAATTGTCATGACATGTCACGACATGTCGCGACAAAAAGGCGCGAGCTATGGGTTCGTACCGTATCCTACAACACATGGCTCGTGACTGTCAGGAGTTTGTTGTCACGAAAATTACGATCACGAGCTGTAACAAGTGCCGCGTTGTCATAACATCACGACAACGCGACAGACGGCGTGACACGAAATAGTGCGCGGTTGAGGGAGTGCGCAGATTGCTGCAAGTGTCATGCGCTCGTGTGCAACAATGTCATGACAACATTTAGGCGTAGAATTGGGAAAAGGGTGTGCGGCGCCTGTCAATACAATGCAAATTACGCACCTTTCGCTGTTTTTTGACCTTTGTGTGGCAATGATAACAATGCAAAACATTGCATTGTTCGGTATCGATCAAATTCCCCGTAAAACATGGCATCCCGTCGCCTTCCGCTGACGAATGTGAGGTGAGAAGGCTTGTTATTTTGATTTTCTTCTCTATATTTTTGTAGGTAAATGTTCTAGTTTAGCCACTTATGAAGGTTTCAAATAATACAATCATTTTACATGCGTTCAGAACATTTTGATGTCAGTTGAACATTTTTGCTGTTGATTCCGAATCTCCGTTCCTAAATATTACATTTTTTTTGGAGAAAAAAAATTTATAGTTTATTTTTGATTCCAACTTGTGAGGTTGATTTGTATGAGACTGTGCGAATTTTTTTCAGTTTCATAATTTTTATGTGGCAAAAACAGCTGACTGCAGCAATATTCCTCCGCTGTATTTATTTATTGCCCCTTTTGGCATTAATAATAAGAATTCTTTGAATAAAAATGGTGTCAATACTCATATGTAAGATTATTATTCGTGGATGAGGTTTGTTAAATTCCGAAAGGGGTTTTCTTATTGATTCATTTTTTTTTCGTTTGCAAATTTTTTGCTCTACATATGTTTTGCGTTCTGGGATGAAAGTCTTTTCAAGTTACCAACTTGTTGTCATATCACATTTTTTCAACTTTTTGTCATATCACATGTGCATGTCATATCACATGGCAGTTCAAAAACCAAAAAAAAAACTTCAAAACGAGAACGAAAATAGAACCTTTTTCCAAACCAGGTTAATCCCTGCCCATAGCCACCAAACTCTCGAAATTATTATTAAAATCATTTTTCATGAAAAGGAGATTTTTTACGCAGGAAGGGAATAATTTAGATTATTATAGCGACTAAATACAGCTACAGTCAGCAGTCTCCGTCTTCCGGAAAGCTTAAAACTGAAAACAACGCCTTCGAAGTTTTGGGAGAAAATCTGTCTCAGCCTTTGAATCCAAAATCAAACTGGGAAAAATTCTTTTTGAAAAGAAAAGAAAAAAGTTCATATTGAAAACTCATATTCAAAACTAGAAGTCAAATTCTGAGGCAAAATCAAGATGTCACTAACCTGCATGTATTTACTGTAATCTTTAAAACCACAATAAGTGAGAACATCAGAACATTTACCAATGAGAATATGGAAAAGACAAAACAAACAAGCCACTCGAATGAGCGGAACAGTGATTTGATAGAATAAAAAAAAACTGAAGAAAAGCATTCATGGTAAATTAAAAAATCTTTCGAAAGTATGGGTTGTTAAATAACGGGAAAAGTTCTCAAAGCAGTGCATTATAATAGTGGAAATTGCTTCAAATGTTGATACCACAACTTTGTGGATTAATCAATGGTCTCCAATAATTGGGTTCTATGGTAGGTATAACGCAGTGATCGACTTGGCCGACCATCATAGCACCCGATTAGGTGGTCGGCGTAGTGCACTGTTGGAGCAGTTGGTGTGCGCGTCGTTATGAGACGTGTGCCCGGGGTACCGTTCTCGCTTAAAGGCACAGTACACCCTCAGATATGAATTTCGAGATTTTCATGTAATTGTGTAGAAGACCCCTCCTGTATAACACGTGCCAAATGCCAGATCTCATTCCCTCCAAATAAGCGAGATATAAGCGACCACCACAGGCCCGACCCCCTTCGCTCACCACCACAGGCCCGACCCCCTAACAAATTTTCGAACTCGATAACGGCTCGATGGATTGATGAATTCCAACAAGTCGTCGTTCTTCAGTCCATTACCGGACTGTCTCCTTATCCTGACTTTCTCTCACGCAACGATTGCGAATGAAGAGAAATACAGGCCTGAGACAACTCGTCCACCAAATTTTTACCCTCAGAATCTAGGCTTCTTTGAAGAGCCATAACTCTGTTCAAAGAGGGTCTTGGACGATTTCAGAGATATCAATGTGATAAGCGTGTTACTCTCTCCTAGATAAGCATGAAATCTAAAAATTGATTTTCTGGGTGTCCTGTGCCTTTAATGGCGTAGTTTTTGCAAGCAACTGCTCGTGTTCCACCACTTCATGGTGTCGAGTGGCAGAGCTGCTAAGACCAAGATGGAGCAGTAGGCGTGCGCGCCGTTATTAGGCGAGCGTCCCGAGTTCATATCCTGTATAGGATGGAGGTTTTTGTGCCAAAGGATGCGACCCTTCGTGACAAACGCGAGGCAAACACACGACATCGGTATTCGTTGTCATTTCTTGTCACGAGATATTCCTCGTATTGTTGTGACAACGCGAGGGGGTTTACTACCAGCCCAGGGAAAACCAAGAAGTACTTTGTGAAAGTGTGTGAGTGCTCAAGATTTTTTGGACATTGTTGTGCTGTGTATTGCGCTTTTCATTTTAAACGTACATTTTACATGGCAGTCTTTCGGTTGGCAAAGACAAGTGATTGCTACCCGTGGTTGGTGGGGAGAATCCGGCGGCTAAGCAGGCCTACCGTCCGGAGCAGCCAAACGAATGCTACGCGTGGGTAATGAAGAAAGGCCGAGGTAGCCGGCTCACCGTTCGACGAAGCCAAACGAATCCAACACGCGCTTTGTCGGGAAGGGCGGCAAAGCCAGTTTTTCGGTTGGCGAAGACAAACGATTGCTACCCGTTGTTGGTGAGTGAAGGCCGGCAAAGGAATTCCATAGTTGAGCGAAGCCAAACGAGTGCTGCCTGTGGTTAATGGGGGAGATCGACGGCTTAGCGGGACTACCGTCCGGAGTAGCCAAACGAATGCTACGCCTGGGTAATGGAGACAGGCCGAAGTAGCGAGCTCACCATTCGGCGAAGCCATATGAATGCTCTACACACGATCGGTGGAGGAGGGCGGCGAAGCCGGTCTATCGTCCGGCAAAGCCAAACAAATTCTACACGCGTTTTGTCGGGAAGGGCGGCAAAGCCAGTCTTTCGGTTCGCGAAGACAAACGATTGCTTTATGTGGTTGGTGGGGAAAGGCTGGCAAAGGAAGTCCATTGATGGGCGAAGCCAAACGAGAAGCTACATGTGGCTGATGGTGGGAGACCGGCGGCTTAGCGGGCCTACCATCCGGAGCAGCCAAACTAATGCTACGCGTGGGTAATGGAGACAGACCGAAGTAGCGAGCTCACCGTCTGGCGAAGCTACAAACGATCGTTGGAGGAGGGCGGCGAAGCCGGTCTATCGTCCGGCGAAGCCAAACGAATTCTACACGCGTTTTATCGGGAAGGGTGGCAAGCCAGTCTTTCGGTTGGCGAAGACAAACGAATGCTACCAGTGGTTGGTGGGGAAAGGCCGGCAAAGGAAGTCCATTGATGGGCGAATCCAAACGAGTGCTACATGTGGCTGATGGTGGGAGACCGGCGGCTTAGCGGGCCTACCATCCGGAGCAGCCAAACTAATGCTAACGCGTGGGTAATGGAGACAGACCGAAGTAGCGAGCTCACCGTTCGGCGAAGCCATACTAATGCTACACACGATCGGTGGGGGAGGGTTGGCAAAGCCGGCCTGTCGTTCGGCGAAGCCGAACGAATTTTACACGCGTTTTGTCGGGAAGGGCGGAAAAACCAGTCTTTCGGTTGGCGAAGACAAACGATTGCTACCCGTGGCGTGGTTGATGGGGAAAGGCCGGCCAATGAGGTCCATTGTGGGGCGAAGCCAAACGAGTGCTACATGTGGTTGATGGGGGGGGGGGCAAAGCCAGTCTTTCGGTTGGCTAAGACAAACGTTTGCTACCCGTGGTTGGTGGGGAAGGCCGGCAAAGGAGGTCCATTGTTGGATGGAGCCAAACGAGTGCTACATGCGAATGATTGGGCAGGGGCGGCAAAGCCAGTCTCTCGGATTACGAAGCCAAACCAATGCCGCAAATTGCTGATGGAGGAAGGCTGGCGGAGTCGGTCTATCGTTGGGCGAAGCCAAACAAATTCTACGCGCGGTTTGTGGGGAGGGCGGCAAGGGCAGTATTTCGGTTGGTAAAGGCAAACGATTGCTACCCGTGGTTGGTGAAGGAAGGCCGGCAAAGGAGGTCGATTGTTGGGCGAAGCCAAACGAATGCTACATGTGGTTTGTGGGGGGGGAAGCCGGCGCTAGAACGAGTCTACAGTCCGGAGCAGCCAAACGAATGCTACACGCGCTTGGTGGGGAAGGGCGGCGAAGCCAGTCTTTTGGTTGGCGGAGCCAAACGATTGCTGCCCAAGTTTGATGGGGGGGGGGGGGAGCGGGCGGCAAAGCCGGTTTGTCGTTCGGAGAAGCCAAACCAACCAGACAGTACCGCCGGCTGAGGGGGCAGGCAATACCGGCCGGCTAAACATTGTACCCGGGCAAGCCCCGGTATTCACTTCCCCCTCAGCCGGTAAATGGAGGCCCGCTCACCCGGTATTAGTTGCTTACCATGTGATATCGATTTGCAGGAGCAGATAAAGCCCTAACAGGGTCTCTCTTCCTAATCCTCTGCAAGTTTGAGGCTTGCGCTTCATCCCTGAGGCCGCAAGACTTCCCTTGCTTCAAAATTCATGAACTGACCCGCTGTCACGCCCCACGGTCACAACGAATCGTAGGGGGAGAGGGGTCAATAATCCAAATCGTTTGGCTGACCACCGATTCGAATGCCATCACCCGAATCAGCTCGAAGTCCATTTCGCCCGCGCCGTACATGAGCCTGGTTCGCTTCAGTGTCTGCCCGATCAACCGGTGATATGCTCCGCCATTGATTAAAGTCTGCCCGCTCAGCCCGTAAAGCCATGCCCCTCAGCCGGGAAAACGCATGCCCGCCTGCTCAGCCGGTAAGACGCTCCGCCCCCAAAATAAGCCTGCCCGCTCAGCCGGCGACCTTACTTCTCCGCCCGCTCAGCCGGTGTTATTATCTGAGCAGTGCTCCTTATTGCTGATATAGAAAGGCAGGCCAAGTCGGCTTTCCGTTTGTCGAAGCCTATCCACCAGCGGCAAACCGGCGTCAGGAAAACTATTATTTACAGCAGGGATGTTTTGAATAAAACCAGGCTCATCCTGTTGCTTTCTAGCAGAACCGTTCTTCAGAAGCAGAACTCTTGTCTCACTTTTTGTTAAATCGTTTTGCTAGGCTATCTATAAATGTCCGGCGAAGCCGGCCACCGAACCGGTGGAGCCGGTTCGCCAGCGTCGCTGGGCGGCGTTAGCCGCCTGGCGCAGCTGGTATTATACATTTTCGTATAAATTTTATTATCTATGATATTGATTTCCAAGTCTAAATAGCAGCAATATGTGATATTCGCATGTGTTTTATCTATTTTTAAAACATTATTATTAACTTGTTCTAGTACTTTCGTAATGAAGTTTTCATTTTTATTATGTATTATTAATATAACATCCATGTATTGGAAAGGTACCATATACAAACCTATGTTAGCGTTTCTCATATTGAACTTATGCTCTAATAGACTCAATGTCAGATCAGCCAATACTGGGCTCACGTTACTACCTTCTGGTACACCTTGGGTTTGTATGAAGATATTATCACCGAACTTTGTATAACTGTTATGTATAATGTAATCAACTAAATAAATGATGTCGTTAATATCATAATATCTATATTTTTCATTTCTATAATCGTCACAGTAGAAAATAGTTTTCTACCCATTATATGCTATGAACTTTTTATTAGCGTTTTTGAAACAAATATGTAAGATTTCTTTGACGTTTTTTATTACTAAGTCATGTGGAAGATTAGTGAACATACTAGTAAAATCCGCAGAGTACAGGTTTGATGAGCCTCCAATGTCAATTTTACTCAGTTTATCACTGATATTTATGTTGTCTATAGACCAGTAACCTATATTGTTTTTATTATTGGTCTTTATTACGTTTATGTAGTTTTTAAAATGTTTCTTAATGATCGAGAGTAGAGCATTGCTAATATTCTTAAGCTGCTTGTTTTTGCACCAGTTATATATCTGAATTTGATAGGGTTTTTATGCATTTTCGGAATACAGTAGATTCTAGGAAGACTACTTGTTTCTTCTGATCGTAATCCGAGAATTTTACATAAATCATGAGGTTTTTGTATAATAGTTTCTTCATCGTAGCTTTTAAATAATTTATACGTACCAATATTTTCTGTAAAATCAAGTTCATGTTCTCTAAGTTTCATATCAAATTCTTTAATTAAGTTTATGATGTAGAACTTTTTACATATAAGCGAGTAGTTATTAGAGGCTTTGTCTGTAGGAGTAATTACAAAGTCTTTCTGTATTTCTCTAATACTTGGCAGTAAAGCACCCAGATTATCACTATTAAAGTTTTTTTTGAATAAGAGTGGTTTACTATGTAATTTAAATTCCTTTTCAAATATCCGTATATTTCTTTTTTAGCTACAATCTTAAGCTTATATTTGTTCGTTAATTGCGTAGTATAATTAGCTATAGTTCTTTTCCATCCACTTTATAAATATGTTTTTATTAATAGGCTTATTAACCCGGTATTTTGTTCCTTTATTTAGAATATTCAACAGAGATTGGTTTTCAATAACAGTCAAATCACCAGTCACAATATGTGGATAATTTTTATCTAAATATGGTTGTAATCGTTCCTGTTTGCATACACATTCATTTTCTAATATACTGACTATTTCTCTGTTAGTAATTTATTGTAATTTAAAATCTTAGTAGAAACTGGTGGGTCATATTCAAATACAGGTCAATTTTCAATTATTGGTATTTTAGTGTGTTTACTTACTATATTTCTAAACGTCTGTTTATTCAATATTTTATTAATATTGGTATTTTCCACAATATTATGAATACACTGAGTTTTTAAATTCAAAATTTTTTCAGTTCTTTAGTATTGTTTTTTGGAATGTTTTTGAGTTGATATTTACTCAATACGCACATACATAACTGTAAATCTGTATTTAGTGTTTATTGCAGTAATTTGATTATCATTGTAACAAAGTTTAATGAGTTTATTTTTAGTTTTATTTTTCAGGGACATGATATATCTATAAACTTCCATGGAATTATTACACGAGTTTATATTTGAAATATGTTCGGAGGTTGGGTGAGCGATTTTGTTAAGAACCCTACCCTTCTGTGTCTTCCTTCTTATTCTATCCTTAATAATACTCAAGTTAAAGTATGGATGATTGTGCTTATGAAGTAATGGATTAGCTACACCAGATATGTTTCCATAACCTTTTATATTATCATTAAAACCAAATGGGTGTGCTGTCATCAAAAGTGTTGTCCAGAAAAGTTCTTTATTGGATAGTATATCCATGTGAACATTTTCTTTCGTACTGTCTAATATACTTACTCTAATATTTCTATCTATGCATTTATTTCTGAAGTGATTATAAAAGTAGTTGAGTCTATCTCCTTTCTTAATATGATATACTTGTTCACTTATTCTATCTTTAACTTTTCTCTTAGTTAAAGCTACGTATTGTAGATTACATGTTTGACACGTGATGCAATAAATGATATTTGTGGTATTACAGTTAGTTCCCTCACCTATATATGTATTAATTACTAATTTAGTGGTACTAGATTGAATGGTATCGTAATCATCTATTAATCCACATGTTTGGCAAATTTTTCTCTGACACTTTCTAGCTTTATTACTATTACCGAAATCGTCTAGCTTGAACAAATTGGTATTGTTGATCCTGCTTTTTATGAAATTGTTTATTTGTGAAGTAATTAGAGCTTGTAATGTGAGGAGTTTTAGACCAGAGATCTAAGTTTATTGGGGGTCATACCCATAAACAGAGAGGCAGTGAGTTTGGTGGGTTTGCCACCAGGGCTCTGGCCGGCCCTTGATCCTATAGAATGTAGACGTAAAAATAGGTAGGTGAATAGGACTCGCTCTAACGGAAGCGTGGTAATTACTAGACGGCGGTCTGCATAGAGGGCCGTCCGGCCAGTCGGAAAATGAGCAAGCCGGTATATGCGGGCTGTAGTCCAGTGGCTCAATTTGGGAGGTGCACGCAAACTCTCCAGAGTTTGAGTCCCACGAAGGAAGAAATTTCAAAATCTAGCATGTTTACACTAATCAGAAGGGCGATTGATAGACAAAACATCGTGTGGAATGGCGAAATGAGGGAGAACGCTGGCTTTAAGTTCTGACCAAAATTAGGCACAGTAGTCAAGCGATGCAAATCACTCTGGAGTAGGCAGTTAACATAAAGTAAGATAAAGATCTTGACTGGATTTTGAGGGCACGCCATCTCACCGCAGGCAATCCTCAAGAGTCACCCAAAGCACAAAATTAGAAAAAAATTACTCAATGATAAACTTTTTTGCATACAAGTATCTCAAACATCTCGTTATAACAGTATATGTCAATGAAGCGCAGGTTTTCCCAATGTTATCCAAACATATGCCACTGAACAAGCCTCCATTCTAACATGTTATCTGCACTTAAAACTGGGGCCCTTAGTGAACAGACCTCGCTGTCGGGCTCGACCTCTGAGTTTTGGCTGAGGAATAGCCGCGAAATAGCCCACCAGGTTCCGGATCGGCCCCTGGTGGGCTATTTCGCGGCTATTTCTCGGTGAGCATTATTTGGCGTTTATTTCTCTGCTTTTACGCAGCAAGCAGACATCTCGTGGCTATTTCTCGGTCAAAACTCTCAGAGGAGTGGGGTACAAAATGAACCCTTACTTTTTTCTAGCTCCTACTTCTATTTTTTCCTATTCATACTCCTAACAGCAATGTTGCTTCCGAATGTACTCTACAACCAGGGATAAGAATTTCTTTCGGAAATGGAGGGCAAATACACATTAAGCCGGAGCGAAATTCACTCGGTCCTCTGCGGACCTTGCCGAAGCCAAGGGAATTGAGAGCGAGTGGGGGTGCGGTTAATGGAGACGACAGCGCACGCGCTCACACGCACGCGATGAGCACGAGTGAATGTCGCTCTGAAATAAAAAAAAACCAAGCAGAAACAGCGTTTTCAATGTGTGATGCCGTCTTTTAGCATTTCAACTTTTGTCCGCCTTGTTTTACTCTGGCAATTGAGGAAGATTGAAAAATGTTTGAAGTCACGCTAGGAAGTGCCATTATTATGTAGGGTTGGTGGAACTAATAATAGTAAAGCGCTGCAAGTAGTACTATTATTTTGGACAAGGCGGCTCTTCGGGAACGTGACGCCTGTTTTCGTCACTGCAGTGCGACGCTTCAGTTTCGAAAAAACCTTCTCGTCTGGTTTCGATCACTTCTTAAAAGGGTATTGTGATTATTCGGCCATTGCAATTCCTCAAACTTTATCAGCAATTAAAGAACTACATCACATAATAATAATTTAATAGCTAAGAAACTTTACTGTGCGTTCACAAGAACGAAATATGTCAAGGCTGTCTTTAATCATTGTTCGTGAACACGTAATCGTTCAGGCGGTGCTCGTGTCCAGGACGATACCTGCAATCACTAAGTTCATGCTTATCTAAGGTTTCACATTAGATGCTAACCGTACCAGCAGTACGAGAATAAGCTCTATCGAAACACAGCACTTCCAACAGTCTTTCGTGATAATGTTAGTAAACTATACTGCTTGTCGGAGAGAAATTTCCATGACCCGTTGCGAACTTGGGCAGAGAGGGGGGGGGGACGGCAAGGCAGTGCGGGGTGAAAGACACCAAGAGAGCAGCGTGCGCAAGCTCGCGTGCAAGACGAATCGTGAGAATTTCGCTCCGACGTGAAAAGTAACTCCTCCCAATAATATTGCAAGGAGGTCACATTTGCATATGATCTACGAGGAACTGTTTTTGGAGTCGGTGCTCCCTGCCGAAGGCGTAGAGACAGCACGCCGCATGCATAGACACACGCAGGCGCTGAGTACACCGACCCGATGAACCATTCCAGGTTAATCCTACACTCTATTTCGGAACCAAATACACTCAGCCCACCGCACACTTGGGCGAGGACAGGCCAAGAGACACCGCGAATGTATATTCAAGGTGGAGAGAGCAACGTAGGCTCGCACAGGCACGCGACGCGGCCGAGTGGTTTTTGCCCCGGGATACAGTTTAGGTAGCCATCCTCCTGCACGAAATGCAGAGCCCTCAGTCGCACGTGACACGGAGCGCTGGTGAGAAAACTGATCTCCAATTAAAACCATAGATGTGCGCTGTATTCAGTAGAAAGCGAAAGCAAATTAGGGGAGCTCAAAAAAAGTTGCGCTTAGATTAGGGATTTTAGATTTAGCCGCCTAGCGGCGCGGGACCGGTAAGCCTCTAGCAGCGCGCTAGTAGCGCGAATCGGGTACACCCAAGCGACAGTCGACGAAACGCAGTGTCTGTCATGCATATCGATCAAAAATCGATACGTCTATGCATTGACGCAGTCGTGCGTCGCGGAAACTATTAAGGGGGTTTTGAGAGTGCATCCGCGACGCGATTTAATTACTCATATGCGAATCGACGATAGGCGTGCTATCGATAGACGCCCACAGAAAACATTTCATCGCGCCGCGCTGCGATGGAACTCTAGATTAAGCCTGATTAAGTTTGTGGATGTTTTCGTCATTTTCAGCAATCGGACACATTGAAAGAGTACTTTTGAAGCCAAATCGAACTCTTCCTACACCAAGCAGCTCTTCTCCGACTCCGAATCGGCACTTTTCCAGCTCAATTAGATAAAAACAAAACCGCGTAACTTTTAGTGATTTTTCGAGGCATTCATAATACACATACAGTTGAAGCGGAATAGTTGGTCAGTTCGGCTTACTCTGTCAACGACTTGAGCAGGGATAGGTGCTCTCTACACACCGAGGAAGGAGTTGCCTCGATTACGTCGGGACTCGTCCGAGGCCGCGGTTTTCAGAGCTCCGAATATTCGGTTTAAACTAAATTTGGAAATCCAACTTTGTGTTTAAGTTGCATTTATTATGGCCCTTAACCCTCCCGATTTCGGAAGGGGAAGCAAACCTCGGGTTAGTGCTAAGCTTGTTGGGTGTGAAAATGACGGCGTGGACGAGTCCCCGTTGCGACCGGTCGCAAGGCTGCCCAACCCTGCCTGTAGGGGACCGTTTCGCTATCAGGGTTGAGCAGGCCGTTGCCACCGATGACCAAAACTTTACGACCCCCCCCTCTTGGTGATCAAAATGTTCACGAACCCCCCCCCCCGGCGATCAAAAAAAATATGACCACGGTTTTTACGAACCCCCTGGGATGGCGAAATGGCCGCGATGCAATACACGGCGCTATACATCAAACTTTGGTCCAAGAATGTCATATTTCGGAGACTTTTCGAGTGGTTTGGAGATAAACCCCGATTTTTCCGAAAATTTCACGACCCCCCTCTCCGAAAAATCCCTATTTTTTGATAAATTTCCCAATTTTTTACGACCCCGTTGCGACCGGTCGCAAGGCTGCCCAACCCTGCCTGTAGGGGACCGCTTCACTTTAGTTCGGTCTCCTACAGGACAAAACAGCTCCTGTGGGAGACCGCGATCGTCGTTTTCTCCTGTAGGAGTCCGCTGCCAGTGTCAGAGCGCTCCGACACTGGCGACTCCTATCGCAGGGGAGACTGGGAGTCCTAGTCTCCCCTGCAACAGGAGTCCTGGTTTTCTCCTTTAGGAGTCCTGTTATTCTCCAGTAGGAGTCCTACTATTCTCCTGTAGGAGACCGGATCCTGTACGGTAGTTTGGAGGGAATTTGAAATCAAGTTTGCAGGAATCCAACCAAACTCGCCTAGTTTTCGGTTTGTTTATTATCGAAGCATTAATTCCAAACTTCCTCGTTGACAATTTTGTCAACGTCGAAAATTAATGTAGGGCATAAAGCCCCAATATCATTCCTCTTTCCTCCCTCACGTATCATGAAGGAGGAAGTCCGGCTCCTACACACCCCAAGCAATCAATGAGAGGGGCGCCTCTGTAAACCTGCATGGGCGAATCGGCTCTCAACCCGATGCACACGCGTATCGTACATCGCGCGGGTTCGATCAATAGTTCAACGTGCGTGTTCCAGGTCAACTACCGGAGCTGTTTTGTCCTGTAGGAGACCCAGTGAAAGCGATGCGACAGCGTGTCCTGTAGGCAGGGTTGAGTAGGCCGTTGCGACCGATGACCAAAACTTTACGACCCCCCTCTTGGTGATCAAAATGTTCACGAACCCCCCCCCGGGGATCAAAAAAAATTTATGACCACGGTTTTTACGAACCCCCCTGGGATGGCGAAATGGCCGCGATGCAATACACGGCGCTATACATCAAACTTTGGTCCGAGAATGTCATATTTCGGAGACTTTTCGAGTGGTTTGGAGATAAACCCCGATTTTTCCGAAAATTTTACGACCCCCCTCCCCGAAAAAATCTCTATTTTTTGAAGAATTTCCCAATTTTTTACGACCCCCGCTGCGACCGGTCTCAAGGCTGCCCAACCCTGCCCGTAGGAGACCGCTGCCAGTGTCGGAGATGCGTCCGAACGGATTGAATAATGTTATCCAGCCCACCCCCCCCCAATCGACTCATTGGCCGTGGGACAGATTTTTCCATTGGAGCAGGCTTTTCGCGCTAGCCTTCCAATCTTCTCAGAAAGTATCAATATCACAATTTCGCAGGATTTCTCTATGGTACGAGCAAATTCCAAGGATAGAATGGCTCAATTCACATATATAACTGGTTTCGATATAGTTTGACTGTATAACAGTGAAATGTATCACTGAAGAACTATAATGAAAACATTCTATTTTATTACGTTTTAGACATCAGTGAAGCATATAATTATGATTATGAATATACTATTCTAGTACTATTTTTGGCGTAGAATCCGATTATCGTCTTCGAAGCTGTCTGAAACCACTCTGAAAAAAGTTATACGCTCTTTTCAAAGCCTACTGGCAAGGTAAGGGTACCCCCATGAATTTTTTTGGGTGTTTTGGAGAAAAATCTCGGATTCGGTATGCAGGGGTAATCTAGGGTGCTGAACACGAATCTGAAGTCCGTTTATCAAAATTCTAAAGTTTACTGAGGGATACGGTAGGTACCATGCGCTTCAGGGAGCAAAATGCACCTCAATAATTCGAAAATCGACAAATGGACATTGAATTCGTGTTCACCGCAACGAATAACCCCCGCATACAAACTTTGAGTCAAATCTGAGACTTTGACCAAACTACCGTATACCCATCGTGATCTACCGAAGTCTGTTTAAAGTCGATAAACGGACGTCAGATTCCTGCTCAGCACTACAAATATCCCCCACAGACACAATTTGAGCCATATCTATCGTAGTACACCGGCAATCGTCAAGAGTCGCGATTTGCCATCAAATTTTCCCCTGCTGGGAAGCTTTGAACGAATCAAGTCGAAAACTTTGGAAAATCAGAAATTAATTCCCAGATTGGTGACCAGCGCCCCAAATAACCCATCTGGGAGGACTTTGAGTCAAATCTGGAAGATTTTTTCGAGTGCTTTCAAAGCCCTCTAATTGGTATAATGACCAAATGTGAGCGATGTGTCTTTTTTTAGAATAATGGCATATGAAGCACAAAATTGGACTTTTATTCAACTTTACTACATCAATATACCGAACCAAAACCAGATCCACATTTTCGTGAAGTTCTTCTACCCTTTAAAATGAATAAATAAATAAAATCAGAAGAAATCTACATAGCAAACATGTGAGTTGAGCCATTCTCTCCTTGAAATTTGCTCGCACGATAGAGAAATCCTGCGAAATTGTGATATTGATACTTTCTGAGATTGGAAGGCTAGCGCGAAAAGCCTGCTCCAATGCAAAAATCTGTCTCACGGCCAATGAGTCGATTGAGGGGTGGGCTGGATAGCATTATTCGAACGGATTGAGCCCAAAAACAACAGGAAATGACAAAAATTGAAAAAAAAAACAGCAGAATGTAGCAAATGAAATACCATTCTCCGTAATCGTATCCGAATCCACAATGAACAGCAGCTCCTTTGCCAATGGAGACCGACTGCGCTAAATAATTTACTATTACACATCAACAATGAATACTACCGAAATATCGACGAGAGTTGAAACCGCTATACAGTCGATAATTGATAACATTACACGACAAGGAACTGATGAGCATTCTTCCTATCAAAGAACGAAAATATAGGACTCCAGAAAACACCGGATTACCTACACGATTCTAGAAATATGCAGTTCACATCAGGATTTTTTCGTACACATTCGGAAAAATCCACGGATTTCGGCAAAGATGGTGAGGGAGAAATGCTTGGATAGGAAATCTAATGCTCCGAAGGATGTAATTTTGACAGTTAAAACACACGTGCAGGGGCGAAGGCAAAAACACTCCTGCCGTCGATATTGATATTTCCCCGCACCGCCCGTGGGACATCGACTTTGCGCCAGCGTGTCGGACACTGACGCGTCTTCGAAACACGCTGACGCATTCCACGGTTTCCGAGAGAGAGACGGGGAACTCGCAGTTGGTGGGTTAGAATAAAAAGTGCTCGAGAGAACTTTTTACGCTAACCCGCCATGTCCGTCTGGCACACTCCACTACAGGGGTAGTGTCTCACCGTTGGCCTGCCGAGTGCGCCGATTAATTGGCGAGCATTAATGTTCGCGGTTGAGGGTTTCGAGGGGGACAACCTAAGTAGTTAGAGTGTGATAACATCGATGATTATCTTAAAGATTTTTACCATGGCTTAAATGGACCTTGAACATCGATACTACAATTTTAGCCAAATTTAGTAACCTCGTAGTTAACATCGATGTTATCAGTGTTGGGTAACGTCGAAGTTTGGGAAGTTTACTACCACCCCAGGGGTGTGCGGCAAAGAAAATGTCGGAAAACGGCAACGGCAACGACAAACCCCAAAAATGACCGGAAACGGCAATCGGCAATTGCCGCACACCTCTGGTTCCGACGCAAGTTGCATCGCCCTTTGCGGCTTTAATTCCACTCACGATCAATTTGCTTGAATTGAGTGGCGTGACGTGTCGAACGGCAAAAACGGGACAGCTCCTCCCTCAGTGTATAGAGAACCCCTCTCCCGCTCGAGCACCCAGGGGCACAGTCTACAATGGAAACTAAGGAGCAGCAGACAAATACCCATGGAATGCCGCGAAAAACACCGAACCGACGCATGAACCCGCGTCGACTACACGAGTTTTACACCAGGTCCGGCAAGTTAAATCAGAATAAAGTGTAACAGAAATCAAAATATTACCTACTTCTGCATTATCAATCGTGCTCAAAGCTCTGCTCTTGTTGATTTACATATTGTCTGTCGTGTGTGATGCGGCTGCTGCTCAACACTCCAAACCTCTACCTTAAACATACCAACTATTTGTGAAGACATGCTCAATGCGATGTGGCTTTTTGTTTGAACTCTGGCCACTTTCTGTAGCTGGTCAGAGGTTAGTGACTTACGAAGGTACATAGATACTAGGTATCTTAACAGGGGTTCAGACCCTTACAAGTTAAAGGGTTGGACAAGAAAACCAGAACAGGATAAACAATAGGACATAGCTGAATTGTGGTGGGAGGCAATATGTCTTCACTCGTATAATTGCTACTAGGAACGACCAATGCTGGTTTTATAGATATGAGATTCTAAGTGGACCAAAAATGCTCAAATTATTCTACTATTGCCCTAATCTGGTCTACGCACACTTGAATTAAACCCTTCACAACCCGAAAAGTGTTTCACATGAAAAGTTGGAGACTAGAGGATTGAACACAAAGTAATCGGCGTAATGATTTCTGAGGGTTTCCTTTACGTATTTCAGAATGCTTTCTTCACAAACCTCTGCTAAGATGGGTGAGTAAACGACGGAAAATTCCTCGCTAAAATCAACTTCTCGCGGGGGGGGGTAGTGTCTGTTGAGCTGTATCACACATGCGGATGTTTTCGACACGGATATTCGCGGTCGACTTTTTGAACATGTTCTAGTGGAATCGACCATTTGCAAACTACACTCAAGAGCGAATCAAAACGGTCAGTGCGATCCGTACCGGCTGTATCTGAGATTTGAGTCGACCAAAATATCGGATTCGGCGGTGTTTATGAGCGCAGGGTTGTGCCCTGTCACAACATTAGAGCAAGTTGAGTGTAGTATAAAACACAAGAACGCTCGTATCGATCAAAAGAAACACAGGGCTACCGTAATATTGCGCGTGAAATAATTAGCACCTGCGCCTCGAACACAGACTTTGTCATTTGTCCCACGGTAGGAAGGATTTTCTGGCTAGCGTTTGGCTGCAATTATCCGTTAAAGAGGCAGTCGCACTTGTTCTGTTAAGCAGACGCATTTGCAACCCGTAGGAGTCCGCAGAGTTCAAGTCGCGGCGTTGCTCGCAGCGACGAACAGCGCTGGATGATGCAATATTGATCGACGTAGCGTGAATGGCGACGAGGGGGCACCGCAGAGTATAGATGTGCCATTCGAATACCGAATACTCGAATATCTCACCTTTTCTCTTCGATGTCAGAATGTTCCCGAATTAATTTTGGTTTTTAGCTATAATCTACTAAGAGTCTTCCAATCATTAATGAGAGAGCAGGATTTCGGCCCTCCACAGTATTGATCCGACATTCATTCGAAACTATTCGATATTCGAATAAAAATGCAATTGACGGATAGTTGCAGGTTTATGAAAGAATGGAAGCCAGCTTTCAAATCAATTTTTGGGAACAAGCCCCTAAAGCAATGCTGGGAAACTAAGGCTGTTCAATTACATTTTGATATTGGCGCACAAATCTAAATTTTTCGAGTATTCGGAGGGCACAACTGTTCTGACGCCGTGATGGCCTTGCGTCACTGCCAGCGAGCGGCAACCGACGCCGCGACGATAATGTTCGAGAACATTTTTGCCGCCGCGTCAAGCCTGACGCTCGGCGATCCCACTCTGATCGTTGCAACTCTGCGGTGCTTCTTTCTCCCTGTCGAATCACTGATGGCTAATTCTACAGTGCGGTCGTCTGCCAAGGGTAAAAAGGCGGTGGCGGGCGCCGGCCGCCGCCGTTTTTGTGCGGCGTCCAATTCAGGAACGATTTACCGCGTTCAACGACTTCCCCGGTTAATTCTGTTTCTGTGGCACTTTTGAGGCAGCCCTGCGATTCTGCCGAAGAAGTTTGAAGGAATTTCGAAAAGTTTGAAATTTTTTTTCAAAAAAGTGAACTGGAAGGGTGGCGAGTCTTCAGAAGCTCATAAACATTCTCAAAACAACGGCTTATGGCCAGAGAAAATTGAAAGTGATACAAAACGTGCAGTATACCGTGTATAAAACATTTTGTCAGAAAACTGCGAGCTGGAAAGGAAATACTTTAGATGAAAATTACAATACAGCACTGCATAGCCCGATTGAAATCAATCTTCGGCTCAGACAGGCCGATGCTGGCTGAAATGTTGAAATGATGATTCAAATGATTTATATGCTCAACCCCGAAAACATCGAAAAATTTTCTGGTCGAAGGGACTTTTTTGAAAAATTTTAAAATATGGTGTTTTTTTTTCGGAAATTCAATGTCTATTTAAAGACCCTAACAAATTTACATTTTTGTTTTGATTGATCTTTTCTTCAGAGCTGGGTATGTGGCACCACTGGTGAGTTATCTGGTCATTTTTGATATCTGTTTTCCAATTTATCTTTTACTCAAAATTTTTCCGCGAGACGTGACCAGTTTTTATGAGGTCCTCGAGTGTATAGCTCCTATAAAAAAAGATTTTCCGAAGCTATTACCTATGAAAAAGTTCATGTGGGCATCAGTTGAATTTAGCAGTATATTATAAACACGAAAACGAGAAAATATGTTTTTTTTTTAATTTCGCCTCATTCGTTTTTTTTCTGTTGGGTTTCAGCATTTCTTATAAAGCTCCACTGTGCAATGCAGCGACAATAACTCAACTTTCTAATGAGAGTACACATTTCTACATTATGAATTAGTTTGAGACGAAATTATAGAAAAATGGGTGAGAAATTTGCTTTCAAAAAGTGCTTTCCGATCACTTTAGTGGCATTTCTTTCGTATCCAGGTTTATGTGGATTTATGAGAAGAAATGGGTCATGATACTCCAGTAAGTATTTATTTTTTTCAATGAACATTTCTAAAACCCATGTAGAAGTTTTCATAAAAAACGATTCAACTCCGGTTTTGCAAAAAATAATGATATCAAAAGTTCAATATTTGCACCGACGTCAAACAATTTGCATTTGAGCTTTACTAACGCGCTTGTCACATATGAAAGAGAAAAAGGGTTGCGATTGAACCTCACAGTAAGGGCAAGAATACCTAAGTGGTCATGAAAAAACAGAAACCAAACTCAGCTGATCATGCTCAAAACTATTTTTCTCAGAGTATATTGATCCCAAATCAGACCATATCGTGATAATGAAGCGAAACGCTCACACACAGAATACTAATGAGCTAAGCCTCTGAATAGGCGTCAAAGAAAATCTCAAACGTAGATGCGATAATATTCGATTTTTTCGTTGATGGAATTCTGGGCTCAGGGTCCGACCTGGGCTCACTATTGACAGATGACTGTCAACAGAGTGAAATCGACGAAATTCGTGCTCGCTTACATAAACACCCAAATAACATTCATGTTTGCAGACAAAACCCATACGCCAAATTTTGTTCGAAATGTGATTCGGAGAAGGAAGATATGAGCAGAAAACGACCAGCGTTTTCATAGAAAACAAAATTGGAAGAAATATGAATCCGCTGATCCAGCAACGATTCTTTCACGCTAGTGTACAGATGCGAACATGTAGGTTGTGGCAAATATCATAGCTCCTCTGAATATGCCCTAGATTCCTGCTGGCATCGATATGCCCTCGACCGGGTAATTACGGACTTCAAACCTCCAGTTGGAAGTGTCAGGGCGCTACAACCCGATGCCAGGAGGAATCTAGGGCACATTTGGAAGAGCTATGATATTTGCCACAACCTACATGTTCGCATCTGTACACTAGCGTGAAAGAATCGTTGCTGGATCAGCGGATTCATATTTCTTCCAATTTTGTTTCCTATGAAAACGCTGGTCGTTTTCTGCTCATATCTTCCTTCTCCGAATCACATTTCGAACAAAATTTGGCGTATGGGTTTTGCCTGCATACATGAATGTTATTTGGGTGTTTATGTAAGCGAGCACGAATTTCATCGATTTCACTCTGTTGACAGTCATCTGTCAATAGTGAGCCCAGGTCGGACCCTGAGCCCAGAATTCCATTAACGAAAAAATCGAATATTATCGCATCTACGTTTAAGGCGCTATTCATACTACTCAACGCCAGCGCGGCACGCGCGTGCCGCGCTAGCGTGGCGTTGGAGTATGAATACTTTCTACGCGCGTGACGCGCGTGCCGCGCTTGCGGAGACTATGAATACTCCAGCGGCGACGCCATGGCGGAGCGGGCGGAGCGTCGCGGTACAAAGTTTCATATGAAGCATCCCTTTCTACTTCTTTTTCTCTTGTTTCACGATTTTCTTCTTTTTCTCTCATTTCACGAATCTCATTGAACAAATATTACAACGTCGAATTCCTATCTCCGACACCAATAGATGACGCCGGAAACCAAAACAGAAAATTCAATGAAGTACCTACTGAATCTGTCTGATTGTTGCTTTTGCTTCTGGCTTGTTTTCATCCTGCTTCACGAGTTTTTTTTTGGGCTAAAATCCCATTGTCGATTTCAGCACGTTCCGTGTAGTAGACATTTTTTGTACACCATAAATGATGCCAAAAACAGAAAATTCACCCAATTTTTCACTCAATCAGTTTAGGCAGTTATTTTGCCTCCGATAACTAGGGCAAAACCTTAGTTTCTGATTTCCATGCTTCATTTTGTTTTCAAAAGCTTTGGATATCTATCGCAGTGCTACCACAGCTGGGGGGGGGGTCACAGTCCACCATCGAAATTGAAATTTGCAGCCACTCACGTGTTTATGAAAATCGAATTCAAATTTCGCGCGTAGACACGTGATTGGTTGCTGGAAATATGGCGCGGAAAAATGGGCGTGGCCAATTTCGATGGCCGACTGCCCTCTAATGCTATTTACTTCTTGGTGATTTCTATTCCATTTCACTAATTTCATTGAACAGATATCCAGCCCTCAATTACAGCGCTTTCTGTGTAGTAGATACGTCTCACAATCAGACACCAATAGGTGACGCCCGAAACCAAAGCAGAAAATTCATTAAAGTACCTACTGTATCTGTCTGATTATTGCTTTTGCTTCTTGCTTGTTTTTATTCAGCTTCACGATTTTTTGGACGAAAATCCCAATGTCTATTTCAGCACTTTCTGTGTAGTAGACATTTTTGTACACCATAAATGACGCCGAAAACGAAAACAGAAAATTGATTCAGATATCTGCTGAATTTGTCCAGAAAATGATATTGTTTTTACTCATTTCGTCTTAAACTCCGTATATGTGCTGCTTATTTCAATTAAAATTATATTTGTGAAGTCTCTTCAGTTACCGGTTTTTTTCGCGTGGAACTGGGGCTTCGAGCCGATCTGTTGAGTATACGTGATTTAATTTCAGGGCCATGGACCCATTCAAGACAGCCTTAATTCAAGCAGTGGAATACGAAGATTGCGTGTGGAATATAACTTCCCCTAAATATCACAAGACCGAACAGAAACGGGAGTGTTGGGACCGGATCATAACCGAAATGCGGAAGAAGGGTTTTTCTGAATCACGTGAGTTTCCTTTTTTCGTCCAAGATTTTTCTAGATGGTGATTTTTTTTCCAAAAAATTATTTTTTCAGTCTCTACAATGAAAACGGCATGGAAAAATCTGAGGGATTCCTACAAGAAACAAAGGACTACGTCAACCGGTTCAGCGGCCTCCAAACCTTGGGTGTACTTGGACCAAATGCGCTTCATGGAATGCGCCTTCGTTGATAGGTAGATGAAATTAACAAATTATACTTTGAATGTCTATGTTGTCAATTTTCTGTTTTAGGCCGAGGATGACGAACTTTGGTGATGACGAGATTTTGGAAGAATCACAGGATCTGATTGTTGACGTCGACGCAGAAACGGCCAATATTTCTGCATTCGAGGACGACGACGCGAATTCGAGTCAATTGTCGATTTCTCCAGCACCACAGAAGAAACCCAAAAGAGCTTATATCCTCAATAGAGGTGGTTAAAACTTTCTGCAAAAGCTTAAATATGGTTCACGTGGAGAATTGACATTTCAGGCATTCGAACTATGGAGGAAGCCAGTGACCTACTCAAGAAAAAACTCACCGGGAAAACTGAAACAGACAAATGGGATCGCTTCGGTGGGTTTTCGTGGAAAAATATAACTTGCACCATGTTCTTTCTCTTTCAAGTGCTATATATTACTGTTTAGGGATGATGGTGAGCGCATTTTTGAGGGACTTGGCGGTCGAAAATGATGTCTCGGCGCAATTCAAACTGGGCGCAATTTCTGCGATTCTATTCCAGAATGCTGGAGTTGTCGTTGATGACGGCACAGGAGAGCATTAGGTTGATTTTTTTGATTACACATTGTTCATGTCACATGTTTCCCTTCCCCTTCGATCGTAGCGGCGAAGTTGATGGCAGGTTTCGTTGAATTGTTGCCATCCAGCATTCAGAAAGTTTGAGCTTGTTATCACCGATCATAGATTGCTCAATGCGAGGCGATCGGAAATATGTGAACATTTTCACGATTGTTTTGTTGCATGTCGATACGGTTCAGAACTGGTATGCAATACGGATGGTGGTTATTTGTTTTATTTCGAATTCTGCAAAGTTTTATTATACTGATTCCAACAGTGCAATAAATCATGGAAGGTTGCCATATCATGTTCGAGAGCGTCGAGTAGATTGAAAGTACAGTCGTAAGGTTTCTTTTGCCTGCACTGCGTACTCCTGCCAGGCCTGCCGGGCTCCACGTCGACAAAAACCGTCTCCTGAGCGGCAGAAAGATACCGCTCAACTCCCTCAAGAGAATTTTCGCGGACGCACAGGATGTTGTGTATAGTCTGAAACAAGGTAAAACTCAAAAACAAACTGGGCAGGTGTAGCAGTACTCGCAGTTGACCCACCATCAGGCTAACTACTAGTTTTGTGGCCATTAGGGGATTGCATGTGATGGGACCTCTCAAAATACGGAACCGGCTAGCGAGAATTCCAAATGTGGATTCGATGAGCCTTCTAGCTCTGAATATATAAAGATTCTTTGGTAGACGCGATACTAGAAAGATTTTTGGTAGAAGCTAACCCGGAGTGTTTCTTGTTGAACAGCCTCTTCGATGGGTCCGTGTCGAGGCCATCTCTATATGGCCTTATAAAGCGATAACTTTCCCCAAAACCTCCATCTACGAGGATATGGTGCTGCACAGCCCCAAAGCCTCCTAGATTTTTAGCTGGTGGAAAGACGTCATCGTTTTTTCTGAAGAACTCCTGAAATATGGTTTTGCGCTGAATAGAAATAAACTGAATATGTAACTGTAATAGTTAGTATGTGTGACCTCGATTTTCGAGTTCTTTAGTATCCCAGCGTCCCCTTCTCGTCCCGAACTGCCTACGTCAAACGCCACTATTTTGTAATTGGCATCGCAGCACGCAAGCAGAACTATCGAGTGAAATTTTTTATAGTTAAAATACTCGCTCCCGGCTTTTTTAGGCTTCTGAAAGGGACTTGCTTTGAAAATAGGAGCGGAAAGGTGGAATAAATGCGAGAGTACCCACTTGTATGGCAATATGCTTCCCGTCCAGAAAGCCTACGGCCATAGGATATCCGAACCTTTCCTCTGTGAGGCGTGCGGTCTCCTCAAGGGTTTCCCGAGTGATCGGTGGGAAAGCGGTTGAACGCAAGCCTGCGATTGGTTTTTGAACTCGTATCATGTCAGTTCAGCAATTTCTCATATAAACCTACGTTTCAGTATAATGTCTACAACTTCTTGAATTATCGTGTGGACGGTTGAAATTCCACAGCTAAATTCCGCAGATAAGCCCACGCACCCGATGCCATGGCCGATATATCTGAAGAGACGGTGGTCAACATTTCGTAGAAATCGGTTGCTATATGCGGGGTCACCTCAAGTATATGCAAAATTGCTGCATTCCATAGATGGGAGATCGGTGGGTTTCGCAGTGCTGCAAATCGCTTGCAATAACTCTGAACAGTTCTTGAAACTCAGCCGGATAGAGCCTCGTGTACATCATGAAGGACTCAGGATTGAGGCTAGTTAAATACGCGTCGAAGGTCCTGAATTTAGAGTCAAGGAAGGCAGAATAATCTCTTCGCATGTAGTAGCGGCGGACGGGGAGCGAAGTGGACGACATAACAGCGATGGTGCCTTCAATCAACAGAAGTAGACACAAATCGATGTCATCATCATCGCTATCCCATGCTGAATCCTCATTGTGCTCTGTAGTATCAGCGAGAAAATTCGATTCGGCAGGTAGCGTGCGAGACATTTTAGGTGGGGCAATCCTATCGGCTCCTGAAAATTTTGAACTTTGGATGCGCCAATACATATGGTCATTGGTGTATGCCGTAGCGTGCTGCAGTGGCAGTAGTGGTTGCAAAGGTAGAAAAAATTAACCTGGCACCAGACGGGATTTGGAATGTGTCCGCTTAAGGCTAGCATCACCCAATGGAATAAGAATCCGAGAGTTGCCGTCACCTGTACAAAATTATCGTAACGTGCATAATTCTAGCCAACTGGGCTCCTGGTGGCTATCTTCAATGTTCATTTAGATTTCAATGCTTATTATAGAAGCTAATGCCAGCAAACTCATGTGATTTCATGCTCCCACACATCCTAGACCTTGTTCTAAAAAAAATCCATCGTTGAAAACTATTTGTCGATTCCGATGTTTTTTGTACGTTCTGCAGTCCGAGAATTTTTAAATGGGCGTCGTTTATGTTGCTTATTGTGTTGTCGACAACACGTGACACACCTTATTTGACGCCGACTCTTTTTTTCGAAAACGGATGAACGAAACGGACAGGGAAAACTTCGACGACGTTTGTCTTTATTGTATGTCTAGCGAGAAAGAGATCGCGTACCAGCCTCCCCCTTTTTATGCTTATCCCTATTCTAGTCCTTTTTGATGGCATCTCATTCCATCGTTGAAAACTATTCGTTGATTCCGGCTCATGCCGTTTAGACAGGTGGAACAAAATGCACAGCCGTCAAATATATTGTGGCGTGTGCAACTGCACACCATGCTCACACGTTACGCGCAAATATGCAAAAATCGCTCCATCCGTTGAAATGGGTGTTGGGCGAAAAGTTACGTTAACCAGCGGTATTTCGCCTGTAAAAGCATAACAGACTGGTTCGGCGACATTTACAAGAGTTTAGCTTGATTTGGAAGCGAAAACTCCCAGTGGAAGACAGCATAGTCGATCTTATTTCCCTACACAGCCGCTGATGACGTTCACATTTCCAGCCTTGAGTCAATCGTTTTGTTGTGTAGCTTTTAGTTGTACATCTGGGAAGGTTGAAAAGGCAAGGGTGATCGCCGAGTTTCGGCAGCCTTATTTGCACCAAACCTTTTCTATGACGGTTTTTTCTACGTTTTTGTACATGTAGTCACATTTGCTACAGTCGCCAGCTAAAGCATCTAAACATATTTGATGCATATATGGGATCGAGTTCAATAGATTGTTGTCTTATTCCGACTAAAACAAGATTGGCGATAATTATACTGTAAAATATGACACCGATTCAAGATGTTTCCGGCAATATCACGATCAATGAGAGCAATGGTAGCGCTTTACTAATATTTATAGTCAATATCAGAAACAAAAAGAACGCTGCTCTTATTTTTGCGCGATTGTGGACGCTTAGTCTTGGATTTTGAAAGCGTATGAAGAAGAAATATGAGATACCGCAGCGTACTAGCTATTCAAGTGATCTAACAAGGGGAATCCTAGTCATGAAATGTACTTTTCTAGAACCATTTTTGGACGTGGAGTCCGAATATGTCCTTCGCAGCTGCCTAGACTCACTCTGAAAAAGTTATGGGCGTTTTCGAAAGCCTCGCGGCAGGGTAAGGGTACCCCATCACGGATTTTTTGGGTGTTTTGAAAAAAATTTTCGGATTTTGCTCCAAACTTGTATGCAGGGGTAATATAGGGTACTAAACACGATTCTTTGGTCCGTTTGTCGAAATTCTGAGATTTAATGTAGGTTACGGTATGCGCGATGCTACACAGGGGCAAAACATACCTTAATAATCCGAAAATCGACAAATAAACATCAAATTCATATTCAGCACGCCGAATAATCCCGGCGTAGAACGTTTGAATTCTGAGACATTCGTGTTAAACGCTTCTTGAACCCCTTCATTGATATAAATGAACGCTCAGCCAACAATCGGCGCAAGTGGAAAACGCTATTACTCTTTTCAAAGAAACGCTTCTCACAAATGTTTTGTTCTTCATACTTTTCCATCGTGTAAATCAGTTTCGTATTTAGTGATTGTATTTTCTTCTAGTTTTCCTTACTTTGTGCCTTGATCAACTATATCCACGTCCAGCTTTTCATTTTCCATGCTTGCCAGTTTGCTTACCCAATGTAATTCTTTTGAGCTCTCACAATCATTTGATATGGAATCCCGCACTGATATGTCTAGCATAACTTTTTGATTTTTTAGAGATAGGTGACTAAATTTTGTAATAACGCAATCTAATAAAGCATCTTGCAAGCTCGTTGTATTCTGAATCGTAACTGCTAGTACAAAGAAGGTAGAAAAATCCGCCATGAAGAGGAATTGCTGAAAACATGGACTCAATAAAAACAAAAAGCTTATCAAATGTTATGAAGGCGTAAAGTGTATGAACTTCATCAACGGTTGAGTAGGGAAATAGGATGCTGCCGAGATGTCGTACGTTCGTGCCGTGGCAGTGTGGAGGAAAGAAGATCATCTCTGTGCAAACCGACGTCATCCCCTCCACGAAGAGGGTTTTTGTCATGGGAGAGGTGCTGGCCGGCCGCAGCTCTCCTTCGGATTCTCCTGCAAAGGGCCGGCGTGGAGAGGAATCCTGGACCCGCTCAGAAGTACCTATGCGCCGCGTGCGGCAAGGATGTTACCAGGAGACATACCAGCGTCCAGTGCTTCGGATGCCAAAGGTGGGTGCATCTCTCCTGTTCGGGTCTCTGTTCTGTGAGGCATCATAACTCTTCTTTTCGATGTGTTTTGTGCTCCTCACCTACCAACTCTGATTCCTCAAACTCCAATCGCCCCCTTTCCATTGTACATATAAATCTCAACGGCCTTCGTGGCAAGCTTTCTGAGCTATCTCTCTTTGCACGTACTTACCATCCAGACGCGATCATGGTTCAGGAAACCAAGCTCTCTCCATCCCCTACAAATCCTCATCCCAATATCCCGGGCTATACTTCTTACCATGCTCCAAGGTCAAATCTTGGCGGAGGAGTTTCCACTTTTGTATTATCTACTCTTCCCTCACACCTCATACCTAACACTCCCACGGATTTGGTACTCTCGAGTACCTCCCGGTCCATCTCCCCCTCAAAACTCCCTTTCTCTCTTCAACATCTATATTCCCCCTACCACATCATGCCCTCCATCCTATGATCCTATTCTACTCCTCAGGCAGCTTTACGACTGCTCCCTCTCATCTTCGTCTATATTTGCGGGCGATTTTAATGCTCATACATTTTGCTCGTCTCTTGGCTCTGATGCTAGAGGAAGTGACGTTGAGGAATGGGCGGAGGAGTGCGACCTGGTCATACTAAACGATGATCAGCCCACTCGCCTCCCTGCCAACGGCCGATCTTCTAGCCCAGACATAACTCTTGTCTCTTCCAACCTTCAAACACCTGCTCATGGTCTACCTCGACTACATTGTCTAGTGATCATATTCCTGTCTTTGTGCAACATCGATCTCTCAAATTCTCTTTGCTCCTTATTCTGGTGTTCGACAACGTTCTTATCTCAACTTAGGCCAAGCAGACTGGTGCCTGTTCAGCGAGGTTGCGCTCCGCCTAGCGGCTGACTATCCGTGGAACGGCAATGTGCATCAAAAAGAGCACCACCTGTCTGATGTAATCCGCCGGGCCATGAAGGCGACTATTCCTGTTGGCCGCGTTAAGACGTTCTATCCAAACGTCACCAGAGAAATTCTCCAAAAAGATTAGGACCAGAGATGCCAGGAGAGCAGCCGACCATCTAGACCCTGTCGTTGCTCAACTCGATGACGAGATCAGAAAAGATCTGGACAGGCACAAGAAAGAAGAATGGGAAAAAGTTCACGGGACAGTTGATTTCAAGGCGGACAGTGCAACTACGTGGAAGGTACTACGGAAGCTATCTGGAAAGAGCTCGCCAGCTACCGTATCCACCATTGAATTTGATAATAACGTTTTCAAGACGGGTAAGGAAGCCGCCTACTCTCTTGGAAAAAGCTTCTTTGTCACAAGTACGCGGCGTGGTCCGCAGAATAGAGTGACAGTTAGAGAGCTGTGCCGCCTCCCGCTCATGAGCACGGCCGATGCGTACACTGTGGCGCACGTAGAGAAGATCATAAAGGACATGCGGAACTCCAAAGCTGTCGGTCCCGACGGCATTTGTCCTGCTGTACTGAAGAAGCTCCCGACTTGAGATCCTCCCACTCGTCGTTGATGTGATTAACACTTCATTCAGCTCGTGCATTATTCCCCAAAACTGGAAGACAGCCAACGTCATCCCGTTGCCGAAGCCAGGCAAACCTCAGTCGTCAGTAAAGGGTTATCGACCCATTAGCTTGATGTCACCTTTCGCTAAGGTAGCCGAAAAGCTCATTGTGGAGAATTTAGCAGAGCATAACGAGAAACAATTGTTTCAACACGGGTTCAAAAGGCTGCATTCTGCAACTACTGCGTTGCTAGAAATTACTAGCTATGCAATCGACGGGTTCAACGCTTTGAAGCCATTGAGAACTGTTGCTGTCGCGTTGGATCTCACCAAGGCTTTCGATACGGTTAACCTAGGAATCTTGTCAAGAAACGTTTTGGAGTCGTCGATACCACCGTGGCAAAAGCGCTGGATATCAGCCTTTATCAAAGGTCGACGGGCAAGAGTCATGTTCCAGAACCATGTCTCCAACAGTATTCCTATGGCAGCTGGAGTCCCCCAGGGCGGTGTGTTATCACCAGCTCTCTTCAGTCTGTATCTAGAAGATATGCCTGAACCACCACAGGATATCAAGACTGTCGTCTACGCCGATGATATAACAATCATGTGTCGAGACCGGGATATAAAGGTAGCCGCCACCAAGATCAACGAGTACCTGAAGACGCTGAAGAGGTTCTTCGACGACAAGATGCTAAAGATCTCCGCATCGAAATCATCAGTATCCGTCCTCACAACGGACCCATCCGAGCACAGAGCTCATCCGGAGGTAGAGTGGGATGGAGACCGTCTGCCTGCTGCTCGATTTCAAAACTACTCGGTCTTGTGCTCGATCCGTCGCTCAAGTTTCATAAAAATACCGAGCAGAAGCAGGCTGTTGTTAAAGCCAAACTCAATGTTCTCAGGGCCCTAGGCGGTACCTCATGGGGTAGCAGCAAGGAAACGATACTCATGACGTATAAGGCGATTCTTCAGCCAGCCATGGAATACGCCGCACCGGTTTGGCAGCATCTAGTTTCAGAATCTTCCTGGTTTAAGATGCAACGCGTACAAAATGCCGCTCTTCGCATTGCCACCGGATGTGCAAAGAGTTCCCCAGTCGAGCATCTGCATGCCGAAGCCCGTCTATTGCCTGTGAAGGAGCACTGTCAGCTGCAAGCCCAACAATTACGAATCAATATTATTAAGCAACCAAACCACCCGTTATGGAGAGTGCTTAACCCCGTTAGAGAGAGAGCCAAAAGAATGCCATTTGCCGATGCTCCATGCAAAGTCAACTTGCAGAGATGGCACGACTCACAGCAAGAACGACTCCGTCTTTTGCGCGAGGAGCACACCAAGTTCGTACGGTGTCATCTTGAGAAGGCGGCGGTGAATCCTATACTAGGAGAAGTACCGCCCCCTGTCTGCGAATCCGAGACTCAACTCGGAAGAAGGGCTAGATGCACACTGGCATCGTTGCGCTGCGGTCACTCGTCAATGCTCATGTCCTACGTCAGCAAAATCGACAGCAGCAAATCTGATGTCTGTCCGGACTGCGGTACTATCGGCCATGATACAGCACATTTATTTCGCTGTCCGGTGAGACCTACCACGCTGACCATAATGGATCTGTGGACGAATCCACTACTGGTCGCCCAGTTTCTTCACCTATGACAAAACCCTCGATGTGGCTGCAAAGAAGAAGAAGAAGGGAAATAGGATCGACTATCCTGTCTTCCACTGGGAGTTTTCACTTCCAAAATAAGCTAAACGCTTGTAAATGTCGCCCAACCAGCCTGATATGCTTTTACAGGCGAAATACCGCTGATTAACATAACTTTTTGCCCAAAACTCTCATTTCAACTGATGAAGCGATTTTTGCATATTTGCGCGTAAAGCGTGAGCAGGGTGTGCAGTTGCACACGCCGCAATATATTTGACGGCTGTGCATTTTGTTCCACCTGTCTACTCAGGCATTCGTAGAGGGCGACCCGAGGTATTTTTGGCCGTTGAGGCTGACCCGAGGACAGAAATCAGGGGCGGAGACTTGAATGGGGCGAGCCGAGGAGAAAAAGGGCCCAGCAGCGGAAATTTCGCGTCGCACGTGGGTGCGTCGCGTGGTGATATTCAAACCGGAGTGCGGGAATTCGTCGCGCACCAGTGTATTGCGAAATACCCCATGATTCCCTACTATTGCTTCTTCTTCTTCTTTGCAGCCACATTGAGGGTTTTGTCATAGGTTGAGAAACTGGGCGACCAGTAACGGATTCGTCCATAAGTCCATTTACGGTCAGCGTGGTGGGTCTCTCCGGACATTTGAAAAGGTCCGGCCGGCGTACTGCATTCCTTTGCCTACCATCTTTGTGACGCAAATGTGTGTGTAGATAAAGTAATCTGGAAAAAATGCGATATCGGTCTCATGATTTAGCCTCTTTTCATGGATAATAGCGCTCATCACCTAATTTTTGGCCTAGTGAGTCTGGGCAAGACACAAAGGAATGGCAGAGTAAAACATTCGTTTCGCACTTTTGAGACAATTCTGTGATCAAAAAGGCGAAATCAATAGCTGTAATATTTCTTTGCACTTGATGAAATGCAAAACCGCAGGGTTATGAACCTGAACTAGTGCAGGAAATACTGTTTTTGTTGATTTTCACGGATTGCATGTCATTTTTAGTTGTTATTGTTACGGTGCTTGCCATGCTCTCTCTCTTCCCATGTTTGAAATCGCATCATAATTCGTCTTTGTATAGTGGAGTCCACCAAGAGTGTCTCATTTACTTATCAAAGAGAAGCGGTCGATTGGAGATCAATGAACATGAAACTCGTTGTAGCACAACCGCTCTCGCTCAATCGGTATCGCGCGTGCTGGTATGGGATTCATGCACATTGATCCCCAGCCGACCGCTTCTTATTGATAAGTAAATGAGACACTCTTGGTGGACTCCACTATAGCCATTCTGTTTTGTTCATTTTATCACATCTGGTCTTTACTTGCATGCCGGTGGAACCAAAGAAAAAAAGAAGTCATGAAACATAGCTTTAATCAGCAATCTCTGATACATAGCAACCTCTTAGTAGTTTATTGTAATAAAATAAATATGTCATCCTACGAGTTCTTGATGTTTTGTAGATGGAAAAAAAGAGAAGATAATGTTAAACAATCTAAAACGAGGTTTAATGGATTGAATAAAATGGAGGTTATGTAAAATAATCTAAAATGAGGTTTTATGGATTCAAAAAAGAACACGATCGTGTATAACAGTCTAAATTAATCAATAAACGGTTAGGAGAGCCCAGTAATAATAGAACTTCCTCGGCTCACTCCGAAAATTCCCGCGGCCGGCCCTACAGTGGCACTGAAGGGTGAGCCGAGGTGAATTTGGTGCCGCCCGAGTATGTATCCTCGGCTCGCCCTGTGTTCGCCGCTCGGCCCGCCCTCCACGACTGTCTGAGTAAGCGGCATGAGCCGTTGATTCCGATGCGGATTTTTAAATAGGCGTCGTTTTAATGCTTATTGTGTTGTCGACAACACGTGACACACCTTATTTGACGCCGACTGCTTTTTTCGAAAACGGATGAACGAAACGGACAGGGAAAACTTCGACGACGTTTGTCTTTATTGTATGTCTAGCGAGAAAGAGATCGCGTACCAACCTCCCCCTTTTTATGCTTATCCCTATTCTAGTCCTTTTTGATGGCATCTCATTCCATCGTTGAAAACTATTCGTTGATTCCGATGCGGATTTTTAAATAGGCGTCGTTTTAATGCTTATTGTGTTGTCGACAACACGTGACACACCTTATTTGACGCCGACTGCTTTTTTCGAAAACGGATAAACGAAACGGGCAGCGAAAAATGTGAAGACGTATTGCTGAATGTTTCATGTCTTTTTGTTAAAACCCTTCCTCATTCCATACTTCTCTAATTTTGAACCTTCCCTATAACATCGCAATCTTTCACAGGTTTGTGGGTATTCCCATCTATTTTCCGCGTTCGCTATCCCTGGGATTTTCGTGATTGCGAAAACTTATCGGCAATACGTTGACTATGTTTTTCCATTCCACTTGAGTTGAAGATTGGATGATAAGTTGCATAGCAAAAACCTTATCGGCGCTGGAACAGGCGTTTCATGTGTGGTTTCCCCATCTTATCGTGATCAAACACATTACTTTCACTAGTTAAGGTCATTAATTTTTATTGCATTGAAAAATGTTAGCAAAGAATTAAACTCACAATCAGCTTGACTGTAATCTGCGCTCATCTCGTGATCTTGGGTGAACTTTCACTCCTGCAATACAGAAACTAGGGAACTTATATGTAGTGACAATATTACACGAAGGTTTTCAAAGGCGCAGAATCATTAAGAAAGCTGAGACGTATGATGATGGCAAAAAGTGGAGTAAGCGATGAAGATATGAGATAGAGTGCAATGAAGTGTAGAATGAACGATGAAGCTGGAATGAATGAGGCGATCGATAAATAATGGAATAAGCGATGAAGATATGAGATAGAATGCAATGAAGTGTAGAATGAACGATGAAGCTGAAATGAATGAGACGATCGATAAATAATATCAGTGGATGAAAACGCCAAGGCGTTTCGGGTGGCAGTATGAATACTACAGCGGCGACGCTATGGCGGAGCTGACGCGCGTGCCGCGCGGGCGGGGCGTCAAGTCATTCATACTCCAACGCCACGCCAGCGCGGCACGCGCGTGCCGCGCTGGCGTTGAGTAGTATGAATAGCGCCTAAAATTTTCTTTGACGCCTATTCAGAGGCTTAGCTCATTAGTATTCTGTGTGTGAGCGTTTCGCTTCATTATCACGATATGGTCTGATTTGGGATCAATATACTCTGAGAAAAATAGTTTTGAGCATGATCAGCTGAGTTTGGTTTCTGTTTTTTCATGACCACTTAGGTATTCTTGCCCTTACTGTGAGGTTCAATCGCAACCCTTTTTCTCTTTTATATGTGACAAGCGCGTTAGTAAAGCTCAAATGCAAATTGTTTGACGTCGGTGCAAATATTGAACTTTTGATATCATTATTTTTTGCAAAACCGGAGTTGAATCGTTTTTTATGAAAACTTCTACATGGGTTTTAGAAATGTTCATTGAAAAAAATAAATACTTACTGGAGTATCATGACCCATTTCTTCTCATAAATCCACACAAACCTGGATACGAAAGAAATGCCACTAAAGTGAGCGGAAAGCTTTTTTTGAAAGCAAATTTCTCACCCATTTTTCTATAATTTCGTCTCAAACTAATTCATAATGTAGAAATGTGTACTCTCATTAGAAAGTTGAGTTATTGTCGCTGCATTGCACAGTGGAGCTTTATAAGAAATGCTGAAACCCAACAGAAAAAAAACGAATGAGGCGAAGTTTAAAAAAAAACATATTTTCTCGTTTTCGTGTTTATAATATACTGCTAAATTCAACTGATGCCCACATGAACTTTTTCATAGGTAACAGCTTCGGAAAATCTTTTTTTATAGGAGCTATACACTCGAGGACCTCATAAAAACTGGTCACGTCTCGCGGAAAAATTTTGAGTAAAAGATAAATTGGAAAACAGATATCAAAAATGACCAGATAACTCACCAGTGGTGCCACATACCCAGCTCTGAAGAAAAGATCAATCAAAACAAAAATGTAAATTTGTTAGGGTCTTTAAATAGACATTGAATTTCCGAAAAAAAACACCATATTTTTGAATTTTTTCAAAAATGTCCCTTCAACCAGAAAATTTTTCGATGTTTTTGGGGTTGAGCATATAAATCATTTGAATCATCATTTTAACATTTCAGCCAGCATCGGCCTGTCTGAGCCGATGATTGATTTCAATCGGGCTATGCAGTGCTGTATTGTAATTTTCATCTAAAGTATTTTCACTTCCAGCTCGCAGTTTTCTGACAAAATGTTTTATACACGGTATACTGCATGTTTTGTATCACTTGCAATTTTCTTTGGCCATAAGCCGTTGTTTTGAGAATGTTTATGAGCTTCTGAAGACTCGTCACCCTTCCAGTTCAATTTTTTGAAAAAAATTTCAAACTTTTCGAAATTCCTTCAAACTTCTTCGGCAGAATCGCAGGGCTGCCTCAAAAGTGCCACAGAAACAGAATTAACCGGGGAAGTCGTTGAACGCGGTAAATCGTTCCTGAATTGGACGCCGCACAAAAACGGCGGCGGCCGCCGCCCGCCACCGCCTTTTTACCCTTCGCAGCCGACCGCACTGTACCATGCTCCGTATAAGAAGTCTATATATTGGATATCTAAGTTCAAAGTCAAAACTGATGGCTGTCTGCTGAGCTGAGTTTGCTTATCTGCTCACATTTCAGAATCGTGCGTGCTTCTTAGTGCTAGCTTTCAACTTATGCGGTTATTGCGATACATGGCTCAGTAGCAACAAAGAACGCGTCAAGAATCACCTAATATTCCCACGAAGAAAAAAAAGGAAAGCAAAAAAAGTACCCTTGGCCCAGGGCCGTCAAAATATTTCGCATCTTGTCCCTGTGCGAATCGACGCAACAGAAAATAGTTGGCGTCGTAACATAGGGGACACAATCTGCGGCCACGGCATAGACGCTAATTATTCAACGCACAGAATCACGGTAGCCCTGCGTTACTTTTGATTGGCACGAGCGTGCTGGCGTATAAAGCAAACGAGGTAGATACCAAAAAAACTCACCAATACTTATTTTCTAGCCAAAAACCGCGAGGATGTGCCGTCTACGGAGCGAATGGGGATCACCACATGAGCAAGGCCCTTCTTACCTGGAATATATTTTACTGTTTGAATTCTTTTTACGAAAAAGTAGTGACGAAACCGCCGAACTGAATGTGTTTCAATCTACAAGCGCACAACCTGCTCGAAAAAAAAAACTTTGTAAATCTCAATATTTGGCCTAAGATAAAATACTTTCAGAAAACTCACAAGCACAGGGAAAAAGAATGGAGGGGTCCAATGCTGAATACCATTGTCGCGAGGTTTCTGAAAATAAAACTCGGTTGCAGTACTTTACGAGAGACTTCCTGAAATAGCCTAGTAGAGAGAGAGAAAGCCAAATCTCGAAGGACAATGGTGAGGACACAAACGGAACTAGCAAAAAAAGAAGAAAAGCAAGCACGAAAAGTCAAATTTTAAGCAGCTGTGTGGCACCGCTGTGGGGCTAGCGCAGTAGCATGACGCGAATACGAAGACAACCATAACACACTTTTGCGTACACATCGGCTGTCAGCCCGAACAGTAAGCTACTATTTGTAACTTCCGGGACTGGGCTGATGGAGCTCCGTCCTTGGTGTCCTATTTCGTACTTCTCTCGCAATCAGCCTGATTCGAAGAATCAGACTGATGGGGAACTTTATCAGCCTGATTAATCGATCAGATGGGGGCTGATGGCCTCGTGTTCTACCCACGGGCTGATGGCCTCGTGTTCTACCTTTCAACATGTGCGCCCGCATGTTACGGTTCAGCTATCAGCACAGCCATCAGCCTGATTTAAAGGCAGTGTTCACGATGAAAAAAGTTCTCGAAATTCCACTAGGATTAGATAGTAGAGGGACACTCTGTAACGTTAACGTCGAAAGAACGCATGAAAACGAGCCAGGAAGAGCCCCAAAAGAGTTCGAAGTTGCAACTTCGAGCGCATTGAAAACCCCAAAAGCGCATCACACGCCCACCGACGTGAACAAATGAATGCTCGAGATCGTGAGATGAGCGATGATTTTCAATCATTAGCCCCGTTCTTCCCTTCATTCTCAGCTTCTCTCTTTACTCAGGTCAGCTCGCATAGATCGGCTGCAAAAGACGGAAGTTACAAGCCTCGGACAACTCGTCCACCATGTTTCCATAGCTCAATCTTTGAGGGACTACAACTCTGTTCTCAGAAGGTCTTGTGCGATTTCAGAGACATCATTGGAATCAGCATGGGGCCGTTTTCAAGATAGGCGGAAAAACAGAAAAAACGATTTTCATCGTGAACACTGCCTTTAAGGGGTCTTCAGAGTTGAAGTTGTGGCGTTGCTCGCAGCGACGAGCAGAGCTGGGTGATGCAATATCGATTACATTCGGCGACGAGGGCAATCGACGCGGCGTGAGGGGCGACGAGGGGGCACCGCAGAGTGGTTTAACCCCGCGACGGCCCTGCGTCACTGCCAGCGAGCGGCAACCGACGCGGCGACGATGTTGCTTGGAAACATTTTTGTCGCCGCGTCAAGACTGACGCTCGGCGACCAGTCGCCGGTCATTGCAACTCTGCAGACCCCTTTACCTATGCTGAAAGGGAGTTTACTACGGGCCCAGGTTGCTCTCCGGGCCACATGCGTTGACTGACGCGAGCATTTCGAAATCGGATGGATCAATTGAAACAAGGAAGAGCATCTGGGCTTCCTGGGATTTTTTTTTCTCACTGTTTCTCTTGTAGGGCTTGTAACTGATTTCCTCTGCTCCATTTGCGCTCAATATTCGACCAATCCAGAATTCACTATATGCTTCATATTTGTGCAATGTTTAGACTGTATTCAAAAAATAAACATTAACATGACTTTCCGAACGCAGTCTGCAAATATTCACGGAGGGAATATTTCGGATTTATTTAATCATTTCGAAAAAATGAGAACAACAAATCGCTCGGATATTAAAATTTATTTTAATGTATTTTTTAGTTTATATTTAAATTTTAATGCTTGGAAAAAATATGTGCCATGCATACTCTCCATGGTTAGCTTTGAGTCGTTCAACGAGATCATTAGAAGGACTCTGAGAAAGGGCGGTTGTTATGAATACCTAATATGTTCATGGAAATATACCTAGTAGTTGGAGAGAATCAGGTGAAATCAGAAGATTAATGGGTGAAGTTGTGAGGGAAGTTGTGACGGAATCAAAATTCTGAGCAGGGTAAAGTGTATTAAGCTGAAAGGTAATTCATAATCAGCATTAGCTTAGAAAAGGGACAATTAAGGGTCACATAAATCCAAGGAAATTCAGTAGGGTGGGGGAATTCGGTGAATGTGTGGAAATCGTTGGACTCTTGCTTGAAAAATCGATTAGCTTACATAAATGGTTGCGATAATCGATCAGCGAAGCGTCTGAACCACGTAGATGTTTCGATTTTTGCAACTGTGTTGCTAAAATCGGTTTATAGAAAGCGCCCGGGGCGCAACCATGTATACTCTGTGCATCTTGAATTGTATAAAACACGGTCCGCCAATAGTCCTCTGATTGGCCCGCTAGTACCGTAGTGTACGTCCACGACGCGTTCTCGGCAGACCCGGGTGTGCACCCGGTGTGCAGAGCAATCGATTCGTCAATGCCGTCACTCGGCCACCCACCCTGCCACCCGTGTCTGCCGAGAACGCGTCGTGGACGTACACTACGGTACTAGCAGGCCAATTAGAGGACTATTGGCGGACCGGGTTTTGTGCATTTCAGAAACAGAGTATACGCTGTGTGATGTACTGTGACGTCATCAGCCGACAGTTGCGCTCAGGGCACTGCGTGAATCAATCTCGTCGGTAGCTCTCGGAGCGCAACGCATGCGGCCTGGATCGCAACATATGTGGCCCGTAAATTGCCAAATTTGTCACTCTGAGCGCAACATGGACGCGGCTCCGGGTGCATTCGGGGTGGGCTCAGGGCCTGCTATCGTCTGAGCCCTTAATCCGCCAAGCAGCATCACGTCTTTCGAATAGCTTATACCATATGCAGATGCTTTCAAGAATAGGAGAAAACATCCTACGAGTTCGGCATTGAGCAGTGGATCTAAGCAACCTGTAGGACGCCTCCGTAAGATTCTACAGTCGGCACGGACTGCACTATCCATTTGGTTCCGTGTTTACGATGTCGTCCGCACTAGCACAATCTACACCATCAAGAGCGGACCAAAACGGCGATCGCCACCCGTGTTAAAGGCAGTGTTCACGATAATCTTCGATTTTGATATTAATCACTTAATCGATTGTTTGGCCCCCGGGTAGAACTGAAATGACGAAGAAATCGAGAAAAACGCACCACAAGGTCACGAAGTCTTTTACTCTCACCCCACCTCTTTACTCTCACAGGAACTGTCCGTTGTCAAATAGAAATCATTTGTTAGCCCGTCCTTTGCAATTATTTGCTTTCTGTTGCTCCGTTCTTTCCTTCGTACCCTAACTAATACTGTTTTGCCTGAAATATTCATCAATTTTCGACTAGCCCCATTTTTCACCGGTGACAACCACCGTGAACATGTTCATCCAATCGGACAACTAGACCAGGCCAGAGAATAATGCCCCAGAAATAAGGCGTTTTAATGCGTTTCTCACCGTTTCTTCGTAATTTTGGTAGCACTTGGTTGCCAACGCGTTGTTTTGAGTGCAAAATTCGGGGACGAAAATCTCGTGAACACTGCCTTTAACTGTGCATTTCCTATGTTCCGCAATCGTGAACACTTCGATTCAGGACAACGTTTCTAATACGGTGGAAGAAATTACCTTGCACGAGTTAAATCGGGAGGTCCATTTGGTAAAAGCAGTAGACACGCTTGAAAAAGTTGTTGAGACAATCACGCTACTTGCGTCAGTAGAACGCTCACGCCGTTGGAAGCGTCGGAAACGAGTCAAAACTACTAAATTCGAGCAACGCAAATCGGAAGGTTTCGCTAGCCCCGCCCATGAGCTTCGACAACCCCGCCCCCTCAATATACGATTACGGTCACTTCGGCCAGTTTTGAAGCCTCCAACAAGGTGAGCGTTCTAGTACAGACCTAAGAGTTTACCGGCTTCGCTATCTCAACCGTTTGTCGCTAATATTCGCTATTTCTACCGCTCGGGCATAACTCCTCCACTTTTACCCCATAACAAAAACAACCGTTATTCCTGTATTTGCGTGCAGATTTCGTCGGTTTTTGTTAGTTTCCCAAACTACCAGCTTCAGACCTTCGATTTGTGTCATTAAATCGATATAAATTTTAGAACGTGTTTGCTGTTCTTTTCTCCGAATTCTGTTTCTGGGAGTCTAAAATTGCAAAGTATAATCATGCAACTGAAAACCCCAGACGCTCAAATTAAACTCGTCTCTATACTTAAATCTGAAGAAGCTGCCAAAATTGAATCAAGCGGAGTATAATACATTCGCGAACTTTCTCTAGCATCCTAGTCCAACTGTTGGAAACAAGACTTGTGTGCCAGGGCCACAGGTATGGGACCTCCTCCCCCCCCCAAAAAAAAAAAAAGGTTTGAAGGCAAGTCTGATGAACAGCCGCAGTTCTTGTGTTGTATGTACCTGACAGCTTCTACTCAAGCAATGTTTTGACTGCATCGCTGCTGTTTTTCATGGCAGCGATTTTGCACCAGCTGCTGCAGCGATGTAACAGCGGCAGCGATTTTGTTCATAGTGCATAGCCTCACGGACTCTCGAATGTAATCAACCAATCGGTAGAAAGTAATTTCCAGTGGCCATTAAGAACGTGTTCCGACTCGTAAAAACTGATATCGTCATGCTAATGGAGCAATGTTCACAGAAAGCAACGTGTCGTTCGCTGGCAATCGGTCCTCACGATTGGAGCACCTTTCCATTACGCGCGATGAAAAAGGAACAGTTGCTCCTCGCATGGCCGCAGCGACCAGGTGCAGTCAAAACATGGCTTCGGACAAATTGATTGGGCCGCGCGGTGGCAAAAGTTGTCACTCCGGACGATCAGTTGGCCGCCGCCGCGTGCTCAGCTGGCCATTGGCCAATGGAGGGCGCGATTCGCAGGTCTGATTACTGTGTTGAGAAGTAGTTTGGACTGCCGTAGACCAAATGGCAATCGGTAACGTCAGGTCGCGGCGATTCGGCGGTTGGTTGGTAGCTTTCCTCGGCCGGCCTGCGACAGGGCGACGACCGGTCTTCCATTTATAGGCAGACTGGCGTCCAGTCGTCAACCTCCAGCTCTTCCTTCAGTGGCTGATTATAATATTTTTGAAACTGTCTGAAGGATGGGCAGAACTGCCGGCAACATGTGCAAGACCGTTTAGAAGATGTGGAGCACCGCCGAGAAGTGGGCAGGACTGGTAGGAAGGTGTGCCGAACTGCCGAAAAGAAGTGAAGAACTGCTGAGGTTGCGTGATGGAGTGATGGGAACGCGAGAAGGGCTTTCATGAGGGACTGCAGGGCTGCCGTAAACGTGAGCAGGACTGCTGTGAAGATGTGGAACACGGCGAAGATGTGGAGCAGGGCTGTGCGTTATAACGTTAACATGTTAACGCACTAACGGGTCACCGCGTTTTTTTTTTCGAGAATTAACTGCTTAGCATTAATTGATATGGAACCTCTGGTGATTCATTGATTTCAGCTTTAGTCAGATGATGTTTTTGAATATTTAAAGAAATGCTAAATTAACGTGTTGCCGCTTTAAAGACACAGTTCAACCTCAGGGGTATAATTTTATATTATAGGCCGCCCACCGTGAATAGCAACCCTGCCAAGCGCGAGACCTCAATTCGCTCAAATAAGTGAGAAACTACAGAGAAAAGTCGGCCCCGCCCACAATACCCCAAAAGCCTAACCGCGTACACCGCCCCAGAATGAGCTCTGCTACTGTACATTTTGCCTTCGCGCATCGCCACACAAACAATTTTTTTCAGTTTGCAAAGATTTTGGTTCCTTATTCGGGGCGAAACGTTTGATTATCTTTCTAGAATATTGGGGGCGGGCCGACATTTTCCTTGTAGTTTCTCTTTTATTTGATCGAATTGAGATCTCGCGCTAGGCAGGGTTAGGGGCTGAGCAGAGTGCCATCAGGGCGCGCCGCGGCCTGATGGTGTGTTGCCGTATTGATAGATCGCCGCGATCTATCAATACTGCTCTCCATCATCAAGTCGCGCCGCGCCCTGTTGGCACTCTGCTCAACCCCTTACTATCAGGGGTGTACGTAATTACGGTTTACGAATTACGAAATTTTAGACCGTAACTCGTAGTCTTTCGTAAATAAAAATACATGCAATGGAAGAGAATCACAAGACATCTTCAGTTGACCTGCTCTGATCCCTTTTTGCGTACACCAATGTTTTTGGTCAGAGATGGGACCAACCCAGGCGTGTGACTACAGCACGATCCCATCATCATTCTTTGACGTGATTCTATCATTATAACACGGGACACATGGTCGGAGTTAGAGCCTCTGCATAACAAACCCACATTGCGCTCCGCGCACGTCTCAGTAGCTGCCGCCTACGACGCAATGCAATCTAGTAGCACTCTTCACGAGGAACTTCGTTTTCGAGTTTTTTCATGAAGATAAACTGTTCTGATTCCTATAACTAAATTGATGTCAACACATCGAACGAAGCAGTCTAATCAATCAAAAATCGCTTCAAATAATGCTCCTGGCCCGCCTTTTGAGAAGATTACGGCTACTTGGAGTCCACAAAAAACAATAAGAGGAGCGTTCGTTTCTCACCCCAAAATTTTGAAGCAGTCCAACCTCAGAATCGTCTTTCAGTTTTTCTGCCCATCTTGAAAACGGTCTAGTGCTGATCCGAATGATATCTCTGGAATCGTACAAGCCCCCCTAGGAACGGAGTTATGGCCCCTCGAAATTTGAGCAGGGGAAGCATGGTGGACGAGTTGTTCGAGGCTTGTAACTTCCGACATTTGTAACCGATGTAAGCGAGCCGACCTGAACAAAGAGAGAGGCTGAGAATGAAGGGAAGAACGGGGCTACTGATCAGAGACTATCGCTCATCTCGTTACTGTTGAGCTCGGAAGATCGTAAAAGGGGCGTGCCAAAGTGGCTTTCCGAGGTGAGCGCCCCAGGGTGGCTTCCTCCTATAACTCGCTTATTCAGGGGAATTGAGAGCTCGCACTTGGCAGGGGCTATATAGGATGGGTCTACTTTACAATTATCTGGAAGTCTCAGATTTCGACCCTGAGCTTGGACTGTGCCTTTAACTATGAGAACCAAACTGCACAAGGCGGCAGAAGTTAGAAAGCGGTTTTTTTGTGCCTACGTTGTCTTTGATAATCGACGGTACCGTTATCATAAAGCTACGATTGGCAAGTGATTCAGTGGATATAGGAAAAATAACTTGAGCTAGGCTATTGATACTGTGCTCTAGACAATATATAGTTGGCCAGGATCGAACTGATACTTTGCGATCTCCATTGAAGGTTGGCGCAAGCTCGGTGCCCTATTTTAACGTACGTACACCGAGTTTGAGCCAACCTTCCGGAGGGAGCTCGAAGTACATAATGTACTATGGTTATGTCCGTGGTTTGTTTCCTCAGGAAAAAAAAACATTTAAACTTAAACCGCTGCTGGCGCGGCGGTTTAAATATCACCAGCGGCTGGCTGGTAACTACTGCAAGCCACCGACCTAGCTATACATATCAGTGCGATCCTTACCGATTGTGTAATCGGTGTTGCCGTTCCGCTAGCGAATGGGAGGAGTTTTTAAATTCGGCCGTCGAGAATCGCTCAAATATGGTCATTTTGGCTCGTTTTAACACTTACCAAGACGTTAGCGTTTCGGGAGAGGCACTACGAGAATAATCGCGTTTCCGTTGCCCAGCAGATTCACGGAGAACTGAATCGAACTTCCGGATTTCTCAAGATCTGGGAAGAAGTTGTGGAGTGAGTGATGAGGGAAAGCAGAGAAATACGGGTAAGACAGTCCCATTAGGCCAATGGTATTTGTTTTACCTAGGGCGGAAAGCAGTCGCTGTCGCATTAACAGTGCGCTGCACAGCGGCATGCTTCTGCACATTTGCAGTATGTCAGTCCTCCGCGACACGTCGCTGCGGCTCACGCGCGTTAACTGATCCTACGACAGCCGATGCAGCTGCTCCGATGCGGAATTGTGCTAGATTTCATTAAAGTCGCTCATGACAGCGACAATGTATGCCATCCCTCTTAAACGTGGTTAGCTGTCAAACTCTGAACGCAACCTAATATATCCTGAGTACGTGAAACGGTGTACAGTAGGTAGTTTCTTTTGTTTCACCATAGCAATAATAGTTTTAATGGTTATTGTTATGAGTGGCTGTTTACGATTTACGATTTACGATTAACGGTGGTTTTGTTGTAATTACGGTTTACGATTTAAAATTCCATTTACGCACACCCCTGGTGTGTGATACACGGTGGGCGGACTATAATATCAAATTTTAACCCTTAGCTTAAACTGTGTCTTTAACGGTTAGGACTGTCGGAAAGGTGTGCAGGAATGCCGGAAGTGCCCGCAGGACTGGTGGGAAGATGTGGAACGCTATAGATGTGGGTGCTGCAGGGAATCTGGTCAGGAGTGTCGAAAAGGTGTGTAGGGCTGCCGCCGTGTGCAGGTATGAAGAACATATGATAAAAAAGTGCAGAACTTCGATAGATCACCGCGTTTTTTGAAATTTTCGATTCCTAAGAATCCTTTCGATTTCTAAGTATGGCTTGAAGGCAGGGCTCTCGATGAAATCGGTTGTTGTGCCACCCAAATGGAATGGTACAAGTGGCCATCACAAAAGTAAAAAATAAGTAAAAAAGTGGAGAAAAAGCGCTAAGACGGAAGCTATTTCTTGGTGTCCTCCCACCCCCGATTATCGAGATTTCTATGAAAACCTGTTTTTCCGTCTTCTACTTCCTTCAAAAATTATTGTTGAGCACTTCTAGAGACCACTGGCTACTTCAAAGGCGCAGTCCAAGCTCAAGGAACAAATCTGAGATTTCCACATAATTTTGAAGTAGAGCCACCCCGTATATTACCTGCCAAGCGCGAGCACTCATATCTTCCGAATAAGCGAGATATAGGAGGAAGCCAACCTGGGGCGCCCACTTCGGGAAGCCACTTTGGCACGCCCCTTTTACGATATTTCGAGCTCAACAGTGACGAGATGAGCGATGCTTTCCGCTGAATAGCCCCGTTCTTCCCTTCATTCTTAGCCGATCGCTTCATTCAGGTCAGCTCGCATACAGCGAATGCAAATGACGGAAGTTTCAAGCCTCGTACAACTCGTCCACCATGCTTCCTTAACTCAAGCTTTGAGAGGCCATAACTCCGTTCCCAGGGGGGCTTGAGCGATTCCAGAGACTTTATTGGAATCAGCATGGGACCGCTTGAAAAATAGAGAGGAGAACAGAGAACCAGTTCTGAGGTTGGACTGTGCCTTTAAAGGCAGTGTTCACGATAGAAATCATTCTTCTGTTTTCCGCCTATCTTGAGAACGGCCCCATGCTGATTCCAATGATATCTCTGAAATCGCACAAGACCTTCAGGGAACCGAGTTATGGTCCCTCAAATATTGAGCTAAGGAAACATGGTGGACGAGTTGTCCGAGGCTTGTAACTTTTGTCTTTTGCAGCCGATGTATGCGAGCTGACCTGAGTAGAGAGAGAAGTTGAGAATGAAGGGAAGAACGGGGCTATTGATCGGAAACGATCGCTCATCTCACAATCTCGAGCATTCATTTGTTCACGTCGGTGGGCGTGAAAAGTGCATCTGGGGGTGACGAGCTGATGGGTGTCCAAGTTTGGGAGCCGTAGGGGACCGTTCCGAGCTCATTTTTCTCAGTTTTTTTCAACGTTAGGGTTCCGCTAGGCCTCGCAGCTGCCGATCTCCATCAAAAAATCAGACATGGTTTTTATCGTGGACACTGCCTATGAGAGCAAATAGTAAGACGGATAAGCAAGAATTTCATGGAAATCTCGTTATATGGGGGGGGAAAGCTGGCCTACACCAGTAATTAGCCGTCCTGGCTTGTTTTTGTGCACGGTTCCTGCAAATTTTCACTTTTTTCACTGATTTCTACTTTTGTAATTACAAGGCCTACATTTTCATGAAGCGAGCTCAAAAATAGTTTTTATCACGAACCGTGCCTTTGAAGGCAGTGTCCACGATAAATTTCGTCCTCGCTTTTTGGCCAGAAATCGAAAGTTAAGGGTCTCATTGAAGCACTGGGGTCGAAAAAACGAACGAAAACGAGCCCGAAAATGCTCCATACGGCTCCGAAGTCTGCTCGCGCTAGCCGTTCCGCCCGCGGTCGAGTTATCCGAGGAACAGTATGGCCCGCTTCTACATTAGCATTGAAGCGCGAGCGCGGCTGAGTTTTAGCATTTGGGCGCATTCGCGCACGCTGCCTACTTCAGGACCTTGCTGCGCAACTCATCCACCGTTGAAATGTGGCTTTCTTTTGTTTTTTTGAAGAGCTGATTTTGGATGTTTCGCAGCGTTTTTCATAATTTTTCTTCACTGATGAAACAGTCAGACAGAAAACCGTCGTTTTCTGGTGGAAACTCCAAAACAATCTCTATCGTGGACACTGCCTTTAAAGGGCTCCGAAGTCAACTCCAAATAAGCGAGATATAAGCCACCACTGTACAGGCCCGACCCTCTTCCGGATTTTCGACCTCGATATCGGCTGGATGGATGGATGACTTTCCACTGAGCTTACGTTCTTCAGTCCCTTACCGATCTTTGTCCTTATCCTAGCTCGCTCACGCGGAATGGCTGCGAATGAAAAGAAATACAAGCCTAAGACAACTCGTCCCCCGATTTTCCACCCTCAAGTAATACGCTTTTTGAGGAGCCATAGCTCCCTTCGTAGAGGTTCTTCAACAATTTCAAAAATACCACTGTGATCGATCTGCGTGTGTTTTTTGTCCAATATGAGCTTGGAAACAGAAAAATATTTTTCTGGGTGTTCTGTGCCTTCAAAAAGAAGAGACAAGTTTTTGTGATGAGCTATAATTTTTGAATTTCTTTTGAATGAGTGTGTCAAAATTGAACATAAACATGTGAAGGTAATTAAAAAGCAGGGCTAAAAAAAGCACAAACATCGAGCATATTGATGCAAAGCATTTTTTCTCGTGAAATTCAAGATTCGTTCAAGCAGCATTCGACGCTTGCTTTGGTTTCGAATGGATAAATAATTTAAATATCGTACTTCCAGAGCAGCTCGAGTCAATGAATAATTTCATTAACCTCTTTCGAAAAAGCTCGGATGGAAGAATTCCAATGATTCACTTCCGAATGAATGAATTCTTCGAGTAACGCGTTCTTGAAATTTTCGAGTGAATGAATGAGTTCGAGTAAGACTTCCTAGACTATTTTCGAATGATTAGTACATTCGAAAAGTGCTGTCTATTCGATTCAATAGAAAATTTGAAAAATCTGATCCAGTATGTATTCAAAATAAATCGATTTTCTATTTATTTCCGATTGATTATTTTTTGAATTTTTTCCAGGTGCTGAATATTAGAATGCGGTGACACAAAATGGACCGAATCTTGCAAAAATCAAATGCTTCAAGCACGTGAACGAATCGAATACTTGAAAAGAAGGAAATTGCATATACCGAAGCCAGGGCCAAAGGGTAAGGATTTGGGCTTGCTAAAAATGTTGTAAGAATCGCTAAAATCAATATCCAATCTAACACGGTGAGCTCGGCAAAAAAGGTTATGTTGTTGCAATCGCCGGAAAATGTAGTGAAATCTCTTTTGATGGATTCGGAGGCCGACAAATCCTTCCAAATATTGCGAAATTCTTTAAAATGGGTTCGGCGGTCATGGAATCATCGAAATGTGAAGTTCTTCTACAGGCAGTGGTCACGATGAAAATCGTAATGAAAAAAAACTACAAAAATCTGCTTAGATCGAGAACAGCTAAAAAAACGATGAAGTTAGCGCGGTGAAAAACGGGCTAGAATTAGAGTTTCTAGGGCCTAAAAATGCCTTTTCGTGCACACATGCACAGCGCCGCTCAAAAAGATCGCAGTCTTATGCCGAGCAGTCAAAAATCATCGACATTTAGAGGAAGAAATAAATGCAAATTTACCCAATAAAAACAGGTAAACAATGAAAGCAGGCATTTCTGTCAATGTTTTTGACTAGATGAGTAATGTACATGGATTGAAATTCAAAAAGAGTCAGATGATATTTTGATATAAGAGATCGTCGATGCTGATGATGTGGAGTAGGCTCGTCCGCCATCAATGGACAAGAAAGTTCAGGCTCCAAATTTGGCCCGAAACAGCGGCTTTTTCGTGATTTTTTCTGATAGGTCCTACTACTCTGAACCCAGAAAAGGGTTTAGAGAGGAAAAGAAGAAAGGCATATTTGATCGCGACCACTGCCTAAAAAGGCATAGAACACCCAAAAAATTATTTTCCAGTTTCCAAGCTGATGTTGGAGAGAGTCACAAGCTGATTACAAGGGTATCTCTGAAATCGCCTAAGACCTATGAACAGAGGTTTAATTCATAAAAATGCCTATATTTCGAGGATAAAAGCGATGTATGAGTTGTCTCAGGCATGTAATTCTATACATTAGCAATCTTTGCACGAGACCGAGCGAGGATGAGCAGACAGTCCGGCAGTGCACTGAAGAATGACGATTTATTGAGAATTCATGCATCCATCTAGCCGCTATCGACTTTTGAAATCTTGTAGGGAGTGCGGCCAATGGTGATGAGCGAAGGAGGTCGGGCCTGCGGTTGTCGCTTATATCTCGCCTATGTGGAGTAATTGAGATCTCGTACTTGGCACAGGTCATACAGGAGGGGTCTACTACACAATCATATCAGAATCGCAAAATTCATGTCTGAGAGTGTACTGTGCCTTTAGAAGCAGAGTTCTCAATAAAATCTGACATTGTGTTATCCTCATGGAAAGGTAGATTTGGTCATCAAAAAAGTGAAAGTAAGTAAAAATTGGAGAAAAAACGCTCAGGAACAAGTTATTGCTTGGTGTCCTCCCGCCCTAAATTATCGAGATTTGTGAAAAAGGCTGTTATGCCGTCTTCTATTTTCCTTCTAAAATAATAGCTGAGCACTTTTAGAAGCTACTAGCTACTTTTATTGTTAGAGCAAAATTAAATACGCATAAGCAAGCATTCATGAAAATCTCGTTTATTAAGGGGAGTGGGGACTGGCCGACTTCAGTAATTAGCCGTCCTGGCTTGTTTTGTACGTTTTTCCTGGAAATTTTCACATTTTTGTTTTATTTTTACTTCCGTAATTACCAGACCTACGTTTTCATGAAGAGAGATCAAAAATTATTTGTATTGGCAACAGTGCTTTGAAGGCGCAGTACACCCTCAGACATGAATTTTGTGAATTTGATTTGATTAAGTAGTAGTCCCCTCCTGTATAACACGTACCAAGTACGAGATCTCAATTCCTCCAAATAAGCGATATAGCATAAGCGACGACCACAGGATCGACCCCTACCAGATTTTCGAATTCGATAGCGGCTAGATGGACGAATGAGATTCCAACGAGTCTTCGTTCTTCAGTCCACTACCGGGCTGTCTCCATCTCCGGGCTTGCGCTCGCGCAACGATTGCTATTTAACGGCACTGTTCACGATAATTTTCATCCTCGAATTTTCCATGAAAAAACATCAAAAAAACGCTTCCCGTGGCTCTCAGAAGCAGAACAGCGTCGAAGAAACGGCACGAGAGCTGCAAAGCGGCTTAGAAAAAAGGGCAAATCCCGCCGCTTTGGGCAACTCAGACATTCTGGCGTTTCTAACGCCCACTGAACCGTCCCATTTCCGCCTGTGCCGGGTAAACGGCACAGATCCCGCACGGCTATTCCGGTCTGCGTTCAACGCCTGTCAAACCGCAGATTCCGCCGTTTGGCTGACCATGACGTCACTGCTGCAGGGAGGATCGGTGTTGCGTTTGTACACGGTTTAACAGGGCATGAACATGTGTGATCTGCCAAATCACGTTATCGATCACTCCACAATTGAATAAGCGCATTTCAGCAGCACAGCACGTATATAAGGAGCCTCATCCCAGAGACAGCGCAGTCGGCCTTTCTGGGTCGCTCCTGGAATGTGGCTACGAGTCACTCTCTGGATGATTTTTGACCGCTGAGGGGGTGTCCCCCACGGTCCTCAGCGAGGGAAGCTCCCCCGCTGTCGACCGTGGCGAGGATGATGTCCCTGTCGCGGACCACGGTGGGGGTGACCCCTTTTGGGGGCCGTGACATGGACCGTGTCCTTGTTGGGGGAGACCCGCTCCTATCGAAGTGGTGGGACCCCGCCCGTGGCGCCACGTGCTTCTATAATAGGACGAGGACCCCCCTTGCCGTTTCAAATCTAACCGAGCATGGTCGAAACCTGCAAACGGCAGTGAATCGCCGGATATCGCGGGACAAAGGGCGGATATGGGGCACCCGCTTTGCTCATTTTTGTTTTCGTTTCTAACGGCAGCGGTTTAGATTATGACTCTTGTTTGCTGCTCGTTACAAACCCCTCAATGTCTGAGAAGTCCGGCCCTTTTCCACCCCTTGACGTGAGCAATGGAACACTCTAGATCGTGAGATCGGCGATGGTTTCTGATCAAAAACCCCGTTTTTCCCTTCAATCTCAACTTTTCTCTTTACTCAGGTCAGCTCGCATACATTCGCTGCAAAACACGGAAGTTACAAGCCTCGGAAAACTCGTCCAATATGCTTTTCTAGCTCAATTTTTGAGGGACCATAACTCCGTTCCCAGAAGGTCTTGTATGATTTCAGAGACACCATTCAAATCAGCATGGGGCCGTTGTCAAGATAGGCGGAAAAACAGAAAAACGATTTTCATCGTGAACACTGCCTTTAACCCATTCATGACCGCGTGTCCCACCGGTGGGACACGCGTTGACTACCACTTCGGACCGCGTGTCCCACCGGTGGGACACCAGGAGTGTCAAAGAATGCAGACCGAATATGGCGACATATGATCCTGTCAAAATTCCCGGAAGCCATCTGCAACAAGGTTATCCAAAAAGAAATTGAAGCTGGTACGTCTTTCGACGTGCAGACCATAATATCGTCGATTGAAGATCTCATCACCCTTCAAGAAACAACGTTATTGACAACCAGATCACTTTTCGGTAACGGCAACCGAGGAACCAATAATCTCCAGGAATCCCGCACGAAGAAGACAAATCATGAGATTGGAAGAAAAATCAGAACACAAGCATTCTGCCTATGTGGGGAAATCCATTCGCCATACAAGTGTACTAAATACACAACTCCGGATACACGGCGCACAGAAGCTCGTCGACAAAGAGTGTTGGAAATGCTTCGAGAAGTTGCACAAATCAGCGGATTGCAGAAGGTTTGGGCCTTGCCCCAAGTGTAAGGAGCCACATCATACAGCGCTCTGCATAAAGACAGGGAACCAGCCTGAGGTCGTCAATATCCCTAAATTACGATATAGCCAGCCATCGGTACCAGGTAATTCTCCGATACCACCTCACGCGGCATATCAGCCACCTGCAACTGTTGCTCGACAATATAAAGCGCCGGTGGCACGACCACATCAACCACAAAAAAACAAGTAGCCGGATACAAGCGAATCTGAACCCTCCCAACGAGCAGGAAGAAGTGATCACGGATTCGACGCAGCAGGTCCATCACCAATGTGTTCTGCAAACAGCCTCGGCACTTATATTCAACGAGAAAGAGATGGACTACCAACCAGTTACATTACTACTGGATTCTGGAGCTCAGAGGAGTTTTATAAAGACTTATCTCGAAAACTCGTTAGGACTTCCTGTGTTGAGCTCATCATCTTTCACAACCACAGGAATGGGAGAAATGAAGGAAGTCTTCAAATCAAACGAAATAACGCTGAAAACAATGCATGGTTCGAGCAAACTGAGGCAGGTATCAGTTCATACAAAGGATAAACTGACCACGGCTATACAAAGAGCTGAGCTGTCAGATGAAGACAAAAAAGTTATCGAAGAACGAAATATTGCTGTCGCTCAAGAAAATCTGTCCATGTCTGATGTATCACCGGACATATTAATTGGGCAAGATCTGCTCAACATGGTTATCAGACATGACCAACCAACGATAAGGCTACCATCTGGTCTCATGCTGACCCCCACTATTTTCGGATATACGATTTCTGGAACCAGCGGTGTAGCTCTGGCTGAAAAACCAGACGAATTCCGTTATGGAGCACTCGTAGTAGCCACTCCGGTCGCCACTCTCCTACGCGACGAATACAAAAAAGACATAAAACACTTGTACGAATTGGAGTCCGTCGGTATAAATACGGATAATGACTCGGATGAGGTATCTGCAATAAGATTCATGGAAGAATATCGGAAGTCAATTGTCATAAAGGATGGATGTATAACGGCAGGATTTCCGTTCACAGAAGACGTGAGTCATCTTAAAAACAACTTCAATGTTGCCATCCGTCGACTACAAAGCCTTTGGCGAGTTCTTCATGGAGACACCGAAAAATTACATCTCTATCATGATACCATTATGAGCTACTTTCGCGATGGAATAATAGAAGATGTCAATGAGCAAGAAACTGGAATAACAACATTCTACCTTCCCCACAGACACGTGTGGACACCAACAAAATCCACTAAGCTGAGAATCGTATTCGATGCCTCTTCGCATATGAAGAATGAACTTAGCTTAAATGATGTCATCTCCGAAGGATATTCTCTTACTCCACTTATTCATGAGGTTCTGTTGCGATTCCGCACCTATGAGTACACAATGACAGCTGGTATTCAAAAAGCCTTCCTACAAATAAGGCTACCTATCGATTATAGGGATGCAAAACGCTTTCTTTGGATCAAGGACCTGAGCCGACCTGCTGAAGGAGAAAACCTCAGATACTTCAGATCAAAACAGCCGAGGAACTGATCCAGAAGTACAGGGAGTCCAAACAGATTTTTTCATCAATAGGAATGAATCTTCGAGATTACATTTTAAACTCTCCCTCGGTCAACGATAAAATTGACCAACTCAGGCGATACGAGGCCCCGAGCCGAACTGGCTCCTCCCACTTCCGCCATCGGCAACAGCTGACCAACTGCAGTTCCCAAAGGAACTGGACCTGTGTTTGTGTTGAAATGGCAACTCCTGTTGGTATTCTGTTGTTATACGGGCCACAGCTGTTCTCCACCTTATTGATTACCAAACACGCGGGAACACGTCTACGTCCTCCACGTATGCACACAACACAACCTTAATTCATTGATTCATTCCTTCTTGTCCTTCCCTCATCACTTGTGGCTTGATCCTCCCTTTTATTCATTTCTTATGGTTATTTCAGCGGATTATTTTATCTTATTCTTACTGCTTCTAGTATTCTTGTTACCTGTTCTCTCCTTGCGGTGTTTTCTGCGTCCACAACACGAACACATCAAAGTCAGTCGGGATTCTGTTAAGGTAAGATTTCAGCTTAAACTGAGGTGATCTAGAGCAGTTGATCCTTAGATGGAGCAGCAGCCATTTGCCTGACCCGCGCGCTGTACATTTTTGAAATTGTAACAGATTTTCGGTGATCTTTCCGTGTTAAGGGAAATGCTTTTTTGATGGCGAAAAAGGTGATGGTATAATTGTATGTCGGCAGTGAAGACAAATTTAACAGAATAAAACCGAAGAGCGCTACAATAGGAGGGTGGAGCTTGTTTTAACGCCTTGAAGGCACAATGCGCAGTTTAGGGCTCCCAAATTACATTTAATCGACAGTCCGCTACTGAAAATGTATCCAAAATTTTATGGACGCAGCTTTAGGCCTAAGATCGCTGAAATTGAAAGTGTCCTTGAAAAATGTCACAGTCCAGGATAATCATAAAATCACAAGTATTTTTTGGGATTCTAATTAGGGCTTTTCGCTTTGCTGCGAAGTGCAGGAAAGCTAGTCCGGTATCCATATAACAAAACGAGTTTTGTAGCTGATCCAGAACGATCATTAGAGACCGATTTTCAATCGATTAAAATTGATTGAAAAATGTCAAAGTGTCAAACTAAAAATTGGTCTTCAAACAGCGTTTTTGTCTGACTAAAGAACATAATCTGTTATTCCGGTCCCAGACTCGGCTTTTCGACACCTTGCAGCAACGCGAAAGGCCCTAATCAGATAGAATGCCCTATTACCTGTACATTTTCCCTTGCATTCCTGGACTTTGACATTTTCTCAGTCCCAGTCAGGGATGAGCGGAGTAAGAATTTTGAATTTCGGAAATCGGAATTTGGAAATCGAAACAAATTAAAAATTGCGGGAATCGAAACAAGTTTGAAAATTTCGGGAATCGGAAAGCGGAATTCCGAGGCCAAAAAACTGCGGAAATCGAAACGCGGAAATCTGAAAACGGAACAAAGTTTAGTGGCAGCTGGCATCGAAATACATGTTCTTGACCCTCGGGTTAAGAAGCATCGCCGTCATTAAATGATTAATCGCCAGACACTTCTCCATTCCTGACACTAGACCACTGTAAATCGAATTTCTGAGCTCATGGGGATCCCAGCAGGCCTTTGTTATAACCCACGACAGACCTGTCGCGGTCGCTGAGCACTGCTACGTCGCTGTCGCATAGGCCCAGCCGTCGCTGTCGCTTAGGACCAAGAAACACTCGACAGGATTCTGGATTTGGCTGGGTCGCTGTCGCTGACACCGTCGCAGCGCACTGCGACGGACAGCCGCGAAAGCGCGATTACCGCACGGTTTGCACATTTCAGGCATAACATACTTTTTTGAGCCAGCGACTGCGACAGATGCTGCAAACTATTCTTACGACAGCAGTTTTCTACTGCGTGGGACTTGTCCCGGCACGATTCGTAACAGTTGACCGCATCTTTAGCGGTCGCAAAGTTTTGGTATAACAATGGCCTAAGTGATGTATGGGCGCGGCGTCGCTTCGGTTCTGAACAAAAGCGTCACACCCCTGAAATGGTGAAATTTAAGTTTCTTTTTTACACTTGAATTCCGTTTTCGGTCTCGCAGTGTTTATTGTCAAAGTCTAGATTTCTAATGGTGACGGATTCACGACAAAAAAAGGCGTTGGTTCGTGGAACGACTAACGACTAACTGATTATGCAACGTCAATCACGCACATCCCTGAATCCCATTGCAGTTGAGTTGCTTCAAAGGCAGCATACGCGCTCGTAAAGGTGGTTGAGATAACTACGGAAATAGAATCGTATATCACACAACACAACGCCCACACATTTTGAAGCGTCAAAAACGACCCACAATGACGCTAGGAGAGTGAGGAGTTGGCCCCGCCCCTGGCCTTCTCCGGCTTCTATATTTGCGTCCTCCTCCAAAACATGGTTGCTGAGCCATTCCCACCGCCGGCGACATTTGTGGTGGGTACAATAAGTACAATAAGTAGGCCACAAACAGCGAGGACGGTGGGAATGGCTCAGCACCCGCTTTGGAGGAATACGCAAATTTAGAAGGCGGAGAAATACAGGGACGGGACCAACTCCTTACTCGCCTAGCGTCATTGTGGGTCGTTTTTGACGCTTCAAAATGCGTGGGCGTTGTGTTCTGTGATATTTATCGCAAAAATTTTAAATATTGTGCGATTCAAGTTTAGAAGGCGAGCACTCGAGATTCATTCAAAGAAATGAAGAGCTTAATGCGGCCTTACTTTAGTTGATTATTTAACAACAGGCGTGGCACATACGCCGCTTCGCGGCGTACTTGTTGGAGTGCCTCACGGTGTGTTTACTATTTGACCAGAATTTGGATAAAAGATTATGGCGTGGAAAAGGGCGACAGTTTTGGAAAGTCTTGAGAGGTTTTTCAAGACACTGCTCCATCTTCGACCACCGTCTCCCCCTTCGACGTTCAGAATTCTCCTGAGCTGCGCGGTAGCAACTCAACTGAAGACTAGCTGATGATCATCGTGAATGCTGCCTTTACAATGGGTTCTCCAGTTATTTACGGATCAGAGGCGGTCAAAAGGAGTGGGCGTTGCGTGAGCGGAACATTCAAGTTTAGGGCCGTATAGGGCTCTTCTGTGCTTGTTCCAAGCCGTTTTTTCAACATTACTCTTGAAGTTGGACTCGGACGTCTCGATTTCCGGTGAAACTCGGAGACAATTTATCCTATCATGGACACTGCCTATAAGTATTGCGTCCTTGACCGCAAGTTCACATTGTCCATCGACGCCCTTAACCCGATTTTTTTTAACTTGAGGAAGATAGGGCGGGGCAGATTTCAAGCACCTTATTTGCTTTTCTCTACATTATCATGCACAAAAAACATCAGTTTGGAAACTCCTTGAATTGATAGTCTATATAGCACGACCCCCGTAGAATGCTGCACATGATTAATAGAGGGAGGCCAGCAAAGCCGGTCTATCTTTGCCAAAAGAAGCCAAATGAATCTATACTCGGGTGATGGAGGGAGGCCGGCCGAGTGGGCCTGCTGTTTCACGAAGCCAAACGACTAGGTGTGGAGGTCGGCATTGTGGAAACTATTCTTCGCAGGAGAGATGCTTAGAAGAAAAACTTAGTGTCTCTTAGCAAAGCCTTCCTTCATTAATGTAATCATCTCACTTTTTTTAGATCTATCTGAAGTAGGCCGGCAAAGCTTGCCTCCGAGCCGTCAGCGGCGCTGGGCGGCTTGAGCCGCCTTGCGACGCTGACTTTTATATGTTGGAACAGCCACTCGCAGACCATATGAAACGGAAGGAATAGCACTGGGTTACGGTACTATGGGAAGGAGGGTAACGGGGTCCCAAATTTAGAAACACTTCCTTATTTCATGTGGAGTATTTTAGAGCGGATGTGAGGAAATACACGATCAAGCACGCACAGCTTACTACAAAACTGGTGAGAAAGTCATAACACTGAGCCACTCTGGTTTTAAATCCATCAAAAATCTCTGCGAATCTTTTTAGAGAGTGAGAGTGGTACCCCCCGCAATGAATACGAAGGATGTGTATGACGGATGCATCACGAGGACGATGAGAAAGCTGTCCGGTGTATATGCAAATGTTGGTGCAATTTTTTTTGTGCAGCCTTTTTTGTCTATTTCCTATATTATCTTACAGGAGTCATACATGAATTTTCATGTTCAGTTATTCAACTTTAACTTGTTGAGTTATCTGTTGATTGTTTTTTTGAACCTAATAAAAAAATGAAAAATATGGACTGCTTCTAAAGTTGATACTGAGATTACATCAAATTGTGTAAGGGATGCCGTTTGATATTTGCAACGCTCGGAGAATACGATAAAAAAAAGTTATAATGATTCATTTTGGGAGGTCTTCTCAATTTATCCAAGGTACCAAGATGATGGGGCTATAGATAGGGCCAGTATAACTACTTGATTAGGGCTAAAAGACACACTAGTTGAAATTCGCGCAGAAAAAAACATCCCTGGAATTGGAATAGCTTTTGCCGCGACATTGCCATTGGAAAGGTCATTTTTTGGAGTGGAACAACAATATGTTCTACAGAAGCCGGTTGCTTAGCAAAGTCCGGAAGCTTTTACCCAGATGTGCCCTTTTACCCGGGGTATAAAGGTAGGCGAACCAATGGTGCGGAGTAAGAAGTGAAACAAGCGAAAAACGGTCTTGCACGAGAGAGCTACAGCGGTTTCTGATATCCCTAGGACTACGAACTGCAGTTGCCATGACAACAGGATACGAGATCGAGCCGAACTGCGGGCGCCCGATCGGGAACAGCTGTGGCCCGGAGATCGGCGAATTCGGCGCCCCGAGCCGCCCTGTCAGGCGGCTCGTGTTCCTATCCAGTGCGGCTCGGGGTGGTGAATTGCCTGAGAAGAGGATAAAGCAGCAAGTGTGGAAACAAGGATTCTTGGTATCAACTGGAAAGCGGTGGAAGATACACTTTCATTTAAGTGCATCGAGAAAGCCAATACCAAAATATCCAAACGAACCGTGCTCAGCCAACTGAACGGTTACTGCTACTACCCACTTGGATTGCTGGCACCATTGATGACACCAGCTAAAGTGTTTCTACAGGATCTACACAAACAGAAGATTGGATGGGACGAGGATCTGTCACCACCCGACCAAGATCTATGGAGGGTTATCAAATCCAATATCACAGGATTTGATAGAACGGTACCTAGAAAGGTGGCAGATCGATCGCCTTCTTCCAAACATATTCTCTCCATATTCGTAGATAGCTCCAAGCGAGTATACGCATGCTGCTTGTACATCACTACGGTATTCGAGGATGGAAATAGGGATACACGCCTCTTCACAGCTAAATCCAAGGTTGCCCCAATAAATAAGGAGCAGACAATACCACGCCTCGAACTATTATCCATCTTTATTGGATTGAGTCTAGCCGAATCTACAGTCCAAAAAATCGACTTCAACTTCGAGGAAATTAACCTCTTCAGCGATTCAACTATAGCATTATGTTGGACACAAGGGAATAAAAGACTTCCGCCAACTGTCTCGAAATTAGTACAAAAAATCGGACAGGTTGTTAGAAGGCTGTCGATTGGAAACAAGGTGACCTTCTTCCGCGTCCCAACAGCGGACAATATTGCCGACTGTGCAACTCGCGGAACAACCGAGGAGGAACTAATGAATCATAGATGGTGGCATGGACCAGAGTGGCTAAACCAGTCAGATGAACAATGGACAGTAAAAAGAGCTGCAGACTTAACCCGTAACGACCTCAACGAAGAGGAAGACGAAGTTATCGCTCAAGCAATCAGTAGTCAAGCAGATACAATGGAACCACTATGGCCAACGGAAAAAATTGGCAGTTACTCCAAGCTAACGCGAATTGTAGCATACTGCCTACGTTTTATACGGAAGGTTTGCAAACAGAAATATCTACCCTTGAATCAAACTGGCCTACAAACGGAGACTCCATCGGCGGATGAAATGAAACTAGCAGAAATTCTAATCATACAACAGGAACAAAAAATTCATGATGCTCAATCGATTCTGCGAGACAAAAGACTAAATGTCAATTATGACAGCAAAAGGATCCTTCGAAAATTCTGCCGTCTGCAAAATGCTGATATCGGATACGATGCGAACAATCCTATCTATATTCCGAGACAAAGCAAGCTGGTGCGACTACTTGCCGACGATCTGCATCGAAGATTCTCACATTGTGGAGTAAATCAATTACTCTTCAATATTCGACGACGTTTTTGGATACCTCAAGAAAGGACGCTCTGCAAGAAAGTCCTGAAGAATTGCGTCATCTGCAGGCGGTTCAACGCAGCCCCCTACAGATACCCTAGTGAAGGTCCACTAACGTCAGAGCGAGTTACGCAATCGCCTCCATTCACAAACGCGGGTGTCGACTTTATGGGACCTATAATTATCAAGTCTACTACTGAAGAAGACACGAAATGCTATGTCGCATTATTCACGTGTTTAGTAACGCGTCTCGTTCATTTGGAAGTAACGATGGATCTATCTGCGAAAAGTTTTATACTTGCTCTAAAAAGATTTATCGCACGGCGAGGTGTACCACAGAAAATTCTGAGTGATAACGGTACAAACTTCCACCTAACAGCATCTCTGCTGAACAACCCTGCCAGTCAAGAGCAGGGGAGAGGAGAAGACGATGATCAACTCTCGTTATTCCTAGCAGAACATCGAATAGCATGGATACTTCATTCCCCCATCCTCTCCATGGATGGGTGGTGTATGGGAACGCATGGTCGGCACGGTAAAGCGTTCACTGTTAAAGACTATCGGTCGACGCAAGCTCACAGCGGAATTTCTACATACAACGCTTTGCGAAATAGAAAGCATTGTGAATTCGAGGCCGCTTACAACTATTGGTGACCGGAACTATCCATATGAAGCCCTGAGACCAATCGATTTCATCTACAAAAACATCCGGCACGGAACGATGCAACTGTCATCTGCAGATGATGAAGACGACGTTGAGTTTCAGCCAACACCTGAACTGGCTTCTCAAAAAGCAGCGAAGCAAGCAATCTCAGAAACTGAAAAAATCACGAAGAAGTTCTGGACTATATGGAAACACGAATATCTCATGGAGTTACGTGATCGGCATCAAATGTATGCGAACCACAAGGCAACAAATCGAGAGCCATGCGTAGGAGACGTTGTGCTGCTAGACGAAGATAACCATACAGGCCGAGGACAATGGCCAATGGCAATAATAATCAGTCTAGTCTACAGTAGAGACGGAGCGATTCGAAGCGTTGTCGTACGTACAAGCGCTGGTAGAGAGCTTCAAAGGCCTCTCAGCAGGATTATTCCGCTAGAAATCCGCTCTGTAAGTGTAATGGACGAGGAAGCTGTTCAGGAAACACTACCGCAAGAAAACGAAAAGACCAGGAAACCACCTCGAAGGGAAATCCAGCCGGAACCGACAGAATTGCGGAAACAACCTCCAAGAGTAGTCAAGAAGAATACCAACCACAGGGAAGCAGAAAACCATTCAAGCGCAAGAAGAGCACTTGGATCGTCAACTTTCCTTATGATCACGTTGTGTATCATGGCAGTACTCGGGTTCAAAACAGCATCGGCAACAACGACATCATGCTCACAAAAAGGAGTCGCAGTGAAAAACACATTACCAGTGGAGGCACAACTGTGCGTTAACTACAAAGAATGTATCGTAATTCCACCATTAATAAATGAAACGGAAATACCTCTACCGTTTCATTATCTCATCGGCCAGCACACAGTACAATGGCGGCAGATTTTCAAATCTGAGCAGCAAACAGAAACGATTGTCTGTCCTGCAGGAGAAATTTGTGGAAAAATAAACTGCATACTCTGTGCAGAATTTCTGGCAAATCCGCATTGTGCTCCAACGCTGGCAATAGCCGTTCTTGCCACTCTTATTGCGATACTCATAACACCAGTTGCAGTACTTTGCTATGCAATAACACAAGGACTGCTGTCGAAAGCAAATAGAAGAAAACATCATCGACCGAATTGTACAACACTGAATATAGAAAATGATGCTATGGAAATGGAGATTATGGAGCCAACACTTCATCCGCCAAGATCAAAGATGATAGTGTTCAGTGTCGCCATCGTCCTTTTAATCGTCAGTACAGATGTGTCAGTATTCATACACCATCGACGTGAACAGCACTATATGTCTTCATTCAGCTGTCAACGTGAGCTGCCGCGATGTGCTGGAAAATACGATCACCCTGCGTGAGAAGCGCCGAGAAGCATGTTTCCGACTGAGAAATGAAAACAAAACAGTCGGCAGCATACAAGTTCACCTGGAGCACGTCATCCTTACCTGCAATCCAGTGGTGTTATTTTACACACGTGATGCGGAAATTATCACCCAATCAGCTAAGCGATGTCACCTGGCTGGATCATGCTCATCGCAGACGTGCAGTCACACCAGCAGAAGGACAGTGATTCCAGAACTACAGCCCACCTACGAATTTCCAGGAATTTCCCGCTGTTCAACATCGTGCGGTGGAATTGGATGTGGATGCCTATTGCCAACCCCAGGTTGCCTATTCTCTCGCACATTCGCCAAGTCGAAGAGCAACAGAATATACGAAGTATTCCACTGTCCAACCTGGCAAGAATCCGCACTGGTAAAATACACCCATAACAACGGAAGCGGGAAAATCTCACAAACCACTCGAACGCTACAGGGAGCAAATCTCACGCTGGAATTCGTCACTACACCGACAATTCCTCTTCTGAACACGGTATTTATACAATCACTCAATACCAATAGATCAGAAGTAGCGATCATCGAAAACGACGACATCTTCGCTTTGCGTTGCCCGACGAGAAAAAGTGCAATTAACGCAACGGACTGCGATGTTGAAGACACATTCAAGTGTTTTCCCACTGAAACGGAAGCAAACTGCATATGCAAGAATGTTAACATAACGGAAAAGATCAATTCGATGGAAACCAGACTCCCATTATCGACGTCAGTTCTTCATCTGCGAGACGACTTCGGTAGTATTCACGGAATCAGCCACGATTCAGTTGTTGACCTCACAATCACCTCTCTGGCAAAATGGCGATCAGAAACAATGATCGATGATGAGGACTGTGACGTAGCGGTATCAGAGATGCATGGCTGTTATAACTGCATACATGGAGCAGAAGTTACATTCTCTTGCCACTCATTGCGTGTAATAATGCTGGAGATTGAATGCTCTCAAAATATGTATGCAGTCATATGCAACGCGTCAACTGCTCATACGGTTGTGAGAATTCATGCGATAGTTCCGAAATATGAGGATACATGTCAGGCGAAATGCGGGACAAAATCGCATTCCATCAAATTGACTGGAACTCTGGCATATTATCCGAAATGGAAAGTTTCCTTAGAAAATCACAACGAGGAAGCAACTTACGTCAATATGATAAATTTGCCGAACATAAGCCATCTCATAGACGTTGCAATAGAGAATTGGAAAACAGCTATGTTCGCATTCATTGCAGTGGCAGTATTCGTGGGAACAGCTACACTAATGATTCCCAGGATTATCAGCAAGATTCTATGCTAAAGGCAAGAAGACACACCACCAACCCTCGAATGATGAACATCACGTCAGCTTATTATCTTTCCATGCCACTAGGAACACTTCACACCTCTCACATCACGACTCGCAGGATCCCTTTCAGCTCCCAGGACCTCCGCATATATAAGGATCGGTTGATTCGATGTATCAAACCCATCCAACTACGTCAGTATGCATCCTGAATCTGTACCCCAGCCTGAAGATGACCTCCTCGACCTCGACATCTCTGCTTATATCTCCGACGAGCAGCCTGTTGACAGTCAGCTGGTAACCGACCAAACGGCTGAGTCCAACAAGCGTCATTTTAGAAGACAAAGAAAACACTTTGCCGACCCCGTTGTCGAACAGCCTGTCACTAAAAAGGCTAACAACCTTTCGACTGCTATTCCGACTCCCAGGATGACCTTGCGTCCATTGCTAGTGTCGCGAGATCACCTGGGCCATCTATCGCCCGAAGATATGGGAGATATCTTCTTCACCATTCTGAATGGCATCAATGACATCAAAAAGGAGAACGAGAGACTAGAGGATCGTTTAAGACAGATGGAGATCACCCTGCAGCGGGTCGACATGCGTAGCCGGCAGGTCACGGAGCAACCTAAGAATCGGGTGCTAGATACATCGGAGAGCCCCTCCACGAGATGCCCCTTTGTCCCGAGGACTAGGTACTGCGAAGTATGCTTTATGGCCGGACACCAGGCTTCGGGATGCCGCTCCAAAGCAAAAATGAATCCGGCTCACGTGGAAGACATTTATAATAGTAAAGGTATTTGTAAAAAATGCCATTGTATCCATAAGTTGTAAATGTTTAGGATGTGATGTGATTATGTATTCATTAAAGGCAGTGTTCACGATAATCTTCAATCTTGAGATTAATGGGTAAATCGATTGTTTGGCCCCCGTATAGAACTGAAATGACGAAGAAATCGAAAAAAACGCACCAGAAGGGCACGAGATCCTTTACTCTCACCCCGCCTTTTTACTCTCACAGGAACTGTTTGTGGTGACAATGAAATCGTTTGTGGACCTGCGCTTTAAAATTCTCCACTTACTGTTGCACAGTTCCTTGCTTCGGACCATAACTAATACTGTTTTGCAAAAAATGTTCTTTCATTTCCGATTAACCCCATTTTTCACCGGTGACAACCACCGTGAACATGTCCATACAACCGGACAACTAGTCCAGACCAGGAAATAATCTAACTGAAATAAGGCGTTTTAGTGCTTTTCTCGCCGTTTCTTCGTAATTTTGGTAACCCTTGGTGGCCAACGCATTGTTTTGAGAGGAAAACTCGGGAAGGAAAATCATCGTGAACACTGCCTTTAATGTAAATATTGTATAATTATAATAATTGTTTAGGTATGGTGGTGATCTTGACCTTTTTGCATTCAATAATTATTGTAAATAATTGATGTATTGTTAGTATATTATGAATGTATTATTAATAATCATGTAGTGTAATGGTCTTGGCAATTGAAGTTCTATTGTTAACACGCCAAGGCTAACTTTGGTCGCCGCCCAGTGTTGTTAGAAACAACCATTCTAGTCAAATTAGAGTATTCTCATGGGCAGTAATGGCGATACCCATTCTGTAACCTGTGGAGACATTTCACAGGCCATTTGATGTAATTATAGTCATACCATAATATTAATTAATTAGCAGAGGCGCTGCTTTGAAGAGGGCGGTACCAGCCTTTGCCTTGTCAATCCCTGCCATAATTGGCAGCTCGAAACCTTAAGAGGTTGGTACCGCCCCTGAGATTTTGTATAAATAGGAAATTATTTGAAGTATAACTATCGTCATTATTGTTGCTATAAAGCAATAAATATTCGTACTACACGAATCTACGCAGCCGTATACTTCCAGATTGAGGCGACTCCCGAGCGAGTTTCAGAGCAAGTAAAGCATGCGAAACGCGGACAGAAAATTGTCATTCTAGTAGTGCCCTAGATCGTTCGTAGTCTTTTCCTGTCCCAAATCTAATCGAAGTTAGATCAATATTACCGTTAACACCATTGCGGCATCCCGTCGAGTGCGGGCTATAGTCCCTTTCACAACTATTTTGCCGTCCGACGTCCGGCAATGCTATCCATCAAAGGAGAAATTTCGCACTGACGTTGAGCGCTACAAGACACATAACGACTTTTTTCTTGCGCTTTCTTTCACCACTTTTCATGAGTTTCGTTGTTTCCATGATATCTACGCTAGCTATTCTGCTTTAGCTTTCGCCCATAGTAACGATCGAAATGCGTCATTTTTATCCCCAGTCACGGTGACCTTTGGAGTCTTGATCAAATATTACGGATTGTTTCTGTAATTAATTTGAAGAAAGTAACGAATGCTATCGAGATGTGAAGTCTAAATTACGGGAGTTGTTGAGTACGCCTATAAAATGATCATCCCAACTCCTACCATTACCAGAAATCCCAGAAAACTCTCAGATAAGATAGAAATATTGAGGCAAGTCAGGGTTTTTTTACTCCGACACTGGCAGAGGACTCCTACGAGAGTCCGCTGGGAGTCCTAGTCTCCTCCGGGAAGAGTCCTATTATTCTCCTGTAGGAGACAGGGGATGTAGCCCCAATAGCACTCCTCCCTCATCTATGATTGAAGAGGAACTCCGGCTCTTTAGCACCCCGATCAATCAATGAAGGAGACCCCTGTGCAAACCTGAATGGGTAAATCAGCTCTCCACCCGATGCGCACGAGTATCGTACACCACGCGGGTTCGATCAATCGTTCAATGTGCACGTTCCAGGTCAACTACCGGAGTTGTTTCGTCCTGTAGGAGACCGCTTCGCACTAGTTTGGTCTCCCACAGTACAAAACAGCTCCTGTGGGAGACCGCGATCGTCGTTTTCTCCTGTAGGAGTCCGCTGCCAGTGTCGGAGTAATATATGATCGTCGTCGTCGAATGACTTGTTTCGTCCGTGGAAAAACCGTTTCCCAACATTTTATTCCACGGCTAAGATTACGGTAGCCCGGTTCTGGCGCTTTTTAAACTATCGTTCTTGTTTGAGCGCCGCATTGCGTGTTCGGTCATCCGGCGTCGCAATGTGGCACTCAACGACGCCACAGTCCTATCTTATAACGTGCCGGACGGCGGCGTCCGGCAGACTGTAAAAGGCGCTTACACAGGCGCATTGATGACCTAGGTGGGACTGCGGACGACCCAGGGAGTCTACGTCGGACTATCGCCCAACTATGACGGGTACCTTATGACGGAACTTCCGCAACTTGGAACCGAGCCAGCCATGGGTACGGTATGATTAGTGAAAATACGCAACCGCGCCACCGTCTTTTTACACTGCCGTGGACTGGAGATGTTTATCGACTGGGCTGGCTACAACCGGCCGACTATGAAGGGGTCTTCAACCTCTCGAGTCATCCGAATGGAATCCAATGGCCAATGTCGTCCGAATAAATTCCGAGTGAACAGTATGCTTTTCGAAACACCCCGTTAAATGCAGCTCAAACGCTCTGACACAGGCATGACACTAAATCCACGCCGACTACCTGCGTGCCACAGCGCTTTCAGGTGAGAAGCGTCTTCGAGCATGTAAGAATCCCCAAATAGTCCTTCTGGGAGAACGACTATCACACTTTCACGTATTTAAAAGTAGGTTAGATGTAACGGACTTGTGCGTTAGTGAAGTCATACGGCATCGTCAAAAGCGGTACATTCTTATTAGCCACCCTGTAGAATACTTGAAAGCATAAAAACTGGGTTGCAATGACGGAATTTTAACTTCTTTTAGGGTGATTAGATTGGTTCGCGGGGTTTGGCTAAAAATGAGCGGAGTGGACGCTTTGATCTTTAGGTGGCTCAAATACTTTCATTTTGGCTTGTTTTCGACTCTTCCAACGGAATAAGCGTTTCAATACAGGCCGTATGAGTCTTTTATCATCGACCTCTCAACCACTTTTGTGAGCGTGCATGCTGCTTCAAATTAAACAGGCACAACTTTTATTATTTATTCATGATTATTAAGACTTCCGAACAGATTTGCACCTTGATTGTCCTAAAACTTTAAACTTCAAGGTAGGGCTTGCGATAAAAACGGTTATTGTGCTATCCTCATTGGAAGGTAGATCTGGCCATGAAAAGAGTGAAAATAAGTGAAAAGCCGGAGAAAAAATGAAAAACGCTCAAAAGCATGTTATTGCTTGGTGTGTGCCCGCCCTCAATGTTCGACATTGCTACAAATGCCTATTGTGCCACATTTTACATTGCTTCTGAAGTAATTTCTGCGAACTTCTAGAGGCTACTGTTTACTTTTAGGAGCAAATCAAAAAACGGACAAACAAGTGTTCATGGAAATCAGTTGGGGAATGGGCGGGGGGGGGATTGCGGACACCCGTAATTAGCCGGTCTACCTTTTTTTTGTGCGTTTTTCCCCAAATTCTCACCCTGTTCACTTACATTTTCTTTTGTGATGATCAAATCTATGTTCATATGAAGAGATTTCAGAAATCGTTTTTTTCACGAACTCTGCTTTGAAAGGCACTGTTCACGATTAACATCGTTGTTGAGTTTTCTTTGAAAAGCGATTGTGGTAGCCCTCAGAAGCAAAACAGTGTTGAAAAACTAGATTCAAAAGCTGTCCCAGAGGCAGAAAACGGTTTTGTAGATTATCTCAGTGGGCAAGCCGGCCTCCTTGGGTCTAGTTGTTGGCATCAACACCGACACGTCTATATGGCCGCCGTCAGAGGTGGTCGATGAACTGAGTTCTGCCCGGTCGATACACATCGAAATAGTGACAGGCGGCTGCAGAAATATCAACCCACTGAGTGCAACTGCGACCGTCTCCTTTCTTCGTAATCAACCCAGTCGATACGGGTGTTCTACGCGCGCACACGAGCAGGGCCAATGCAACCGAGGTCGGTTCTTCGCCCAGTCTCAGTCTGTTTTTCCGACAGAGTGAGACGGGGGTCTATCACTGCCACGCTTGGACCTGCGATCATCGGCAGTGTTTTTAAAGACACATTAGATTTGAGAATCAGTTGCCAGAAACTCCTGGGAATCTTCGTCAGGCAAAAATCTGTCCAATCCATTGCTTAGTTCAACAAAAACGACTGCTGATGATCGCAGGTCAAAGCATGGCAGTGTTAGAGCCGTGCCGGTGTTGGTGAGAGCAGCTGAACCCTAGGAGTCCACAAGACCTGTCCACAAGAACAGTTTTCAAAGCCGTTTTTTGCTTCTGAGAACGCGTTTGGATATGTTTTTCCAACACTGTTTTGCTTCTGGGGGCTACCACCATTGTTTTTCAATGAAAACTCAAGGACGTAGTTTATCGTGAACAGTTCCTCTGAAACCTGCCTTTACTAAGCTGTCTGGAAACTTTAGGAGAGTTTTACTTTACCATGGATACTTGTGTTAGGTTGTTGAAAAAGTTTTCGGACTTTTCACGACTTTGAAAAAAAAAACATTTATTTCAGAAACAAACAAGGCTCACCCAACAAAATAATTTCCATCACATTCAGAGATCCTTCGCCATCGGTTGGGCAGATCATGAGTACCCGACACGTAGAACTCTGACTCTTTTGAGTCGAAGCATCCTTTTAGAGCCATTTTGACTTCGTCATCGTTAGTGAACTGTTTTCCATCCAAGAAGTGCTGCATCGAGCGGAACGGATGGTAGTCGGGAGAAGCAAGATCTCGGCTATATGGGGGGTGAGGAAGAATTTCCCAGCCCAGGTCCAGCATTTTCTGTCGGGCTATCCGAGAAACGTGTGGCCGAGCATTGTCGTGAAGAAGGCGAACAGAAACTGCTGGATCTGGGCTGGGAACTTTTTCCTCATCCTCCATATAGCCCAGATCTTGCACCTTCCGACGAGGAACGGTATACAGCTTCGGAGATCTAAACGGCTCATTCTTCCTTGAAGGCACTGTTCACGATAAACTTCATCCTCGAGTTTTCCATGACAAACGCTTCTCGTGGCTCTCAGAAGCAGAACAGCTTCGAAGAAACGGGACGAAAAGCTACGCAGGAGCCGCAAAATGGCTTAGAAAAGTGGGCAAACCCCGCCGCTTTGGGAAAGTCCGTCCCCTTTCCGCCCTTCGACGTGAACAAAGGAACACTCGAAATAGTGAGTTGAGCTATGGTTCCCGATCAAAAGCCCCGTTCTTCCCTTAATTCTCAACTTCTCTCTTTACTCAGGTCAGCTCGCATACATTGGCTGCAAAAGACGGAAGTTACAAGCCTCGGACAACTCGTCCACCATGCTTCAACAGCTACATTTTTGAGGGACCATAACTCCGTTTCCAGAAGGTCTTGTACGATTCCAGAGACATCATTGGAATCAGAATGGGACCGCTTCCAAGATAGGCGAAAAGCAGAGCAGGTATTCTTATCGTGAACACTGCCTTTATCACTATGACAAGTCCTAACACTGTGTACTAAGTATCACAACGTACCCTGATATGACGGTTATCAACACGTGGCTCATTAGGATGAACATGTTCACTTGGAGCGATCATTTCCATTCTTCTGCATCCAGCGAACTGTGCGCTACTCGTTTGTAAAAATGCTTCGCCCGCTTGTTTCCAAGCGCTACTCAATACCCAAGGCGCTATTGATACTCCTCTACGCCAGCGCGGTACGCGCGTGTCGCTTGCGTTGATGAGTATTAATAGCGCCCAACACTTTAAGCACGCTCCAAACAAAGCGCTTCTCGCTTTTGTTACTCTTTCGCGCGGTACTCTTCCTGTTGAGAGTTATGCACTCTCCACAAAGCGCGATCGCCCTTCAACGATGTGCTATTCCGATCTCAATGAAGCGGCGCACGCTTCCCAAGTTACGCTAATCACCGTCAATGACTCTGCGCACGTTCTGAAAGGAACGCTACTACACAAAAAGCGAACACACACTCGACTAGTATTGCTTATTTTCCACGGCACTGCATTCGCTGCTCGTTGAGCGCTTCCCACTTCTTATGGCTCAGTGCACGCTTCCTGTGAAAAGATGTCGTCATGACACGGCACACTATATCATGAAGCACCACACACATGACGACGGCAACTGCGGCAACGCACAAATTAGCGAAAATTCGCCGTTCTCTTCAATGTGAAGTAATTACCATGTTTGGTACACTTTTCGATGATACGAATTCGACTCGATTCAACTTCGACGTAATGACAATTATTGCTGCTCAGGCGCTATTCATAGTCCTCAACGCCAGCGCGTAACGAGAAGGCGTGGCATTGGAGTATGATTGGCCTAACGACACGCCCACGCGACACGCACCTGGCGCACGCTCCGCAGCAGCTTATTAATACACCATCAATTTCATTCGTTTTCATAATATTTGATTCCAGTACTATTCTCCTTTGCTACCATGATGGTGGACACGTGCAAAGAATTCGTTAGATTGGAAAAGTTAGGGTCTACGTTTTTGCGCACCACCATGGCGTATCCGCTGAAGCATTTATAGTCTCCGCGAGCGCGTGACGCGCGCGACGCGCTGGCGTTGGGGAGTATGAATGGCGCCTTACAGTGACTCGTCGGAACATTGCTATCTACTATTGCTGCAGAGCTCGTTCGAACACTGAGCACACCAAACTTGTTAAAGACATCGTGTTTAAACAAGATTGAGCCGTTTGGATCCCCAAAGCTCTGTACCGAACGTCCCTTCCGACTAACATCTGTTCCGCTCGAAGCAGCACTTCCTGGATGGAATACAGTTCACCAACGTAGACGAGGTCAAAATGGCCGTAGAAGAATACTCCGACTCGAAACAGCCAGAGTTCCTCGCGTGGGGAATTCATGACCTGCTCAATCGGTCTCGAAGGATCCTTGAGTGTGTTGGAAATTATTTTGTTGGGTGAGACTTGTTTCCTTTTAAAACAAATGTTTTCTATTCAAAGTCTTGGAAAGTCCGGAAGCTTTAGCATCAACCTAAAAGATCAGCTTTCATAGCAAATGTAGAGGCAGGTTCTTTTGAATTCTGAAACATGTTGGAGATTTCAGAAACTTTTATGGTTGCTCGTGACAAGTCTATGTATAAGCTAGCACCACATGATTTTTGGCGAAACTACTAGTAGGTGAGTACACTTCTACTGTACTAGAGCTGATGCGAGCGCGTAATGCCACTCTGTGTAGGTGAAATGAGAAGCGAAAGATTTGTTCGAAGTCGCGTATCCTTTACGTAACGTTTTAATTAAAGTCTTGGATTTGGGAACTGGTTGCTATGAGTTTTTGCTCTGACCGACAGATGATCCATTACCCTTGTCTATTGTCCTCCAAATCGATCGTAAGCACTCCAGAACGTTTTCATATAACAACTCCGATTAGATGTTGGAAGCCATTCTGTTTCTTAAACGAAAAAATTAATAGAGTGCGCAGGAACGAAATGGAAGAGGAATCTGAAACTTCCTCTAAATTTTGGCACTCGAGCTGCAGTTGTTTTACAGGATCACTGATTGGTTATTTTAGAGAACAAATCTGCTCAACTATGAAGTTTTCACCAACATTTCATTATTCGCGCAGGATGCAAAGTTCGCTTGCAAACATGAAGGATATTTCGGATGTTTGCTCGACTATTGGAAGATTCAGGATTATCATAGGCATGAAGAATGCCTCCGTCGAATTCTCACCAACGAAAAACACATGTTTTCTCCTTTGAGTCCGATAATGCCTGCTTGCCAGATAAGGCTAGTAGCATGTTTCCACGGAAAGATCCTAAGACAGATGTATAGATAAAGGAACACACCCTCCTGACTTAACGTGTGATCAATGAGCCAGCAGTAAAAAGCTCTATCACAACTTACAAACTACGGAATGGAGGAAACCCCTGCATGATTATTAGTTTTGTTTTCACTGCAACTAAAATAATAAAAGAAAGGAACTCATAAGGAGAGAAAGGACACGCACGTCCGAAAACAACGCACCGATAATCCAACGGAGGATCTCGTATATAGTAGTTCTGAGTATGGTTGCTCCCAATGACGTCAATAATGTTTCATAACAAGATGCCAGAAGCGAACCGACCACATTTTATTTGCCAAACTTGCACCGATTCAAAAAATCTAGGGCTATGGACCAGCTAATGGCTTTTCTCTTGTCTGTCACCATCCATAAGTTAAATGAAAAGAAAATATGTATCGACTATTTGGCGCAAACCCATTCATTTTTTAGGAGTCTTGAAAAAACCACAAAAACAGCTGGCTCCGTTGAGACTCGCTAAAATATTGTGAGTAAAATGTCATCAATTACAAATTTTCAGACGTAAACATTCGTTAGCATAAGGTAGCAACATTATTTTCGATTCTTAAATGCAGTTTCCACTATAGAAACCATCTTAGAGAAGAAACGGTCAAGAAAAGAGCTCCAAATAGCCTTACAGTTTCTGTGAAAAGCGCATTCTTCGTCCACCCCCAACGGCCACCGATTGAAGCAAGCAACTGTAAAATCGAAAAATCGACTCCGAGGAAAAAAAACAATATTTAATTGGGTGAACGTGCTCCATCCGTGGATCATGAGGAATAGTTTTGGTCATTTTATCATCGTGTGTTTTTCTGGAGCCAATTTTTCAGTTGTTTGCTTTATTGAGTAGCCGTTGGGGGGAGTGGGCGGGGAATGCGCTTTACATTGAAGATGAAGACCGTATAGGGCTATTGAGGACTCATTTTTAGACGTTTCTAGAACACTGCTGTTGCCCTAGTCCATGAACCTATCGAATTCCGGTGGAAACTTGGATGCGGTTTTTATCTTGTACACTGCCTTTAAACGGGAGCATCATCGGGTGGACATAGATTGCCATGCATATTTTTGTGCCTACCCATTTCAATATCATCAACCTTGAAAAACAAAGAGCAAGGAAGTCTCATACTATGTACTGTTATTTTCCATCGTTGTTTGGAAATCATCAGAAGTTAGAAGTCCTTGGCGCTAAAACATTGCGGAAGAAACATTGCAGCGATTTAATCACGAGCCTCTCAGCTAATCTCGAGACGTAGCTCCGCCATGGTCGAATAGCAATGTGCTTTACAGTGTAGAATGGAAATCTGAAGCTTCTTCTTAGAGCAAATAGGAAGAACCAAGACTGATAGTTCGGCAATAGGAATGATGGTAGGAGCTAGCACTACAGTAGTCCATATTAGAAAAAGGAGATTAGTTTTGAATTAAGTACGGGTGCACTGTTTAGTCAGGGATTACCGCAAATGAAACCTAGTCCTTGTCTGGAATGTATCAAACATGAGTTCTCAAGCCGATTACATTAAGTGTGAAAGGCTCAACAATGAATTTCATTTGTCAACTGTTTGCATCAATATGTACAACAAACAAATACATTTTCCAGCATGCGCGTATCACAGGACAAGAAGAAGACGAATGATGAAAAATCGGGTGTTTGTTAGAGTGTGGGTGAAGGGAAGCAAGTTAGACGAGTATAGTGTAGGGTGCGTAGTCAAGAAAAAAGAGTAAAAGAGAGAGGTTGGAGAAAGAATGACGCGATCGCCTTTGGGATAGTGGATGACGAACGAGGAAGGCAGGGAGGAGGGGAGGGTGGGAAGGAGGGTGGGATGCATGAATGGAAAGAGGCAGAAAGGTCTCAAAATAAAGTGATTGATAAAGCGCGTGAAAGTCATAAGGCGCCGAACGGGAACAACTCGGAAGGATCACTCCAATATTGAAAAAAATTCCAGTGGTGGTGCCCAAATGGTAACCAGAGGAGGAGCCATTCAAGTTGCTCTCGTCTAGTGCACACTATACATATTTGCTAGCGTTATAATTATTAAGGCATGTGACGTCGTTAAAGCACACTTATGATATTACTTTCAGTTGATATTAACAACACACTTCTATGATGATAATGTGTGGCGTTCATACGCCTTGCATGAGTATCTGAACAAATCCGGCCGATCGTCCGAATCGTGGCCGAACATAGGAGTCCATTTGGGCGAGAACATGCTCTATGCCAATGCCACCATCTCTCTCGTGACGTCGACGTTTGTGCCTGAAAGATTAGTTCCTGAATGCAAATTTAGGCAGAGGTAGACCCTTAGTGTAGTTTAAAAAGTCAAATAGAGGTCTATTTGAAGGCAGCCTAAACGTAAAAGGCTGTAACCGATTTTTTTTTGTTATTCTGCGCAGGTAGACCTACGAGGCTGTGACATACAGCAAATAGGTCACACAAAACACTTGAGTTCTTGAGAAAAACTTTTCTTATTTGCCTTTTTAATCTCGGAAATTCCCTGAAATAAAAAGCTTTCGATAAACACGTTTGGAAGCGTGGGTCTCTCAAGTTAAAGAATCATGATTTTTGTATTGAATAAAATCGTCGCAGGGCCTCTATCCCTCGTGCTAGATGATCGACCGGGGAAACGCCTTTCCAGACTACAAAGCAGTTTTCACTCGGCGATTGTATTATGAATACGCAACATTGAGGTCTCAAGCTTTGCCAACTGTCCCCACTTGGTTTAAACAGTGGATTGAGAAGAAAAAACCAAATGTGGTTTTCTGAGCGTACGCTGCCTTCAAAGGATCTCTTCATGAGAATGTAGATTCGGTCATCACAAAAATAAAAATAAGTGAAAAACTAAGAAATTTGCGGGGAAAACGTCCAAAAACAATGTATAGCGGCTAAATACCGGTGTCTGCCGCCCCACCCCCCCCCCCATATTAAAGGCACGGTTCGCGATAAAAACAACTTTTGAGCTCTCTTCATAAGAAGGTAGATTTGGCTCTCACGAAAGTAAAATTAAGTGAAAGATCCAAGAAATTCGCGGGGAAAACGCTCAAAAACAAAGAATAACGGCTAATTACCGGTGTCGGCCGGCCCCCTAATTAGCGCGATTTTCATTAATGCTTGCTTATACGACAATTATTATACTGCTAAAGTAATCAGTAGTCTCCAGAATTGTTCAGAAATTACTTTAGAAGCAGAATAAAACATGACAAATCAGGCTTTTACCCAAATCTCGATAATTGGGGGCAGGAGGACGCCAAGCCATAACTTGCTCCTGAGCGTTTTTTTCTCCAATTTGTTACTTATTTTCACTTTTGTGATGGCCAGATCCACCATGGGTATAGCACAACAACCGATTTTATCGAGAACCCTGCCTTTAACGAGAATTTCATTAATGCTTGCTTATCCGCCTTTTATTTTGCTATTAAAGGCAGTGTTCACGATGAAAAAAGTTTTCGAAATTCCAATAGGATTGGGTAGTGGAGGGACACTCTGTAACGTTAACGTCGAAAGAACGCGTGAAAACGAGCCAGGAAGAGCCCCAAAAGAGCCCGAAGTTGCAACTTCGAGCGCATTGAAAACCCCAAAAGCGCATCACACGCCCACCGACGTGAACAAATGAATTCTCGAGATCGTGAGATGAGCGATGATTTCCAATGATTAGCCCCGTACTTCCCTTCATTCTCAGCTTCTCTCTTTACTCAGGTCAGCTCGCATAGATCGGCTGCAAAAGACGGAAGTTACAAGCCTCGGACAACTCGTCCACCACGTTTCCATAGCTCAATCTTTGAGGGACCATACCTGCGTTCACAGAAGGTCTTGTATGATTTCAGAGACACCATTGGAAGGGCCGTTTTCAGGATAGGCGGAAAAACAGAAAAACGATTATCATCGTGAACACTGCCTTTAAATTAGCCAGTAGTCTCCAGAAATGCTCAGAAATTACTTTAGAGGCAGAAAAAGTTGACAAAAGAGGCAGTCATAGAAATTTAGCTAATTGGGGCGAGCGGACACCCAGCAATGACTTATTCCCGAGCGTTTTTTCTACAACTTTTCACTTATTTTCACATTTTTGATGACCAGGTAACCCTTGTCATGAGGTTAACACAACAACCGTTCTTATCGCGAAACCTGCCTTTAATTCAAATTTAGAGCTCGATTTGAAACAATTACGACGAGCTCGACATTTTGCGGCGCAATGTGTTGAATGATAAGAGTACTTCTGACATAGGGATGTCACAAATACGAAGAATTTAAGTCGAAATCGGATTGTTCAGACGGGGTCGAAACGAAGAATCGAGTCGAGGTCGAAGTCGTGGCCAAAGACGGTGAAAACCCTTTATTTACGGTTGGGAAATGTAGTATTTTTTTCAGTATAAATAGTGATTGTTAGCTACCTTCTTATTCTTCTGAGGAAAACCACATTTCATGGAGGAGGAATCTAGAGTAGGACACTTATCCAGTGACAATAGTAACCACTTCCTGTCCCGAAGAAGTTACAAGTTTTTACATTTCGTTTCGCCGAGATCCCGAAAAGACATTGTTGTTGTCGCGGCAGAAATGAATGGTCACAGCAGGGAGACCAGGGATGAGCGGAATTCCGATTTCCGAATTCCTATTTCCGATGGTTTTTGGCCTTCCAATTTCCGAATTCTGATTTCCGAAAAAAAAGCCTGAAAATGCGGAAGACATCGGAAATATTCACGAGATAAAAAATTTGTACGCTCTCCCTGGCCAAATCCCCAGAGGGTTATTTTAGGTGCTGAATTCGGATTCGAGGCCCGTTTTCTTTTTTTCACAAAGCCACAGTTAATTGTGATCGCATGAAAACTTTCTGTAAAGAAGGATGAGTTCAAGTTTTTTTGGTACGCGCAGTTACCAGGGGGGAGGGTCAAGAATTTCACTGAATGTATTTCCGATTTCCGCATTCCGCATTCCGATTTCCGATGGTTTTTGGCGTTCCGATTTCCGATTTCCGAGAATTGAAAAGGTCTTTCCGATTTCCGATTTCCGAAGTTCAGAAAAAAATTTCCGCTCATCCCTGAGGGAGACGAGCCAAGGCTATAAATGCCACAGAGGTTTTGGTCACTACGGAACACGGGTGGCGAAAGACACATTACGGAGAACTGCATGAAAAGCTGGATACGCGTAACGGTTAAGCCTCGTTTATAGACTTGCGAAATCCCGTCAGCGTGTAACGGAGGACATAGAGAAGTTCTACAGTGTTAATGATGAAAATGGTCGGCTGCTTGTGGACCGCGGAAAGGTGATGAGGAGATGGCGTGACTGGTTCGAGAAGATCTAAACGGAGGAATTCCTTCATCCGCCCATACCTGACTCTGAACCAGGGATGAGCGGAATTTTTTTCTGAACTTCGGAAATCGGAAATCGGAAATCGGAAGGACCTTCTCAATTTCGGAAATCGGAATTCGGAAATCGGAAGGCCAAAAACCATCGGAAATCGGAAATCGGAAATCGGAAATCGGAAATACATTCATTGAAATTCTTAACGCTCCCCCTGGTGACTGCGCGTACCAAAAAAAACTTGAACTCATCCTTCTTTTCTGAAAGTTTTTATGCAAACTCAATCAACTCTGGCTTTGTGAAAAGTGAAAACGGACCTCGAATCCGAATTCAGCGCCTAAATTAACCCTCTGGGAATTTGGCCAGGGAGAGCGTAAAAATTTTTAATCTCGTGAATATTTCCGATTTCTTCCGCATTTTCAGGCTTTTTTTCGGAAATCGGAATTCGGAAATCGGAAGGCCAAAAACCATCGGAAATCGGAATTCGGAAATCGGAAATCGGAATTCCGCTCATCCCTGCTCTGAACCCACAAGCGGCCCTGTCCGTTCGATTACCGTCGAGGAAGTACAGACGGCAATAGCACGTATGAGGCCAGGAAATGCAACGCGGGCTGATGATCTGGCAACTGAGATGTGGAAGGCACGGTGCTGGAGCCTTGCTGACTGGCTAGCGCAGTTCTTCAACCAGGTCGTGGCTGAAAAGAAAACACCTGAGGATTGGCAGCGGAGCACGATCATACCTATTCGGAAGAAGAAGGGCAGTTCAGCAGATTGTGCGACTTATCGCCCAATTCGGCTGCTGTCCCACAGCATGGAAATTTCTGGACGTGTTCTCAATTGTCGGATCTGTAAAATCGTCGAGATCGCCAAAAATCAATGTGGCTTTGTTGCTATCTGTGGCACCACCGATGTCATTTATGCTGCCCGACTGCTTATCGAGAAGCACCGCGAGAAGAACAAGACGCTTCACCTCGCCTTTGTCAATTAGGAGAAGGCGTTCGACCGAGTCGTCCTACCGCATAAAGTGATATGGTCCGCTTTGCGACAGCATGGTGTCCCAGAAGAACTCATTTATTGGGTCAAGATTCTCTACGCCAATCCAAGAGGTCGTGTTCAAGCAGCAGCCGGAACTTCGACTGAGTTTTCCATCTCTGCTGGTGTCCATCAAAGACCTGATCTGTTCCCGCTTCGTTTTGTGATTTTGTTGGATACAATTACACAAGACTTGCAGAAACCAGTGCCATGGTCGTTTTTGTCTGCTGATGACGTGATGCTTCCATCTAAAGATAAGTTTGACCTTGAGCGACAGGTGCAAGCATGGAGTAATCGGCTGTCTCGGTTTTCGGATCGCGCCCCAGTGCCAAGGAAACGGAATATCTGGCCACGAACGGTAATGAGCAGGAATCTATAAGGGTCGACAGTATCGAGCTACCACGTGCTGAAGCCTTCAAGTATCTTGGATCGGCAATCGCATCTGATTGCAGCCTAGGTTCCAAAGTTGCCTCTCACGTGGGAGCAGCGTGGTCAAAATGGCGTTCGATGACTGGGTGCTCTGGAATAAGAAAATGCTTGATCGCTCGAAGTCGAAGATTTATCGAACCGTTGTCCAACCCGTCGCGCTGTACGCCGCAGAGTGCTGGCCTGCTACGAAAGACGTCGAGCGTAAACTCGGTGTTATGGAGACGAAAATATTGCGCTGGACTGCTGGTGTCACTCGATTAGATCACATCACGAACGATGGCATTCGACAGCATTTTTAATTGGTGACAACCTCCGCGAAGCTCGACTTCGGTGGTATGGGCGCGTTTTGCGAGCCGGAGACGATAATGTTTGCAAGGCAGGCCTTAATCTGGATTTGCCTGGTAAACGACCCATAGGACAACCGAAGCAGCTCTGGCTTGAAACGCTGCATGCTAATTTGAAGGCTGCTGGTGTGCACCCTGATCAAACGCATGACAAGGGGATGTGGCACCAGAGCATCACAAAAGCGGACCCCGCTTTGAATTGGGATAAACGCTAAAGAAGAAGAAGATTCACAAAATAATGACAGAAATGTATCAGTTTTAAAATAATTCTTCTGCTTTTATGCATTGACGAGTCCCCTCAATGTGATACGCTTGAAATAATCTGATTTTTTCTTGAAGCGTTCACGAAGGGGAAACCTGCCGATTTTTCTATGAAAACTGAAGGCTTATTCGTGATTGGAGCACAAGTGAGGGAAAACACTGAGGAAATTCACCAGAAGCACTCCAAAACATCCCCTCCAAAACTGTTTGTTGAAATCCGCTCTTGATTGAAAAGGTCGCACCGGCAAATCAACCGATATTCACGAGGGGTAGCCATATTATGCAAAATCTGATAAGGTAGACTGTCTGATTACATAAAAAGGCATTATTTGGCTATATCAGTCAATGGCTCCTTCCTTCGACTGAAAAAAGGGCCTTCTATGGCCGTTTCTTCTGAAAAATCTTCGACAATTTTTAGCGGATTTGAATTGCACAAAGTGGTGTGCAAACTAGTAGACCTCTCATAAATAACGGCAAAGCCGTTTCCCAAATTTGAGAATACTGATTTTATTCAAGCTTGTAAAAGTGTTGGAAAACAACACAGTCCTTTGGATTTCCTCCCTTTCCATTACAGTCAGAAGGTGTTGTGCCCAATAAATAATGTAAATGATCAAGCATTTTGAGTTAGTCGAGGAGAACTATTGGAATTCGAGGGATATAGGTTATTTCGCAGCAGTAAAACAGATTTCATCGAATCGTGCTCTCATTTGTGGCCACTAGTGTTGGGTCGTCGATTCTGGGTAGGTAAAGTGGACAGACTAGTTCCTTACGCACTCGTTGTGTTCTACGACGGCACAATAGCAACCAAACTCGTGGAAAAATGATTCGCAGCACACTGACTGTTGCTACCACTGTAAGCAGCAGCTGCTGCAAAGGGGGATCTCCTCCATGGCACATCACGCGGAGTGCTTAGTCGTCGTGAACCGTGGCGGAGATTGGACTTGTTGTGGAGAGGTTGGCCTCCTTACCTAAACCTAACCCCGCCGGATGGGCTGGTAGCCCAGATTCTCTCTCTTGATTTGCATGACGTGCTGCTGTTAGCAGGACATGCTGTTGATAATGTGGGGTTGCAGTGCAGGGCCAACATCGCCTTCAACCCCGCTTCAAAGGCACAGTACACCCAGAAAATTATTTTTCTGTTTTTAAGCTTGTTTCGGAGAAAATCACACGCTGAACACAGTGGTATCTTTGAAATCGATCAAGAACCCCTACGAAAGGAGTTGAGACTTCTCAAAAAAACTATTATTAGAAGGCGGTAAATTGGTGGAGGAGTTGTCTTAGGCTTGTATTTGTTTTCATTCGCAACCGTTGAGTGAGAGCGAGTCAGGATAAGGACAAAGACCGGTAATGGACTGAAGAACGTGGGCACGGTTGAATTTCATCCATCCATCCAGCCGGTATCGAGGTCGAAATTCCTGTAGGGGGTCGGGCCTGTGGTGGTGAGCGTAGTTGGTCGGGCCTGTGGTGGTGGCTTATATCTCGCTTCTTTGGGGGAATTGAGAACTCGAACTTGGCAAGTGTTGTTCAGGAGGGGTCTACTACACAATCAAATAAAAATCACAAATTCATGTCTGAGGGTGTACTGTGCCTTTAACGGCAGCATACACGCTCGCAAGCATAGTCGAGATAACAGCATAGATAGGTACGCACGGCCCGTACAATGTCGTCAACGACATTTGAAGCGCTGAAAACTGTCCAGGATGACAATATTTGGCAATGTTTGAGCAATCTTGCCTTCCACGCCCGTATTTTCACACCCCTTCGAGTAACAGAATGAGAATCGATACTTGTGAAAACGTGTGAAAATTGAGAGTGATAGCACTATCAAATGGGAGTGCACGAGAGAAATAGCTTGGTTTACTTGAGTATAACATGTCTGCATACCTATTGACTCTCGTCCACTTTCGAGAATGCCGCTCTACTTTGGCTGACCTCTTGAAATGGAGGATTTTATCAGTGCACAAACATGTTATATTGAGGTAAATCGAGTTTTTTTCTCTATTGCACTCCCTTTTTATAGTGCTATCATTCTAAGTTATCACATGTTTTCTCAAGTTTCGATTCTCAATCTCGTACTCGAATGGGAGTGAAAATACGGGCGTCGAAGGCAGGATTGCTCGAACATTGTCAAATATTGTAATCCTGGACAGTTTTCAGCGCTTAAAACGTCGTTGACGACATAGTACGGGCCGTGCGGACCTATCTATGCTGTTATCTCGACTATGCTTGCGAGTGTGTATGCAGCCTTTAAAAGCACAGTACACCCTCAGAGATGAAACTGGTGATTTTTGTTTGATTGTGTAGCAGACCCCTCCTGTATAACACGTGCCAAATGCTAGATCTCAATCCCTTCAAATAAGCAAGATATAAGCGACCACAACAGGCTCGACCTCCTTCTCTCACCACCACAGGCCCGGCCCCCTACCAGATTTACGAACTCGATAGTGGCTAAATGGATGGATGAATTCTCTAAATGTCGTCGTTCTTCAGCCCATTGCCGGTCTATCTCCTCATCCTGTTTTGCTCCCGTGCAGCGATTGCGAATGAAGAGAAATACAGGCCTGGGACAACTCGCCCACGAAATTTTTGCCCTCAAAATGCAGGCATTTTCGAGGAGCCATATCTCCGTTTGTAGGGGGTATTAGACAATTTCAGAGATACCAATGTAATCAGAGAGCGGCTCTCTCCAAGATAAGCATGAAATCTGAAAAATAATTTTCTGGGTGTCCTGTTGAAGGCTTGGTCCAATCTCAGGGACGAAATCTGATATTCCGACAGAATTTTGAAGTGGACCCATCTCATATAGCACCTCCCAAGCGCGAGCTCTCAAATCCTCCGAATAAGCGAGATATAAGAGGGAACCACCCTGAGTTGCCCACATCCGGAAGCCACTGTGGCACGCCCCCTTTACGATTTTTCGAGCTCAACAGTGGCGAGATGAGCGACGGTTTCCGATCAACAGCCCCGTTTTTCCCTTAGTTTCCAACTTCTCTCTTTCTTCAAGTCGGCTCGCATACAACGGTTGCAAATGAAGGAAGTTACAAGCCTAGAACTACTCGTCCACCATGCTTCCGTAGTTCAATTTTTGAGGGGCTCGAATTTCGTTCCTGAAGGGTCTTGTACGGTTCCAGGAACATCATTGGGATCAGCGTGTGACCGTTTTCAAGATGGGCACAAAAACAGAAAAACGATTTTGTGGTTGGACTGTGCCTTTAATGGCAGCAGCTGCTGCTAACCGCAGCACGAGCTCCCAATGAGACGTTGAAAACCAGTATGCTTCGACAGCATATCTTGCGGTTGGCAGCAGGCGGCAGCATCGAGAGGGGTTCAGCTCGATGTCAGCCTTGAGATTTATTTACTTATATATATATTTAATAAGTTCAAATGAACGCGCCAATGTAAAGAACCGAACAATGAGAAGCAATGCTGCAAGGTAGGATCAACACAACAAAGAAAATATAGTAGAAACAAAACTCTCCATAGAAACGAAACAAAACAAACGAAGTAAACAAATAAACATTGGAACAGGGAGAAAAGGCAGTGACTTAGACGTGTTGTTTAGTAATGGATAGAAATGGGCGAACGTATCGAGGTTCCAATCATTGGTAACTCGCAAGATGTTGCGTAGTCCGTGCTCTAAATATTTACATGCCAACGAAGCTAGTCTCAGCCGTGCCAGCCAGCTATTGCACATTGATATAATACTGGAACTTCGGAACATGGGTTTACTGGCTACCCTCATAGGACCGGTAAGTGGCAAAGTATGTAGCTTTTGCAAAGAAGTAAACTTGTACGAGTAGTGTGGAAGAAAGAAGAACATGATAACTCAATCGTGCCATAATTCAATACCACTACAGGAAACACATGTCAAGACTCCACTGCGACTCCAATACAGAAAACACCGAAAATATAGATGCAACTCATATTGAGCCGTCGTCTAACCCCGCGAGTGCATGAGCCAGGTACACGCGAATCGGCCTCCTTCAGACTAACCGCTGTATCCCTTCCATCTTGACATGGTTCCTTCTTGCCGAGGTCGGCTCAATGCTGGTAGGGGTTAATACCAGCTATACAACGAAAAAGAGTTGAGAAAAGAAGGGGTGGTTACCGGTGATGATGTTGACGTGGTTGGCGATGGACATGTCTCCATTCTGATAGTGTTCGCTTATGAAGACGTTCGAGACGACCACCCTTTCGAACCATGAACCTGAAAACTTGTCCCGAGTTGATGGCAGTAAAGGAGAGGTTAGTTTAGCCTCCAATTTTGAGATTTTCTATCTATTCAATAGATATCTGTTGTATTACGAATAGTAGAAAGTAAAAATATATTTTCTTCGGGTCACATCAAACTGACAAGGGAAGTGTTTAGAGTGGTAAACGCATCTGCCAAAACGACTAGTGTCTTTAGTATCTCTAGTGGCGCGAATCGAAGGTGCGAATCAGATGTACGTCATCAGTTCTCACGAACAAGGAAGGTATGACAAGTGCAGGGCCCAACGGGTGAGAATGTTTTGCCCAACATTCGTCCATACTCCGATCAGGGATTGTCAGGGGCGCTGACACAAGTGGGATATCCGTTTTTAACTTTATTAAGAAGGAATTTCCGATGGTTTCAAGTACCTAAAAGGTATTTTGCCTACAATAACCTATCGTTCCAATGTTATGCCTCTTTGAGATCAAGGACTAGAGGCGAGATACACAGGCTTGTTTGTAATGATACACTTGAACAGTCTCAGATATAGTATTACATTTTCCCGTTCTATCTTTCACTAGTTATGATTTCCTTGTTAGTGAGAGATGACGTCGAGCATCTGTTTCATACCGAATGTGTGATCGTCGCTATAATATAGACAGCGCATATCTACCCAGTAGGCCCTTGTGGGCGCAAGCGGGGCTGTCAGGCGTATTGTACCCTCTTTCTCTTGCTTCTCCTCCCCTGTTCCTGCTCCTTCCCTGTTATTCACTCATATTTTATTTAATTTCGAGTCTTATTCCACGACAATTCTTTCGCAGTTTTCACAATGCATGCATACATAGGTTAGAATTCGTAACCCTTTTTCCTGCTCATTGTTTGTTGACTTCGTTCAAACAGCGGCGTATACACATTTTCAATATAAAGGGAGTATGGGTGAGCAGTGCTGACGAGCAGCAAAAGCAAAATCGGGACTTATAAAAACGCGGGTGGTTTTTGTGTTTATGGTTCTACGGTTTTCATAGCGAAGATACGTGGTATTCTAGAGGTGGGTGGAAAATATCGCTATTTTTCGACTTCTTAACAACCGTATTATGAAGGCGAGTACAAATGAACCTCAGATTCGTGATCAGCACAGCAAATCGCCATCCTGGGGCCGGATTCATCAACGAAATTTAGCGCTGGTAGGCTGGGTAAGGGTAGCTTCCTGCCGAAATTCGCGCGAACGGCGCGATTCACGAAACTTGCTACCCACGGTAGCAACCTACCAAAGCCTACCCAGCGCGAATCTCGGGTAGGGAGCTACCAGCGGCGCCCTACCCGGCGAGATCGCGCGCTCTGATGCCAAATTTACGCGCTCGTTCATTCAACTGTTTTTGAACCCTTTTATAATTCCGTCACTCTCATCTCAATACACATTATTTATCGTCAAGGCTAGATTATTTTTAAATTATTAGGTTGGTGCAAGAATATTTTTGAGTTTTAAGAAATAATTTTTCTTCGTCAGGTTGAGTTTTTTGTGGATTTTGATTCTGAAAATCTGGGCGAAAATCCGGTTCGCAATTGCGTTTCGAGTCAGTCGAGTTTCCGGCGCCAAGACTGACTCGATATGGCTTTCTTATATAATTTTCTCCAATTTGGTTTACTTTCCAGTTTCTAAAACCCACTTAGAGTCAACAGATCGGCGGCTGCGGAGCTGGAAACTCTACTCATTCGAAAGCGCGCACAGTACAGTCCTATTAGGTACCTATGACTCTCTTTTTACGCAAAAATTGGGATTTCACAGCTTTTAATTTTTGGGCAAAATACTCTTTTAATTTACCCCAAAGACGAGGTCTGCGAAGGCTTGATGATGATGAGATTCTGAAAAATGCAGGCTAAAAACATTATTAAAAATGAAGAGCCGTGGTCTACTCTTGGTTTTTTTCCCAACCTAAACACTATACGAAAACTAATGAAGTATAGGGTACAAAACATTCGCATAAGTACTGAGGCAAATCAAAGATTACACAATTAGGCTAAAGCTTTTCTGATACTGATTTTTTTGTTTTGTTTGTTTATAGTTATGTTAACATTTTCTATGAAAAAAATCGCCTTGGGGATTGGTACTGCAATCCAGCTATGAGACGCGAAATCATTCGAGCGTCCCACGAAAATGTCGCGAATAATATACATACACATCATCCACATTCTCAATATTCAAACTATGGTACAGATTAAAGAACATAATAATAAAGTTTACCGAAAAAACCGAAAACCATCGTCACGTTTCCCATACTGCTGTATTCTTCAAGTGATTCAAACATAGATTTATTTTTTAATGGTTTTTCTGCGTTTTTATGCTTTAGGTTTGTGAGTCTTCAAAAGTTGAAGCTTTCGGAAAGCGATGACGAGCGATATGCAATAGCCGTCGTTTGTAAAACACGGCTGCGTCACCACACACATAACGCTTTTAGGCGTAACTGCTTGGTAGTGCTACCCACGGTAGCATAGCGCTCGTGAATCACAATGTGATGGTTAGGGTAGCAATCAACCGCGGGTAGCGCTACCACTGGATAGGGCTACCAGCGCTGCCGCGTTGATGAATCCGGCCCCTGGGGAATTTTAGCTCAAATCTGGAACATTTGTCTACAAAGCTTTCAGAGCCTCTTAATTGGTAGAAGTAAGCGCTTACCTCCACATAATGCCGAAAATGAATAAAAATCTTTCTAAATATTTTCAGAAAAATAAACTAGTTTTTTTTTTCGTGCTGTTGTCGTGTAAGTGAAGTTTGTGCGTAATAAAGTCATTTTCTCACATACTTTTAACATGAGCAATTTCAATATAACGCTTAGAAGCCAGGAACAAAAACCGTGTTACATAGTGTAATCGACCGCAAAGTTGAAATTTTCTTCTGAATTCTCAAGAGAAAACATCGGAAACGTTGAAAAGCGGTGGTCCCCCCTCCACACAAACACAGACATTGTCAATATATACCTAAAGTGTTTACCACAGATACATGGATTTTTTCTTCAAAATTCAGGAAAGAAATTAAACTTTGCCGTCGATTATGGTGCAACCTACAGTATGCAAAATGGAAAAGGCAACCGCACAACCGTTTTTTTTCGCCGCCAATTATGGTGCAACCTGCAGTATGCAAAGTGGAAGAACTCGACCGCACAACCCCCTTTTTTGATGCCGTGGACCGTTCGCATCCTCTATTTCGGGGTCGAATTTACTGTTTCTTCGCGCGCCTGTGCAAAGCGAGGAGAGATACAACGAGAAAGTAAGGGGAAGGTAGACGCTGCACACTCACGCAGACGTAAGCGAAAAACGGAAATAAATTTTACCCAGAACTAGAGGATGAATGGGCACATTAAAGAATACTAGGTGCCAAAACATTTGTGCTCTGCTCAAGCAGTTTTTTTCTTGTTTCTTTGGTTTTTTTTTCTCGGTAGAGTGTATTACTGGTTATCTATATATGACTTTAGTCACCTCCCATGAAAGCATGAAATATGTCGCCGTTAACGATACGTGGGATCCCTCTGAGGGCTAGATGGCACGAGTTGATTGTTACGAAGCCGATTGTTGCGAAAATATTGATGGTTTGTAGGAGACAGATAAAGGTGTATAATCAAGCCGTTCTTGAACCACACACTGAATTTAAATGCGAATCAATGCTATGAGTACCACACCTTGCCAAAAAAAGTCTGAGGAACGTGAAAAAAGCTTGAAAAAATCAATAACTTTTCAACACGAATTTCGAGAAACTTCAATTAAAGGTGCGTGGATGCCAATCAGGGTCAATAAAAACATAGATCCAACGTGGCTTACTTGGAAGAGAATCACCAACATAACAAAATGTGCTGTGGGTATGGAAAATCAGGGGAAAGTATTCAGATTATGAACTAGAGATGTTTTCTACGTCAAGGAAGACATATGAATCATTTAATTACTGCATGTAGAACACCAGAAAAATGAGTATATGCATGCATTGATCAATTGGAGAAGTTATCGGAAAATTTTGGCTGAGGATGTGTTAGTCGATCGATTCAGAGGCAAGAATGCACATGTAGGGTTCTCCGCTTCCAAGGTCGCTGCGCGCAACCTTTTCCGCCAGAAAGTAGCTGCGCGCAAGCTTCTCTAACTTTAGAAATTCCGCGAAGCTGCGCGCAAGACGGTTCATGAAAACGACAGCGCGCGCAAGAAGCATTCAGAAAAAGTCGTGGCGCGCAGCTTGTTTACGCTGCTTTTTGTGGCGCGCAAGCTGTTTCAAATTTTCTGAGTTGGCGCAAACTCGGTGCACGCAAGTTATGTATAACATAGGCACATCGGCTTTGCACCAAGAAACAATAAGGAAAGCAAAATATCAAAGCGATCTGTTGTCGACTATACGCCGGTTGGGGTCTAGGGTGCAGCACAAACTTCAGGGCTTCATTTTCTTGGGCAGTAAAAAGTTTTTGACCGGATTTTTTTGGCCCAGGTTTTCCTCAACATGTATAGGTAGTCAACTCTTTGGGTTGATTAACACTGCGTCATAGGCGCTTGAAGGCGCAGTCCAAGCTCAGGGGCCAAATCTAAGATTCCCACATAATTATGAAGTAGACCCACCCCGTATAACACCTGCCAAGTGAGAGCTCTCGATTCCACAGAATAAGCGAGATATAGGAGGAAGCCAATCTGGGGCGCCCACACCAGGAAGCCACTTTGGCACGCCCCTTTACGATCTTTCGAGCTGAACAGTGGCGAGATGAGTGATGATTTCCGATCAACAGCCGCGTTCTTCCCTACATTCTCACCTCGGCTCGCATCCATAGGTTGCAAATGACGGAAGTTACAAGCCTCGGACAACTCGTCCACCATGCTTTCGCAGCTCAATTTTCGAGGGGCCACAACTCCGTTCTCAGGGGGCCTTGTACGACTACAGAGACATCATTGGAATCAGCGTAAGACCATTTTCAAGATAAGAAAGGAAACAGAAAATCGATTTCGAGGTTGAACTGTGCCTTTAGGAATTGGTCCCCGACCCGAGGGATCAAAAGGAGAAGGGGTTCAAATTACGGGTACATCGCTGACAACTGGCGGGTATATTGCTGATAACTGGCGGGTGGATCGATGATAACTGCCGGGCGGATCGCTGGCTACTGGCGGGTGGATCGTTGGCTACTGCCGGGCAGATCGCTTGCTACCGGCGGGCGGATGGCTGGCTACTGGCGGGCGGATCGCTGGCTTCTGGCGGGCGGATGGCGGGGGGATGTCGATCCGCCCGCCAAAAGCCAGCGATCCGCCCGCACCTGCTGTCTGAGTATGGTGTTATCAACAAGAATCTGTTGACATCAATCGGAGATAGATTTGTTTCTTATAGCGAAATTCGAGTGAGCGGGCGAACTTGAACGTGTTGCATGCATGTTTGTTATTAATAGAAGCTGTGTTCATGTTTGAAATCGCACTTTGAACGATCTTTGGTCCGATTAGGCAGGCAAGGAACTGATTGAGTTCGCACGGTTCTACGCGGTATCATAACACCCGCATTCAGGGTCAGATTTTTAACGGAATGGCTTTGCTCAAAATGATCCTGAGTCTAGTTGCTTAGCACAAAGTGTTGTGATTTTGCTCTGTAGAAATATAGGCAACAGATTTGCCTATTTTGCACTTCATCGCTAGGGTCAACTAGAAAAAAAGAAAAGGGTTTCTTTAAGGCAAGTGAAATGTGATGGTGGCACAATCCGGGGCTATTCCTACTCTTAAAGGCCTGCGCGTCTCGCGCGGGCGCGGCCTTGTAGTTTGAATACTTTCTACGCATGCCGCGCGTAGAGGGATTAGGGGTAAGTTCTTCACCATGGAATGATGACTCGTAATGAAGTTGATGCATGAGTGATGGCAAAGCGATATGAGAACCGGTATGTGCGTTGTCGCCTTGGCTGAGCGGAAGTGAGGCACAGGCGTGACGTCAGGCTATTCATACTCCAACGCCCTACGCCGCGCTGGCCTTGATAAGTATGACTATATTTAAGTTCCTCAACACCAAGAGACTTGCGGGGTGTGGCATCACAGCATGGATGGCCTGACGCCAGGACCTCGCATCACGCGCGGGCGCCCGTTCCGCCGTGGCGGAAGGCTATAGCAACTTTTTTGAAACTTCATTATTAATCAATCCTTAATTTCCTTCCGTTTCATAATTATCAACCCCACTACTATCCTCTGCTACCACGAAGTTGAACGCGTGTACAGATTTCGCCATCACGGCAAAGTTTAGACCCACTTTAATCAGCTCACCTGTAGCGTCGCAGCTGGAGTATTCATAGTATCTGCAAGCGCGCGGCGAGGCTCAAAGGCATTCATATTCCAATCTGCGCCTGCGCGTCACGCGCGTTAGCGTTATGGGGCATGAATAGCGCCTGAAGAGTAGCGATGTAGCAAGAAAAGCGCATCTCGCATTTCCCGTTGCTGCGTACGCTTTTCGTAAAGCGCTACTCATTCTAGCCTGCCGCACATTCTCCTGTGCACTATTTTTATTAAAAACATTTTGTATTTCACGTCGCTGCGCACGCTCTTCGTAAAGCCTTACTCGAGCATGCCGCGCATTCTTCTGTGCACGCTTCTTATGAAGCGCTACTCACATTCCGTGTCGCTGCCTACGTTCTTCTAAAAGCGCTTTTAGGTATCCACTATGCTGCGCACGTTTTACGCCAAGCGCTATTCTTATTTCACAAAGCTGCGCACGCTCTGCATGATGCGCTACTCTTTACCTACCATGAGGACCCAGTTCACATGAAACGCTACTCGCTTTTTCCTATGCGTCACACCCCTGTATGAAGCGCTACTCACTTTCCAAGACGCGGCACAGATTCCACATGAAGCACAAATCACTTTCCACATCGCGGCGCACGCTCCACTTAAGCGCAACTGACATTCTACGACACAGCGCTCCCTGTACATGAAGCGCTACTCGCTTTCTACGACGCGGCGAACACTCCATATGAAGGTCAAAAATTAATTCGCCAAAATTTGCTGCGTTTGACAGCTCTCCTATGTTACTAACATCTACGTTACCAAGTAAGCTCCAGAAACGACGCACGATTAGATTCCTGACCAGCAAAAGGCGTTACAGTTACAGATCGATGCGTAGAGCTGAGCCAGAATGAGCTATAAGGACCCATTTGCACGAAAATTCGCCTGACGCAGTCAACGTGGCCATAATTAGGCCTCGGTGGAGCATAATTTTTCTTGATCATGAGCAGTTGGTTAGCTGCTAACCGATGTCCTCACCCACCCCAACATGTGGTTAGCGTAACCGTGGCATAACCCAGTTCTCCTCCGGTTAATGAGTGTATGAATCGCAGGTAAATGCTCTTGGTCGGCCGGTTTAGCTAACTTACCGGAGGAAATGCAATAATGAATCGTAACCTAGAATACCCAACAAGACAGAACAAATTAACGTCCAAGCTCCCTTCATTTTCAGCGGCTGGTTAGCCATTTACTGATGCTTTCAACTAACCGCTTCTTTCAACCGGTCAGTAAGCGTGTGAAAAACTGATAACGGTTGCGGTTAGCCGATAACGCTATTTACGGCTTGTCAAATTTCGTAGTTTCTGAAGCTGATTTGAACGTCACGCTTTCTTATCTTTGATAGGTTTGAGCTCAAAAATGATCACAAGGGTCTAATTGACAGGCCAAACTTATGCGTGAGGTAACATGATGGATTTAAAACAATCATACGCTAGGGCTTGATGAATTCAGGAGCCCTCACTCGTTGTTAGAGTGTCTACTTTATATAAATCAGGGGCCCCGGAAGCGCGCCAAAGAGAAAACGTACTGGATCTCATATAAAATTTTGCTATTGGGTTTTTTGTGGTGTTGATCGAAAATATGGGGCGGTATGTAGTAAAAGGATCCAACGAAGAATCAGTAAATGATCTGTTAGAGAAGATGTAAACAACGTATGAATGGAGAAAATGTGAATAGCTATCGAAAACTCCCTCGAAGAACTTTTTTGGAAGCTATCCATCTTTTCCTTAATTCATACACTATTTTCATGTTCTCTGTCAGCTCGAGGTTCAGTCGCGTTTCTGAACCCCTTTACTACCATCCCTGGTGTTGAATTTGCATGAAAAGTTGGCTGTTATCTCGCGCAACCAATTGCTACCACCCCTGAGGTTCATCATTGTTCGGAAAACTTTCATTTGTCATTGTTCGGAAAACTTCGGCAGATTTGCCTCTCACTTCGCCGCGGCGGAAGTATAGACGACACCTCACACGATTCTGACATCCAGTTATCGGTTTTCGATTGATTACGGTAAGTTACGGTGGTATACGTTAGTATGGTCTCAGATTTGGCTAATAACTTCGATGCGGGGGTTTTTCGGTGCGCTCAGCACAAGTTCGAGATGCATTTCTCGCTTTTCAGGATTTTAACCCATTCACGACCACGCCTAATTTTGGGTGGCTGCGCGTTCGGACCGCGTGCAATATTGCGTCACCGTATACAGTGTCCCACCGGTGGGCCACTTTTGCTCGAATGGCACGCCACCAAAAAATCGATTTTCGTTTTTTTTGTTTATTGTACGACTTTCGACATCAAAACATGATGCCAAATTTCGGCTTCCATAACTCTTTCCTTCCAGAGAAATGGCCTTCTAAATTTTTGACTGTGTAGATAAGACCATCCACAAATCACCTGAGTTTGATGAATTCTAGCGGTTCGAAACATTGATTATCGAAGATTACCATAATAGACATTCTTCTGTTTTTCAATTGACAGGAAATGCTTAGTGAAATGATATTTTTTTCAGATTTGCACTAATTGTGCTTTAGCTACTCCCTCGCTCTTGCGGTTTATCGCATACTGAGGAGTTTTTTTTGTAGTAAACATTTTTGGCAATCTTCTTGACATTTAGACGTAGAAAATACCCCTCGATTTTCATATTGACTGGTAATGCTGTTGAAAATGACTTTTTTTAGATCTTCGCCATTTTTTTTCTAGGCCACCCCTTCACCCCTCCGGTTCGGCGCCTTCTACGAAGAGATTTCTTGTGAAAAGCATTTTTGTTTTTTACATTCAGACGTAGGAAATAGTTTAAATACTACAAATTGACTAGGAATGATTAGTGCAATAACCGTTTTTTAAGTTTCCACTCGTTTTCTGCTCTGGCTCGTCCCCATTTTTCTCGTCCGCTTCTCTCCAAGGTAGTTTTCAACGAAGTTGGAGCCCCGGTCTACGATGGTACACCAACAGTTACCAAGCAGGACTTTCAAGAAAGGCCCTAGTGATCGCAATATTGGTGAACTTTGCATAAAAATTTCTGTGAACAACATACGGGCAAAAGAAAAGCCGACTCTCTACGCGGAACTGGTGAGCAATATCAGTAATCATATTTCTGTGATTTATTAAATAGAGTTTTACGATCTGATTACTCCTATAAGTAGGGATTGTTTCTCGAGTAATGGCAAAAAATCGCCATTAAGTTGTTGTAAAAATGCGATCTGTACTAATAAATGCTGTTTTTGACCTTGCTGCATTCGAAGGGTCAGATATATTGTAGTTGCGAAGCTGCCAGCGGACCACGAAGTTTATAGTCGACTCTAGAATAGGTAAATACATTGACCATAAGAAGGTTTAGAAATTCCTTCTTGCGGTTGAGAAATCGATTTTCGAAAACAGTGTCCCACCGGTGGGACACGCGGTCCGGAGTGGTAGCCAACGCGTGTCCCACCGGTGGGACACGCGGTCGTGAATGGGTTAAAGGCACAGAACACCTTCAAATATGAATTTTGTGATTTCCATGTATTTATGTAGTAGACTCTCCTGTATAACACTTGCCAAGTGCGAGATCTCAATGCCTCCAAATAAGCGAGATATAAGCGACCAACCCGGGCCACACCCCCTTACTGAATTTTGAACTCAATAGCGGTTGGATGGATGGATGAGTTTCAACAGGATCATCGTTCTTCTCTCCCTTGCTGGTCGGTCTCCCCATTTTGGTTTGCTCTCGTGCAACGATTACGAGTGAAGAGAAATGCAGACCTGAGACAACTCGTCCGCTAAATTTCAGCCCTCAAAATATAGGCATTTTTGAGGAGCCATAACATCGTTTGGAGAGGGAGTTGAGAGATTTTCAGAGATACCGTTGTGATCAGCGTGTCATTTTCTCTAAGAAGAGAATTAAACCTAAAAAAATTGTCTTCGGGTGTCCTGTGCCTTTAAGGTAAGCTAAGGCTTCGCACGTAGTGCAGTGTACAGTAGTCCTCAGATTATTGACGCAAGGACCCCAGATTCGTGCTCAGCACCCCCGAATAACCTCCAAAATTATAGTTTTTAGCCAAATTCAAATCCAACAGTTTGAGCACCAAGAAATTGTTTAATGCAAACCCCTGAATTATCGAAAAACTCCGAAAACGCTCACAACTATGTTTAGAAGAGTTCTCAGGAAAACGTGATTTTAGATTGAGAGAGGGTGCCAGAATTGACCAGAAAATATTCATCAACTTTGTAATGCGGGGAACAACCATGCGATGTCCCCTAGTTGATTTCCGTGAAAAAGAAAAATGATGGAGTACTGTTTTTTTTTGTCTTTTGCTCAAAACTCGCTCCAAAGTGGCAAATTCGCATATCCCGAGACATATTTAGAATCAGCTTGAGAGAATCTTTTTCTTCTAAGTGACAGGTGTCTTTCTTTGTTTGACAAAGATTAAGATAGGATTGTATTCGGTCGAGGCAATCGCGGCCGTAATGCTTGGGAGCAAATGCAACCAATAAAATCTTAAGTCGCCTCTTACCCTCCTACGCCCCAACCCACTTGAAGATTAAAATTTTCGAACAATGTCCAAAACTTTTACGTCCCCCCGAGAAATCCAAAAGAAGTTTCTTAGCTTTATCAGCAAAATGTTTAATTTTGGTTAAATCTTTTATTCAATGATTGCTCCCTACCCTACCGATGAGCCTCGCGGAGTGTAGTTTTGACATGCTCTTCCTGAAGTTTCGGCGGTTTCCACGCTTCGAAGCCAAACCGACGTAACTCAGTTAGACTTTGAAGCGCGGTATTTCTGACGGCTCGCCGCAGTGCAGTTCGGAATATTGTTTTTAATACCTCAAGGGCATCGCACGCGCAGAATACCTCATATTATTTTTTCATGTTTTTGTGAAGCTGGCCTCTCTAATGACCGAAAATGTCGAAAGGGCCCATGAAAAACTTTCAATTGTAAAGTGAAGTCAGTGTGAGCACACTGTAAAATTGAAACTGAATTTCGCGCCAAAATAGTTCTTTTAAATGTTTTTTTTTGCATTTGGAGACCTCGTCACTGTCCTTTCCGAAGTTTTTCTGCATGTGGGGTTGGTGCCGTAACTGTTTTCCATGCTGTTCGACGGTCGCATCAGCATTCTCTCAAAAAAGTGGTAAATGACTGGTGAGAACTGGTGGCGGATCCTGATGTTCAACCCTTTCCAACCTCATAATCTTACGTTTTTGACTCACTTACAGGCAGTGTTCACAATAAATTTCGTCCTCGGTTTTTGGCCGAAAATCAAAAGTTCAGGGTCTCATTGGGGCACTGGAGTCGAAAGAACGCACGAAAACGAGCCCGAAAGAGCTCCACACAGCTCCAAAGTCTGCTCGCGCTAGCCCTTCCGCTCGCGGTCGAGTTTTCCGAGGAACAGTTTGGTCCGCTTCTACATTAGCATTGGAGCGCGAGAGCGGCTGAATTTTAGCATTGGGGCGCATTTGCGCACGTTGACTTCTTCAGGCCCATGCCCGGGCAATTCATCCACCGTTGAAATGTGGCTTCCAAGCAGAAGAGCTGATTTTGAATGTTTCGCAGCGTTTTTCATGATTCTTTCTTCACTGATTAAACAGTCAGACTCTAACCTTCGTTTTCTAGTGGAAACTCGGAAACAATTTTTATCGTGGACACTGCCTTTAAGTTTAGCGGTGTGGTCTACTGGGCTCATTCATGAAATTGAGCCTGGAAAATGGAAAGTGGCTTCCAGCACGAACGATGCCTTTAACGACAGTGGTCACGATGAAAAAAGTTGTTGAAAAACCATAAAAAAATTATTTGGTTCGCAAACAGCTAAAAGACCACGGAGGTTCTCTGAGAGTATCCCCCGCGATCGTTAACGGATAGAATCCCCTCGGTTGCTGCTGGGGCTCGAGAGGATACTAGCATGGGGCTATCGCGGAATGATTGCGAGAATCTGCAAGTCTCGAACCGAGAGCGTACCGCGTTCGTTCATCGATGCTGTAGAGCGGAACCCTGAGGAATCGTGCCTGGGCCTATCACGGAACAATTGCGAGATTCTACCAGCTTCAACCTGAGGGCAAATCGTGTCTATAAACGTATTCGGGTTGTTACATCGCGGAACCGCGATGAACCGAGCCCGGAACTATCGCGGGACGGTCGCGAGATCCTGCCACCCTCCACCCCTGATCGTACCGCATTCATGCCCTCTCGACGTTTCACCCGAGTGACTGTTGCCTATCAGATCAGCACGAAGCTATAAGGTATAGCCCTTGCCATATTCCGTGCTGCTTTACAAATCTGCATATCATGAGAACGCGGAACCGGGGGAAACAATCACGGTACAATCGCGGATCGCAAGTGCATCACGGTACTAGCGCGGTAAACCTCTCAACGATCGCTGTACCATCACGGTACGAGAACGAGAATGCCAATGGATGAGTCGATTGGATAACTATCGCGGAACGAACGCGGATCGCGGGACTAGGGGGAGACGAACACGGTACTATCGCGGATCGCGGGAGCATCACGGCACTAGCGCGAAAGATTCTCTAAGAGTACGAGGCAAGAAACGGACTGAAATTAGAGTTACTAAGTCATTGTTATGTATGTATAAAGACCTTTTTTGCTTGTACTATATAGAGCTGGTATTATTCCCTTTCAACTTCTTCTTCCTATTGCAATGTGTATGCTTTCCTCTTCGTGAGAATTTTCGTTATTTAACTTTGTCAAAAGCTTTTATCCATTGGAAACTTCCCCGTGCTCTTTTATTTTAGGCTCAAATTTTTCTAACGTCCCCCAAAAAATTTTCAGAATTTCGAAAAATATTTACGTACACCGCCTTTTACGTTGTCAGGCCGGACAACACCGGCCTGACTCTGACCACGGCAATCACAAACTGTAGTAAATGATCAGCCACAAAGATATCACCCCCGTGGTCTCAAGACGACAAACCGAGAGATGAGTTGTGTGTTTGTCTCATAAGACACCCCGCGTGTCACCATCTCACCACACTATTTTTCCACGTTTCTGAGCCGGTACGCTGAAACAAAATCAACTCAGTCCATCGCCAACCTGGGCGAAGACGGAGGAAGAAACAGTGGGTGGTTGGGTAGAGAAACATGTATGCTCAGGCAAACCGCCGCTCGGAGCGGACCCGGAAAGCAACGCGAGCGACGCTGTCTCTCCGCCCCGAGCGAAAATCAGCGATCTATTCGGGCGACCGCGGCTGCTGTCCGGGCGACCGTTGTTCCCCTCCAAGCGATATCCGGTTGCACTTCCAACCGCGGTTGCATTCCGGGTGATTTTCAAAATTTTCTCAATGTCAGAATTTTCATTGTTCCTTTCTCGAGAGGATGAATCCTTTCAAGAGGATACGGTGCCTGTCACAGCCTGTAGGCAAGGAGGGTAGTCCTGCCACAGGCCACAGCAAGTATACCACACCCAAAAACTCGGGAACGGACGCAGTACGGACCAGCCCAAAATAACAACGGAAACGCAGAAAAGGAATCGGAAACGGAACAGTTCCGCACAGCTCTGGTTCCAACCCTCGGCTGCTTTCCGGGCGGAGACGTCGTAATTGGTAGGAGCCGCGCTGAGTGGAGGGAGACGCGCTGAGTGGAAGGAGCAGCGCACGCGCGCACGAGCATGCTATAGATACGAGCAAGTTCTCTTCGGAATAGAGTGCGTATCTCAGTGGTTGAAGGCTGCAGACAAAAAAAAAGAAAAAATTTGTTGAGATAACTACGTAATTTGGGTCGTATGGCCCCTAGTAGAACGCTCGCGCCGTTGGAAGCGTCAAAAACGGGTCAAAGCTACTAAATTTGAGCAATGCAAATCGAAAAATTTCGACAACCCCGCCTCCCCCCTAATATACGAAAACGGTCACTTTGGCGGGTTTTCGATGCTTCCAACGAGGTGAGCGTCCTAGTAGCACAGGCTGTAAAAGTCTATCGACTTTGCTATCTCAACCGTTTTGCTGTTAATATTCGCTGTTTCAACCGCGCGCGGTGTAACTCGTCCCAATTTCCCCTTAACGAATTCTACCGTTACTCCTGTAGTTTGTCGTTTTTTTTTCGTTAGTTTTCCATACTACCAGCTCTAAAACTTCGATTTATGCCATAGAATCGATACCATTCTTGAGCATGTCTGCTGCCTTCAACAAAGGTGGCAGGAGGGCTCCTTGAAGCTCTCAGCTGGTAATCAAAAATTAATTCCAAAATATTTCATGGAAGCGTTCGAATGTGCCCCTATTCTGGAACGATTCCACTTCGCTGCATCGAGAGCGTTTTCCCCACGTAGACGGTCATGGGAAACAATTTGGGGTAGATAGGTGACTAGTGGAAGGCTCACCTTTTTTGGTAGTGCGCTTAACAATGATTCTCTCAGTTCTACCAAAGAGAGTCATCTAGACTTCTCGAACTCAGCTAGACTGTGTCCAGATAGGGGATGGATTCATCACAAAATGAGTGGTTATTTGCGCATTCAATTTCTACGCGTACTGGCTGTGTGGCACTGGCTTACAGTATGGGCCAGGATTGTGCGTAATTACGGTTTGCGATTTACGACAATTTGGACCGCAAATCGTAATTTTTTGTAATTGAAAATACATGCAACGGAAGTGAAATACGAGCCATTCCCAATTGACCTGCTTTAAACCCACTTTCCGTATACTAATGTTTTAGGTCAGGGATGAGACCAACTTCGGCTACTGATTATAGCACGACCTGGATTATTTATTTATTTATTATATATTTATATTCATCCAGAGGACGCACATTCCAAACTCGGGATGAACATTCAAAGAAAGCGTGCGATTGTCGATGAAAAAAAGAACTCTGTCTCACAGTAATAGATCAAACTTTGACTGAAGCCATGTTTTGACTGCGGGTGGTCGCCGAGGCCATGCTAACAAGGGAAGTGTTTAGAGCGGTAAACCACCTGCGGAAACGGTATGCACTGTCAGTTTCTCTTGGTCCTATATAGTAACTTTGTGAAATATCCAGCCCCGAGCTGTTGATTCCGAGGAGCTACGAGCACGCGAAGTTTGGCTCTCTGCGCTCATTAGTTTCGGCTGCCTCCCCCGATTGATCGTGTCAATCAGGAACTCAGACTCTGCGTGGGGACAAGCGCCGGACAATAGAGCCCGTTTCCGACTTGGGGGAGCCACAGCGCAGGCCTTATCCGAGGATGGCTTCAGGGGAGGCCCCTGCTCTCCTCCGGCGCTTGTCCCCCTCCCCCGAGAGGAAGAAAGGGAAAAGATGGGAGGAAGTCGTAGAAGGTAGTTTACGACAATGGAGGCCAGAGAAGGCATAGTGGGCAAAACGCACGCATCGTCATTCATGTCAAGTTTTTTCCCGATTTGACATGATTTCTCCTGTGATCTATCACGTGCTCAACGGTATAAAAGGCGCCTAACCTCATAGAGAGCCGCATTCGGCCCAACAGGGCCGGCCATGGACGGGGACTTCAAGTCCCTGTCAGAAAGAGATATTTTTAGAGGAGAGCGGCGACGCTTTCCGGGGGGGGAAGGTGACGTCACTGCTCAGGGGCCGTGACGTAACTGCTCCGGTGCCGTGTGGTCTCTGCTCAGGGGCCGTGACGTCACTGCTCCGGGGCAGTGACGGGGAGGAGCTTCAAGGCAGTGACAGGGGGGTTTCAGGGCTGTCACAGGGGGGGGGGGCTTCAAGGCAGTCAAAGGGGGGGGGGCTTCAGGGCGGAGACGGGGGCTCCGATCAAGCCAAATTGTCACTTCGGCGGTAGCCCCCGATTGGGGGGGCAAGCGCCTGTGCCCGGAGTGTTGCCCCCCTGAAGAGCTGCGCTGGCCCCCTCCAGTGAATGAGAAGGAAGGCCGTTGAGTGTGGCGGCTTGGTGTGGTGGATAGCGACATGGACTCTTGAACATGTGATGCAAAAGGTTCGATTCCGCTTCTTTCTCCTTCTTTGCCAAGTTTCTTCTTTGTCCGTGCTCCGACGTGAATAGAAACGCGTTGTCGAAAATTTTTTCTGCACTCTCCATCTCTGAGACTTGTCATGTCAATCCTCTGGAGAGGCTGAGCCCCTCGCTTCCTCTTATGAATCCTCGCAGTGAAGTTCAACAGAACAGGACGGTGATCCGAATCGAATGCGACATCCCACACAGCTCTAGATCTTCGAAAGCCCAATACTGGAGTATTCCTCGTCAGAAAATTGACGAGCTGTAGCTTCTAAGTTGTCATCTTCCGCTTCCGCTGCTCTTCTGGAGATAGCTGGGTTGGTCCCTGCCACGTAAGCTGATGGCGGCGATGATTCCTCTTGAATGTCGATGCAATAATCAGACCACTGCGTTCACAAAAGTCCACAAGGCGGTAGCCATTGTCCGGTGTTTGCTCCACTGGGTAGAACCATTTACCGAGTACCTCGGATTCCTGATCAAATTTAGCGTTTAAACGATTCCCACGACAACAGCATGCTGACAAGGTATTCTGGCTAGCAACGTCTTGAGTTCCTCATAAAACGCATCCTTCGAATTGTCCTCGGCGGTTTCAGTGGGCGCATGAGCACTCACTATCCACAGATTGAATCCTCTGTGATCCCGCAGTCGCACAAATGCAGTCCTACACGACGTTGAGCCGAATTATCCTACCATTGTTAGTCCATCCTTACACCTACCTCACAGACTCCCACTCTCCTATCATCAGCGTTACCGCAGTAGATGGCGTATTCTCCGACGTTGATGACGAGTCTATCCTTGAGGCGGGTTTCCTGCAGATCAGCTAAAGGTGCATGGAAATAGCCCAGAAGATTGGACAGCGCAGATTGTTGGATATCACTCGACAATGACTGGCAATTCAGGGCCGCGAAATTGTGGGTTGTGGCTAAAGGCTCCATGACTCCCTAGTTGCAAGACCTAAGGTGTTGTGGACTAGGGGTCCTAGTGTGCTGGATGACGACACCTTTATGCAATGTATGGGATACTTTTGCGATATAGTTGTACACGCTATATCGCTCGAAAACGTTCCCAGTGTACACTCAAACGTCTGCTGGGTTCAGTAGAAGCAGGGGCACCAACGAGCATGTACCAACAGACTTGTATACACACCCCCTTCCTGATTGACACGATCAATGAGTGGAGGCAGCCGAAATCAATGAGCGGAGAGAGCCAAACTTTGCAGGCTCGTAGCTCCTCGGAATCAACAGCTAGGGGCTGGATATTTCACAAAGTTACTATAGAGGACCAAGAGAAACTGACAGTGCATACCGTTTCCTCTCTAAACACTTCCACTGTAGAAACAACTGCTCTTTTTTTCATCGCGCGAAATGGAAGCGCTACAATTGTGATTGCTTCGTGGCAAACGTCCTACATCGCTCCTATGTTTTTATCATGGCGACGGAATCCCATGTTTTACTGCTTCGCTGCTGGAGGAGCGATTCTCAGTGGCCGCTGACCATCGCTCCGTCGCGGCTAAAATGGCAGCGATGTGGCGATTGAAAGCGAATGACACATTTCTTTCTGCAAGCATTGCTCCACTAACATGACGGTATCAGTGTTTACGAGTCGGAACATGTCATATTTGTTGTTTTTTCCACTGGCCATTACTTTCCACCGATTAATTGATTTTCTTCGATCGTCCATGATGCCATGCACTATGGCGCTAGTCATACATCAGCGATTCGGTGCCGCTGGTTTTTGCGGGACGCCTGCCATTGGTCAGATTTCGAAATTGACCAAAAGCAGATATGGCGAAACGCTGGTGTATAATTAGGGCCTATGAACAAAATCGCTGTCGCTGCTACATCGCAGCAGTAACGGCTGCAAAATCGCTGCGATGAAAAACAGCAGCGATGCAGTCAAAACTGGCTTGACTTGTTTGTCAAAAGCTTAGTGTAGATTTTTTTTTGGGGGGGGGGCAAGGTAGTATTCTCCTCGGGAGCTGTGATCCCTCTCTATTAACACTTAAGAGACCGCGTGTCCACACTGCGCACCCACGGCTGTTTTGCCCCTCGGACCGCGTGTCCACACTGCGCACCCACGCCATGAACCTTTCAATATTTTTTGAATTTCTAAGGCGAGGGGTCTTTCTTAAATTTGATTAAGTTCTTTATAATGTGACCTATTTACATTCACAGTGGTCAAGCATTTTGAGCGTTCCTAGTAATTTTACCAGCATCTCCGGAAACGGCTTTTTTAGATTTTTCAAGCTTTTTTGGTTGAAAAGAAATCGTCCCAAACTTTGCTAAGGGGGGGGGTTAATAATGCCAATCACGGAACTAATGCTCTCTAGTTGATTGTCGGAGTAACAGTGCCGCCTAGTTGAGATAACTGTAGTAGGTCATCATTTCAAATTCTGCTGCCTTGACCCGGAGGGTTATTCGAGTTGGTTCACAAGATTCTGGTGTTTACTTTACTTTTCGATTTCCAATAAAATTTCCACTGACTGCGGTATGTTAGCCAGAGGTCAACTTTGTTTCAAGTTTGGCTAAATTTCGAGAGGAGGATAACTTGGGGGGGGTGAAAACCTGCCGATAGCTCAATGCTCAAGATTTTGTTGAGATTTCATTACGGCGTACAGTTCAAGTGCGCATTGGGGGGGGGAGGAGCTGATCGTGAATCTGATTCCCATTTTGAGATTTCTGATGAAATTTCGTCGGTTACAACAGATAGCTTTGCAGGTCAAAGTTTATGAGTTCGCCGAAAGTTCTCCATGAGGTTTTTTGGACCATTACAGGCTAGAAGTTCGATCATTTTTCAAGTTTTTAGTACATTAGGTTGGCATCGCACGGCGCAGTCCTAACCATCAGCTGTAACACCTACAAAAAGTTGAGAAGTCGAGAGATAAACGTCTGTTTCATTAAAATTTACGAAAAGTCGTGTTTCAAAGCACTTCGCAGATGCAAAGTTGAAATACCCTTCAAGATCAAAACACAGAGCGTCCGTAAGAAAGTGGTGAATCATTGCTTCAACATGGCTTTCTCCCAAATCTCTGTGAAGCGAAATAGTCTCAGGTGGAGTGGAAACGGAGTACTGGTTATGTACGTAAGAAAGCCTGCTTCGATAAAAATAGTTCCCAGCGGACCGGGTGTCCACACATGTCACCCACGAAAACGATTTGCCGTGGAGCGCACCGGTCGGCTGTGAAAATTCGCCGTGGAGCAGGCGGTCTCTTAAGTGTTAAGAAAGTTCAGACTCTAATGTGCAAATATACTGGATATTAACCTTCGGGGTGATCCCATTATTCTAGCGGGGGACAAACGATCGGAGTTGGGGACACTAGATACCAGATTCGCGCCGCGCGCGTCGCACTAGCTGCCGTCTACGACGCATTGCAATGCAATGAAATGCAGGGACTCTTTACGATAAACTTCGTTTCGAGTTTTTCAAGAAGAACGACTGTCCCGATTCTCAGAACTAGAGGAGCGTCGAAGGTGGACTCGATTTCCCATTCTTGCCTGTTATAGAGTTCAAAACCTTGTAGTCACCAGTTTTTAGCATTTGGGCGCTTATTTGTCGCTATTGTCATAAGACCCAGTAGAGGCGTTGTTTTTGCAGAGATTAGAGGAAACTTTCCATTTCTATACCCTTAAAAGTTTGAAGCGCGGGATCGTCCGCTACACACAGTCAAGCAGAAAAGACATGAGCGCGAATTAATAAGCTTGTTTCGTCTTTCTTTCACATTTTTTTCTCACCACAGTTGGTAATTTGAGAGGCCCTTCCGCTCTCTCTCTCTAAATTACGGGAACAAATCTACACAAAGGCACAAAACACGTAGTAAGCGGTTTTTGTGCGTATGGTGCCAGCATCGCCACCAGAAAGCTACAATGCTTCAATTCATTTAGTGGATATAGGGAGAAATCACTTGTACTGCGCGGTCGATGCTGCGCTTTAGATCGCATATAATTGGTGCTGGGGCGGCATGCATGAACGCAGCGAACGGCGTCAGGGAGCCGCTCCGCGTGCCATGCGCGCAGCGTCGAGCAACGGGGCGGCCCCGAATTTCGTGGCGTGTATTGATGTGCCTGATTTTCTCGGCCGCCCCGTTGCTCGACGCTGCGCGCATGGCACGCGGAGCGGCTCCCTGACACCGTTCGCTGCGTTCATGCATGCCGCCCCTGGTGTTTCGGTAGCAAGAGGGCAGAGTTTTCAAAATCGTCGATTCAGAATTGCTCAAATATGGTCATGTTGGCTAGTTTTTAACGCTTCCGACTTCGTAAGCGTCATGGGAGAAACATTACGGAGAGGATAGTGTCCCTGTTTCCCAGAAATTGCGCAAGCGACTGAATCGGACTTGCGTATTTCTCAATCCTGCGGAAAAAGTCGTGTAATGAGTGATAGCCCAAAACAGAGAAACACGGGTAAAAGGGTCCCATAAATGTGGTCAGCTGTCAAATACTAAACGCATACGTGAAGCGGTGATCAGCAGGTAGTTTCAGGCATAGCAGACACGTTTTTCGGGGTGACAGGCAGGTTTTCCGTCGCAGGCATGCCTTCCTTCGGTTGCCATCGTGATTCGGTTTTCAGAATGACATCCCATCGAATTGCGCATGCACAACCAAGATCGCCTGAGAACAGGCCCCTTTTTGTAATAATGTAAAGGCATTGTTCACATTAGAAAAAGTAATTGAGAAAACTGCAAAAATCTGTTTTGTTCAAAAGCAGCTGAGGAACGGCGAGGGTTCCGCTGCGGAAAACGTGCTAAAAGTAAAGTTATTTAATCAAAATTATGCCAATTCGTGCACAGATGCACAGCTCCGCCCATTATAAGTGGAATTTGCTGCTGTGCCTGGTCAAAATTTTGCGACGTGCGCAGCAACTATTAAGGTAGCTTAACAGTATACAGAAACAATTTTTGTTTCAAAAATAAACAAAAGTATTAGTGTTAACTAAATGTGAACAATGGAGCTCGAGAAAGGTCAAGCCGACAGTCAATTGTTGATTATCAGTTTGGAGCCAGTTGATGACCCCTGATACTACAAAACATCACTAGAGTTGTACACGAGAAAAATATCGCCGATTTTTTATAGCTACTTCAGCTTCAGATTTTTTCGTGGTTTTTTCGTATAGATCGAACTGCAGCGAACCAAAGAAAGACTTAACTAAGAAAACTCGACAACTTTATTTCATCGTGAACACTGCATTTAAAAAGTCCTTCTAAAAACATAGCGCTGCATGAAGCGTGTGTTGAGTCTGAGTCTGTAGACCCGAAACTGCGAAGCTGTTTTTCTTCCCTTCTACACTCACAGTCGAATCTGCAATTCCAAACGCAACAAACACCTGAAGCAGTTTTTTGATACTCACTAAATGTATGCATACAAATTCTTGAAAGGTGTTGCACAATAGCAAAAATACTTTTTTTTCTGTGGTTCTTTTCTTATTACGATTTACGGTTTACGATTTACGATTTACGATGGTTTCGCCGTATTTACGGTTTGGGATTTACGAAATTTAGAATTTCATTTACGCACACCCCTGGTACGGCCCCAACCTCTCAGTACTTTCTAACCGACCCAGTTTGGATTCGAGAGCATATTACTAAAAAAATGTCGGGTGAATTTCTCTTTGTCCTTATCTTTCCCAAGACCGATCACTTACCTACTGTAAGAGGGCATTAAAGAAGTTACTCAGGTAAGTTTCTGCGGCAAACATGTTGTTTGTGCGCTCATCGAAACCCATAGTGGAAATCGTGCATCAATGCCTCTACCTTAATTTGTGATTTTGGGTGCCGAAGGACTCAAAGGAAACTGCAAGCGATTTGCTCCGTATGCGAAATCCTGAAATATGTCAGACATTACCCTCGTCTGAAGAGATCATGTGCTTTTCCCTAATTCTGAGTAGGCTTTTCTTGAATTCATCCCTTGGATGGTTTCTGGAAGGCTCTTCCTTGAAAGCTGTGGTCAATCGAGTATTTCAAAGAAGAGAAAAATTTTTCAAAATGGGCGTAATGAGAAAACCCTGATATCGATACGAAATGTTATTATATTAGAGTAGCCGAGAAGCCCTCAGGAAATCCAGGATTTCCGCCTGAAAATGTGTCTGAACGAAAAGGTCGGATAATTGCCAAAAAACCTAATAAAATGATAATAAAATGCCCAGCGCTATTCATTACATATAAAAGCTTCTTTGAAGCCAACGATGTGACTTACTTGATTTAAGGACAGTATACCCGCTCGCAGAAGTTGTTGAGATAGCTACGTTAGTAGGATCGTACGGGCTCCAGTGGAAGCTAGCATCAAAAATGAGCTAGAATTACCGTATTTAAGCAGTACTGTGTTGAGAGTCACAAAATCATCCTTTCTCCGCCCACCGACTCCGCTCTAATACAGATATTCAACGCTCGACTACGGTCAACTGACTCATTTTTAAGGCTTCTGGGGGCGTATGCGTTGTAGTAAAGGTCGTGCGAGTGTACTAGCGTCACTATCTTAACCTATGCGCTATTTCAGCCAACGCTGTGTAACTCGTGCACTTCCGGACCAATACAGAAAAACCGTTAGGCCCATCAGAACTGATTTTTTCGTCATTTCTCAATATTAACAGCTTCGAACCTTCAATTAATTCCATGAATTTATATCAATTTTGAGCGTATACGCTGCCTTCAACAATCGGCTGGCTTCCGCCTGATGCGGTCCGCCAGCATCTTCGCCGAGGTGTGCCGCCCTAGTACTCAGCCGTGTCCATTTGTCACGGTCTTCAGCCACAATTTGTACACAATCCATTCACTGGTCGCTATTCCACCTCCCGCGAAGTGAAATATTGCGTCTGAATTGCCTTTCAATGATTTTAGGTCCTCCTTCACCGCATCTGTCCAAAACTTTCGAATGCGTCCAGGGGGCCATTACCAGACAGGACTCCAAAGCATTCTTAGAGCGTGTTGAAGAAGACGATTTGGCGGTTCTCTAAAATAATGCACAGACACCTTCCGTCGCAGCTTTAGATGATGTTGGGAGATGTTGGCCTCTCCCTCATGTCAAGCGTTGATGCCAAGCACAAAAAAACTTGATAACCCTGTGCATTTGAGAGGTGGGCGTGACGAGAATGCATCCTTTGATCGTTGTACACTAATGCTAGCGCGCTTCTATGCATTTCTTAGCTCAGGCTGAAAATTTATCTAGCAGGTTTTACGCGGGATAATTGCAAGATAAATCGTGAATATTTCCAAGCTAACATTGACAAGTGTGCGAACATGCTTCTTTGGAAAAGGCAACAGGACAACACAGATTCTCACCGACTATGACTCGAGGCGATTTCTGCATTCAGCAGCAGCCATAATGTGATAAAGAGCAATGCAGTGCTTCGCAAAATCATCAGGTGGTGTGATCTAAAAGTTGATTTCATGCATTCGGCTACAGTTTTCTGAATCAAGGCCCTTCATGCATACGGTATTGAGAGTTACAACCGGAAATAGTGTGAAGTGCGAACGTGTCAAATCAATGTCTCAGAAAATGTTTAAACTGACAAACGGAAGTGGCATTAAGTTGTACATAAACACTAGTGACAAGCTCCTCGGTAGAGAGAAAACCGAAAGGAAAATGTGAGCGATCGAGAGAAATCCGAAACGAGTTTGTTCCGTATTGTCAATGTTAAAGGTTTAACGGGTTAGGAGACGGTTAAGAGGTCCTTGAAAAGGAGGAACTCCCCTTTCCTACGGAATATCGAATCATCAGTTGAACACATACGCTTACTGTCACGAAGGTATGATAATAGACGAGTTAGAGGATGCATTATGACGGGAGTCACGAGCATGACCTTATATAGGTACATAAAGCCTGTGCGAATGAGATTGTCCGAACAGGCGGTCGGTTTGCAAGTCGAGCAGCCGTCATAAAGACATCTTTCGGAAGAGCCTTTTCCCAACTCGGAAACAGCAGAATGGGATTTTATTCACTATTCGTCTGATATTTATTCCAAACCATTCAAAGGTCCGAAAATGCCTTTGCGACGGCCGATCAACGCGCTCGCGGACCGCGTGAGCGGACAGTCTCATTCGGAGGGACGTTATGTAATAGGTGCAGACATCACTGCAACCGGTAAGTTGATTCCACGTTCGACTTTCAATAAATCTCGGCATGATATGGTATTGTAGAAGCACTTGATTGAGCAACTGTCCGAGATGATACAGTTTTATTCGGCTAACGTTTCGGCGTTTTCGCCTTCGTCGGAGCCTGGAATGCGAAAGACACATAAGGATTTAGCCGACCAAGCACTATTTCACAGCAAATAGAGAAAGTTTTCAAGAAAATAGGCGAAACACAACGTCGTAAGGCATTTTTAAGGGTACTAACCTTCAGAAAACAGACCAAGGCCTGCCAGACACCCTCAGTTGAACTCAGATGGCGGGTGAATGAGCGGGACCACATCAGACCACCCACCTCGTTAGCCTTCAGAAGGCCGATCAAGCCCATTGGCAAATCAAAACCCGTGACAATCACAATCAAATCGTTAAGTTGACATTGTTGTTCCGCATTTCAGAAGCTACAATTCTGCATCAGCACGATGGCTCGCAATTAGGAGTTGGATAGGGACAGACCTGCTCAGTTTGGCGATTGTACCCTAAAACTGGATGAAGAGCGCAGCTGTGACATTACATTTTTAAATTCAAAGAAACTCGATCTTTTCAGCTATGAAAAGTTGATCATGGATTATGAGCAATTAAAATTGCATCCTGTAGTGGAATGATGGAGCACGACATTCTTGAGGATAAAGAACTAGTCCTGAAGAGTTTCTCTACAGCTTCTCCAACCTTTAATTCTGTAGCGACTGGATGCAACGCAACCTCTCTTGAAGATCAGAAATTCCTCAGGAACGCAGTTCAGCCTCGGGGACAAAATCTGAAATTTCGACATATTTTCTGAAGTAGACCCACCCTATATTATATAACACCATTCGAGTGCGAGCTTTCAAACCCTCCGATTGAGCGGGATTCAGGGAGAGGTCAACCTCTCAGAATAATGAAACATGTTACATGCAATATAAGAGGCCGAAAACCATATACTGGTTTTTGAAGTGTTTAATACCTTTTTATGGCATGATATATGATCACAAGTTATCAATGACGACAGTGATAACTTGTGGCACTATACTTGTTACGTGTATCGGCCAATGTAACTTATATGAGAATGATCTCAACGTAACATCGACATGGATCCTGAAGAGACTTCGCGTTCACTGTTGAAGGTTGGCGCAAACTCGGCGCCATATGCTATAACATATGTGCACCGAGTTTGCGCCAACCATCAACAGTGAACGCGAAGTCTCTTCACGATTCATGCCGATGTTAGGTGTTTTACATGCGATCCATCTGCCCCTCACTGTCAAGCCGAACGTAGCCAGGATATTTAACATGTAATATGTTTTCAATTGCTGAAAACCTGATACTTGTAACATAGGGGACAAAAACAACATACATGTAGCATATGTCGGTCATTGTAAGTTACATGTGAATCATCTCTATCCAAGTAAGTTACACGCCGTACGACGTAGTTACATGACTCAAATAATCCCAGCAACTGAGTGCCCATGTTGCGCACCTTTTTTCAAAACTCACACACTCGCGGGGGTTGGTGGCCGGTTGAGAGGAGTTGAGCAGGTAGCGACTCCCGCTCAAAAAGAAAAAAAGGGGCGCGAAAGGTCCGAAAACTCCCCCAACTCCGCGTGCCAACCTCTCACCGACCCTACAGTGCCACGTCATCGTTGACCCGTTCACACCAAAAGCTCTGCCTTATCATCTCCCACCGACCACTCAGTGTGACGTCACACCCACGTGTTTACACCGAAAGTTTCGCCTAATCACCTCCCACCGACCACCCTCTACCACGCCTGCAGTCGCGGGCATCGGTGGCAGGTTTAGAGGCAGCAGAATTGACGTGTCAACCTGCCACCGACGCCCGCCGAAGTGTCGATATCCCGAGCTGTCAACCGTGATAAGAAAAACACGTCACATTCCAATGCAGCGTATACATTGTGGGCTACCAATTCCGCGCTCTACACGAGAGAGCATTCGAGAAAAACAGTGCGGACACTGCAGCAAGTTGCCACAAAAACTCCGCCAGATATGAGGCATTACCACGAAAACCTCGGCAGTTATGAGTCATGCCGAAACCTCCGCCGATCAGCCACATCGGATCAATTTCATTCGGAAAGGGGCGTTTTAACCTGCCACCGACCCCCGCGATTGCCTGAGAACCTGCACAGCATATGGGAGGTCAAATATGCTGCCGGCGATTGCAGGTCCATTCGTTTGACATCTTCTGTGTCCCTACGGCGGGGCTGCTGGATCAATCACGTTCTATGAGAAAGGCCTGAGGCGCAGGAGAGGCGGAAAATCAACTACACTCATCGCGCTGCCTGAATGGGCCGCTCTGCTCAGACGGTAAGGCAGCGTCCATACGTCGCGAGAGCGGGCGTTCCCGCTGCTGTGCGCCTCTCGACGCTCCTCAACGCTGGAGCAGCCCGTGCCCGCAAATTAACACTGACAAACACCCCCTCCCTCGTGTTGATTCGATTGAGAACGTTTGATCAGGGGACGTATGCACATCTCTCCCCGCACTTCCCGGTCCCCGCGAAGCCACTCTGTGATGGGTCATCCGACGAAATTGACCAATCATGGATGGCCTTCGCGGGGACGGGGACGAGCGGAGAGAGATGGGCATACGGCCCCAGGTGACCAATAGCTCGATTCGGCGCAACGGCTGATGGTTTCCCACGATTTTCGACTTTCATGGTGGGATTATGAAAAACAAGGGCAGTAGTTTTGCTACAGGTTTGATGCCACCTGCTTTAGTAATAGAGCAGTAACTTGTTGCTTGCTTCGTGGTGCTGGCGTAAACGCGCGAGAGCGAGCGGGCGAGGGTGCGCAAGAAGGAGCGCCTGTGAGCGGCTAGCAAATAGTATGCCGACGATGACCATTGATTTTGCGTGATCGCACGCTCTCGCCACGTATGGATGGAGCCTAACACCGGTCGGATCGAGGGCGCCTGGCGGGCCCAACAACACCCACCCCGCTATACGACCGGCATTGACCCGGGATCAGTCTGGCAACGAGATATTGTCGGGCTGATACCGGGACGATAGCGGTTTGGCAGCCTGAATGCGGGATTCGCGATAAAAACGGTTGTTGTGTTGTTCTCATGAGAAGGTAGATGTGGCCATCACAAAAATGAAATTACAGGCGGCAGGCACGCTCGAAAAAGTCGTTGAGATAACTACGCTACTTGGGTCGTATGGCCCTTAGTAGAACGCTCACGCCGATAGAAGCGTCAAAAACGAGCGAAAACTACTAAATTTTAGTCGAAAATGCTCGTCAGCCACGCACAAGAGCTTTCAACCCCGCCCCCTCAATATACGAATACGGTCACTTGGGCTGGTTTTTGAAGCTTCCAACGAGGTGAGTGTTCTAGTACAGGCTGTAAGAATCTATAGGCTTCGCTATACCAACCGTTTTATCGTTAATATTAGCTATTTCAACCGCTCGGGCGTAAGTCGTCCAGTTTTACCCAATAACAAAAACAGCCGTTATTCCTGTATTTGCATGCAGTTTTCGTCGTTTTCTTCGTTATTAGTTTCCCATACTACTAGCTTCAGACCTTCAATTTATGACATATAATCAATACCATACTTGAGCGTGTCTGCTGCCTTTGAGTGAAAATTTGTAGTAAAAAATTCACACGAGCGAGTTAGTACTTGGTGTCAGCTCGCCCCGAATTATCGAGATTTCTATAGATACGTGTTTTGTCAACGTTTATTTTGCTTCTAAAGTAATTTCTGAGCACTTTTGGAGACTACTGACTACTTTAACACCAAATTAAAAGGCGGATAAACAAGCATTGCTGACGGTGGAGGCATAGCGGCAGTAGCGGCTGTCAGTAATATTATCAATACCATCGTTAAAAGCAGTGGCAGCGATAAAATAAGGTGAAGGTCTGGGGAAGTTAGTGGGGAGTAAGGACAAAACAACCCGAAAAAAATCGATTGAAGCGAAGAAAAAAAACGGTTCTGTCTGTACTAATCCGAAAGTGGTCGAGTTACACAGCATTGGTTGAAAAAGAGAGGCTAGAGACAAATTGGTCGGAATGACGACGCTAATACACTTGTACGGCCTTTACTGGAACGCTTAAGCCGTTAGAAGCGTCAAAAACGAGCCAAGGTTACCGTATTCGAGCACCAAATATTGGGAGGGGTCTGCATTGAGGGGAGCAGCCCGTATCGGGTGGGCGGGGAAAGGATGATTTGAAGGCTCAATACGGCTCACACATACACTGCGGGGAGGGTCAAGCGCCGGACAATACAGCCCGTTTTCGATTTGGGATAGCGACAGCAGAGGCCTCCTCCGAGGGGGGCTTCAGAGGAGGCTCCTGCTCTACTCCGGCGCTTGCCCTCCCGTTGGATAGTGACGGGAAAGATGGAAAGAAATCGGAGAAGGTAGTTTACAACAGTAGAGGTCAGAGAAGGCATAGTACGCCAAACACATGCATAGTCATTCACGTTAAGTTTTGTCCCGATTTGACGCGATTTCTCCTGTGACCTGTATCACGTGTTCAACCTGTATAAAAGGCGCCTCACCTCATAGAATGCGGCTCATTCAAAGTCCCCGTTCAGGGCCGGCCCTGGACGGGGACTTTGAGTCCCTGTTAGGAAGGGATATTTTTGGAGGAGAGCGGCGACGCTTTCCGGTTGGGGGGGGGGTGACGTCAGAGCTCCGAGGCCGTGACGTCAGAGCTCCGGATGCGTGACGTCAGAGCTTCGGGGCCGTGACGTCAGAGCTCCGGGGCTGTGACGTCAGAGCTTCGGGGCCGTGACGTCAGAGCTCCGGGGCTGTGACATCAGAGCTCCGGGACCGTGACGTCAGTGCTCCGGGGCAGTGACGGCAGGGCTTCAGGGGCGTGACGTCAGTGCTCCGGGGCCGTGACAACAGAGCTCCGGAGCCGTGACGTCAGAGCTCCGGAGCCGGGATTTCAGAGCTCCGGGGCCGGGACTTCAGTGCTGCGGGGCCGCGACGTGACGTCAGAGCTCCGGGGCCGTGACGTCAGAGCTCCGGGCCCGTGACGTCAGTGCTCCGGAGCCGTGAGTTCAGTGCTCCGGTGCAGTGACGGCAGGGCTTTAGGTCAGTGACGGCAGGGCTTCAGGGCAGTGACGGTAGGGCCTCAGCGCAGTGAGGACAGGGCTTCAAGGCAGTGACGGCAAGGCTCCAAGGCAATGAGGGCACGGCTTCAAGGCAGTGACAGCAGGGCTCCGATGAAGCCAAAATATGACTTCAGCGCTGGCCCCGCCCCCCCCCCCTCTCCGATGGGGGGGGCAAGCGCCGGTGAACCTTTAACTCGTTTTTGGCGTTTGAAAAGGCGTGAGCGCTCCAGTAGTAGCCGTACTACCGCATAATAGCCATTTTTGCCAGCGTGTATGCTGCCTTTAACTATTTAACTATGTCAAAAATGCTGTGCTGCTTTCCTGCTCGCATGACGATTGTAGTAGAGCAAGGAAATTTAGCCAAGACGAGGTCCAAGAAATTTTGCCGAAATTGCCGTTCTCACCGTATCAACAAGAAAAAAATATTGGTGAAGAACGTCTGTGAAAAATTCCTCGATTAAAATTTCACGCAAATCTCTGGTTTCGGGAAAAATGAAATTCCGACGAAAATTTCTGTGATACCCCCCCCCCAAATATGTGCAAGCGTTCTATTGAGGGCAGTGGTCACGATGAAAAGCGTTGTCGAAAAAACTACAATAATCAGCTTAGATCGAAAACAGCTGAAAACTATGAAGGTAGCGCGGTGAAAAACGAGCTAAAATTAGAGTTTCTAGGGCCCAAAGATGCCAGTTCGTGCACACGTGCACAGCGCCGACCAAAAGATCTCAGTCTCATGCCAAGCAGTCGAAAATCATCGACGTTCAGAGGAAGAAATAAATGCAAATTTACCTTGTAAAAATAGTTGAGCAATGAAAGCAAGCACTTCAGTCAATGTTTTGACTATATGAGGACATAACTATTCGAGCAGGTCAGTTCGAATGTTAATGTTCATTGATTGAAGTTCAATTCCAAGCCAGCTGATGTTTTTGATATTAGAGATCATCGATGCCGATGATGTGAAGTGGGCTCGTCCAACATCACATGACAAGATAGTTCAGGCTTTAAAATTGGCCCGAAACAGTGGTCTTTTTCGCGATATTTTCTTATAGGTCCTACTACTCTGAACCCAGAAAAGGGTTTAGATAGGAAAAGAAGACTAGCTTATTTCATCGCGACCACTGTCTTTGAGGGAGTGTGCCAGAAAGCGATCAATGAGAGGTTGGAAAAGAATACTCTTATGCTTCAAAAATGTCGAAATTTCCAAATGATGCAGTCAAAAACCATAGCTGGAAGACAATCCCAAAAGAGGGATGTAGTTTCGCTGCAAAATTACTCCCAAGATTTTTATACCTGATAGTCTTGAGCATTGATTATATAATCACATAGAAAGGTGTGCGCATCCGCTACTGAACATATGTACATAATTACCTAAGATGACTTATTGTACATACGATTGTACTGTCGGAGAGTTGAAGGTTTTGAGTGAATATGAATAGAAAGAACAGTGATGTAAGTGAAATATAACACGTTCTCGAGGTGTATGTAGTCTAGCGCAAAAATAGCCATTCAGTTTTTATAGCTCCAAGCACGTTATGCGGGAATAAATCAAGCTGGCAAGTGTTTTTCGAAGCAACTAATGAACTGAGAAAGTTCTCCAACTCCATTACCTATGTCGAAAGTGTGAAGGACTTCACAGAAGAGATAACTGAAAAAATGTCGAAGGAGAGTTTCAGACTTTGGTCAATCTTGTTCTAGAATCACCACTGAAGAGCACATATAGAGCAATTCGTACTATGCGAAGTTGTTAAGAGCAAAACAGAGCAACAGTAAAAAGAATGGAGGCATTGCGGAGATTGACTCTTGATGGATGTCCGCACAATCAACAATTAACACGGTAATACCAGGTAAACCGTCTTGGGCGGTTCTAAATTTTTAGAGATTACAGGTTACGGCTACACAGTTCATATGAACTCAGCACAAAACTTTGAAAAGAGTGGATTTGTGGGAAGGCCCACTCCTGATGAAACCACTCAACGAACTTACACATGCTGAGATCACTATATGAGGGAAGTGCCCGTTTTATATAGTTGATTAATGTGATGAGTAATCCATGACGATAAGGCTGAGGGCGTGGTCAAGGGTGATCCGAAGAGTATGCGGTTAAGGCTGGTCGGTAGAGGGAAAACTTGATAACAGATGAACGAAAATGAGTAAGCGACATTGAGCGTTACTCTCACTTATGCGTCATCGCAACCTCTACGAGAGCCTTCGGCCCGATGCAGCCATATTCGACATAGACGACGTAGAGGAACAGGTTCGCCAGGCAAGCGAATCCTCCGTTGTCGTGATTCCCCAATGGCTCATTAGGGCCGAGTGAATTAGGGAATATGGAACAGCCATAACTCTAAACAGGTGTTTATTCCTCCACACGACACACCCACTTATATGTTTCCAAAGTGTCTGTCGCGCGGAAACACAAACACTGACGCGGAGAAACAGGCGGGGTCGACGCGGAGAGAAACAGACGTTCCTTGTCCCTGAGTATTTCGCCCTCGTGAAAATATCGCTGCAGTCATAAGCATTTTTTAAAACTAGCAGAGCTGTTGCAACGAGTCAGCCATAACAGACTATAGTTACAACGCACAAGAAAACTACGACTTCTCGAAGAATGGACTCGCTTTAGGAGTGCTGTTCCGAAAAATATGCGGTCATTCTTGACCGCGTGACTATCAATTTCTGGGAAACGCTCCGGTTGGAAACGCTGGCAAAAATGGTATGCTACAGTAGCTCATTTTTCCCCATTTGAGTCCGCTATGTGGCTATCAACAATTTATATTTAGTGCAAGAGTCTTTCTTTCTCCAGCGCTCTTTCTTTCCAGGGAAGCAACCACTTGAAACCGTGACTGTCCAACTGAGCTGGACAGTTTCCGTACAAATGAAAAGGATTCGAGCCATACCTTTGTTTAGGAGCCCAAAAGCCAATAGTGGGAGAAAAAAGCGAGCGCGCTCAACACAGGCCATGGTCACCCAGACAAACCATCGCTCGGAGCGTGACCGGAGAGCAACTCGAGCGTCGCTGTCTCTCCGCCTAAATGAGCCATCTACTCGGGCGAAAGCAAGCGCTACTCAGGCGACCGCAGTTGCGATATTTGGTTGCATTTCGGACCGCGGTTGCTGTCCGGGCGATGACGTCATAATTGAGAGGAGCCGGTCCCGATCTGCGCGATGCTTTGTCTGAGCTGTAGAGAGCGTGAGTGCCGCCGAAAAGATTGCTTCCCAACGAATCATTCGATACCTTCAACTAGGTTTAATTTCACTCGGTATCGTTTCTGTAAGAATGTGAATCGGGTATGATAATCTGTTTATTTTTCGAAATAGAAGAGAAAAAACCCACCGTTTTTAATGTTTCCGTTGCTTTTTTTTGAAATTGAAATAAAATAGATAGCATTTTTTCGATTATGGCGGCGTGTTTGCAGAGGCCCACACAAACACTCCAGTTGATGCACTTGTTTCAAATTTGGGGAAACATGGTGAGCTTTCTCCAGATACTCAATACAAATACACCTAGGCTAGTAACGATCCGGCAATGTGGTGACCTTGAAGAGGCAGCCAACCTGAGATCGATGACGCCTAGAGCCTTCCAATGGTTGCCACCTTGGAACGAAAATTATTCTCGAATGGTAGCGTTGAATGCAAAACTCTCACTGGTCGACATATTTAAACCTGCACCGAACCTGTCTATGCGATTGTTGCTCAACACAGCGCCTAAGTCCACTAGGCCACAGGGCCCGTAGCAAACCCTCCGCCGCCACCACATAAAGATGGCAGCCGACCTGAGATACGTCGTGCCCAGATGCCACCTATTGTCGCCAACCCGGAGCGACCTTTTCCGACAGGAGAATTCTATTTGCAAAAATCAGCCATGTGATGGAGTCGAACCACGCACGTTGGTCGCATCGACAGCGCGCACAGTACCTGCACCGCGCGGTCACATTGAAGGCAGCATTCTTGGCAGTAGGAAGGGTGTGGGATGAACAAAACAATCAACAGGAATGCATCTATTCCATGCAAATCTTTCTCTTTAGGTCTGCAGTCCATCCTATTCTGCCAAGTTCATTACAAGCTATGCACGCCTAATTCTGCTTACACGTTTTCAGCAGTTGCACAAGTACAAATTTTCGAATTCGCAAAAAATTCATAGTTTCTGTTTTTTTTTTGGAAAAGTCCGGAGATTACTCGAGACTTGGTCAGAGTCATTTTCGACGTTGAAAAAATATCCCCTCTTTCCCGTGTTATACTTACCTTTTTTGAAACTAAGCAGGTGATGCTCTAGCACCAAAAGTATACATACCTTTTCTTACAGGACTTATGATTTTTCTTCCAAAAAGCATGTCTGTAACACGATCATGCTGCTATTCACTTAACGAACATAGACTTAAAATGGGGTTGAGAATAGAAGCAAATCTTGATGTTTTAGAATATTTCATGTTTTAGAGTGCAATGCCCTTTTTAGAGGCACAGAAACCGCTCAGAAATTATCGCGAGAATTTCGCCTTTACCCAACAACTTTGTTAATAACTCAGCTACCTTTAGAAACCCCTTGGTGTAGGTCTGTTTTTAATTGTTTCCAGGGCAAAAAAAAAGTGGAAAGAAAATGTTTCGGTATTTATCGGAATTTCGCAGATTTTTGGAATTTTTTTTTTCGAGACGATCGTTCGAATTTTCATCTGATAGGAGCTCATAATAAAAAATTTCTTGTGCTTGTTTTCTCTCCAGAATATCCATCATCAACTTTAAATCTGCTGCTGTGCTTGACCACTGCTGCCATTTCTCCTTTCCTTGCTGTTAAGGTTTTTTTCTCCACCTTTTTTCATAAGCACTGCACGCACTGTGTCTTACGGTATGTTGGTATGTGTAAGTATTTTTTTTTGGGGGGGGGAGAGTATAGATGTACAATTTCGAAAAAAATGTTGAACAAACGAAAGTCGGAATTTTTCATTCGAAAGCTTTTCGAAGGAACGAATTTTGCAAAACTTTCGAAATTTCGGAGGTTGAACGAACGAAATTCGAAACTAATCGAAAGTTCGATTTTTTTTCGAAATTCGTAGAAAACTTCAAACTTTTTTCGAAATTTGTCGGGAATTTCGAACTTTTTTTCGAAATTTGTTCGAAGGTAATCCGAACGAACGAATTTTGGAAAAAATTTCGTTCGACGAATTTTCGAACGAACGAAAACGAACGAAAAAAAAATTGGAAAAATCTTTCGAAAAATTTTCGAAAATTCCGTTCGTGTACAACTATAGGGGAGAGGGAGGAGTTTATCGAATGCGCATTTCAGACAGCTTCTGTGCTGAAAAAAGAGGTTGTCGTAGAACAGCACCATTTCGATCGAAATGAACAGAGCCACATAGAGATATGTTTAATTGAAACACGATCTCGAAATCTTTATCGCGACGAATTTGTGAAACTATTTCTTAGTGGAGAACCAAGAAACCATTCAAAAAATTGTCACGCTCTCTGGAGAAAACACTTCGATTAATTCGATTTCAAATTATATTCGTGAATTCGCGAAGGGAAAACACGAAATGGAACATACAGTATAGACACTTGGTAGGTACAGCCTCTTATGAAAAAAAAAAGAGTCAGCCTGAGGGTTTACAAACAGCAATAATAATGAGAAATCAGAGAGAAATCAGCGCCATCAAAAAATCAACAGCTGATGAGGAGCGATTGATTATGCCGTCTTGAAAGATGGCCAGAATCAATGCAGCAATAATCGGCACTCATTGAAGCGTTTTCCGTTTATGTAGGCTTCACAATGGTTTTTCCTCCAAAATCCATTACAAGTTAGCGGAGGCTATCAATCTAATGCCCAATTGATAGCCATTGCGGGGAATGTTTGCATGATCAGCACAAAACTCAGAATTTTACTCGAACCTCAACGGAGATGGTCAAGCGTCGTCAGAAAGGTCAAAGGATCGTGTTCTCCTCCCCGCGCCGCCACCACCTCGGTCATGCACGACCCATGACTTGGCTCCATCCCTACGCGTCTCTGCAAAATTCCCGCTATTTCCATTTTCCACTCGCAGCTCGTGGCTCCCTTTCAGACCTCAGGTCCATGGCTGCATGCTGAGGTGGGTGACATTCGGCTGCGAGCGAACTCACCACCTTAGCACGCACACGTGCATTAGGATAGGGTGGCCACCACCTATTTCGCTAGCGATGTGAGCCACCACCTCGCGCCGGGGAGGCAGCTATGAGCTCCCACCTTGAGGTGGGATTGCTACGGGCCCAGGTGCATGTACAAAAGACACTTACTATTAGTGTTTTCCTACACACACTTCCTCCACAGTTCTTCGTATCCATTGCAACTTTGATCAAAGTATCGGTTGTTAATATGGGTTTCGCGAACGTGCACATGTGTCTGTCTTTCAGATATAACAATTTTTCAACCTTCGATGATGAGATTTTGAAAATTCAGCGAAAATAATCAAGTAGACAGAATGTTAGATTTGAAAAGCGATTTTGAGAGCTTCTTGCTGAGTGGCCACTTACCACTGAGACCACGGTACACAACACTTTGTAGTGTCGAGGAGACAACCTCGTGTTTTTCCCACAAGGTGAAACAAAAAGTTTAAAGGAATTTCTTAAATTATAGACTTACTTTTTCCTTTGTCTTTTTCACGCTTCCTAGTAGTGAACTTGTTTCTAGAAGAGGAAAACGAAGTTTAGATAAAAACAGCACTCAGATGAACAATTATACAGACTTTAGTAAATAGTACACGCGGATCACGTAAGTTTTATGCCTTTTCTCAACAACGAAATCATTTCTCAGACACTTTCCTCACACGGGTTTTGTTGAAAATCTGATTTTACTTGTAGTGAGCGAATATTGGAAAAAAATCTTAAAACGGTTGAATATGGCCACAACAACTACTAGGAACTTGAAGTTGCGCTTAGAACAGAGGTAAAGCACGTGAAATTTATAAAGGAGACGAATTCATGACAGCTACGTACAATTCGGCGTAAATCTCCAACTATTCTTTGCCAGAAATCATAAAATCTTCGATTGAACCTTTATACGTTTCGCCTGTCATTCCTATCAGCTGGCAGCGGAGCTGGATGGCCGTCAGCCGGCGGGTGCAATTTTTCCTTGCCCACCTAGACAACGAGATAGGCCACCATGCTGTGCTGGGGTGATAAGTGGACAGGGGACTGGTCGGTTCGCAAACGCTCCACTGCTCTCTCTCTCGGGGCTCACTTTCCTCAAGAAGTCGCCACCCTTGGACGTGCACGACCCACGTCCGCCGTATCGACCGAACTTCTCTTCGCATCGCGCGCTATTTCTCTTTCCTCTGCGGCGGTGAGCGAAGTCACCACCCGTTTCTTGCAGTCAGCTACCTCGCAAAAGAGCGCTCAATGCTGCCACGTGCCTGACTACAACGGTCATTAGATGCACAGGACACCCAGGAAATTATTTTTTAGGTTTTACCCTCATCTTCGAAGGGGTCACACTCTGATCACAATGGTATTTCTGAAATCGTCCAACACCCCCTGCGAACGGAGATATGGCTTCTTGAAAATGCCTGCATTTTGAGGGCCCAAATTTGGTGGACGAGTTGTCTCAGGCCTGTATTTCTCTTAATTCGCAGCCGCGGCACGAGAACAAAACAAGATGAGGAGATAGATCGGAAAGGGAGTGAAGACCGACGACTCGGTTGAAAATCATCCATCCATCTAGCCGCTATTTAGATCGAAAATCAGAAAGGGGGCCGGTCCTGTGGTGGTGGCTGGAGGGGTTCGGGCCCGTGGTGGTCGCTTATATCTCGACTATTTGGAGGAATTATATCTCGCATTCGGCATGTGTTATACAGGAGGGGTCTTCTATGCACACAATTACACGAAAATCTCAAAACTTATATCTGAGGGTGTACTCTGCCTTTAAAAGCAGGGTTTTCGATAAAATTGGTCGTTGTGCTATCTCCATGGAAAGGTAGATCTGGCCATCACAAAAGTGAAAATAAGTAAAAAATTGGAGAAAAAACGCTCAGGAACAAGTTATTGCTTGGTATCCTCCCGACCCCATTTATCGAGATTTGTGTAAAAGCCTGTTTTGTCAACTTTTATTTTGCTTCTAAAATAATTTCGGAGCATTTCTGGAGACTACTGATCACTTTAGCAGCAAAATAAAAGGCAGATGAGCGAGCATTAATGAAAACCTCGTTAATTAGGGAACCGGCCGACACCGTTAATTAGCCGTTGTACCTTGTTTTTAAGCGTTTTCCCGTAAATCTCCTGGTTTTTTCACTTATTTTTATTTTTCTGGTGACCAAACCTACATTCTCATGAATAGAGCTCAAAAGTCGTTTTTATTGCGACAGGATTATAATTTGCCACCGGCACAAAATTCTCACGGAAGTGAAGTAGTTTTTCTTACCAGAGTTTTCCATGAGTAGGCCCCAATATCGTGTTATCTCTATCACCGTTGAGGCTGTTTCCCTAATCCCTAGTGTGTTCAGCTTCAGACGCTCACCTCCGGAGAAATATGGTGGGTGAATGAAAACAAACCGCTCTCAATCTCTTTTATACCCTACTCTTTATCAACTGGTTATCATCAATTTTGTTTACCGTGAGAATTCTGTGCCGGTGGCAATTTACAATCGTCTTTTATTGCGAACCCTGCCTTTAAAGGCAGCGTCCGCGCAGAAAACCACATTTGGGTTTTTCTTCTCAATCCAATGTTTGAACAAAGTGAAGATAGTTGGCAAAGCTTGAGACCTCAATGTTGCGTATTCATAACGCTATAGGCTCGTGAAAACTGCTCCGTGGTCTGAAAAGGCGTTTTCCCGGTCGATCATCTAACACGAGGAACAGAAGCGCCACGACAGGCCGCGGAAATCCAAAATACTATTTTCCTTATTCCGTGAGATCCTCGAGTTCAGACTTGTGTATTGAAACCTTCCTGTTTTTAGAGAACTTTTGACAGCAGAAAGGCTAAAATAATTGTAGAACCTAAAAAGTTAAAGGGGCTAAAACAATTTGGCCGTTCAAATTTCCTACATTTGTGCATTACACAAGACACACCGGACAGACGTGAACAAAAGGAAGCTGAATGCTTCTGGATTTTCGAACGAGCTTTTCTCCAAAACATGACTGTTTTGGGTGGCCTTTTTGCGATATATCACAACCTGGTGGGTCCACCTCTACAAAATTGTTAAAAAATTGTTCACGGTTTTTTGCGCGTACGCTGCCTTTAACTTGGGCGCCGCTTGTGCATTTCTATGCCTGCGTGATGACATTGATAGTGGATCAGTGATTGACACAGTCACCACGCTGTGACAGCCGGTAGCTTCCACCTTCAGGGGGATTGCTACTGGCACTAAAGTCTTTTCTGAAGATACATATGTGCAAGCGGAAACGACATAGGGAAATGGGAAAATCAACTGAAATAACAACCCACCCAAAATTATCTGCTGTTTCCCCCTATTAATTAGTGGTTAACTTGGAAGTGAGCCAGCCATGGCTACAGTACATGCACAGTGAAATGCCGCAACCGCACTGACGCGTGTTTTCATTGCGGTAAACTGTAATGAGCCCCCAAGAATAACCGTGAAATTGGAGACCATGCGACAGTATCTGTAGTTCTTTTGTTGTGCTTCGTTCGACTTCCAAAAATGCTCTAGAACGAGGTCATTCCAGGGCGTAGTAAAGCACAGCACCACTGACTAGGTGAGTTAAATTCACGAAATTGGGCTGTCATCATAAGGATGAGAAGAGACCGGATTCCTGACAGCGTAAGATGACGCAAGTTCTAAAGACGTTTAATGGCCATCCATTAATCTGGAGGCTATTGATCAGAAGCTTCAGCATCGAAGAAGCATTGATGTACCTCGTCCATCTAATCCTCCTGGCCTCCCTTCACCCGATTGCGATCTGTTCTATCCCAAGGAGACTGTGCTCCAAGGTAAACTGTTGGTTGACAAGTATGTTGTCTTTGACTAGTCTACATCCGTTTAGTGAAGGTCTGACTTCTCAACGAAAACGGTTTACAGCCTATTTCGAATCTGTTTGGCGAAGAAGTGCGTGTAAAACGGGCATATACCATGATGTCACTGCAAGGAACGATGTACTAGAAAGTGAAGAATGGAAATCGAAATGACACAATCTGATAAAAATTTGCGCTCCTTTGGTATGAAAGAACGAATAAAGCAAATTTGTGTGGCCGCAGAAACAACAAATCAATCAGCCTAGATAGGATATTAGAAGAGAAGGGGTTCGCGGATTTCCTCACCACATCGTCAATACAAACAGCACGTTGCTGACTTCAGACGAGCACCAGAGAACTAAGGCGAATTCTCATTCGTTCTTAAAATATCGTTATGCTAGCGTCAGACAGTCTTGCGAATCCTGTACAGTGGGGACATACAGCCCACTCCGTGTGTATACCGCAATGAACACTTCCCCGATTGCTCGGCTCAGGAACATCATGAGAACAGAGAAACTCCGTCAAAAGAGGAAATCGTTTATTTTAGTTTACAATTTTCTGTTGTTCGGTTTCCCATTCCCTGAATTAAAGGCAGCATAAAAGCTTACAAACATTGTGGAGATAACAGTCGAGATAGGCCTGTACGGCCCCTAGCATGTCGCCTATGACATTTGAAGCGCGGAAAGTCATCCCGGATGACAGTATTCGAGCGTTCCCGCAAACCTGTATTTCCCACTCCTCCGAGTAACAGAATGAGAACTGATACCTGAGAAAACATGTGATAATTCAGAGTGATAGCACTATCAAGTGAGACTGCGCGACAGAAACGGCTTGGTTTACTTCAATATAACATGTCTACATACCGATTAACTCTCGTCCACTTTCGAGAATGCCGCTTTACTTCTGCCAACGTTTTGAAATGGACGATTTCATCGGTAAACAGACATGTTATAATCAGGTGAATCGGTCTGTTTCTCCCGTGCTTTCCCTTTTGATAGTGCTATAACTCTCAGTTATAACATGTTTTCTCAAGTTCCACTTTTCATTGTTTTACTCTAACGGATCTTAAAATACTGGCTTATGAGACAGGAGTGTTCAAACCCTGTCATCCTGGATAGTTTTCAGCGCTTTAAACGTCGTTGACGTCATGGTAGGTGCCGTGCGAGCCTACTTATGGTGATGTCTCGATTATGCTTGTGAGCGGGTATGCTGCCTCAAAAAAACTTCCTCCCACTCTTGTGTTGAACAATATATACTTTTTGTGAACAGGTTGGCTCTTGAAAAAGATTAAGAGCCTAAGCTGACTGGATTACCGAGAATTTAGCCTAGCTCCCTCATTTTGAGAGGGTAGAAGTGAAACTCATCGGGCTTATCATGTCAAAGTCTCCTTATCCTTGTTATATTTTGCCATGACCGACCGCTCCGCTGCTTACTCCGCCCGGGCTCATCCGTGAAAGCTAGGCTTTATGTATAACTAAATACAAAATCGCACCGACATCTGTTCACGAGTAGACCAGTATAATACTTGGCTATAAATAAATATATTCATTCCTGCGCTCATCCGGTGCCCCGTAACAATGTAGCGATCCTAAGCAAAAAACACAACGATGAAATGAGATTAAATGAGCCGCAAAATATGAGAATAAGATAAAGCATATTTTCGATACATTTTGTACATCAAATATTCAAATAAATGCTTCCCATCTAAAAGATTTTTTGATGAAACACAAAATTTCAATCCAACATTCGAAAGACTTTAGGTCAGCTGTTTTGGCTAGATGGATCAACTCGGATTCGATATTATTGAGCCACAAGACACACACACACACACACACACACACACACACACACACACACACACACACACACACACACACACACACACACACACACACACACACACACACACACACACACACACACACACACACACACACACACACACACACACACACACACACACACACACACACACACACACACACACACACACACACACACACACACACACACACACACACACACACACACACACACACACACACACACACACACACACACACACAACCTGTCTCTCACTCTACTTTCCTCAATGTCGCCCACGTATGAGCCTCTCTACAGAGAGCCTATTTTAGTTCATCCTATCAGAGAAACTGAAAAATTGCGTTTCCACGGGGCCAAAATATCGGGAAAAAACTAAACCTTGACGGGGATATTGTTGCTTTGAAGTTACAGGGCTAGGCGCAGGCGAGTGTCAGAAGTGTCTACAAGCAATAATGCGCTTGAATATTGGTGCCATATGAGGGCAATGTTCGCGGAAAAATGTTCCAGTTTTTCCAAGGAATTATCAAAACTGACCCCTTTCCATAACCGCAGTGAAAAGAGAGCGGTGTAAAATTCACAGGATGTGGGTCATAGCAAAGTGTCTCTGCCAATTATTAGATTCATTCGACCTATGAAACAGGAATGATTGGGAAAAGTGAGACAAAAAAACGCTTCTTAACGATCAAATAGTCTTACGAGTTAGGCCGGGATCATACTTCTAGCGACGAGCGACCCAAAGCAATGCTTACCATCGAAATCGACCGAAAATCGATGCCTAATTTGCGCTGGTCGCGCTAGGTATGGTAACGGCCTTTTCTCCTCCAAGTCCGAGCGATACCTAAATATTCTCTGTGACAGATATGACCAACTCGAGAATCGATAAGCGATTCTGCCGTTTTCATTTATTTATTTATTTATTTATTTGAGACGCGGAACAAGTCCACGTAGATAATACACATCTCAATACACTCAATCTTGATGAAAAATCGCCAAGATGCCAAAATATTAAACACAACTGCAGAAATACTCACTTAGCAATCAACAAAATGGATAAGCCTGAAAATAGCGTTGAAAAACATGTGCAAATAAGCAAGCGGGGAAAAACCATGAAGAGAGATAGAAAGGAGATCAGATGTCTCTTAAAAGGAACTTGAATGCATTCAAAGACATGCTCAGCGGGAACTCATTCTCACCTAGGATTTGGTTGAGCATTCTCACGCTGCGGTAGGTGAAAGGCTTGATCTAATTTGTAACCTCGCAATTGGAATATAGAGTCTAAGCTTCCCACATCTGCTTCTTGAAATTGGAGCTCCAGAAAATTTTACCGGATCTATAGACAATTTTCTAGTAAGTAGTTTGTACATCATTACAAGATCGGCTTTCTTCCTTCTCTCATAAAGACTAGACAGTCTCAGAATTCCAGCTCTTTCAGCACCATTGGGCACCTGGGAATAAGCGAGTCTAGAACACCTCATAATTAGTTTGCGGGTATAGTTGTTTTGAATGGATTCCAACAAGTCAATGTCCTTCTTCTTCACGGGGATAAAACAATAAACTTCTTGGCTATAAGCAGCTCTATTCCGACCCCTAGGTAAACACGACAGGGTCGGGATGGTCGAGGAAGCCGAATACACTAGAAGGTCGTACAGCTTACCGCAATGCTAAAAGGAAATGGTGCGGTTGCGATCACGCACTAAAACTACGGTGGAAAGCCTAATCTCATTATCGATCGATAGCACAGCCGATAAAATGGTCAACGAACGGTCTTTCATGTTTGTTTCGGCATTAATTTTATTTCTAACTGTTTAAATATTGCGAATAGAGGCTATTCTTAGTGCGTGAGGGAAATTAGCCGTTTGTTTGGGCTTCGAAATGATTTTTTAAACTCTGTTTTGAAATCGAAAAAAAAACGGCGAATTCCTCTCGCACACTAAGAAAAGTCCCTATTCGTAATATTATAAGAGTCACAAACAAAAATAATGCCGAAGCAAACTATAAGTAAAAAGAAAAACCGTAACTCACTCCAAAAATCTGCTGTGCTGTCGATCGATAATGAATGAAATTAGGCGTCTTCCACCGTAGTTTTAGTGTGTGACCGCAACCGCACCATATCCTTAACATTGCGGTAAACTGTAGCCCTGATCGAATTGTTTTCAATTCAACGCCTGCGACCAAACAAACCCGGGCCGATTTTCCGACTTCTGACAGGAGGACCACGATCTGTAAGGTCATTCGGTGTAAAACAAAATTGCTCGTTACCGATTCTGATCTGCTGCAAGGTTATGAAGATTTGGTTTAAAGGTAACATGAGCGCTCACAAACACGGTTGAGGTATCACAATAAATAACCCCGCACGGCCCTTACCATATTATCGGCGATGTTTGAAGCACTGAAAACTATTCAGGATGACAGTATCTGAGCGTTTTCGTTTCGCAAGCTTGTATATTCCTCCACTTCGAGTGACAGAATCAGAAGTGCGCTTCAAGTGGGACCCTACGAGAGAAGCAGCTCGATTTACCTGATTATAACATGTCTACATACCGATTAATCCCAATACACTTTCAAGAATACCGCTCTACTCTGTCTTGCTTTCAAAATGGAGGATTTCAATGGTGAGCAGTTACGTTATATTCAGGTAAATAGAGCTGTTTCTCTCGCAGACTCACATCTGATAGTGCTATCACTCTGGATTATCACGCTTTTTCACGTATCTTTTTTCATTCTGTTACTCAGAAGGATTTGAAAATACTGGCTTATGGGGCAGGAATGTTCGAGTACTGTCATCCTGGATAGTTTTTAGTGCTTCAAGCCTTGTTGACAACATGGTAGTGGTCGTGGGGCCTATTTATACCATTATCTCAACCGTGTTTGTGAGCTTGTATGCTGCGTTCAAACGGCAGCATTCCGTCACGTTTTCCTCCTGCATTTTTAAAGAACGTTTATGGATCAGATCAACTTTGTCTTTCAGCAGGGGCTCTCAGTTATCTGAGAAGTTGATCCAAACCATAAATGTTCAAGATAAAGAATGGAGAATGACCTGAGGGAATGGTTCTAGCTAGAACCAAATCCATGAACTTCATAGAGCAAAACACGGTTAGACTGGAGAACGAAAGAAATTTCCCTCCTGTTGATTGCTCCTACGGACCGTGGTCTTTCTGTCAAATGTAGGAAAATCAGCTTGGATCTTACTGGTCGCAGGCGACCGGTTGGGAACAAATCGATCAGAACTATGAACTTCATGTGTAGCCGGCTTTTTCGGCTTCTCACACTTCGTCTTGTTCCCCTGGGAGTCGAAGTAATGCGGGTAATAATCTTTTGGGAACGTTCCAAACAGGAAGTGCACTTCAAAATATGACTTTGGTAGGTGAGTAGGGTTTTAGCCGAAAGTCAAAATATGGTAAACTTCTCGAGTTGAATTTACCAAAACGCACGGCTTCGCGAAGGTTCCCAATGGGTTTACAGATTTTTATCAGCTGCTCGCTGTAGCGAAAACGATTTATCAAGAGCGCAAAATTTCAGTGATCCTTATGGACTATTGATTTTGGAATCGCTGGAAAGCATAGTACGAACGTGGGCGGATCCTTACAATACCCAGGTTTTTTTACTTAATTTAGAGACAGATTCCCAACAAGATAATAAGATACATCTCAACCATCTTCATCGATGAGTTTATCAGATTCGATACCCTAACCCTCCAGACTCCGACGCTCGAGTAGTCAAAACTCAAATCCACTCACCCTATGACCGATTTCACTCAACATTTGTCTATAGGATGCCAAAAGGACAAGAGAATAAACATTTCTACAAACATTTTCGGGATGGCTTCAAACTGTGTTCTTACTGAAATATATGCTTTGGCTCTCGCACACTTTCACTACTGAGTCGATCAAGATTTAAACACAGCGGTGAGTCACTTTAGACTCAAAGTCATCTGTCAGAATGGAATGTGCAGCGTACAATCTCACGACACAAAGACAGACAGATGTATGGATTTGATGCTGTGCGTTACTCGCAGACGTAGTTATTGTGAAATTGCGGTAAATATGGGGCAGTTGTCAGCGGTTGTTCATCATCGTGCGTTTCTCGAGTGTGTCTTCTGTGAAGGTGATCACAGCGACGATACAGGAGTGAAAATGAAATTCGAACAGGGGCAGCGATTCGAAAAGACAATTTGCAAACTCGTGAGGTCGGGGACGAATGCGGCGCCGTCGCGATTCTACAATTTGCACGGACTCGATGAGAAAAAGAAGCATGAGATTGCTATACGCTCCTTCGGGTGTAAACCTTGTCGCGATTGTCTCCACATGAGTGAGTCATTCATGTTACCGCCGGAAGTTACAGTGATCGCGACAAAGGTGATGTAATCAGTGGCGAATCGCGTCGTGTCGCGATGCTGACATATGAGCTGAACGTGATCGGCTTTGCAAAAGCGGCTGCACGGCTTTCCATGTTGCGCATAATCTGACGCCAACTCGATAAATAGCGCATATCAAAACCAGTCATACGTATGCGTGATGGGAGAGAAGAAGTAAGGTTTTTCCCCGGAAGAAATTGGGATACGAGCATTAGCAGATACAGGTCAGGTATATGTATAAGATCACAATGACTGGGTAGGTGTGTACATACTACAGATGTACAATTTCGAAAAAAAGCGTCGAAGAAACGAAAATTTAAAAATTGTCGCTCGAAACATTTTCGAACGAGCGAAAATACAAAAAAAATCGTTCGAAACCATTTCGAACGAATGAGAACGGTTCGGAGGTCGAACGGAAGAATTCCGAAACTAATCGAAATATCGATTCTTTTCGGATGAGTTTTTTTCGAAACTGTGCTTGATGCTTCATTTACAACGCTGAGTCAGAGAATGACTCTTCCAATTGTGCTCGATTTCAACTCAAGGAGCGAGCATCAAAGTGTAGGGGATGTATAGCCTCCCCATTTCACCCCGATTATGCTTATCGAACCTATCGTGTCGAAGTCTTCTAATCAGTGCTATATTGTGCCAAATAACAAAACGGCGTGACCAAGTGTTCAAAAAGGTCTTTGAACATCGATCACAAATTCAAAAAAAAATAGAGAAATCAGATGTTGAGCAAAGAAAATTTGAAAAAAAGAAATAATGAAAAAACTAAGCAATTTTTTTCGGAAATTTGTTCGTGTACAACTATGGTGCATACCTAGTTATCTGGCATTCTAATTTGTATAAACCTGGTTTGATCGAATCGGCGAAAAATTCAGGAGTATATTGGCTCCGAATTCCGTCCCTTTTTTTTCTTGTTTTTTGTGTATTTATGTTTCTGTGTACTGGCACAATCAATGTGCTGAGTGACTGGCATTAGCGTTTCTATTATAGAAGTCAAGGTGGATAACGTCGTCATCGTTTTTGGCCTAGATCGTACTTATCGATTCAAAAACTATTGATGTGTTCCTTCGCCACATGGATCTCTGAAGCATTATGTAAGTTCATTGCTTTGGCCAAGAGCATGTTTCATGAAGCGCAGCCACAGCTGCTAGCATTTCATCTTCATGATAAAAGCAGTGTTCACGATAATCTTCAATTTTGAGATTATTCGCTATACATCCAGAAAAGTAATTTTCAGTTTTTATGTTGATCTTGGAAAGAGCCACACGCTGATCACATGGGTATTTTTGAAACAGTCCAAAATCCCCTAAGAACAGAGTTATGGCTTGTCAAAGAAGCCTTTCATTTGAGAGCGAAAATTTGGTGGACGAGTTGTCTGAGGTCTGTCTTTCTCTTTGTTTTCAATCGTTGCGCGAGAGCGAGCCAGGGTAAGAAGACAGTCCGGCAATGGACTGAAGAACGACGACTTGTTGAGAATTCATCCATCCTTCTAACCGCTATTGAGTTCTGAAATCTGGTAAGGGGTGTGGCCTGGGTGGTGGTTGCTTATATCTCGCTTTCTTGGAGGAAATGAGATGTCGCACTTGGCACGTGTTATATAGGAGGGATCTACTAAACGGTCAAATAAAAACCACAAAATGCATGTCTGAGGGTGTACCGTGCCTTCGAGTGCCCCCCGGGTAGAACTAAAATGACTTAAAAATTGAGAAGAACGCTACAGAAGCACACTAAAACCTTAAGTATCACTCGCCTCTTAAAGGCATCGTGCGTGCTGAAAATCAAATTCCTGTTTTCGCGTTATATCATTCAAGTGGGAATTGGTAAGGACAATTCACGAAGTCTGCAGTCTCAAAATTGAACCAAAATGAAGTTTTTTTTAGTTTAAAACGTCTTTCTGGGTTCGGGGTTGGCCTATGGGTCTATCATCTGTTACGCCCGTTCATCAAATGAGAAACGAAATTAATTGATCAGCAAGTGATATAGTACAGAAGCGTGGGGTTGATGAAATATATCATATGATTTCGTCATGAATGCCTTTTCTGCTTATTTCGGTCAACCTTTCCTCCATTAAAAATCTGCTGAAAGAAAGATGAACGGGATTTGATCAGGAGATCATGGGTCAACACAGCGAAACGTAGTGATCGACTGTTCCTTTCTCGAGAGTCAAATGGTTGTATGGAATCTGAGGCTCCGTCCATACGTGGCGAGAGCGTGCGATTACGCTAAATCGATGGCTATCGTGGGCACACGATTTGCTAGTCGCCCACAGGCGCTCCTTCTCGCGCGCCCTCGCCCGCTCGCTCTCGCGCGCTTACGCCAGCACCACGAAGCAAGCAGCAAGTTTCAAGCTTACGGCTCCATCACTAAAGCAGGTGGCATTAAACCTGTATCAAAACTACTGCCCTTGTTTTTCATAATCCCACCAAGTAAGTCGAAAACCGTGGGAAATCATCAGCCGTTGCGCCGACTCGAGCGATTGATCACCCGATCGAACGTTTTCAATCGAATCAACACGATGTAGGGGGTGTTTGCCTGTGTCAATTTCCTGGCAGCGTTGAGGAGCTTCGAGTGGCGCACAACTGCGGGAACGCCCGCTCTGGCCACGTATGGACGCTGCCTGAGGCTCTTTTCATAAGCGGCGAGAACGCCCACTATCGGTCTTCAGCGCTCCACAGCGCTCTTCAACGCTGATAGGCGCCCGTACTCAGAAGTTTCGAATCAAGTTACTTGCGAGATATCCAGTCAAAATCAAGTTACTTGTGGCTTATCCGAGTTTTTTAAGTTACTTGCCAGTTTGCGACTCACAAGTAACTTACACGGACATAATCATGTTACTTGCGACTTCTAAATCTTACAAGTAACTTGAATTGCCTCCTCAAACCTCGCATGTAACTGATTTTGGCCGAGGATTTCAACCGTCGATTTGGCTGCGTATTGGACTGCATGCTGCACGTTCAATACGCAGCCAAGCCGAGCACACATGCCGTTTCTAGCGCGATCGACTCCGTGTTTTTCTCCTATTTCGGACACCCCACTTGCCTTGGGTTCATTCAATTTCCTTGAATTTCTGTTCCTGATTGCCTTGTTTGTTTACTCCACAATCCGTTAGTGTTTCTTCATATCGATACATTGCTGTTGACATTTGCCTTTTGTGGTGTATTTTGTGCTTTTCAACGAGGTTCAGAGCTTGCATTTCATATGACCAATGTAAACCTCCTTCTGGTTGCCTATGAGTGTGAATAGAATGGACCCAGCTGTTTTTCTTTCCTGCATTGTTCATACTGCATCATTTGGCTGAGTTCTACGTCATTTAAATTGGTTTAGGGGTAATAGCTAAGTTGTGAAACAAGTTGATTTTGGCCTGAATCCTTGACCTGGTCAGAATTTTCCCATGATTTTCTCACTCACAAACGGTTTCATGTTTCATGTGGAAAAAATTGAGTGCGCGAAAATGTACATACATCTTTTTCATAGCGGATTCTCTACATTGAAAATTTCCACAAGTCTTAGATATCATAAATAGATCATTATAGATATGTTTCATTCCTCTTTTTCGCGTGGGAGATGATCTTCACAGTTATCGTCCCTTCCGATTTCACGACGTGCCAAACTGACTGTGGCATGTACACTAGGAGCAGATTTTGTGAAATCGACTGGAAATCCGTTTGGTAAGAGGAAAACACGGTGTGCGATGGAGATACACATGGTTTTGACTCCAGTTTAAAGGCAGCATACACGCTCGTAAACGTAATTGAGATAACTACGGAATTAGAATGGTATGGCACCGAACAACGCCCACGGATTTTGAAGCGTTAAAAATGACCCACTATGACGCTACACGAGTGAGATGTTGGCCCCGCCCCTGTATCTGCCCGCCCCCTGTATTTGCGTCCTCCTTCAAAACAGAGGTGGGGGGCGATTTCCACCGTCAGCGACGTTTGTAGGTGGTAGAATAGACACAATAGGTAAACCACAAACGTCGCCGACGGTGGGAATGACCCAGCACTCCTGTTCTGGAGGAGGACGCGAATACAGGGGGCGGGCAGATACAGGGGCGGGACCAAGTTTTTACTCGTGTAGCGTCATTGTGGGCCGTTTTTGCCGCTTCAAAATCCGTGGACGTTGTGTTCGGTGCCATACCAATCTAATTCCGTAGTTATCTCAATTACGTTTACGAGCGTGTATGCTGCCTTTAAAGGCAGTGTTCACGATAATCTTCGATTTTGAGATTGATTGCTGATTCGATTCTTCGACCCCGGGTAGAACTGAAATGACGAAGAGATCGAGAAAAACGCACCAGAAGTTCGGGAAATCGTTTACTCTCACCCCACCAATTTACTCTCACTGGAACTGATCGTTGTGACTCTGAAATCTTTTGTGGACCCTTGTTTTGCCAATCTTCACTTTCTGTTGCTCCGTTCTTTCTTCAGACCTTCGATACTGTTTTGCCTGAAATATTCCATTTTCGATTAGCCCTATTTTTCACGGGTGGTGGCCATCGTGTATCAACACCCCCGAGGAGGCGGGAGAAACGCCAACCAGACGACTAGTCCAGGCCAGAGAATAATGTCACTGAAATAAGACATTTTTTGTTTCTCGCTGTTCTTTGTAATTTTGGTAACACTTGGGGGCAACACATTGACTTGACTGCCTTAAACACAGCTTCGTAATCGGTTTGCCTGATTCATTGCAGGAACGCTCCCTTCTCAAATCCTAACGCGCCTTCTCTAGGCTAATTTTTAACCCAAACTCGTTAGTGTTCTACTGATTTGAAGCATGTGCTCGAACTAACTCCCATGAAAGTTCTGAAATGTCTTTAAAGTTGAAGACACGCCTATAAATTACCTTCTTTTCTTGCTTAAAGGCAGCATACACGCTCGCAAGCATAGTCGAGATAACAGCATAGATAGGTCCGCACGGCCCGTACCTTGTCGTCAACGACGTTTGAAGCGCTGAAAACTGTCCAGGATGACAGTACTTGACAATGTTTGACCAATCTTGCCTTCCACGCCCGTATTTTCACACCCCTCCGAGTAACAGAATGAGAATCGTTTCTTGTGAAAACGTGTGATAATTGAGAGTGATAGCACTATCAAATGGGAGTGCACGAGAGAAATAGCTTGGTTTACTTGAGTATAACATGTCTGCATACCTACTGACTCTCGTCCACTTTCGAGAATGCCGCTCTACTTTGGCTGACCTCTTGAAATGGAGGATTTTATCAGTGCACAAACATGTTATATTGAGGTAAATCGAGTTTTTTCTCTACTGCACTCCCTTTTTATAGTGCTATCATTCTAAGTTATCACATGTTTCCTCAAGTATCGATTCTCATTCTGTTACTCGAAGGGGTGTGAAAATACGGGCGTGGAAGGCAAGATTGCTCAAACGTTGTCAAATATTGTCATCCTGGACAGTTTTCAGCGCTTCAAACGTCGTTGACGACCTAGTACGGGCCGTGCGGACCGATCTATGCTGTTATCTCGACTATGCTTACGAGCGTGTATGCTGCCTTTAACGGAATGAAATCCTTCACGCTTCACAAGTAGGACTGCACGTGAATGAATAGAATCACATTCCTTCACCTTTAAAAAATGGCAAAAGCAATGACTAACTACGCAACTGCGTGAGAACTGCGTTCTTCCTAGCACACTACTGAGAAAACGCTCAAAATGAATCAGCTAACTTTGTGTAAATGATTGACTTCTTAGGCCTCCTAACTCTCCCGATTTTGGAAGGTGAGAAGAACCTCGGTTGTTGCGAGGGTTTTAGTGGGTTAGGGGCCGTTTATACTTCCGCCGCCGAGTGGCGCGGTGATGTGCGATTCTATGATATTTATCGCGCGTCGCCTCACGATCAAAATTATGGAATTGCACCTCGTGGTAGTATAAAGGACCCCTCAGAAATTGGGCGCGAGCCACTTCTCCAGTAACGTTCCAAGGTGCTATCGCTGCGGGGGGGGGTGCTGTGGTATCGAACTTGACCACGCCCATTTTTCCATGCCGCAACGACTCTCCTGATTTTATCAGGAGAGGGCAACCCCGGGTAAGTGCTCAAATTCAGTGAGGCACGGTAAAATGGGCGAGGCCGAGTGCAACGCGCCATATGTAAGGTGCGTCCGAATGAGAATGGCTGCCCATGCGGCCGGCGTGCTTGGCTGGCGGCCTTCGCCTTCGCCGCTCTCGGACGAGCATGCGAAAAGTCCCCACCGCCATCGACTACGAACGGGGCCGGCACCGGCTGGCAGCAAGCACTGCGCCGATCAATCGCTTCGCAGACGAAGGGGAGAGGGGACGGCCGTAGTTGAAATCAAACACTCGTCCGAGGGCGGCACATGCGACGGCCGCCTTCCAAGTACGCCGGCCGCGTGGGCCGCCATCCTCATTCGGGCACACTTTAGTGGCCCTGCCACTCCCCGCTAATATAGCACCTGCTTAAAACTGCTATTCAATCTCCATGCCCGCAGACACAATCCTGGTGTCATCTGATTAGCGAAATGTCTATGACGCCGAAGAAAAAAAGGCGTATTATGCGTGTAATGTTAAGTTAGTAGGTGCAATCCTATATATAAGGAATTCACAAACAAAACTTTCAGTTTACGGCGTGGTTGGATTACAGTGCTCAAACGATTTTCCTCTGTGTTTTGATTATTATATGATCCTCCTCCTCTCCCCATCAGTTATATCCTGTTCCATCAGTTATCTCCCCTTGTTTCTGATCGTCGCGCCACCTCTAACTTACATCACACCAAGTCAGTAAGAAACTTGGTGTCTTGGAGTCTAACATTTCTGCTGTTCCGCCCCGCCCTCCCCAAATTTCTGATCTTCCAAATTTTCTAACGTCCAACCCTTTTAAACGCTTGGCCTTGCATATTTACATCTGGAACTTTGGCGTTTTCAATTCAAATTTTTCACTGTGAAAGAGAAAGCCTTGCTACGGTAGAACAGTAAAGATAGCCACAGGTAGTTTTTTTTCTGGAGGTTCCTAATTTTGGGCTGTCTACGTGACGGTACCAGAAAGAGAGCGGTCCAAAACTAACAGGAAACTAGGGTTGCCGGAGGGGGTTTACCCATCCCAAACTACACACCTGCCCACGGTTCCCTTCCCTTCCTAAATCGGAAGAAAAGGTAACCCAGGGACTTCGTATTCCACTATAAGTCGACTCCAAAGCAAGCTTATTCGGCAGATATCCGAACGTCTAAACTTGCAGCGGGTACGAGTTCTCCTAGGATGAGGAACTAGGGCCAAGCGGGCAATCGAATTGGAATCCCGAAGGGTAAATTATTGTCGTTACTAGAATTTGTGAGCGAATTTACCCAACGTCTCGCTTGACCTTGGTTGAACCCTTTTCTCAATGGTTTATCTTTGATCAGGGTAGTGACCGGGCGCAATGGGGGTCGAAATTTTTTGTGTTTTTGAAAAAAAAGAAAATCGGGTGGAGGGCTTGTAAAATTCTTGGAGAGAAAGGAGAGTTTTCCCCAAACTACTTGTTAAGCTGGAAGTTAGTGATATGTAGTTATCCTTTATTACCACATGTTTTGAAATTTTCCAGATATGTCACTCAAAAGAGGGTGAAAATCTGTTTCATCCCAAGAGGGAGGGCGATGGTAAAAAATTTTGACATTTTTTAAAATGGTCAACGACGGTGGGGGAGTTGTTCGTAGCGACGCCGAAAATTGGCGCAACGGCCTGCTCAACCATGTCGGTTATGCATTCGATTTCGCAGATTGCTGCGCTCCTTGGGATTTTCACAAGAAAACCCCTCTGGTCAAAGTGGCCATTTCGAAGGAAATGTATGGTTAGGTCCGTGGCTTGTTTCCTCAAGAAAACACATTTAAACTGAAACCGCGGCTGGCGCGGCGGTTTAAATCCCACCAGCGGTTGGCTGATAATTACGAGCGAGCTGCCGCTGAGATATAAACCGCCGCGCCAGCCGCGGTTTGAATTTAAATGTTTTTTCTTCAGAAAACAAGCCACGGACCTAACGATATTTAATGATTAATGCAAACCCGCGCTGTAGAAAAGAGATTCTGCGTTCTGTATACATTCTGCGCCTAAAGTTTTCCCCACTGAGAGTCTTTGTGCCAAACTTCTCGACATTTCTCGAAAATCGACAATTGAACCTCAGTTTCGTGTTCAGGACCCCGGGTAACCCCAGGAAATAAGTTTTGAGTCAAATCCGAAATAATTATCCTGAGCCTCCCGAAAATTGTCTCGTGGATCTTGATTTATGTGCTTAGTGAAAATCTATCTTTTCAGATTTTGTCCCTTAATGGAATGACGGCCCGGCTTTCCCGCATTTAGTCCGAAAAGATGTTCCACCTTAGCCCACAGCTTACAAGGGGAATATACAAAGCGTAGGTCGGATCTGCCAAAACGACTAGTATCCTTAGTTTCTCTTCTGGCTCAATAGTAAAAATGCACAGTGTCTCGCCCCTAGCTGCAGGTTCAAAAAGTTGTGAGATCTTTTAAAGCCTCGCGAAAAGGCAAGGGTACCCAGGCATTTTTTTAGGTTTGAAAAAATTTTGTCGGATTCAGCTCAAAAGCTGTATGTGGGAGTAATCTAGGGTGGTGAACACGAATCTGGAGTCCACTTGTTGAAATTTTGAGGTTTACTGTAGTTTACGGTAGGTAACATGTCATTTAGGGGTCAAAACCCACCTTAGTGTTTTGAAAATCGACAAGCAGACGTTGAATTCGTATTCTCCACACCAAATAACCCCCGTATACAAATTTTGAGTAAAATCTGAGATTTTGACCAAACTACCATATACCCACCGTAGTCTACCGTAATCTGCAAAACGGATAAACAGATTCCAGATTCTTGTTTAGTTTTGTAGCTATCAACAATCAACATTCATTGCGGCATTCCGTGCTGCAGGCCGAAAATCGATATTATTGACTGGTAATAATCGATGTCTGATGAGCTAAGTTCCCCAACCGAGAAAACCAATCCCATCTGCAATCACTTCTCGCCGCATTTTGTGCAATAAGCGCGAAAATCGATAATACTGATTATCGATCTATGACGTGTCATGAGTACGAGTTCTGACAAGTTCAGTGCTCACCTCTGACGACCTGTGCTAATTGACTGCAGATCAGGGATGTGCGGCAATTGCCGTTTGCCGCTTGCCGATTGCCGTTTGCCGGCCGTTTTCGAACGATTTTTGTCGATTGTCGTTTGCCGTTTTTCTTCTCACTTTTCGACAAAATTCGGCAAAAAGTGCGCCATAGATAACAAACGCCGAGATTAGGAAGCGCATGGTATATCCGATAAGCCTTGCAGCGACCGGCTCGAAAGTAAAGAGACAGGCTATACGTACTTTAAAACTTCAAGCTAGTTGATGTAACCTACCGTGCGGTCACGTCAAAGCAATTGCTAGTATTGCATTGTTATGCTCGTGTGGGTCCTCTTGTTTGGAAGAGTACCGAATTCCCCACCCCTCCTTGTTGATTAACGTAGGGCTCTTTGAGACAGGAATTTTCACTTTTAACGCTACCAGGAGAGGGCACAAAGGGTTCATGAAAAACGATGAATGGCTCGATTTCTTGCAGTTGTCTTTAGAGCGTTGTTTACCCTCCATAAAACGTAATTCACATCATTCGAGGCGCGAGCGACGCCTCAGCCTCCGTCTGCACCCCCCCCCCCCGATCTCTCACTGTCTCTGACCTCGGCTCCGTATTTCGCAGTTTTATAGCCTGTAGAGGATGTTGGAATTCACTGACAGTTTGTCTGCTTATGCACCTCGTCGTCTTCTATTATGCTAACAATGGCGCTGAAAAACATGCCACCAAGTTGAAATCAATAGCTATGAGTTGAAAGGGTGGGAGAGGGTGTACGGCGTGGGAAAAACCCGGTTAAAGCCATGCTTTGACTGCAGGTGGTCGCTGCGGCCATGCGAGGGACAACTGTTCCTTTATCATGGCGCGTAATGGAAGGGCGCTCCAAGTGTGATCGCTTCGTGGCAAACGTCCTACATCGCTAGGTCGCGTTGACGAAATCCTATGTTTTACTGCTGAGCTGCTGGAGGAGCGATTCTCGAAGGTCGCTGATCATCGCTCCATCGCTGCCTTGATGGCAGCGATGGAGCGCTTGCTAGCGAATGACACGTTTTGTCTAGTGAGCGGATACCCTTTCACATGTCAAGATGAGTGTTTACGAGTCGAAACGTGTTACTGATGACTACCAACCATTAGTTTCAGTAATTGATTGAAATTCTTCGATCATCCGTGAGGCTATGCACTATGAACAAAAGCGCTGCAGCTGCTAAATTGCTGCAGCAGCGGATGCAAAATCGCTGCGATGAAAAACAGCAGCGATGGAGTCAGAACATGACTTTAATTAGATTCGCTGCTTGACTGTAAACCGGATGCACGGAGTCGGGGATGATCAGTTGGGAGTAAGGTGTGGAGTACAGTTTGAGAAGGAGGTGGTTTTTCAGGGGTCGTTTTTGGAAAGCCCGAAAAACTACCCGATTGCATGTACTTGAGTTGTTAGCGCGCAGTTCAAAAGGCAATTTGAAAGATGAGATGCCAAAGATGAAGAAGTTTCTCGGGAACGCTTCCAAGACTGTCCGGAAACATGCGTTCTAGTTAGTTGTAATTGTCCACGTCTTAATCTTTTGTCTGAATCCCAGTCAAGAAGTAAACACACCGTGAGGCACGCCAACGAGTATGCCACGCACTTTGAGAAAGTTTGCATGGGCAATGCCGGGAAAGTAATGCGACTCTCAACTGTGCCTCGATAGCTCCGCGGTAGTATCGCAGCTGTTCTTCGATCATCACTGTGTCGATACGATTCTGCTGCAGTGCCTTGAGCCTCGACAACGCCACGACATTGCCTCGATAGTGCCGCGGCGGCTCCGTGTTAGAACCGCACCGGCTGCGCGAGGTCACATCAGCGAACCCGCATCGACTACGATGAACTGTCCTGTGTAGTGTCGCCGGTTCAATCACACAAGTTTGATTACATACATCCCGTATCTCCTTGCCTGCATGAACGGGAATACCCTCTGTCCCTTTAAGACAGAGGAACTGACAACCGTAGGTGCGCATTTTTATTCGTAGGCCCCGCCCAGTTGTACTATGACTCCTAATTAATTTCATATGAAATGCTCTCACTCGGTCCTATTTTTGTGAATCCGCAGCCACCGATGGCGGAGCCGCAGCAGCAATTTGCGGGGCCGCAGTGGTGCCTGTAGGAGCCGGTGTGGCTCCATCAGCAGCAGCAGCAGCGGCAATTCCTACAAGAGAAGCGGCGTGGCTGCCAAGTTCGTTGGAAAATGATCACCTAAAACCACATTGAGCTCATCATTTCTTTGAATGAATTTCGAATGCTTACCTCTTTAATTTGAATTGCGCGACACTCTGAATTTTGTGCGATGACATTTAAACACGAAGCAAATGAATGACTTCTACATACTCCAAAAAAGGTTGACATTAGAAAACCTCAAAAATTTTATTATCCTTTTACCACAACAGTCCTATCACCAGTGCTCAATAAAATGCTCCTTCTTCTGCTGTTTTTCATATCAGGTACTGTACCAACGTGAGGGGTTCAACCTCTTGTGGTACTATTGAAAAACCATTTTTTGTCTGGCTATTGAAATACGCGATAGAGCATCAGAAAATAGTATTTTTCTCGGTACTTTTAGAACCTTTGTATCTTTATTGTACAAGATTTTTTTATTTTGCCGTTTGTCGATTGCCGTTTGCCGGCCATTTTTGGACAAATTTTGTCGATTTCCGTTTGCCGAATTTTTAAAATCGTTTGCCGCACATGCCTGCTGCAGATCCACCCAAACTCCTTGGTTTCCACAGCCGTAGCATGCCCAAGCAGTTTTCGTGCTCCACGGCTAATTTAGTATGTAAACCCATGTTTTTGAGAAACACTTCAAAGTTAAGTTATCTAGTTCCAATTGGAACAGCAGCGACCAGAACTACACATGTGACCGTGTTTTTTTCTGATTGACCACCTTCCGAGTAATTGTAAAACCCTATTTTAGCTGCCTGAGTAATTATTTCAAAAAAAAGTTATGTTTTATGAAAAAATTCAAAACATTTTTTCGTCCAAACTTCTCCCAGGGTATTTGAGGCGCTGAACCCGAATACACGTTTTTGATAATTTGAACGATCAAGAAAATTTACGGCAGATGAATTTTATTTTACCTACAGAGCTACCTACTTCTACGCTCATAACTTTTTCTTTTACTGTTACTCGAGCAGGTAGTATATGGTTTTTATGACTACCCGGGAGTTAGTCGATCAGAAGAACCTGGCTTCAGGATAGTTCTGGCAGCCAGGTCTGGTCATTCCCTTGTAAGGCATTACATTTCTTAACAAAGCGGTTCCGATACTGTTATTGTTGTATTAAGGAAACCTACCGGGCCCATTCAACTCTTCTAGCGAGCATGCCGTTGGAAAGCACAAAGATGTGCTTTTTCCTTTCTACGATTTACCTATACCTAATGCATAGAATATCGTATATATGTCGTGTGTTGTATATAATATTGTGGTGCGCGCGAAGCGCGCACCAGATTTTGGTTTTGAATCGGCCACGCGCGCAACCCGTTTTTCGAAATCTAAGTTCAGGCTGGAGGTAGGAATTAGCTCTAAATTGCATTAAAAAGAGCGTAAAAAGTTGTATATATAGCCCAACAATGGTTTAGAATGGTTTCCTAGGACTTAAGAAAATTTTGAAAAACCGCAAATTTTCTCTGTTAATCACCTTTTTTTTATTCAGACGGCGTTCACGATCTTGTGCTACCAGTTAAAATTGAGCTAGGGAGCTCATTTTCGGACAGGTGGCTGGAAATGGATGCAGGTTGCTCCTATTCCAATTTGAACTCGATACCTTCGCTTTGAAGGGTACCTCAAAATCGTGGATTTACATACTAAATTAGCCGTGGAGCACGAAAACTGCTTTCTTTCTGCTGCGGCTGTGGAGACCGGGATGTGTAGGTGAATTTGCAGCCAATCAACACAGTCCGTCGGAGGTAAGTACTGAACTTGTCAGAATTAGTACTCATGACACGTCATCGATCGATAATCAACATTATCGTTTGTCGTTCTTTTCGCATAAAATGCGGCGAACAGTGGTGATTGCTTTTTGGATTGGTTTTTTTGGTTGAGGAATTTTGCTCATCAGTCATTATCGATAAATACCGATCAATAATATTGATTTCCTCGCCTGTTGCAGAAAATACCGCAACGATTTTTGATCATTGATGGCTCTAAGTCAATTGTTTGGGAAATTCTTCTCATCATGCAAGATCAAGTATTAATGATAAATAACATCGATTTTTCACATTTCGCACCAAATTCGGCAATGAGTTTTATTTTTTATGGTTGTAAGTCATAGGTTTCGAAAATTATACTCATACGACAATATCGTCTGTTACATGTTTCATCATTCCAAAATGGAAATCGTTGAGCAAAACTGAAGTCAGAAAGGGAACCTTTGGAAAAAAATATGTGAAATCTCTGAAAATATAGCTTCCTGGCAAAAGTAGCGATTTGGCAATGTCATTTAAAAGTCAAAAAAAAATTTCAAAAGTATCTTGAAATTTCTTAAAAAAGTGATTTGGCATAAATAGCCTGGAGTAATAAAAAAGCCGGGAAATGAAGTGAAATAACCAAAAAATACGATTTGGTGGTGGATCATTTCACAAGCTTCTCCGTTAAACTTATCAAAACGAAAGCAAGCGCGCAAGACAAACCTTAATCATTTTTTTGAAACCTGTAATAAGGGAATCAGCGTAGGTCAAACTAGGTGAACGCAACGCTTCAATCCATTTCGCGCTTGATTTCTTTTTGATAAGCTTAACAGAGAAGCTTGTGAAATGATCGACCACAGAATCGTATTTTTGGTTATTTCACTTCATTTCCCGGTTTTTATTACTCCAGGCTGCTCTACGCCAAATCACTTTTTGAAGACATTTCAAGATACTTTTGAAATTTTTTTTTGACTTTTGAATGACATTGCCAAATCGCTACTTTTGCCAGGAAGCTATATTTTCAGAGATCGTATGTATGCATGTATCTAGTAGGTTGCGTATAATATGGTATTGTATACGTGTTGTGTATAAATTTTATTGTGTTTTTATGATTTTCCGTGTGTTTACAACTTTCTATACATGAATTTTTCTAAGATTTGTATTGTTACTATGTGAAGGCTATTACCAACTTAAGGCTGAGTTACATGTTCGCTTGGAAACTTTTGGGAACGTGAATGTTAGTAGCCCGTTACATAGGGACAAATGCTAGAAACAGCTTCGATGAAAAGGCTAAAACAAGCTACATGTAACTCAGTAGTAAGTGAAATGATGCCTTGAGGTAACATTTCTGCATCTTAAAGGTAAGTTACGTGTATGCTAAAAGTAAGTTACTTGTATGCTAGAAGTAAGTTACTTGTATGCAAAAAGTAACTTAAATGTCTGCTAAAAGAAAGTTACGTGTGTGCTAAAAGTAAGTTAGTTGTGACATAAAAGTAAGTAATTGCGACTTAAAAAAGTATGTTACTTGCGACATTAAGTAAGTTACTTGTGACAAAAATGTAAGTTACATGAAGACTTCAAGTAACTTACTTTAAAGAGACATTTAACTTGATTCAGAACCTCTGAGTACAGGCAGAAAGGCACCGGCAATTGCATCCTGCCTCGTGTTGATTCGATTGAAAACGCTTGAACTGGTGATCACTCAATCGAATCGACTCGTTTGCTGCTCATTTATCACGGTTTGGGATGTTGTTGGTCGGCGTATTAGACACGATGGCATTGGTTTTGAAGTATGTTTGGCTTTTGTTGCTCGAGGGATAAAAGCAAATCGCTCGAAAGTGGCTGCATCTCTCCCGAATTGAGCGTGAGCGAGCGAGAGGAGGCGGAAACGCGCGGCAGCGGGCGTGAGCGCGCGAGAGCGAACGTAAGCGCCCTTCAGCGACTGGCGAATCGTGTCTTAATGACGACCATCGATTTTGCGTAATCGCTCTCACAACGTATGGACGCTGCCCGAAAACGAAGAAAAAGGCGTCCGGAAAAGCAGTTTTCAGTATCTTTTTTTCGCGATTATTTCAACGAGACTGTTGTGTAGAGTACTAGAGCTTCCATTGTACATATATTGAAAGAAATTTCATCACAAACAATGCCTTCAAGGCAGCGTCCATACGTCGCGAGAGTGTGCGTTCCCGCTGTTGCGCGCCTCTCAACGCTCCTCAACGCTGGGGCAGCCCGTGTCCGCAAATGAACACAGGCAACCCCCCCCCCTACCCCGTGTCTATTCGATTGAAATGTTTGATCGGGTGATCAATCACTCGAATCGGCGCAACGGCTGATGGTTCCCCACGGTTATCGACTTCCGTGGTGGGATTATTGAAAACAAGGGCAGTAGTTTTGCTGCAGGTTTAATGCCACCTGCTTTAGTGATGGAGCAGTAAACTTGAAACTTGCTGCTTGCCTCGTGGTGCTGACGTAAGCGTGCGAGAGCGAGCGCGCGAGAAAGAGCGCCTGTGAGCGGCTAGCGAATCGTGTGCCCACGATGACCATCGATTTTGCGTAATCGCGCGCTCTCGCCACGTATGGACGGAGCCTAAGTATCGAAGGAAGTGTTTGTTGTGACAATGAAATCATTTGTCGACCCTTCCTTCGCAATTCTCTACTCTCTGCTGCTTCTCTCTATCCTTCGGACTCTAACTACTACTGTTTTGCATGAAATATTCTTCTATCTTCGATTGACCCAGTTTTCCTCCGGTGACAACCACAATGAACATGTTCATCCAATCGGACAACTAGCCCATGTTATAGAAAAAAAATGTGTTATAAAATTGTCACTGAAATACATTTTAAGGCGTTTCTCGCCGTTTCTTCGTAGTTTTGGTAACAACGGGAGGCTAACGCATTGTTTTATGTGAAAAACTCGGGGTCGAAAATCATCGTGAACACTGCCGTTAAAGGCAGGGTTTACGATAAAAACAAATTTTGAGCTCTCCTCATGAAAATGTAGGTCTGGTAATTACAATAGTAATAATGAGTGAAAAAAGGAAAATTTGCAGGAAAAACGCACTAAAACAAGCCACGACGGCCAATTACTGGTTTAAGCCACCCCCTCCCCCCTGTCGCGAAAGCGCGATGCTATCGCTCCTTAAAGGCACAGTCCAAGCTCAGGGGCGAAATCTGAGATTTCCACATTTTTGTGAAGTGGACCCACCCTATATAGTACTTGCCAAGTGCGAGCTCTCAATTCCTCCGAATAAGCGAGATATAGAAGGAAGCCACCCTGGGGCGCCCACATGCGGAAGCCACTTTGGCACGCCCCTTTTACGATCTTTCGAGCTCAACAGTGGCGAGATGTGCGATGATTTCCGATCAATAGCCCCGTTCTTCCCTTCATTATCAGACACTCTATCCATTCAGGTCGGCTCGCATACATCGGTTGCAAATTACGGAAGTCACAGGCCACGGACAACTCGTCCACCATGCTTCCGTAGCTCGATTTTTGAAGGGCCGTAACTCCGTTCCCAGGGGGTCCTGTGCGCTTACAGAGACACCATTAGAATCAGCGTGGGATCGTTTTCAAGATAGGCGAAAGAACAGAAAAACGATTCTGAGGTTGAACTGTGCCTTTAAAGGCACAGTTCAATCTCAGGGACGAAATCCGGGATTTTCACATAATTGTGAAGTAGACCCACCCCATATAGCCCCTGCCAAATGCGAGCTCTCAATTCCTCCAAATAAGCGAGATATAGGAGGAAGCCACCCTGGGGCGCCCACCTCGGGAAGCCACTTTGGCACGCCCCTTTCACGAACTTTCGAGCTCAACAGCGGCGAGATGAGCGGTGGTTCCCGACCAGTAGCCCCGTTCTTCCCTTCATTCACAGCCTCTTTCTTTATTCAGGTCGATTCGCATACATAGATTGCAAATGACGGAAGTTACAAGCCCCGGAAAACTCGTCCACCATGATTCCGTAGCTCAATATTTGAGGAATCATAACTTCGTTCCTAAGGGGTCTTCCACGATTCCAGAGACATCATTTAAATCAGCGTCAGACCGTTTTCAAGATAGGCAGAAAAACAGAAAAACGATCCTGAGGTTGGACTGTGTCTTTAAAGAGGCCTGGGCGCGGTCGGTCCCGCAACGAAGCCGACGCACGGTAGAGACGCCCCTGTAATGCAGCTGGCTCACGAAGAGCATATTCAATGAACAGGTTAGTGGCCACGACCCGTATTATTGATCGTGATGCAATAATTCAGTGGGGCCTTCTCTTATTGTAATATTTGTTCTTTATTCCTATTCCTTTAGTTCTCCAAGTTCTCTCCACATTTATCTTGTAGTATAAACTAGTTTAATCTACTTTGTGTCCTGTCGAGTGCGCAAGAGGGACGTACATATATTTATTTATTTATTTATTTATTTATTTATTTATTTATTTATTTATTTATTTATTTATTTATTTATTTATATACGATGTTAAAGACAATCTTAGGACAAAATAACATATACGATACTACAGACCAATGATTGTAGACTCAAAAATTAGAATAAAGGGAAATTCAGAAAAAGAAGTAGCACCGAGACTGGCTGGATCGGCTGGGCGATGAGTTTTTTACGGTTTCAAAAGCTTCTTGGCGATCTCACGTTTGAAGGTCTTAGCTGTGCAAGACGTATGGACGGTTTCGCTCAGATTTAGAAAAATTGATCCCGCTCGAACAGTGAAACTTGTAGCTCTGTGTCTTGTTTTCGGTTTGCGATATGATATTTTAACCTCTCCTCCTCTGGTTACAGAGTGAACCAGGGTATACAGCATTGAAACATCAGTACTATGCAAGGCGTTAAATATTTTGTGAACCATGGAGGCATCAAATAGCTTCCTTCTTGACTCAAGGGATGATAATTTTAAGAAAGAATTCCGTTCCTTCGAGTCTGGAATTCTGGAGTACTGAAATCCTTCGGTCCTTATGAAAACCTTTTTTTGTGAAGTTGTTCTGTATTTTTTTCAATCTTGTGGATATCCCTCTTCCTGTCTAGACTGAACACTGTGCATCCGCCTTCAACGAGTGGCCTAATATAGGTTTTATACGCTGCTAGCAAAATATTTTTGTCTTTCGTGGGAAGAGCTTTGAGTATACAAAATGTACGTATAATAGCTTTCTTACATATTTGATCATAGTGCGGCGAAAAATCCAGATTGCTTGTGTAGAGAAAGCCTAGATCCCTGACCATGCTCACCGTGCGAATAGGGACATTCTCTAAGTGGTACAGAGAGGATAACTGAGGGGATCCAAGTCTAAGGTGGAGGGTCTTTCCTTAAGATAAGGGAAGCTGCCACTCTCGGGACCACGTAACCAGGGTATCGATAGCTGACTGCATGACCAGTATGCCTCCAGCGTGGGATGTGTCACAGGATATTTTCACGTCGTCTGCATACTGTTTACATTTGACATCAACTAATTCCAGTATCTTGGGTACATCGGCTGTATAAACGTTGAAGAGAATCGGGGAGAGTGCTCCTCCTTGTGGTACCCCACTAGTGACCTCTTTCATTTTCGAAAGCACCCCGTTGATATTTACCCGAAAAGTTCTCCCAGTCAAGTATTCTTTCAACCACGAGTTTATTTTCGGGTAAAATCCTATGGCATCCAATTTGTACAAAAGCTCCACCGTACGCACGCGATCGAATGAATGCCTTCTGAAAATCAAAATAAATAACATCGCAGCACCTGTTTTCATCGAGAATGATCGTCCAGTCATTAAGACTTTCCAAAAGGTTAGTCTCAACTGATCTACCCTTGACGAAACCATGTTGGTTCTGTGGGATAATTCTGTTTGCGTCAAGATGTGCCACGATGTGTTTCTTCATGATTTTCTCTAGCAGTCTGCAGAAAATCGAGGTAAGGCTAACTGGCCTATAGTTCCTGGGATCGGGGGTAGGCTGCTTTTTCAAAATTGGCGTGACATAGGAGTGTTTCCACCGCGCTGGTAATTCAGACAGTAATGTTGACTGATTGTAAATAAACGATAAGGGACCTGATATCATGTGCGCGACTTCCTTTATAAAGTGTAAAGGTTGTTCATCCGGTGTGAAGGAATAAGAACTTGGCCATGCAATCAGATGCCCATAAACAGTTACCGGCTCTATGTTAGGGAGTTCTGGCATGGGATGTTCGATTTCAAAATGTGTTTTAGGTTTCTGGCCATCATCCTTCAAGTAAACCTTAGCGAATTCGTCAGCGAACGCATTACCCTTATCAATATCTGTTATCACATGTCTACCTTCAATGATCAAACCCCCAGGTTTCTCTCTCGTACTTAACTTTCTCTTTGAATACTTGTAAAAATCTTGTTTTCTAGCAGTCGATAAAATTTTCCTCTCAATATTAGAGTTGAACTTATACAATTTCGCCGTGAATTGCTTTGTGAACTCTTTATATCCATCCCAGTACCCGCTATTTGCGTAATGGAACAATCGCTCTTTCTGTTGCAGCATGATTCGCAAATACAATGGTAAGCTAGTTTTTGCAGGAGAGACGGGGACCCAGGGAACGAAAAGGTCGATACAGTGTTTCAGAATTGCTATGAAAATTTCGTATTTCTCGTTGACTGTGGACACAGAGACGAAAGAATCTCTCCAGAAAATGGATGATAGATGGTTATTGACTAAGTTATAGTTGCATTTGGAGAATGACCTGACATATACAGTATCCTGCTTTGCTGCGCTAAAGATTTCATTGAACGTAATACTTCTATGATCGCTATGCCCAATAGGAACACCTACGACCAACTTTTCAGCAATTTCGCCCGAGTTAGAGAATAAGAGATCGAGAATATTATTTCCGCGTGTTGGGTTATTAACAAGTTGCGAGAAGCCGTGGCAGCACATACTGTTAGCGAGCTGATTCCAGCTCGTCTCTCTCCAGTCAATTTCTGGTAGATTAAAGTCACCTAAAACCACTACATACCATGGACATGTCGCCAGATCGCTTATAGCCTTGAATAGTTGATGTGTGAGAGGCGCAGTACAAGAAGGTGATCTATACACCAGAATATTTCTTATGCTAGTGTTTCCGTAGGACAAATCAATGGCTAAAATTTCATAGCTCAAGGGGATTGATTCTGAGAGAACCGTCGCGTGAGAGAAATTATTTCTAGAAAGTATAGCCACGCCTCCGCCTGAACCTGATGCTCTATCACAACGCAATGTTGTGAAATTTTTGAACCACGCACTCATAAATGTAGCAACATAATGCTCACTTCCCAACCAAGTCTCCGTGAAAAAGTATAAATCGTGGGAACAACCAAGCGTAAGATCAATGTAAGCCAAATTTCTCATGAATGATCTTATATTACCGTAAACACGGCTGAAGGTTACTGATGAAGATCCACTAGCGAATTCATTGGTCTGTACAGAAAAGTGAGAACGAGGATCAGTGATCAGTTTCCCTGATTGCTGTGAGAACTAGGTAAATTACGGTTTGAGCTGGACCGTGAGCGATTCACAGCCGGGGAGTACCCAGCCTGCGAAGCGCCGGGAACAATCCCACCCGCTTGTAAACGGCGCTTGCGCTCTTCCTGTCTGCGCTTGATCTCATCGCGAAGGAGAGACTCCCTCAGGAAAACACCCTTCTGGCAGAAAAAGCGCAAGCGATTTGCACGCCTAACGGCCTGGCGCTGAAATACACTAGCAGGTAGAACGACTTTAATCAACCTAATCCTAGCTTGCGTCGGAATACCTAGGCGATACACGGTCACTGGATTACAGTCGATGTTGAGGTAATCAAGAACATTATACACGTGCTGATAGTCATAAGCTACACGATCCCTAGAACGGGGAGCGTCTAGCTCTGGTATACCGCTAATTATAACCGACCTAGATCGCTCAACCTCCTCATAAGATAATGCAGTTACAATCGATGTCGGTGAATGCATTAACTATACGTGGACTGCTGTCACGACTTCTCGCCAACACTGTTTTCAATTGGCTAATCTCGCGTTTCAGAGCGGCGTTCTCCTGCATCAACTCTGAGTTTCTTTGCAGTGATTCCGCCTCTCTGCGCGCGAACAATGCGCGATCGTCAAGTAAATGGCCTAATATCGTTTTGAGATGTGCCGGTATAGACTGTCCTTGAAGCTGCAGGGTAACGGCTTCATCGAAATCCGTTGTGTCACCATTCATCTTCCCACTTGCAGCTGGCTGTCTCTTTGTCTGAATTGAGGTCGCACCAGGAGCAAGTTCCATCACGTCGGAACAGAAACTGCCTCGTTCGAGCTAACCTGATAAGGTGGCAATCGTCTCGAAACCACCACAATCACCCTGCCACTAGGCTTTTCGCGTTTCCAGTCGATCTCAACACGTCTCTTCCACGTCAGGCACGTCCACGGCAGTAATCGCCAGCACCAGATTATATCACAACTCGATTTCCGGAGAGCCTCGATAGATCGACCGTCCGCCAGCGAGGACGAGTATACGAATGTTAATGTTATTTCGCAATATGATTACTACAGTCGGGATATGTGTTGATTAGTACAGGGAAGTTCAAGTTGGTGGCATCTGCGTGTCCATACCGGTTATGTGGTGTTACCGTCCTTATACCTTTATTGCAGTATACAGCTTGCTGGGGATAATCAGTACAGTCTGTTATGTTTTCTGTAGGGAGTCTGCCGGTTGAATCTCCCAGGTTTGACGTCTGGTGTCGGACCCGGGGGAGAAAACCACCGATTCGCAACACCCCCCATATAACGAGATTTCCATGAATTTCTTGCTTATCCGTCTTTCATTTTGCTCTTGAAGTAGCCAGTGGTCTCTAGAAGTGCTCAACAATAATTTAAGAGGGAAGTAAGAAACGGGAAAACAGGCTTTTATAGAAATCTCGATAATTGGGGGCGGGAGAACACCAAGCAATTTCTTGTTCCTGAGTGCTTTTTCTCCAGTTTTTACTTATTTTCACTTTTGTCATGGCCGCATCTACCTTTCTATAAGGATAGCACAACAATCGATTTTATCGAGAACCCTGTCCTTGAATACATTATTTTTCCTACCGTCCTATTCTACATTGATTTCGCCCATTAGAGTGTTACTAGGGTGTGGAACACTAGTATACGTGCAATCAATAGAAAATAAAATGCCAACTGTAGGTACTGTGCTTCTCTGCGTCAAATTCCGCTCCGCAGTTGCGTATTGAGATGCTTCGCGGCCGCACGCACTCGAGCCGGACGAGATTCCAGCGCCGCAACCGAACAGCTGATTGTAAGTGTTTTTTTTTGTTTTCTTCATTTTTCTTAGTGTCTTCTGTGACTAAACCCTTCATTCTGTGTTTCTTCACATATAAAGTGCTATATCTACATGCACACTAATTTTCCTTTTCAGATAACAACTTCTAGGGCAGTGGGATTCATTTTGCTTTTTTTTTGGCATTCGAATAATTTATGATGGTTTGCTTCGTAATTCTGCTCCTGCGTTTTTTCAAGGATAGTTTCGGTTTATTGCCGAATTAAATCGATTTCGGAATGAAACCGGAACTATACTAGGACACCAAGCAACCATAAACATTATTTGAATGTAAAAAAAAAGAAAATGAGAAGGGAATCCCAAAAATGAACGAGAATAAAAAAAAATTTCTCACTATGGGAACTTTTTTTTTTCGATTTTCAAAAGCAGGCTGTCCCATTTCAATCTCAGGTCATTGCATGGGCCGATGGTCGTGCTTTCTGCTGAAGCTTTAAATTCAGGGTGCTCTCATTTGTACAAGTGTTTTCTTTACCGACTATTTTGTTTGCCTGCAGGTCCAGGCTGTCGTGTTTAAACTTGTCTCACATGCATTCTGTATGTTTCTTTGTCGTCAGTTAAAGCTATTGAATTGAATTTTCTGCCTTAGAAGTTGTTGCGACCGCATCTGGAAAGAAAAATCATGGTGCATGTAGATATAACACTTCAATATAGGAAGAAACACAGAAGGACGGGTTTAGTGACAGTAGAAACAAAGAAAATTGAAGGCAGTGGTCGCGATCAAATATGCTTGTCGTCTTTTTCTCTCTAAACCCTTTTCTGGGTATCGAGTAGCAGGACCTATGAGAAAAAATCGCGAAAAAACCATTGTTTTGGGCGAAATTTGAAGCCTGAACTTTCTTGTCTGATGATGGTGGACGAGCCCACTCCACATCATAGGCATCGACGACCTCTTATATCAAGAACATCAGCTGGCTTGAAATTGAATTTCAATCAGTGAACCTTCGATATGAGACTACGATCTTTTTGGTCGGCGCTGTGCACGTGTGTTTGATCTAAGCTAATGTTTGTAGCTTTTTTCGATAGCGTTTTTCATCGTGACCACTGTCTTTAAAGAGAACGAAAAAAAATACCTACAATCATCTGATCGGCTGCGGCGCTGGAATCTCGTCCGGCTCAAGCGCGTGCGGCAGCGAAGCGTCTCGATACGCAATTGCGCAGCGGAATTTGAAGCAGAGAAGTGCAGTAGAGTAGTAGATCACTTTTCTTCAGTAGCTATTATAGCCGCATAATTCATTTTCTGCAGGTGAAAATCGATTGGCTTACACAACTGTGAACCCTTCGTCGAAACCTTCTATACATGGGTCATTAGGAAAAAAATCTTGATTCTCTAGACATATCAGGTCCGTGATGGGGAGGGAGTACACGATGAAAAAAACTCAAAAAAGTTTGTTTTTAAGTTTTCTCAGGTTAAGTGTTTTCAAAGTAAGGCTGCTAGTTGCACAATACAGTCGATTCACGCTCGTATAGAATCAAAAGTGCAGTCGTGGAGGCTCTGAAAGAAAAGCTTCGCACTAATTTTTCAAAAAATTTTCATCTTTTTGAAAATACCGAATGGTCTGTTGGGAAGCCGCAGCATACATTTTTGTTACTTTATTCATCTCTCACGTTTATTCATCTTTCCGAAACGCCGCAGGTCTCGCAAGACTTTCCCTAGTTAGAGGTCTTGACCCTCGGCAAGTTGGTGTTACCCTCTATGCCATTTACGAAATTTCAAAAGGAAGCATTTTTCTCTTGTAATTTGATTATTTAGGATGTAATTTAATAATACTTCTAGTTTCTACCCTATTTTGAGGAACGTATACATTTTGTTTTGCACGCAGGGTTCATCACCAGTTGCGATATCTCAAGGAGGGGGGGGGGGGGTTGCAGAAGGCCCCAAGATACCATAGTGGAGGGGTACGCTGTGCCGATAGAGGGTCGTATCACGGACTGGAAACGATTCTTTCTCCGGGAGAACGTGATTATTTGTGACCAAATCAACCAAAAAGCTATAAATCAATGAATTTCTCTACCAACAGGTAAAGAAATGTTTCAACAACAACAGTGTTATTGTAAACAGTGTTAAAGAAACAACAGTGTTTCAGGTAAGGAAGGCCTAGGCTATATGTTAAGCTGGTTTCGATTTATTGTGTTGTTGTGGTGTCGGTGTAAGAAAAAGTATTGAACGTGAAATTCTGGAATGCTAAAAACATGACAGTGTTGAGAAAATTACTACTTCAAGGAGCCCTCCTGGCTTTTCTAGACAACCGACCGAGCTCTGCTTGGACTATGTCAGAGTACACAAAAAACGGTTCCGAGCGCGATCAAAACCACCCTCAGAGCTCCCTTCGTAAAAAATTCCATACACGCTGAATAAGGTTCAAAAAAAAACGTTTGGCACCCAGAATCCAATCGTAACTGAATATATATTTCCGCTAGTTTTCAACTTCAGAACCCCATCTTCGAGTTGGAGTAATTCTCTTCTTTCCTCCACCAAAAAATAAACTCGCATTGGGCTTATTCAAAAATTTTTCTCTGTCTAGACTCGGTCACAAAAGTCGCGAAAAACTGAAATTTGGGTAAACCCAAGATGAATTTATTCTTTGATGGAGGACAAAAGAAACTACTTCAGCTTAAAGATTGCGGTCTGAAGTTGAAAATTATCGCAAACATTTAGCTGCAATTGTATACTGGGAGCCAACAAATTTCTTCACAACTAATCCGCTTTTGAGTCTGAATTAACGGATAATGACACGACATGTGAAGGGGGAGGGGCAGTAATGCAGATGTACGGCGAAGAAACGGGGTATTAACTTCTATCAAAAAGGGGTCTTCCAAGCGAAAGAGGTTTGGTTAGCGTCAGAAACGTTCCAAGAAAAAGGGAACAATAGGCAAGTAGGATGAGGAGAGTCTACAAAAATTGAACAATATTTTCTGAGACTGATTTTCTTGGCCGAAACTTCTTAATAGCGGAAACAAACCGTTGCGGTGTTTCACACGGAAGCACTCTGTGGACGATTGAACTCTTCCTCGTGAAATGCCCTAACGGTTTGTTTCCGCTATTAAGAAGTTTCGGCCAAGAAAATCAGTCTCAGAAAATATTGTTCAATTTTTGTAGACTCTCCTCATCCTACTTGCCTACTGTTCCCTTTTTGTTGGAACGTTTCTGACGCCAACCAAACCTCTTTCGCTTGGAAGACCCCTTTTTGATAGAATTGTTCACTTTTTATTGATATTACGAAGTAATATCTGTAAAAACCTTCAATATTTTCCAAATAGCATGGATTGATATGACAATCAGTAAGTGATTGACTTGTTGCGCACGCTACAAATAATGCGCGACTCACTTTCCTTTACATACTGATGACGTCATCAGATGCCGTGTGTACTTTACACGACATCCTGATGACGTCATAAGATGCCCTATGCACTTAGCACGACCTGGGCACGACGTCTTGATGACGTCAGCAGATGCCCTATGTACTTGGCACGACGTCCTGATGAAGTCATCAGATGCCCTACGTACTTGGCACGACGTTCTGATGACGTTGTCAGATGCCCCATGCACTTTGATGACGTCATCAGAGAGTAACAAACTTGTTAGTAACTTCTCCTGTCTCTTCCCTACGAAAAAGTACGTGTTTTAGCGATTTGATCTGCCAACTGATAATATCACTTGATATGATAAGCTGTAATAAGTGAAGTAGTTAATGTTAAACAGTAAGTAACAAACTTGTTAGTCACTTTCCCTGTCCCTTCCCTACGAAAAAGTACGTGTTGTAGCGATTTGATCTGCCAACTGGTAATATCACTTGATATTATAAGCTGTAATAAGTGAAGTAGTTAATGTTAAACAGTAAGTAACAAACTTGTTAGTCACTTCCCCTGTCCCTTCCCTACGCAAAAGTATGTGTTTTAGCGATTTGATCTGCCAACTGATAATATCACTTGATATGATAAGCAGTATTAAGTGAAGTAGTTAATGTTAAACAGTAAGTAACAAACTTGTTAGTCACTTCCCCTGTGCCTTCCCTACGAAAAAGTACGTGTTTTAGCGATTTGATCTGCCAACTGATAATATCACTTGATATGATAAGCTGTAATGAGTGAAGTAGTTAATGTTAAACAGTAAGTAACAAACTTGTTAGTCACTTCCCCTGTCCCTTCCCTACGAAAAAGTACGTGTTTTAGCGATTTGATCTGCCAACTGATAATATCACTTGATATGATAAGCTGTAATGAGTGAAGTAGTTAATGTTAAACAGTAAGTAACAAACTTGTTAGTCACTTCCCCTGTCCCTTCCCTACGAAAAAAAACGTGTTTTAGCGATTTGATCTGCCAACTGATAATATCACTTGATATGATAAGCTGTAATGAGTGAAGTAGTTAATGTTAAACAGTAAGTAACAAACTTGTTAGTCACTTCCCCTGTCCCTTCCCTACGCAAAAGTAAACTCTGGTACCGCCGTAGTGACCTGTTGATTTCGATTATCACAGCGCGGAGCGGTGGCTTTTTCGTCGGAACCTCCTTATCGCTAGTTATATTTCACCGAGGCCCACCGCTCCGCTGTTGGTATTGATCGAAATCAACAGGTCACTATGGCGGTACCAGAGTTTATGTGTTTTAGCGATTTGATCTGCCAATTGATAATATCACTTGATATGATAAGCTGTAATAAGTGAAGTAGTTAATGTTAAACAGTAAGTAACAAACTTGTTAGTCACTTCCCCTGTCCCTTCCCTACGAAAAAGTACGTGTTTTAGCGATTTGATCTGCCAACTGATAATATCACTTGATATGATGAGCTGTAATAAGTGAAGTAGTTAATGTTAAACAGTAAGTAACAAACTTGTTAGTCACTTTCCTTGTCCCTTCCCATCGAAAAGTACAGCCTACAACGTGTTTTAGCGATTTGATCTACCAACTGATAATATCACTTGATATGATAAGCAGTAATAAGTGAAGCAGTTAATGTTAAACAGTAAGTAATAAACTTGTTAGTCACTTTCCTTGTCCCTTCCCATCAAAAAGTACAGCCTACAACGTGTTTTAGCGATTTTATCTACCAACTGATAATATCACTTGATAAGATAAGCAGTAATAAGTGAAGCAGTTAATGTTAAACAGTAAGTAATAAACTTGTTAGTCACTTTCCTTGTCCCTTCCCAACGAAAAGTACAGCCTACAACGTGTTTTAGCGATTTGATCTACCAACTGATAATATCACTTGATATGATAAGCAGTAATAAGTGAAGCAGTTAATGTTAAACAGTAAGTAATAAACTTGTTAGTCACTTTCCTTGTCCCTTCCCTACGAAAAAGTACGTGTTTTAGCGATTTCATCTGCCAACTGATAATATCACTTGATATGATAAGCTGTAATATGTGAAGTAGTTAATGTTAAACAGTAAGTAACGAACTTGTTAGTCACTTTCCTTGTCCCTTCACATCGAAAAGTACAGCCTACAACGTGTTTTAGCGATTTGATCTACCAACTGATAATATCACTTGATATGATAAGCAGTAATAAGTGAAGTAGTTAATGTTAAACAGTAAGTAATAAACTTGTTAGTCACTTTCCTTGTCCCTTCCCATCGAAAAGTACAGCCTACAACTTGTTTTAGCGATTTGATCTACCAACTGATAATATCACTTGATATGATAAGCAGTAATAAGTGAAGCAATTAATGTTAAACAGTAAGTAATAAACTTGTTAGTCACTTTCCTTGTCCCTTCCCATCGAAAAGTACAGCCTACAACGTGTTTTAGCGACTTGATCTACCAACTGATAATATCACTTGATATGATAAGCAGTAATAAGTGAAGTAGTTAATGTTAAACAGTAAGTAACAAACTTGTTAGTCACTTTCCCTGTCCCTTCCCTACGAAAAAGTACGTGTTTTAGCGATTTCATCTGCCAACTGATATTATCACTTGATATGATAAGCTGTAATATGTGAAGTAGTTAATATTAAACAGTGAGTAACAAACTTGTTAGTCACTTCCCCTGTCCCTTCTCTACGAAAAAGTACGTGTTTAAGCGATTTGATCTGCCAACTGATAATATCACTTGATATGATAAGCAGTAATAAGTGAAGCAATTAATGTTAAACAGTAAGTAATAAACTTGTTAGTCAATTTCCTTGTCCCTTCCCATCGAAAATTACAGCCTACAACGTGTTTTAGCGACTTGATCTACCAACTGATAATATCACTTGATATGATAAGCAGTAATAAGTGAAGTAGTTAATGTTGAACAGTAAGTAACAAACTTGTTAGTCACTTTCCCTGTCCCTTCCCTACGAAAAAGTACGTGTTTTAGCGATTTCATCTGCCAACTGATAATATCACTTGATATGATAAGCTGTAATATGTGAAGTAGTTAATGTTAAACAGTAAGTAACAAACTTGTTAGTCACTTCCCCTGTCCCTTCTCTACGAAAAAATACGTGTTTTAGTTGATTTGATCTGCCAACTGATAATATCACTTGATATGATAAGCTGTAATAAGTGAAGTAGTTAATGTTAAACAGTAAATAACAAACTTTGTTAGTCACTTTCTCTTGTCCCTTCCCATCGAAAAAGTACAGCCTACAACGTGTTTTAGCGATTTTGATCTGCCAACTGATAATATCACTTGATATGATAAGCTGTAATAAGTGAAGTAGTTAATGTTAAACAGTAAGTAATAGACTTGTTAGTCACTTTCCCTGTCCCTTCCGGTACGAAAAAAAGTACGTGTTTTAGTTGATTTGATCTGCCAACTGATAATATCACTTGATATGATGAGCTGTAATAAGTGAAGTAGTTATGTTAAACAGTAAGCAACACACTTGTTAGTCACTTTCCTTGTCCCTTCCCATCGAAAAGTACAGCCTACAACGTGTTTTAGCGATTTTATCTACCAACTGATAATATCACTTGATATGATAAGCAGTAATAAGTGAAGCAGTTAATGTTAAACAGTAAGTAATAAACTTGTTAGTCACTTTCCTTGTCCCTTCCCAACTGAAAAGTACAGCCTACAACGTGTTTTAGTTGATTTGATCTACCAACTGATAATATCATTCGATATGATAAGCAGTAATAAGTGAAGCAGTTAATGTTAAACAGTAAGTAATAAACTTGTTAGTCACTTTCCTTGTCCCTTCCCTACGAAAAAGTACGTGTTTTAGCGATTTCATCTGCCAACTGATAATATCACTTGATATGATAAGCTGTAATATGTGAAGTAGTTAATGTTAAACAGTAAGTAACGAACTTGTTAGTCACTTTCCTTGTCCCTTCACATCTGAAAAGTACAGCCTACAACGTGTTTTAGTTGATTTGATCTACCAACTGATAATATCACTTGATATGATAAGCTGTAATAAGTGAAGTAGTTAATGTTAAACAGTAAGTAATAAACTTGTTAGTCACTTTCCTTGTCCCTTCCCATCGAAAAGTACAGCCTACAACTTGTTTTAGCGATTTGATCTACCAACTGATAATATCACTTGATATAGATAAGCAGTAATAAAGTGAAGCAATTAATGTTAAACAGTAAGTAATAAACTTGTTAGTCACTTTCCTTTGTCCCTTCCCATCGAAAAAGTACAGCCTACAACGTGTTTTAGCGATTTGATCTACCAACTGATAATATCACTTGATATGATAAGCAGTAATAAGTGAAGTAGTTAATGTTAAACAGGTAAGTAACAAACTTGTTAGCCACTTTCCTGTCCCTTCCTTACGAAAAAGTACGTGTTTTAGCGATTTCATCTGCCAACTGATATTATCACTTGATATGATAAGCTGTAATATGTGAAGTAGTTAATATTAAACAGTGAGTAACAAACTGTTAGTCACTTTCCTGTCCCTTCTCCTACGAAAAAGCACAGTACGTGTTTAAGCGATTTGATCTGCCAACTGATAATATCACTTGATATGATAAGCAGTAATAAGTGAAGCAATTAATGTTAAACAGTAAGTAATAAACTTGTTAGTCAATTTCCTTGTCCCTTCCCATCGAAAATTACAGCCTACAACGTGTTTTAGCGACTTGATCTACCAACTGATAATATCACTTGATATGATAAGCAGTAATAAGTGAAGCAGTTAATGTTAAACAGTAAGTAATAAACTTGTTAGTCACTTTCCTTGTCCCTTCCCATCGAAAAAGTACAGCCTACAACGTGTTTTAGCGATTTTATCTACCAACTGATAATCTCACTTGATATGATAAGCAGTAATAAGTGAAGCAGTTAATGTTAAACAGTAAAGTAACAAACTTTGTTAGTCACTTTCCCTGTCCCTTCCCTACGAAAAAGTACGTGTTTTAGCGATTTGATCTGCCAACTGATAATATCACTTGATATGATAAGCTGTAATATGTGAAGTACGTGTTTTAGCGATGTTGATCAGCCAAGATAATATCAATTCGATTGTTAGTCACTTCCTGTCCCTTCTCTACGAAAAAGTACGTGTTTTAGCGATTTGATCTGCCAACTGATAATATCGCCCATTACAGCGATGATAAAGCTGTTAATAAGTGAAGTAGTTAATGTTAAACAGTAAATAACAAACTTGTTAGTCACTTTCCTTGTCCCTTCCATCGAAAAGTACAGCCTACAACGTGTTTTAGCGATTTGATCTGCCAACTGATAATATCACTTGATATGATGAGCTGTAATAAGTGAAGTAGTTAATGTTAAACAGATAAGCAACAAACTTGTTAGTCACTTTCCTTGTCCCTTCTCATCGAAAAGTACAGCCTACAACGTGTTTTAGCGATTTGATCTACCAACTGATAATATCACTTGATATGATAAGCAGTAATAAGTGAAGTAGTTAATGTTAAACAGTAAGTAATAAACTTGTTAGCCACTTTCCTTGTCCCTTGCCATCGAAAAAGTACAGCCTACAACGTGTTTTAGCGATTTGATCTACCAACTGATAATATCACTTGATATGATAAGCAGTAATAAGTGAAGCAGTCAATGTTAAACAGTAAGTAATAAACTTTGTTAGTCACTTTCCTTGTCCCTTCCCATCGAAAAGTACAGCCTACAACGTGTTTTAGCGACTTGATCTACCAACTGATAATATCACTTGATATGATAAGCTGTAATAAGTGAAGTATTTAATGTTAAACAGTAAGCAACAAACTTGTTAGTCACTTTCGCTGTCCCTTCCCTACGAAAAAGTACGTGTTTTAGCGATTTGATCTGCCAACTGATAATATCACTTGATATGATAAGCTGTAATGAGTGAAGTAGTTAATGTTAAACAGTAAGTAACAAACTTGTTAGTCACTTCCCTTGTCCCTTCTCTACGAAAAAGTACGTGTTTTAGCGATTTGATCTGCCAACTGATAATATCACTTGATATGATAAGCTGTAATAAGTGAAGTAGTTAATGTTAAACAGTAAATAACAAACTTGTTAGTCACTTTCCTTGTCCCTTCCCATCGAAAAGTACAGCCTACAACGTGTTTTAGCGATTTGATCTGCCAACTGATAATATCACTTGATATGATAAGCTGTAATAAGTGAAGTAGTTAATGTTAAACAGTAAGTAACAGACTTGTTAGTCACTTCCCTGTCCCTTCCGTACGAAAAGTACAGTACGTGTTTTAGCGATTTGATCTGCCAACTGATAATATCACTTGATATGATGAGCTGTAATAAGTGAAGTAGTTAATGTTAAACAGTAAGTAACAAACTTGTTAGTCACTTTCCTTGTCCCTTCCCATCGAAAAGTACAGCCTACAACGTGTTTTAGTTGATTTTATCTACCAACTGATAAATATCACTTGATATGATAAGCAGTAATAAGTGAAGCAGTTAATGTTAAACAGTAAGTAATAAACTGTTAGTCACTTTTCTTGTCCCTTCCCAACGAAAAGTGCAGCCTACGTGTTTTAGCGATTTGGTCTACCAACTGATAATATCACTTGATATGATAAGCTGTAATAAGTGAAGTAGTTAATGTTAAACAGTAAGTAACAAACTTGTTAGTCTCTTTGCTTGTTCCTTCCCTACGAAAAAGTACGTGTTTTAGCGATTTGATCTACTAACTGATAATATCACTTGATATGATGAGCAGTAATAAGTGAAGCAGTTGATGTCAAACAGTAATTAATGAACTTGTTAGTCACTTTCCTTGTCCCTTCCCATCGAAAAGTACAGCCTAAAACGTGTTTTAGCGATTTGATCTACCAACAGATAATATCACATGATATGATAAGCTGAATAAGTGAAGTAGTTAATGTTAAACAGTAAGTAATAAACTTGTTAGTCTTTTTCCTTGTCCCTTCCCATCGAAAAGTACAGCCTACAACGTGTTTTAGCGATTTGGTCTACCAACTGATAATATCACTTGATATGATAAGCAGTAATAAGTGAAGCAGTTAATGTTAAACAGTAAGTAATAAACTTGTTAGTCTTTTTCCTTGTCCCTTCCCATCGAAAAGTACAGCCTACAACGTGTTTTAGCGATTTGATCTACCAACTGATAATATCACTTGATATGATAAGCAGTAATAAGTGAAGCAGTTAATGTTAAACAGTAAGTAATAAACTTGTTAGTCACTTTCCTTGTCCCTTCCCATCGAAAAGTACAGCCTACAACGTGTTTTAGCGATTTCATCTGCCAACTGATAATATCACTTGATATGATAAGCTGTAATATGTGAAGCAATTAATGTTAAAGAGTAATTAATAAACTTGTTAGTCACTTTCCTTGTCCCTTCCCATCGCAAAGTACAGCCTACAACGTGTTTTAGCGACTTGATCTACCAACTGATAATATCACTTGATATGATAAGCAGTACTAAGTGAAGCAATTAATGTTAAACAGTAAGTAATAAACTTGTTAGTCACTTTCCTTGTCCCTTCCCATCGAAAAGTACAGCCTACAACGTGTTTTAGCGATTTGATCTACCAACTGATAATATCACTTGATATGATAAGCAGTAATAAGTGAAGCAGTTAATGTTAAACAGTAAGTAATAAACTTGTTAGTCACTTTCCTTGTCCCTTCCCATCGAAAAGTACAGCCTACAACGTGTTTTAGCGACTTGATCTACCAACTGATAATATCACTTGATATGATAAGCAGTAATAAGTGAAGTAGTTAATGTTAAACAGTAAGTAACAAACTTGTTAGTCACTTTCCCTGTCCCTTCCCTACGAAAAAGTACGTGTTTTAGCGATTTCATCTGCCAACTGATAATATCACTTGATATGATAAGCAGTAATATTTGAAGTAGTTAATGTTAAACAGTAAGTAACAAACTTGTTAGTCACTTTCCCTGTCCCTTCTCTATCGAAAAGTACAGCCCACAACGTGTTTTAGCGATTTGATCTGCCAACTGATAATATCACTCTGATATGATAAGCAGGAATAAGTGAAGTAGTTAATGTTAAACAGTAAGTAACAAACTTGTTAGTCACTTTCCTTGTCCCTTCCCATCGAAAAGTACAGCCTACAACGTGTTTTGGCGATTCGATCTACCAACTGATAATATCACTTGATGTGATAAGCAGTAAAAAGTAAAGAAATCGATGTTAAACAGTAAGTAATACACTTGTTAGTCACTTTCCTTGTCCCTTCCCTACAAAAAAGTACAGCCTACAACGTGTTTTGGCGATTTGATCTACCAACTGATAATATCACTTGATATGATAAGCAGTAATAAGTGAAATAGTTACTGTTAAACAGTAAGTAACAAACTTGTTAGTCACTTTCCTTGTCCCTTCCCCTACGAAAAAGTACGTGTTTTAGCGATTTGATCTGCCAACTGATAATATCACTTGATATGATAAGCTGTAATAAGTGAAGTAGTTAATGTTAAAACAGTAAGTAACAAACTTGTTAGTCACTTTCCTTGTCCCTTCCCATCGAAAAGTACAGACGTGTTTTAGCGATTTGATCTGCCAACTGATAATATCACTTGATATGATAAGCTGTAATAAGTGAAGTAGTTAATGTTAAACAGTAAGTAACAAACTTGTTAGTCACTTTCCTTGTCCCTTCCCATCGAAAAGTACAGCCTACAACGTGTTTTAGCGATTTGATCTGCCAACTGATAATATCACTTGATATGATAAGCTGTAATAAGTGAAGTAGTTAATGTTAAAACAGTAAGTAACAAACTTGTTAGTCACTTTCCTTGTCCCTTCCCATCGAAAGTACAGCCTACAACGTGTTTTAGCGATTTGATCTGCCAACTGATAATATCACTTGATATGATAAGCTGTAATAAGTGAAGTAGTTAATGTTAAACAGTAAGTAATAAACTTGTTAGTCACTTTCCTTGTCCCTTCCCATCGAAAAGTACAGCCTCACAACGTGTTTTAGCGATTTGATCTGCCAACTGATAATATCACTTGATATGATAAGCTGTAATAAGTGAAGTAGTTAATGTTAAACAGTAAGTAACAAACTTGTTAGTCACTTTCCCCTGTCCCTTCCTACGAAAAAGTACGTGTTTTAGCGATTTGATCTGCCAACTGATGATATCACTTGATATGATGAGCTGTAATAAGTGAAGTAGTTAATGTTAAACAGTAAGTAACAAACTTGTTAGTCACTTCCCTGTCCCTTCCCTACGAAAAAGTACGTGTTTTAGCGATTTGATCTGCCAACTGATAATATCACTTGATATGATGAGCTGTAATAAGTGAAGTAGTTAATGTTAAACAGTAAGTAACAAACTTGTTAGTCACTTCCCTGTCCCTTCCTACGAAAAAAGTACGTGTTTTAGCGATTTGATCTGCCAACTGATAATATCACTTGATATGATGAGCTGTAATAAGTGAAGTAGTTAATGTTAAACAGTAAGTAACAAACTTGTTAGTCACTTCCCCTGTCCCTTCCCTACGAAAAAGTACGTGTTTAGTTGATTTGATCTGCCAACTGATAATATCACTTGATTGTTAGTCACTTCCCCTGTCCCTTCCCTACGAAAAAGTACGTGTTTTAGCGATTTGATCTGCCAACTGATAATATCACTTGATATGATAAGCTGTAATAAGTGAAGTAGTTAATGTTAAACAGTAAGTAACAAACTTGTTAGTCACTTTCCTTGTCCCTTCCCATCGAAAAGTACAGCCTACAACGTGTTTTAGCGATTTGATCTGCCAACTGATAATATCACTTGATATGATAAGCAGTAATAAGTGAAGCAATTAATGTTAAACAGTAAGTAATAAACTTGTTAGTCACTTTCCTTGTCCCTTCCCATCGAAAAGTACAGCCTACAACGTGTTTTAGCGATTTGATCTACCAACTGATAATATCACTTGATATGATAAGCAGTAATAAGTGAAGCAATTAATGTTAAACAGTAAGTAATAAACTTGTTAGTCACTTTCCTTGTCCCTTCCCATCGAAAAGTACAGCCTACAACGTGTTTTAGCGATTTGATCTACCAACTGATAATATCACTTGATATGATAAGCAGTAATAAGTGAAGTAGTTAATGTTAAACAGTAAGTAATAAACTTGTTAGTCACTTTCCTTGTCCCTTCCCATCGAAAAGTACAGCCTACAACGTGTTTTAGCGATTTCATCTGCCAACTGATAATATCACTTGATATGATAAGCTGTAATATGTGAAGTAGTTAATGTTAAACAGTAAGTAACAAACTTGTTAGTCACTTCCCCTGTCCCTTCTCTACGAAAAAATACGTGTTTTAGCGATTTGATCTGCCAACTGATAATATCACTTGATATGATAAGCTGTAATAAGTGAAGTAGTTAATGTTAAACAGTAAATAACAAACTTGTTAGTCACTTTCCTTGTCCCTTCCCATCGAAAAGTACAGCCTACAACGTGTTTTAGCGATTTGATCTGCCAACTGATAATATCACTTGATATGATGAGCTGTAATAAGTGAAGTAGTTAATGTTAAACAGTAAGCAACAAACTTGTTAGTCACTTTCCTTGTCCCTTCTCATCGAAAAGTACAGCCTACAACGTGTTTTAGCGATTTGATCTACCAACTGATAATATCACTTGATATGATAAGCAGTAATAAGTGAAGTAGTTAATGTTAAACAGTAAGTAATAAACTTGTTAGTCACTTTCCTTGTCCCTTGCCATCGAAAAGTACAGCCTACAACGTGTTTTAGCGACTTGATCTACCAACTGATAATATCACTTGATATGATAAGCAGTAATAAGTGAAGCAGTCAATGTTAAACAGTAAGTAATAAACTTGTTAGTCACTTTCCTTGTCCCTTCCCATCGAAAAGTACAGCCTACAACGTGTTTTAGCGACTTGATCTACCAACTGATAATATCACTTGATATGATAAGCTGTAATAAGTGAAGTATTTAATGTTAAACAGTAAGCAACAAACTTGTTAGTCACTTTCGCTGTCCCTTCCCTACGAAAAAGTACGTGTTTTAGCGATTTGATCTGCCAACTGATAATATCACTTGATATGATAAGCTGTAATGAGTGAAGTAGTTAATGTTAAACAGTAAGTAACAAACTTGTTAGTCACTTCCCTTGTCCCTTCTCTACGAAAAAGTACGTGTTTTAGCGATTTGATCTGCCAACTGATAATATCACTTGATATGATAAGCTGTAATAAGTGAAGTAGTTAATGTTAAACAGTAAATAACAAACTTGTTAGTCACTTTCCTTGTCCCTTCCCATCGAAAAGTACAGCCTACAACGTGTTTTAGCGATTTGATCTGCCAACTGATAATATCACTTGATATGATAAGCTGTAATAAGTGAAGTAGTTAATGTTAAACAGTAAGTAACAGACTTGTTAGTCACTTCCCCTGTCCCTTCCGTACGAAAAAGTACGTGTTTTAGCGATTTGATCTGCCAACTGATAATATCACTTGATATGATGAGCTGTAATAAGTGAAGTAGTTAATGTTAAACAGTAAGCAACAAACTTGTTAGTCACTTTCCTTGTCCCTTCCCATCGAAAAGTACAGCCTACAACGTGTTTTAGCGATTTTATCTACCAACTGATAATATCACTTGATATGATAAGCAGTAATAAGTGAAGCAGTTAATGTTAAACAGTAAGTAATAAACTTGTTAGTCACTTTCCTTGTCCCTTCCCAACGAAAAGTACAGCCTACAACGTGTTTTAGCGATTTGATCTACCAACTGATAATATCATTCGATATGATAAGCAGTAATAAGTGAAGCAGTTAATGTTAAACAGTAAGTAATAAACTTGTTAGTCACTTTCCTTGTCCCTTCCCTACGAAAAAGTACGTGTTTTAGCGATTTCATCTGCCAACTGATAATATCACTTGATATGATAAGCTGTAATATGTGAAGTAGTTAATGTTAAACAGTAAGTAACGAACTTGTTAGTCACTTTCCTTGTCCCTTCACATCGAAAAGTACAGCCTACAACGTGTTTTAGCGATTTGATCTACCAACTGATAATATCACTTGATATGATAAGCAGTAATAAGTGAAGTAGTTAATGTTAAACAGTAAGTAATAAACTTGTTAGTCACTTTCCTTGTCCCTTCCCATCGAAAAGTACAGCCTACAACTTGTTTTAGCGATTTGATCTACCAACTGATAATATCACTTGATATGATAAGCAGTAATAAGTGAAGCAATTAATGTTAAACAGTAAGTAATAAACTTGTTAGTCACTTTCCTTGTCCCTTCCCATCGAAAAGTACAGCCTACAACGTGTTTTAGCGACTTGATCTACCAACTGATAATATCACTTGATATGATAAGCAGTAATAAGTGAAGTAGTTAATGTTAAACAGTAAGTAACAAACTTGTTAGTCACTTTCCTGTCCCTTCCCAACGAAAAAGTGTGCGTGTTTTTTAGCGATTTGATCTGCCAACTGATATTATCACTTGATATGATAAGCTGTAATATGTGAAGTAGTTAATATTAAACAGTAAGTAATAAACTTGTTATTCACTTTCCTTGTCCCTTCCCATCGAAAAGTACAGCCTACAACGTGTTTTAGCGATTTGATCTACCAACTGATAATATCACTTGATACGATAAGCAGTAATAAGTGAAGCACTTAATGTTAAACAGTAAGTAATTAACTTCTTAGTCTATTTCCTTGTCCCTTCCCATCGAAAAGTACGGCCTACAACGTGTTTTAGCGACTTGATCTACCAACTGATAATATCACTTGATATGATAAGCAGTAATAAGTGAAGTAGTTAATGTTAAACAGTAAGTAATAAACTTGTTAGTCACTTTCCTTGTCCCTTCCCATCAAAAAGTACAGCCTACAACGTGTTTTAGCGATCTGATCTACCAACTGATAATATCACTTGATATGATAAGCAGTAATAAGTGAAGCAGTTAATGTTAAACAGTAAGTAACAAACTTGTTAGTCACTTTCCCTGTCCCTTCCCTACGAAAAAGTACGTGTTTTAGCGATTTCATCTGCCAACTGATAATATCACTTGATATGATAAGCTGTAATATGTGAAGTAGTTAATGTTAAACAGTAAGTAACAAACTTGTTAGTCACTTCCCCTGTCCCTTCTCTACGAAAAAATACGTGTTTTAGCGATTTGATCTGCCAACTGATAATATCACTTGATATGATAAGCTGTAATAAGTGAAGTAGTTAATGTTAAACAGTAAATAACAAACTTGTTAGTCACTTTCCTTGTCCCTTCCCATCGAAAAGTACAGCCTACAACGTGTTTTAGCGATTTGATCTGCCAACTGATAATATCACTTGATATGATGAGCTGTAATAAGTGAAGTAGTTAATGTTAAACAGTAAGCAACAAACTTGTTAGTCACTTTCCTTGTCCTTCTCATCGAAAAGTACAGCCTACAACGTGTTTTAGCGATTTGATCTACCAACTGATAATATCACTTGATATGATAAGCAGTAATAAGTGAAGTAGTTAATGTTAAACAGTAAGTAATAAACTTGTTAGTCACTTTCCTTGTCCCTTGCCATCGAAAAGTACAGCCTACAACGTGTTTTGAAGCGACTTGATCTACCAACTGATAATATCACTTGATATGATAAGCAGTAATAAGTGAAGCAGTCAATGTTAAACAGTAAGTAATAAACTTGTTAGTCACTTTCCTTGTCCCTTCCCATCGAAAAGTACAGCCTACAACGTGTTTTAGCGACTTGATCTACCAACTGATAATATCACTTGATATGATAAGCTGTAATAAGTGAAGTATTTAATGTTAAACAGTAAGCAACAAACTTGTTAGTCACTTTCGCTGTCCCTTCCCTACGAAAAAGTACGTGTTTTAGCGATTTGATCTGCCAACTGATAATATCACTTGATATGATAAGCTGTAATGAGTGAAGTAGTTAATGTTAAACAGTAAGTAACAAACTTGTTAGTCACTTCCCTTGTCCCTTCCCTACGAAAAAGTACGTGTTTTAGCGATTTCATCTGCCAACTGATAATATCACTTTATATGATAAGCAGTAATAAGTGAAGTATATAGTTAATGTTAAACAGTAAGTAACAAACTTTTTAGTCACTTTCCTTGTCCCTTCCCATCGAAAAGTACAGCCTACAACGTGTTTTAGCGATTTGATCTGCCAACTGATAATATCACTTGATATGATAAGCTGTAATAAGTGAAGTAGTTAATGTTAAACAGTAAGTAACAAGCTTGTTAGCCACTTTCCTTGTCCCTTCCCATCGAAAAGTACAGCCTACAACGTGTTTTAGCGATTTGATCTGCCAACTGATAATATCACTTGATATGATAAGCTGTAATAAGTGAAGTAGTTAATGTTAAACAGTAAGTAACAAACTTGTTAGTCACTTTCCTTGTCCCTTCCCATCGAAAAGTACAGCCTACAACGTGTTTTAGCGATTTGATCTGCCAACTGATAATATCACTTGATATGATAAGCTGTAATAAGTGAAGTAGTTAATGTTAAACAGTAAGTAACAAACTTGTTAGTCACTTCCCCTGTCCCTTCCCTACGAAAAAGTACGTGTTTTAGCGATTTGATCTGCCAACTGATGATATCACTTGATATGATGAGCTGTAATAAGTGAAGTAGTTAATGTTAAACAGTAAGTAACAAACTTGTTAGTCACTTCCCCTGTCCCTTCCCTACGAAAAAGTACGTGTTTTAGCGATTTGATCTGCCAACTGATAATATCACTTGATATGATGAGCTGTAATAAGTGAAGTAGTTAATGTTAAACAGTAAGTAACAAACTTGTTAGTCACTTCCCCTGTCCCTTCCCTACGAAAAAGTACGTGTTTTAGCGATTTGATCTGCCAACTGATAATATCACTTGATATGATGAGCTGTAATAAGTGAAGTAGTTAATGTTAAACAGTAAGTAACAAACTTGTTAGTCACTTCCCCTGTCCCTTCCCTACGAAAAAGTACGTGTTTTAGCGATTTGATCTGCCAACTGATAATATCACTTGATTGTTAGTCACTTCCCCTGTCCCTTCCCTACGAAAAAGTACGTGTTTTAGCGATTTGATCTGCCAACTGATAATATCACTTGATATGATAAGCTGTAATAAGTGAAGTAGTTAATGTTAAACAGTAAGTAACAAACTTGTTAGTCACTTTCCTTGTCCCTTCCCATCGAAAAGTACAGCCTACAACGTGTTTTAGCGATTTGATCTGCCAACTGATAATATCACTTGATATGATAAGCAGTAATAAGTGAAGCAATTAATGTTAAACAGTAAGTAATAAACTTGTTAGTCACTTTCCTTGTCCCTTCCCATCGAAAGTCCAGCCAACAACGTGTTTTAGCGATTTGATTTACCAACTGATAATATCACTTGATATGATAAGCAGTAATAAGTGAAGCAATTAATGTTAAACAGTAAGTAATAAACTTGTTAGTCACTTTCCTTGTCCCTTCCCATCGAAAAGTACAGCCTACAACGTGTTTTAGCGATTTGATCTACCAACTGATAATATCACTTGATATGATAAGCAGTAATAAGTGAAGTAGTTAATGTTAAACAGTAAGTAATAAACTTGTTAGTCACTTTCCTTGTCCCTTGCCATCGAAAAGTACAGCCTACAACGTGTTTTAGCGATTTCATCTGCCAACTGATAATATCACTTGATATGATAAGCTGTAATATGTGAAGTAGTTAATGTTAAACAGTAAGTAACAAACTTGTTAGTCACTTCCCCTGTCCCTTCTCTACGAAAAAATACGTGTTTTAGCGATTTGATCTGCCAACTGATAATATCACTTGATATGATAAGCTGTAATAAGTGAAGTAGTTAATGTTAAACAGTAAATAACAAACTTGTTAGTCACTTTCCTTGTCCCTTCCCATCGAAAAGTACAGCCTACAACGTGTTTTAGCGATTTGATCTGCCAACTGATAATATCACTTGATATGATGAGCTGTAATAAGTGAAGTAGTTAATGTTAAACAGTAAGCAACAAACTTGTTAGTCACTTTCCTTGTCCCTTCTCATCGAAAAGTACAGCCTACAACGTGTTTTAGCGATTTGATCTACCAACTGATAATATCACTTGATATGATAAGCAGTAATAAGTGAAGTAGTTAATGTTAAACAGTAAGTAATAAACTTGTTAGTCACTTTCCTTGTCCCTTGCCATCGAAAAGTACAGCCTACAACGTGTTTTTAGCGACTTGATCTACCAACTGATAATATCACTTGATATGATAAGCAGTAATAAAGTGAAGCAGTCAATGTTAAACAGTAAGTAATAAACTTGTTAGTCACTTTCCTTGTCCCTTCCCATCGAAAAGTACAGCCTACAACGTGTTTTAGCGACTTGATCTACCAACTGATAATATCACTTGATATGATAAGCTGTAATAAGTGAAGTATTTAATGTTAAACAGTAAGCAACAAACTTGTTAGTCACTTTCCCTGTCCCTTCCCTACGAAAAAGTACGTGTTTTAGCGATTTGATCTGCCAACTGATAATATCACTTGATATGATAAGCTGTAATGAGTGAAGTAGTTAATGTTAAACAGTAAGTAACAAACTTGTTAGTCACTTCCCTTGTCCCTTCTCTACGAAAAAGTACGTGTTTTAGCGATTTGATCTGCCAACTGATAATATCACTTGATATGATAAGCTGTAATAAGTGAAGTAGTTAATGTTAAACAGTAAGTAACAAACTTTTTTAGTCACTTTCCTTGTCCCTTCCCATCGAAAAGTACAGCCTACAACGTGTTTTAGCGATTTGATCTGCCAACTGATAATATCACTTGATATGATAAGCTGTAATAAGTGAAGTAGTTAATGTTAAACAGTAAGTAACAAGCATTGTTAGCCACTTTCCTTGTCCCTTCCCATCGAAAAGTACAGCCTACAACGTGTTTTAGCGATTTGATCTGCCAACTGATAATATCACTTGATATGATAAGCTGTAATAAGTGAAGTAGTTAATGTTAAACAGTAAGTAACAAACTTGTTAGTCACTTTCCTTGTCCCTTCCCATCGAAAAGTACAGCCTACAACGTGTTTTAGCGATTTGATCTGCCAACTGATAATATCACTTGATATGATAAGCTGTAATAAGTGAAGTAGTTAATGTTAAACAGTAAGTAACAAACTCGTTAGTCACTTCCCCTGTCCCTTCCCTACGAAAAAGTACGTGTTTTAGCGATTTGATCTGCCAACTGATGATATCACTTGATATGATGAGCTGTAATAAGTGAAGTAGTTAATGTTAAACAGTAAGTAACAAACTTGTTAGTCACTTCCCCTGTCCCTTCCCTACGAAAAAGTACGTGTTTTAGCGATTTGATCTGCCAACTGATAATATCACTTGATATGATGAGCTGTAATAAGTGAAGTAGTTAATGTTAAACAGTAAGTAACAAACTTGTTAGTCACTTCCCCTGTCCTTCCCTACGAAAAAGTACGTGTTTTAGCGATTTGATCTGCCAACTGATAATATCACTTGATATGATAAGCTGTAATAAGTGAAGTAGTTAATGTTAAACAGTAAGTAACAAACTTGTTAGTCACTTCCCCTGTCCCTTCCCTACGAAAAAGTACGTGTTTTAGCGATTTGATCTGCCAACTGATAATATCACTTGATTGTTAGTCACTTCCCCTGTCCCTTCCCTACGAAAAAGTACGTGTTTTAGCGATTTGATCTGCCAACTGATAATATCACTTGATATGATAAGCTGTAATAAGTGAAGTAGTTAATGTTAAACAGTAAGTAACAAACTTGTTAGTCACTTTCCTTGTCCCTTCCCATCGAAAAGTACAGCCTACAACGTGTTTTAGCGATTTGATCTGCCAACTGATAATATCACTTGATATGATAAGCAGTAATAAGTGAAGCAATTAATGTTAAACAGTAAGTAATAAACTTGTTAGTCACTTTCCTTGTCCCTTCCCATCGAAAAGTACAGCCTACAACGTGTTTTAGCGATTTGATCTACCAACTGATAATATCACTTGATATGATAAGCAGTAATAAGTGAAGCAATTAATGTTAAACAGTAAGTAATAAACTTGTTAGTCACTTTCCTTGTCCCTTCCCATCGAAAAGTACAGCCTACAACGTGTTTTTAGCGATTTGATCTACCAACTGATAATATCACTTGATATGATAAGCAGTAATAAGTGAAGCAATTAATGTTAAACAGTAAGTAATAAACTTGTTAGTCACTTTCCTTGTCCCTTCCCATCGAAAGAAAGTACAGCCTACAACGTGTTTTAGCGATTTCATCTGCCAACTGATAATATCACTTGATATGATAAGCTGTAATATGTGAAGTAGTTAATGTTAAACAGTAAGTAACAAACTTGTTAGTCACTTCCCTGTCCCTTCTCTACGAAAAAATACGTGTTTTAGCGATTTGATCTGCCAACTGATAATATCACTTGATATGATAAGCTGTAATAAGTGAAGTAGTTAATGTTAAACAGTAAATAAGAAACTTGTTAGTCACTTTCCTTGTCCCTTCCCATCGAAAAAGTACAGCCTACAACGTGTTTTAGCGATTTGATCTGCCAACTGATAATATCACTCGATATGATGAGCTGTAATAAGTGATGTAGTTAATGTTAAACAGTAAGCAACAAACTTGTTAGTCACTTTTCCTTGTCCTTCTCATCGAAAAGTACAGCCTACAACGTGTTTTAGCGATTTGATCTACCAACTGATAATATCACTTGATATGATAAGCAGTAATAAGTGAAGTAGTTAATGTTAAACAGTAAGTAATAAACTTGTTAGTCACTTTCCTTGTCCCTTGCCATCGAAAAGTACAGCCTACAACGTGTTTTAGCGACTTGATCTACCAACTGATAATATCACTTGATATGATAAGCAGTAATAAGTGAAGCAGTCAATGTTAAACAGTAAGTAATAAACTTGTTAGTCACTTTCCTTGTCCCTTCCCATCGAAAAGTACAGCCTACAACGTGTTTTAGCGACTTGATCTACCAACTGATAATATCACTTGATATGATAAGCTGTAATAAGTGAAGTATTTAATGTTAAACAGTAAGCAACAAACTTGTTAGTCACTTTCCCTGTCCCTTCCCTACGAAAAAGTACGTGTTTTAGCGATTTGATCTGCCAACTGATAATATCACTTGATATGATAAGCTGTAATGAGTGAAGTAGTTAATGTTAAACAGTAAGTAACAAACTTGTTAGTCACTTCCCTTGTCCCTTCTCTACGAAAAAGTACGTGTTTTAGCGATTTGATCTGCCAACTGATAATATCACTTGATATGATAAGCTGTAATAAGTGAAGTAGTTAATGTTAAACAGTAAGTAACAAACTTTTTAGTCACTTTCCTTGTCCCTTCCCATCGAAAAGTACAGCCTACAACGTGTTTTAGCGATTTGATCTGCCAACTGATAATATCACTTGATATGATAAGCTGTAATAAGTGAAGTAGTTAATGTTAAACAGTAAGTAACAAGCTTGTTAGCCACTTTCCTTGTCCCTTCCCATCGAAAAGTACAGCCTACAACGTGTTTTAGCGATTTGATCTGCCAACTGATAATATCACTTGATATGATAAGCTGTAATAAGTGAAGTAGTTAATGTTAAACAGTAAGTAAACAAACTTGTTAGTCACTTTCCTTGCCCCTTCCCATCGAAAAGTCCAGCCTACAACGTGTTTTAGCGATTTGATCTGCCAACTGATAATATCACTTGATATGATAAGCTGTAATAAGTGAAGTAGTTAATGTTAAACAGTAAGTAACAAACTTGTTAGTCACTTCCCCTGTCCCTTCCCTACGAAAAAGTACGTGTTTTAGCGATTTGATCTGCCAACTGATGATATCACTTGATATGATGAGCTGTAATAAGTGAAGTAGTTAATGTTAAACAGTAAGTAACAAACTTGTTAGTCACTTCCTGTCCCTTCCCTACGAAAGAAAAGTACGTGTTTTAGCGATTTGATCTGCCAACTGATAATATCACTTGATATGATGAGCTGTAATAAGTGAAGTAGTTAATGTTAAACAGTAAGTAACAAACTTGTTAGTCACTTCCCCTGTCCCTTCCCTACGAAAAAGTACGTGTTTTAGCGATTTGATCTGCCAACTGATAATATCACTTGATATGATGAGCTGTAATAAGTGAAGTAGTTAATGTTAAACAGTAAGTAACAAACTTGTTAGTCACTTCCCCTGTCCCTTCCCTACGAAAAAGTACGTGTTTTAGCGATTTGATCTGCCAACTGATAATATCACTTGATTGTTAGTCACTTCCCCTGTCCCTTCCCTACGAAAAAGTACGTGTTTTAGCGATTTGATCTGCCAACTGATAATATCACTTGATATGATAAGCTGTAATAAGTGAAGTAGTTAATGTTAAACAGTAAGTAACAAACTTGTTAGTCACTTTCCTTGTCCCTTCCCATCGAAAAGTACAGCCTACAACGTGTTTTAGCGATTTGATCTGCCAACTGATAATATCACTTGATATGATAAGCAGTAATAAGTGAAGCAATTAATGTTAAACAGTAAGTAATAAACTTGTTAGTCACTTTCCTTGTCCTTCCCATCGAAAAGTACAGCCTACAACGTGTTTTAGCGATTTGATCTACCAACTGATAATATCACTTGATATGATAAGCAGTAATAAGTGAAGCAATTAATGTTAAACAGTAAGTAATAAACTTGTTAGTCACTTTCCTTGTCCCTTCCCATCGAAAAGTACAGCCTACAACGTGTTTTAGCGATTTGATCTACCAACTGATAATATCACTTGATATGATAAGCAGTAATAAGTGAAGCAATTAATGTTAAACAGTAAGTAATAAACTTGTTAGTCACTTTCCTTGTCCCTTCCCATCGGAAAATAGAGCCTACAACGTGTTTTAGCGACTTGATCTACCAACTGATAATATCACTTGATATGATAAGCAGTAATAAGTGAAGTAGCTAATGTTAAACAGTAAGTAACAAACTTGTTAGTCACTTCCCCTGTCCCTTCCCTACGGAAAAGTACGTGTTTTAGCGATTTCATCTGCCAACTGATAATATCACTTGATATGATAAGCTGTAATATGTGAAGTAGTTAATATTAAACAGTAAGTAATAAACTTGTTAGTCACTTTCCTTGTCCCTTCCCATCGAAAAGTACAGCCCACAACGTGTTTTAGCGACTTGATCTACCAACTGATAATATCACTTGATATGAAAAGCAGTAATAAGTGAAGTAGTTAATGTTAAACAGTAAGTACTCATTGTCTGCCTACTCACCAGCCTGCTTATCTATCCACATACCAACTTACCTGCCTGTTCAACTGATCGCCTGCGACCATTGGCAGTGACCACTACTAAGGGTGCGTAACGCACGAGGAAGCAGGAAGCAGGAAGCGCGAAGCAGGAAGCGCGAAGCAATAACAGCGCACAACAAGAATTTTTAATAAGGACTCGCCGATCTAACTTTGTTAGTTTTGAACCGATTTGGCTCAAATTTTGTCAGCATGTGCCTCCTGTACCGTTTCACTTATATCCCGATGGAAATCTCTGGAGAATTTGTCTAACAGGTTTTATTAACTACTTTACAGAATTCTAAGTGATCACAAGTCCCGGGCAAAACCAAACCTCCCCAGCGGCTTCGCGGCTGGAGCGATTATCGCAACGCCGTGCACGCACGAGAATGTATTGAAGCAACAAAAGCGTATCAACGTGGCCACAAAATTTTGAACTTTGAAAGGAGAAATGCCGCCAGTGAGATGTTGAAAACAATAACACGAAAAAGTGGTCACAACGGTGTCATAAATGTGGACATACGGTTACAAGAGAAAATGTGTGTGCGAGGATAACGGCAATGATCTACGACTGGACCGCCAACGATCACATTAGTTCCCGTGAGTATACTTACCACGCCATTTTTGATTCCAATCATTAATGAATCATTTGCAATTGGACACGACTAGGCTTTGCCATAAACGCGTTCATGAGTACGCAATCGGCGCAAATAACTGGATTCGTACGCGATCGCCTCCAATGCAACTTCTCACACGTTGAATGCGAGACGTTTTCACTTCAATTACGACGTGATGCAATTGAGCGCATAAGCCGGTCGGATGTTTTGCGTGAATTTGTGAATTGAAAGGGAATTGCTGGTTTAGTTCAGCAGCGGAGAAGAAACTGGATAGAACTGACTGAGCATAAAATGGTGATACAGAAAAAAGCTCCACTTATCACAATCAAAAATTTAAACATGAAGGCCAACTAAAACTGATTCTGGGAGCAGTGCATAGTCGAAATCATAGCACGCTTCCAAGGACATTAGGCTGAAAGTTGGAGACATGATTCCCTCAGTCTGAACGTCTTAACAGCTATTTTAGTGGTCCCGCCGTGATGTCATAGCCGATAAATATCAGAATCGGGAAGGCCACGTATTATTTTCACGAGTACGGAGACATTCATCATCGAGCAAGCTCTAAAAATGATTTCACGTTTACTATCATGAAGACGATTTTTTCTCCGGCTGTCCTCGCAATCGCAAACAATGTGTGGAGCACAGAGCCTTACAGTCGGAACGCGCTGGTACTTTCAGATCCCTATTAAATGCAGTGTCCACAAAACATCTCGTTCTCGAGGTTTCAGTGTGAATCACTAAGCTGGCAGATGCTGGAGAGGGTAGGTTCGAAGAAAATAACCAATACGGGCCTGAAATCGATAAAAAACCGCTTTGAAAATTATCCCGATGCGCCTATGTACCTATCACATTCCGCCCCCCCCATTCGGACGAGCTTGTGGCGCCGCACACGTTTCGTTGGCGAATCGCCAAGCAACTCTGCGTCCAGCCTGATCGATTCGCGCAGATTTCGCGATTAGTGCGCGCTTGGGGAACTCAGCAGGGCCCGTGAATCTCGTCCATGCCCTGAACGTTGGAAACCATTATTTTAGCTAATTCTGGGCGTTCTTCCTCTCTGTTTCTTCACTAGTAGTTACCTCACGACCAAACAATCTCATTTTGGGTCGAGCTCGAGTACGATACTCATCGTGAACACTGCCTTTAACTGACAAACCTCTGAATCTCATCGGGCAACGCTAGCATTGTGATGGTATTTTACTTTATTGAAGAAAATCAATGGTCAAGCTCTACAGATGTGAGTATTTGAGAATCCTCTATCTGATTTCCAACAGTAAAGGGAAATAGCCATCTCACTGCTAGCGTTGACCGATGAGATTCAGAATTTTGTCTTTAACTGTTGGCTCATGTCCTGCGCACATAGAAGTGCTACAAAATACGTGCCTTTAGCTTGCGCCAACCTTCATTAGGCCTAGTTCATACTTTGTCGCGAGTGAGACAGCTTCGCCGCGACTCTGACTAGTGAGTGCTCACCGACGGGATGGGTCGTTGGCCCGTCGCGCACAAATTGGCTTTACGCAGCATCACGTCCCTCTATGACAAAATTCACACGATATTCAGAGCTTAATCGCAAACTGTTGTAAATTAAGAAAGCTAACGGATTGCCTTATAGACAGTGACTTACTTGACTTAATCGGTTGGCTTTCGCCTGACGCGGTCATTCCGCATCTTCACCGAGGTGTGCCGTCCTAGTAGTCAGCCGTGTCCATTTTTCACGGTCTTCAGCCACAATTTGAACACATTCCATCCAGCTGTCACTATTCCATTTCCTGCGAAACGAAACATCGCGCCTGAACTGTCTTTCGATGCCGAGTGACTTTAAATCCTCTTTAACCACATCCGTCCAGAACTTTCGCCTACGCCCAGGTGGCCGTTTCCAGACAGGATTTGGAAGCATTTTTAAAGCGTGTTGTACGAGACGATCCGGCGTTCTTCTTAGTATATGCCCGAGCAGCCGAAGTCGACTTTCCATTGCTGCTTGAGATGGCGTTAGGAGATGCTGGCACCTCCCTCGTGTCAAGCGTTGATGTACCGCGTCGATTTCCTTGTAAAGGTCTTCGTTATGGCATACACGCGGCCAGAAATATCCAAGCAAACGCCTAAAAGCTTCCTCTCCGTGCAATCCAACCTTTCCATCTGCGTTTTCGGTGCTGCCCACGTCTCCGATCCGTACATCATGATAGGGCGAATAGCGGATAGGTAGACGCGCAACTTGACTTCCTTCGCGATGGTGGTAGACCACAAACACTTGGTTAGAGAATTGAATGCAGACGTAGCTTTCGCACATCGTTGTCGAATATCCGCTGCATAACTACCATCGTTCTTCAGCAAACAGCCCAAATAACAGAAATCGTCCACCAGTTCGATACGTTGTCCGTCCACACAAACTCCAGTTGAAGGCCTCTGAGAGACCCACATCTGCTTGCATTTGTCGGGACGAAGACGAAGTCCATAGGCTGCGGCATACTTCGAAACGAGGTTCACAATCCTTTGCAGTTTTGCGTTGTTTTCAGCGAATAACACAATGTCGTCGGCGTACTCCAGGTCGACAAGGGAGCGTCCTGATGGTGTTAGGATCACATCCGCAGGAAACTGTTCTGCAACTCTACGCATGATGTCATCAACGGCGAAGTTGAAAAGAAAAGGTCCTGCAACGGCTCCTTGCCTTACTCCTGTTTTCACCTCCTCAGCTGACGTAACTCCGACAGGTGTACGAACTGCTGCTGTTGTTCCTTTGTTCATGTCCTCGATTAACCGAACATACTTTTCCGGGACTCCATCTGCTCGCAGAGCATTGAGCAATCGATCACGATGAGGAGAGTCGAACGCGGCTTCAAAGTCCAAAAAAAGCAAGCTGTAATGGCTTCGAAAACCGCTGCCACGATTCAATTACTCTTCTCACGACGAACACTTGGTCGATGGTCGATCTTCCAGGTCGAAAACCGGCTTGCTCATCTCTGGTCGTTCCTTCACGATTTTTGATAAGTCGCTCGAGAATGATACGTTCTAAAACCTTGTACATGACACGAAGTAGAGAGATTCCTCTGTAGTTCTTAGGATCCGTGACGGATAGCTTCTTGTGAAGAGGTACGATGATCGCATGTCTCCACGAATCGGGTATCCTTTCGCTCATCCATATGGCACGGATGGTGTTGGTCATTTCACGAATCCCAGACGGAGGAAGAGCTTTCAGCATTTCAGCAGTGATGTTGTCATCTCCACCTGCCTTTCCATTCTTCATTTTCCGGACACAATCCAAAACTTCAGACTCAGTCGGCGGTTCCTCACTGACATCGTAATGTGCTCTCTGAACATGCGGGAGCTCAGGTACTGATGGCGCTGGACGATGACAGTGTTCATATTAGATATCACTTCCGCGTTTTCCACGATATACGGAAGGTCTTGTTCCCTATATAGCAAGGCGTGCAAAAAAAAAGAACGCGAAAGCCGTGTTACGGGCTAAAATAGGGCCATCCTTGCTTACGCATAGAGGAACAGTTGACCGCTATCAAGATACGATGCCTGTCATTGCATTCAAGCCTTATTGCTCACATGACAGGGCATCCTTGTTCCGACTATTTGCTGTTGTCACAAATTCGGGCTATCATTTTTTTCACGTCATGGAAGCGGAGTGGGGGGGGGCGTGAGGCGTTTCGGAGACTTCAGTACACCTGTTTGAAGCCGAGGCACTGTTTCTCTTTGCCTATCACTCCACTTGGGATGTTACCGATAATGTTTTTCTTTATTTTTTGAACGCTGCCTTTAAAGGCAAAGCTCAAAAAGGGAAAATGTCTTGCGTTTTTATCTGAAAGACGTAATTTTTGGTCAATATAAGGTGATGAAGAAGGAACTGCGAGCAACGGGGAGGAAATCGGTTAAAATCGGGTGGATCAACCGGCACAGTGGACCACCCTGCCCATATGACAGGAGAGGGGTCCTCTCACAAGGGAAGTGTTTAGAGGGGTAAGCGCGCTTGCGGAAACGAATGTTAGTTGTAAGTACATATATCTTGGCCCGTATATGGTGTGTATTATACATTGGACCCGAATCGAGAAACGGATATTCGAATCATCTCAAAAACCATGGTTGTGGATATCCGAGTGCATTCAAATGGATACCGAGTGGTAGCAAATAGTAGCGGAATAGCATTGCGTTTATTTTGAATTCATTCGGATGAATCGGGCATCCGCGACCATAGTTTTATAAATGATCAGGATATCCGTTTTTCGATTCGGGTCCAATGAATAGTGTGTATACAAGTCTGTTGAGACCTGCTCGTTGGTGCCCCTGCTTCTACTGAACCCAGCAGATATTTGAGTGTACATATGGAACGTTCGAGCGATATAGCGTGCACAACTTTATCGCGAAATTATCCCATACATTGTACATAAAGATGTCGCCGTCCGGCACACTAACAAGGGACGACCCCCGGGGGAGGAGACGTCCTGAAAAAAAGGTTCTTTGAGAGTTGTGGGGATGGATAGAGTAACAATAATCTATGTTCGGTTTTTACTAAGGGCTATCCGTTAGAGCGAAAAATTGGAAAAACATGAAAAATTAGCGGGCGCATTCTCTTCAAACGCCCACCATGGCTGCGCTTTCGGTTTTTCAGATGAGAAAACTGGCTGGCTACAATATCTAACACCCATCTACCTCAATATGCTTTATTTAGATCAATATGAAGAGAAAAAAATTTCCAATTTTTGTTCGTCATATACTCGCTCACTCACCCTCGAACTCCAGAAAATCGAAAAAAAATTCCGCGTGATCAAGCCAACTTTAGTAGTTTTCGATGAAGGGTCAGCAGGTGTATTGGTCAACCGATTGTCGCCTTCTGAAAATGATAACTGCGGCCATGATGATAATTTTTAACAAAGGGTTCATCGCTTTGCTTCTTACACTGGCAATGCTTTTTCTCCGATGATTCGCAAACGACCTTTATATGTTCAAGAAAGGTGTTTTTCTTTAATCGATAAAAGTAAAACAAAGTTACAAGATGTTCACATTGAAATATTTCTCAATGAACCTGAAATGCTAGCACAAGAAGGTGAGAAGAATAACTTTTGAATCAGGTGAGGAAATGCTCATATATTACAGGGATTCACCCGATAGAAAATGTAAATCCAGTAAGATTGGAAAAAGCAAGTTAAAATGTGAATGAGAAACCTCGTGGATAAACAATCGAATAAATGCAAAACAAATTTTTCAGAAGATGCATTGCGGAAATCGAACCCGCAACCCAGCATCTCTTCGTAGTTTAGCATTCCCAATCGTTACCCTCTCGACCATCCCTGCACAGTGGTTATGGCAACTTCAATCAAGTGATACGAGGAATTGAATGTACAGTGAGCTCGGAAACGGCTTATATCTCACGAATGGGTCAGAATCAAATCGTCAAACCTTGTAGAGAGCAATTTTACCATAACTTAGTGTGTGCCGAGCATACGAACTCACTATAGTTGCTCCAAGTAGGGGGTTACAGGTACCTTCAGACGATTTTTTCCTTTTTTTCTGAAATACGGGAAGGCCGTTAGGAAAAACCGAACATAGATTATTGTTACTCTATCCATCCCACACAACTTTCAGAAGAACTTTTTTCAGGACGTCTCCCGCGGGGGGTCGTCCCTTGTAAGGCATCTGGTCCATAACATCCTAGGATCCGTACCTAGGGAGTTCATGGAGTCTTTGGCCACAAGCCACAATTTCGTCACCCTGAATTGCCGGTCATTGTCGAGTGATATCCAACAGCCTGCGCTGTCCAATCTTCTAAGCTATTTCCATGCACCGTTTGCTGCTTTGCAAGAAACTCGCCTCAAGGATAGACCCGTCATCGACGTCGGAGAGTACGCCATCTACTGCGGTGACGCTGATGATAGGAGAGTAGGATTCTGTGCGGTAGGTGTAAGGAAGGACTGCAATGGTAGAATAATTCGGCTCAACGTCGTGTAGGACGGCAATTGTGCGACTGCGGGATCACAGAGGATTCGATCTGTGAATATTGAGTGCTCACGCGCCCACCGAAACCGCCGGAGACAATCCCAAGGATTCGCTCTACGAGGAACTCAGCACTTTGCTAGCCAGGATACCTTGTCAACATGATGTTGTCGTTGGAATCGACGCAAACGCGAAGATGGGACTCGATCAGGAATCCGAAATACTCGGTAAATGATTCTACCCAGTTTAGCAAACGTCGGACAATGGCTACCGCCTTGCCGACTTGTGTGAACGCAGTGGTTTGATTATTGCATCGACATTCAAGAGGAATCATCGCCGCCATCAGCTTACGTGGCAGGGACCAACCCAGCTATCTCCAGAAGAGCAGCCGAAGCGGAAGATGACAACTTTGAAACTACACCTCGACTTTGATCTGACGAGTTTTCATTCCAGTATCGGATCTAGAGCTGTGTGGGATGTCGCAATCGATTCGGATCACCGTCCAGTTCTGTTGAACTTCACTGCGAGGATTCATAAGAGGAAGTGAGGGGCTAAGCCTCTCCAGAGGATTGATATGACAAGTCTCAGGAATGAACAATGCAGAAGGAAATCCCGATAACGCGTTTCTTTTCATATTGGAGTACGGACTAAGAAGAAACTTTGCGACGCGGACTTTTTCGTCAAGTGCATCCAGGGCGCTTCCAAAGAGGCACTCCCGGTTGTACAGCCCAAGAAGAAGCTCGCCTACGTCTCAGAGGAAGCAACATCTACCTACAATAGAGTATATGCTCTCCGAACTGCAGGACACTTTGTGGAGCAGAAGCTCTTGAGGAGGAAGTTGCGTCGGCAGCTTCAAGGCGACCGCGAACGAGAATGGACGTGTAGAGCAAAGGAGTTTGAGATGGCTAGGGAGGAGAGGAACCCGAGGAAAGCCTCAATGTTGTTACGACAGTATAGCGGCAAGATGAAGAGATGTTCTCCTGTCTTCAACACTACCAATGGAGTTGCAGTTGGTGATGCGACGCTGCCAATATGAAAGGCTTACTTCAATTCACTACTGAATCGTCCAGCGCCTCAGTACCAGAGCTCCCGCATGTTCAGAGAGCACATTGCGATGTCAGTGAGGAACCGCCTACTGAGGCTGAAGTTTTGAACTGTGTCCGGAAAATGAAGAATTGGGTGGAGATGACAATGTCACAGCTGAAACGCTGAAAGCTCTCTCTCCGTCTGGGATTCGTGAAATGACTAACACTATCCGAACCCTACAGATGAGCGAAAGGATGCCCGGTTTGTGGAGACATGCGCTCATCGTACCTCTTCACAAGAAGTTATCTGTCACGAGGCCCAAGAACTACATACAGGGGGGTTTCTCTACTGCGTGTCATGTACAAGGTTTTGGAGCGTATCGTTCTCAAGCGACTCATCAAACATTGTGAGGAGACGATCAGAGAGGAGCAAGACGGTTTTCGGCCTGGAGGATCGACCATTGAGCAAGTGTTTGTTGTGAGAAGATTAATTAAATCGTGGCAGCGGTATTCGAAGCCATTACAGCTTGCTTTTTTTTTGAACTTTGAAACCGCATTCGACTTTGAAGAGGCTTGTAACTTCCGTTTTTTTTGTAGCCGATGTATGCGAGCTGACCTGAGTCAAGAGAGAAGTTGAGAGTGAAGGAAAGAACTGGTTAGTGATCGAAAACCATCGCTAATCTCACGATCTGGAGCATTCATTTGTTCTACTCGGTGGGCGTGCGCTGCGCTTTTGGGGTTTGCCTTGCCGTCAAAGTGGCAAATTCGGGCTCTTTTGGGGCTCTTCCTGGCTCGTTTTCATGCGTTCTTTTGACGTTAACGTTACTGAGTGTCCCTCCACTACCCATTCCTAGTGGAATTTCTAACACTTTTTTTCATCGTGAACACTGCCTTTAGGCGTTCACTTCTACCAATTATGGGGCTGTGAAAGCGTTCAGAAGAAATGTTCCACATTTGACTCAAAATTCTAGCAGAGGGTTATTTGGTGTGTTGACCTCGGATCTGTACGTTATTTGCCCATTTTACGGATGTTTCGACCATATTTGTTTGAAGCTCCCCATGGGGGAAAAATTGAGGGCTGAAGGCGAGATTTGAAGAGAACTCACACCCGCCGCGTTATTAGGTGGGTGAAAATTTCGGGACGGGTGTGAGTTCTCCGAAAACCGTGACGAGCAGCAACCTCTGACACCAAGAGGAACTGAACCCTCAACTCCGTAGGCAAACATCCCTAACGTAAAAGCGGAGGCCAGTGATGCCGAGGTACGGGATTGGTCGCACAAGTTAGGACGTGTCGAGTTAACTCGAATGTCGATAGCAAGTTTTTCAGGAGTTGTCATAGAGCACGTCAGTTGAGACGACACGAAAAAAGGTATGATTCGCGGAAGGACGTTTTATCACCCCGAAAGTTTTTGCTGTCGATCTCCGGTGACTGGATTTATAGATTTTGCAGTAGACATCCTATCGCCGGGTTTGTGTAGAGCTGTTGAGAAATGTCTGCCCCAGATGAAGGTAAGCGAATTTACTCCTGCTTGTCTGTGATATTACGATCACGAGAAGTAAGCCCTACAGAAGCTCAACTCTTCCACTATTCAACGGAGTTAATCACTACTCGGAGGACCCCTCCCCCCTCAAGAGTTTTACACGAAATTGTAGAGGAGGTTTCGCGCACCAAAATTGTTCCTTACTCCCTTCTTTTCTTTCTACCCATTAGGACTACTTCACTTCATAGGACAATTGAACTCTGGTAAGGCTAGAGTACAGTTTTCACGCGGGTTTAAGAAAATCCTTCACCTGGGAAAATTTAGCGATTCTCAAAATTTTTCAAAAATGGAAATATCTCTCACATACTTTTGTATTAAAAGCAGTTTTTGCGCAGAATTACGGATGACGGGTTTTCCGCTGATTACGGGAGATCCATTTCGTTGCTGTCTATGTTATACAAGCTGTTTACGAAGGTCATCACTACACGTCTAGAAAAGTACTAGATGCTGAGCAACCACTTAGATAATAACACCGGCTGAGCGGGCAGACTTATTTTAGGGGCGGAGCGTTTAACCGGCTGAGCGGGCGGGCATGCGTTTTACCGGCTGAGGGGCATGGTTTTACCGGGTCAGCGCGCGAACATAAATCCACGGCGGAGCATGTCACCGGCTGATCGGGCAGACATAGCATTACCGGCTGAGGGGCATGGCTTTGCGAGATGAGCGGGCAGACATTAATCAATGGCGGAGCATATCACCGGCTGATCGGGCAGACACTTAAGCGAACCAGGCTCATGTACGGCGCGGGTGAAATGGGCCTCGAGCTGATTCGGGTGATGGCATTCGAACGGGTGGTCATCCACACGATTCGGATCATTGACCCCTCACCCTTTACGGTTCGTTGTGACCGTGGGGACGTGACAGCGGGTCAGTTCATGATTTTTGAAGAAGGTAAGGCTTTCCGCTTCAGAAATAAAACGCAAGCCTCGAACTTGCTGGGGAATAGGGAGAGCCTACTAGGAGCTTTATCTACTCTTGCAGATCGATATCATTCACGTGGTAAGCAACTAATACCGGCAAAGCGGACCTTCATTTACCGGCTGAGGAGGCAGTGAATACGAGCTGAGGGGCAGCCATTTACCGGCTGAGGGGGCAGTGAACGCGGTGTGAGGGGGCCACCACATGCCGACTGAGCGGTCCACCATTTTTCGGCTGAGGGGGCAGTGAATACCGGGGCTCGCCCGGTTACAATGTTTAGTCAGCCGGTATTGCCTGCCCCCTCAGCCGGCGTTACTGCCTGAGCACGTGAACAAGCTGGTTTTCGGAAGAGCTTCTCCACTATAAACCATCTTCACGCCATTAGCGAACTTATCGAACGAAGCAATGAACACCTAATACCGATTCACCTCGCATTTATCGACTGCGAAAAGGCGTTCGATACTGTTGGAATGAACGCCATATGGAAGGCTCTGCATGAACAAGGAGTCAGTACTTGGTTGATAAAACTTCTCCAACAAATCAACGAAACTACAGAAACGTCAGTACAGATCCAAAGAGAGAAAATCCCAATCAAAGTTTGCCGAAGAGTTCGTCAAGGAGTCACAGTCTCGCCAAAACTGTTCATCGCAACTCTTGAACATCTTTTTCGAACTTTAATTTGGGATACCTATGAAAATCGAAATCAATGGAAATCTTCTGACAAACCTTCGATTCGCTCATAATATTGTACTTGTTGCAAAGTCTGCAGAAGATCTGCAGTAAATGGTTGACGATCTCGACGAACGCTCGAGCAAATACGGGCTGAGAATAAACACTTCGAAGACGAAGATCATGAGCAGCGATCTTAACACCATAATGTTGAGAGGAAATCGGCTCGATATCGTGAAATCGTATGTATACCTTGGACAGGAATTTCCCTTGAACGAGATTACAGCAAGGAAATATCACGAAGAATTTGCGTGGGGAGGAACATCTTCCGTCAATACAAAGTATTCCTGACCTCGAGAGGTGTGGAAATGAAGTGGGAACTACGGATATTCAATATGTGCGTATTACCGGCGATGCTCTATGGAGCTGAGACATGGGTACTTATGAAAACGGCCGAACGTCAGCTCGGCACGGCCCATAGGCGGATGGAACGTCCCACGGCTGGTGTACTCAGAACTTTTAAAACAAGCTGTTAACACGCAATCCGCTAGTAACGGATTGTCCCCGTACCAAACGCGAACGCGAAGCAAACAGAAGGTAACACCAAGCAAGCAAAATCCTACGTTAGGTAGGGGAACGAGTGGAACCATGCATCAAAGTGAGCGGAAGCAAACGCGAAGCACGGAGAAGCTAACGCTGAGCAAGCAGAACCTTACGTTAGGCAGGGGAACGAGTGGAACCATGCACCGAAGCGAGCGGAGGAAGCAAACGCAAAGTAAGTAGAAACTAACACTGAGCGAGCGGAAGTTAACGGAAGCAAGCAAAAGCTAACACTAAGCGAGTGGAAGGTAACGCAAAGCAAGCGGTAGCCAACGCTAAGCGAGTGGAAGCTAACGCGAAGCAAGCAGAACCTTACGTTAGGCAGGTGAACGAGTGGAACCATGCACCGAAGAGAGCGGAAGCAAAAGCGAAGCAAGTAGAAACTGACACTGAGCAAAGCAAGCGGAACCTTAGGATAGGCGGAAGGGTTAGAATGAGAACCATGAGCCAAAGCAAGCGGAATCATTAGCGAAGCGATCAGAATCTCACCTTATGCAGAGGTAGCGAGGGAAACCCCATGGTACGAACCATCGAAAAGAGGATAGCTGAAATGCCTTGTGCTAGCAGCGCATAAAAAATACGATGATTAGTTTTTCGACTACCAATGCATTTTGAATTCGAATAGCACGGAACCGCTACCTTAAATTGTCTCGGAGTCAAATTCTACCTTGATCACAACCGCAGATACATGAAGATAAATGAAGTACGCCTTTTAACACACCCTATGAATCATGTAACAACGTCGTTTTCCTATATGATTATCCCAGAAAACTTGCAATAACAACTGCCTTACTGGAAATCGGCTTTATCTCAGAATAAACACAGGAAAAAACATATAACTTATGTAGCAGGCATATTTCAGTGCGTATTTCAATAATTTAACACAAAATCCCTAAAGGCCAGATCTATCGCATCACAGAACAGCGAAATGTACACATCGTTAGAAAGCACGTATTTGGAGAGCGTGAAACAGAGCAACTCTCGACCGTAGTCGAGCTTCGTCGCCAGCTCATTCTCCCTTGCGTGCAACGTTCTCTAGCTGCGAGAACGGTTTCCCACCTTGTTATTTGTCCTTTTCTGTCGCTGAGATAAGAACAGCAGCAAACTGATCGTAGTACGAGTTGTCGTCCTGATACATTAAATCCCTGAACACAAGATTTGGAGACGTAACACAAAAAAGTTGTAACATGTTTTTATTTGCGTCAATTCTGCTTACCTTTATGGATTGTATCCTTGGCTATCCGCTACGATTTCTTGTTCGACTGGGTCAGCGCTCAGGTCGTAATCGTCATTAGAAACGTTCTTCTAGATTTCTTGTCCTAGCATACACGACGGCGGAAATCATCGCTGGAACATGCATAGATGTTCAGATAACTTAATTTATAAGGATCATAATTTGAAGACCCACTGAGCCATTTTGAGTATGTTCGCGATGACACTTTCCAGGTCAGAGATAGGAAATCCTGGTTGATCTTCGCGGAAAAAACGTCTTAGGAACGCAAAAAAAAACCTAAAAATGGCAGCCGCTGACGAATTGGTATTCTCTAGCATCCCTATGTCGAACCATTCCAAGCGAATCACAAATTTTGTCTCTGAAGATGTTTACTGTGTTTTAAGCGAGAAGAGGCCGCTTCCATATTCGAAAAATGGATCAAGAATATTGATGACGCCTCTTGAGATCGTCTGACTGCAAGAGAATTCGGGTGAAATCAAAATGAGTGCTAATTTATAAAAGATAGGGATGATAATCTTGCATCCATTGGCTGCCTATTGACTTCTTGATTGGCGCGAGGGCTGTGCGTGATTACAAATTACGGATTAGGATTTACTAAGAAATACGAAATGCGAAATTCAAAGAAAAGTTGCGCACAACCCTGATTGGCTCGCGAATCTTTCACGAAGGGCACCGACCCTTGTAGCGCAGTGTGATGCACGCGCGCTTCGGCTCCGCTTCGCTGCTGGAGCGATAATACCAATGCCATATATCATACATATATCATTGCATCATATTATACCAAAAAGTGCATCATTTGACATCATCGATCAAAGGAATAAAACTGACCGGGAGAATGAATTAAGGAGATATCAGAAGGTAGCTGAGTCGAACGCAGAACTCAGATATCAGGCAGAACTCGAGCCTGCATTGCACGTTTTCGAGCGAGAGTGTTACCATCACTCCACCGACACCCCGGTCTGCATTCCTCAGCTATTCACACATAAACTGTGTAGGCACAGCAACAATCAATCGATGATGGGTATGATCTGGTAAGCACATATCGGCATTAAATCCAGTTAAAGGCACAGCCCAAGCTTGTGGGTAAAATTTGATTTTAAAGTCCAGCCGGAAAGTGTAGCAACCCTGCAGAACGCTGAGTCTCAACTCCTCCGAATAAGCGAAAAAAATCAAGCATCCATTCCCTCCGCTCCCTCCCCCCCCAAAATCAGCATTCGCTCCGCCCACCTCACGTGTTTTGGTCTTAATAGGAACGAGACGCGCCATGGATCTGATCAAAATATACGTTCTACCATTTGTTATCGGTCTATTTTTATAGTGTGGTCTGCTCCGGTGCGATGGCTGCGAGCGACGAGGGAGAACAGGACCGAGACAACTCGTCCACGAAATTCTCACCGTTCAAATTTACAATTTTCAGGGACCATAACTCCGTTCGTAGTGGGTTCTGAGCGCATCTGGAAACAATAATGTGATCAACGCGGAATTCTCTCTAAATTGAGCAGGGAAACTAGATAACTATTCTGAGCTTGGACTGTGCCTTCAAAGGCAGTGTTCATGATGTCTTTCGTTCCTGAGTGTTGCACTCAAAACAATACATTGGCCACCAAGTGTTACCGAAATTTCGAAGAAACGGCTTGAACCGCACTAGAACGTCTCATTTCAAAGACATTTTTCTCTAGCCTGGGCTAGTTGTACGATTGGATAAACTTGTTCACGGTGGTTGTCACTGGTGAAAAATGGGATTAATCAAAAACGGAAGAATATTTTAAGCAAAGCAGTATTATGTAGTTGGAACCCGAAGGAAAAAACGGGGCAACAGAAAGCGAATAATTCCAAAAGACGGGACCACAGATTTCATTGCCACAACGAACAGTTCCAGTAAGAGTAAAAAGGTGGGGTGAGAGTGAATGATTTGGTGGGGCGTTTTTCTCGATTTCTTCGTCGTTTCAGTTCTACCCGGTGACCAAACAACCGATTTAGCGATTAGTCTCAAAATCAAAATTTATCGTGAGCACTGCCTTCAAGCCGAGGCTTTGATGTTTTTAGAATGTTTAAAGCTTGACATCTGAGTTTTGTGTTCAACTCGCCCATCTTGCTATATCTTATGCTATGTCAGGCCAAAAAAGGCATTTAACATTCTAAAAATACCAACATCAGAGAGAGAAATGATAAGGAAACTGCACAACTGCAAATGAACGACGCAAAAAAAGACGAATCGATGAGCAGGCATTGCTGTACTTAGACTTTCGTGGGGAGGTTCCCGAGAACGACAGCAGAACTTCCCTCGAAACAACTGGGGAACTTCTCCCGAATTGGGGGGAGGCGAAGGGGACGTCTCGACAGCAGAGTAATGGGGGAAGTTCCCGCAGCAGGAATTCTCTTGTTCTCCCGACTGCAGATCTCCCCGCGACCTTCCGACTGCAGGGGTGGTAGTAATTGGGGGTGTTAAACGCGAATTACCAGGCGTTAAGTTCGCGTTAAACGCGAGTTTAACCACAACAGAATCTGAGCAGGACTCCTAATAGTTGGGAGAGAATTCGCTCTAGTTTCACCCTAACATCCCTCAGTGGTAGGCATTTGTTACACTTTCAATGAAAACGCCTCGAAAAAGCGACAATTGTAACCTTTGTTACGAAAAATAGCGATTTCAAAACGTTTTCAGGGCTGTTTCTTCTCTAAAATTCCGACATGTGGCATCCTCGCGGTAAGTTCGCGTTTAACATACTCTCGCAGACAGCACGGAAATAGTGCTGAAATGCGAGAGGAACTGGCGGTTAACGAAAAACTTCTCCCGAGGAGTTTTTGGATGCGGTTAGCAAGATAAGTAGGAACAGTTTTGACCATCTATACTGAGGGCAAGTACGAGTTTAATTAATGCAGAGGGTTAAGGAAGTTTGATAGCACTGTTAGCCATTTTTATTCAGGACGTCAGCCTATCTTTAAAACTGAAAGGTGTTTCAAGGGATAGTCTTTTGACGGCTTGAGCCAGGGAAACGGGCGATGAGGGATCGAAAACAAAGCAGGGGTCATTGCTGAAACACATTGGCCGTCTTCAATGGTGGCACTAATCAATCCCTCCCAATCAGCTGTTAATTTTTTAGCGAGCGCGACACTTCTCCCGCTTTTGTTTATTTTCTTCCGAAATTCATTCGCTTCGCCATTATCAGGTTAGTTTCATTTTCAGAAATCATTGCATAGCACAGGCTATGAGGAGTGTGTAGTGAATTATTTGCTTGCTCGCGTTTCGAACAGGTTTCCACAACTTTTTTAGTCCACAAAAGTTAAAATTTCCCAAACCACTGATTTTCAAGTGATTTGATGCTTTTGTAATGTTTAATCAGCATTAGTCGGGGCGTATCGGGCGAGTTTTGTGGGAAAGAAACAAGAAAATTGTTTTCTTGTTTCTAAAACCAACTGTATTTGTTCTCCTTTTTCTGCAAGATTCGAATATTCCTCTTTCATTGCCAGATCAGTGCCATCGTGGCCTCTTATTTTTTCTTGATGGTCCGCGACGCATTTGCTTTGGTGCATTGGTAGAGCCACTCAAAGTAATTCAAATTCTTACCTTGAAATATGTGCACAGAATCTATTCCTTGCATGAGTGTGTAACAGTGTTTCTATATATTTTCAGCACTAACTGCGGGCGGGGGATTAGTTTCATTTTGAGAAGACGGCAAACACTTCACAAATTCAACTACATCAACGACCGAAACCACACCATTACCCCAATCTCGGACGCCAGACTTCAGCTGCACGCTTCCAAAAAAAACACTTGAATTCTTCTTCAGGAACGAAAATAGACTATCTAGTTTATCATCATTCTTATAAGTTTTTAACTATCCATTTCAGTTGAATACAGGACATTCTTTAAATTTATGCATTACTCGACGAGTTTCGGAATGTCTTTTTCGCACCTAGCGTTACTTTCACAAGAACACCTTGTAAATAATTCATCCAGAAATTTTCAAATTTTGCAATCGCTCAAAATTTCCTTTGGAGAAATTTTTTGTTTTTTAAAAAACTTTTGTTGGAAAAAAATTTTTAAAAAAGTTAACAAAGTGACTACAAATGCAAACTTTAGTAAGATCAGACGCATTTGATTGATTGAGGCTAATGATTAACCAACCATGTCTTTCCGAGAGTGGTCCTGAAAACTCACGGAGCTCATAAAAAATTACGAGAATTAGGATTTCCAAGGAAAATTTAAAAAAATGCGTTCTGATCGTGTTTCGTGCAAGCAAAATTTTACGAAGTTCTCTTTGAACGCTCTTCCTAATGGATAAAATAAATAGCATTACTTGTATAATCTTTCCGATCCCTCGTCTTTCCACCGTAAACGTCGTTCGTGTCCAAGTGTAGAAAATAATTATGCGGACGAAGGTCACGCATAATGTATGTGGGCGGGCCTCTACGGGATGTTGCGGGCTCGTGGTTGTCCCCTTGCACCTCGGCTCCACGTGGCAGCCCCTCAAACACTCCACCAATGGGCAAGGGGACCGAGGTGCAAGGGGACAACCACGAGCCCGCAACATCCCGTAGAGGCCCGCCCGTCCACCGAAGGTGGACTTGCGGGCCTCTACGGGATGTTGCGGGCTCGTGGTTGTCCCCTTGCACCTCGGTCCCCTTGCCCATTGGTGGAGTGTTTGAGGGGCTGCCACGTGGAGCCGAGGTGCAAGGGGACAACCACGAGCCCGCAACATCCCGTAGAGGCCCGCATGTGTAAGCAGTGGGCGGCTTTCGTAAAACGGTAACAAACCGTGGCGCCTATGTCACGGTTCGTAACCGGCCAGGAGGTGGCGGTTTGTTCGCGTTAATTTGGCGGCTCTACTGCATTTATGTCGCGGTATGCTGGCGGCTTGGAGGTGGCGGTTTATTCGCGTTTAACACCCCACACCTCATTTACTACCACCCCAGCCTGCTAGAACTCGCTGTTTTCGACAGCCCCCTTTTCCTGAAAAACTGCGATCGGTTCAAAAATATTCACCTCTGACTGAAGGTTATAGAGAATCTTACTAGCTCCTCTAAAAACTAGACAGAGGTGCCTTACGTAGTCCATGAGTGGCAGATCTGCCCCCTCGACTTGGGTAGTGCAAGAACACCTCGCGACTAGCCCGTCTGCATCACCGTGTACTCTACGGCTTTGTTGTCGCATTCGTCATGTTCGGGGGGAGGCCATGGGAACAACCGTGAGGAGAACTTCCCTTGTTCTCCCCACCGAGTTGACTGTTTCAAACGTGTTATCGTTGTGTATAATTCTAGGGGATAGGGACGAGAAGTCTCCCTCCGTGGGGACGTCTCGCTCTTGTCCCCTGGACCAAGTGATAACGACCAAATCAGGTCTATTGTCCTCGGGGACTTCCTCACAAATATTTGAGTAGAGCCGATTCGCACCTGGAAGATAGCGTGCCAACTCCGTGCGAAGCTGCTGGAACGGTTCGGCAACTCCCATAGGCTGCTTGCACGGTGCTTTACGTGCCTAAGGCTGATTGCACGAAACCGAAGCTGGTTCGCGCCCTACCGATCCACGATAAGGAGGCTTGCACGGAACGAAGTGTTAGTAAGCTGGTTAACACCGTACAATAAGCTGCTGGAACGTTTCGAAAACCCTCAGTAAGGCTGCTTGCTCGGTGCCTCTTGGGTCATCTACACTGAGAAAGCTCGCTTGCACCATACCAAGACGCGAATAACGTGTTTGCACCGAACGAAGTGGCTTTTAGCGGGTTAACAACCTGGTTCAAAAGTTCTGAGTACGCCTTCTAGACAAGAGATCGAATGAGTGGTTGCGATGAGTGACCAAGGTTAAAGATGCAGTAGACATGGCGATAGAGAAGAAACGGTCTTATGCCTGGGAACTCGCCAAAACTCGCAAAAAAAACTACCCTAAAAGACAATAAATGGTCGAAGCAGCTGATGGAATGGCAGCCGATACTCAGACGGCCGGTGGGTTGACCTAAAATGAGGTGAAGAGAATTTTCCAGACATGCTTGATGACACGCAACCGGCAAAGAATAGCGAGAGAAGCGAAGAAGATTGAGTGGATGAACAGAAGGAGGCGCCACATACTGTAAAGTATTGAACAGCAGTCAAATAAAATAAAAATAAATACGAGAGACCAGGGGCCCGTTTAGACGATTGTGCAAGGATGAGCAGCGAAGAGTGACCGGAAACCGCTTTCTTTCACCAAAACAGGATCGCTTTTGTGACGTTTGATTTCTGACAGCGGAATGATTGACCGGTTTTGAGGAGTGAATTACTCCATGTAATAAGGGTGATACAATCAATCGACTATCTCATGTCAGCGTTCATTCTTTTGATAAGCAGTTGTTTATCTGCCGATGGCTTCTTTTGACTGGCAGTTGTTTATCTGCCCATGGCTCCCGGTGCACAGAGTAGAGACAGCGAAAGCAGCGTCCATACGTGAGCGTGCGTTCCCGCTGTTGTGCGCCTCTCTACGCTCCTCAACGCTGGGTTAGCCCGTGCCCGCATTTAAACACGGGCAAACACCCATAACTCGTTTTGATTCGATTGACAATCTTTGACCGGGTGATCAATCGCTCGAATCGGCGCAAAGGCTGAACAGTTGCGTAGTCTGTGGTGGAGTTATGGGGTACAAGGGCAACAGTTTCGCAACAGTTTTAATGTCTCCTACTCTAGGAGTTGAGCAGCAAGCTTGAAACTTGCCGCTTCCTACTTTGGGCTAGCGTGAACGCGCGAAAGCGAGCGGGTGTGAGCGCGCGGGGGCGCGCGAGAGGGAGCGCACGTGAACGGCAAGCAAACGTGTGCCCTTGATGGACATCGATTTTGAGTAATCTCACGCTCTCGCGACGTATGGACGCTGCCGAACACCTGCTGCCTCTTGTTTATTCAATCGAACGGGTAACCGGGTGATCAATCAATCAAGTCGAATACTTGGCTGCTCATTTACCACGGTTTGTGACAGCCGTGTTCGGACCGCGCGACACGAGGGCATCACTTTTCAATCAGGCTGAAAGCCAAATGCTTTGAGGACAGAGTAATAAGCTTGAGCCTAGCTGATCATTTCCCGGAGCGGGCGTTAGCAAATGGCAGCCAGCATAAGCGAGCGAGAGCGGGCGCGAGCGTAAGTGATTGTAAGCGGCTGGCAAATCGTGGTTTAACACTTATGAGACCGCCTGCTCCACGGCGAATTTCCACAGCCAACCGGTGCCCTCCACGGCTAATCGTTTCCGTGGGTGACATGTGTGGACACGCGGTCCGCTGGGAACCATTTTGATCGGAGCAGGCTTCCTTACTTAGGCAACCAGTTCTCCGTTTCCATTCCACCTGAGAGTATGTCGCTCCACAGAGATCTGGGAGTGAGGCCATGGCGAAGCAATTATACACTGCTTTTTCGCTGACCTGCTTTTTTTATTTTGGAGGTCATTTCAGCTTTACATGCGCAAGGCTGGTAACAAAATAAGCGTTTGTTTGTCGACTTCTAGAATTTCCTTCAGGTTACAGCTAATGTTTAGGATTGAGCCGTGCTAGGCCGACCCAGAGTATTGAAAATTTTAAAAATGAACGAACTTCTTCTTTGTAATGGTCTAATAAACCTCATATAGAACTTTCGATGGACTCAAGTACTCTGATCTACCAGGTTGTGTGATGCGACCGACAAAAATTTTATCAGAAATCTCAAAATGGGAATCACATTCATGATCAGCACCCCCTCCTCCCCAATGACCACGTGAGCAAAGTCGCACCAAAACCTGAAACGTTTTCAAACTGATAACGTACGGCAGACGCCAGCAAAGCTTTAGAAAATTGTGAAATATACAACACTTCATTGTTCAGCGCCCCAAAATATACCCCGTAGTTAAATTTCAATAAAATCTTAAGCACGGAACTATTTCTGGGTTTTCACACCTTTTCCTCCAAGTTAGCCTCGACTCGAAATTTAGCGAAATTTTAAACAGAGCTGACCGATGGCTAGTTCAGTTACAGTCGAACGAAATTTCATTGGAAATTGAAAAGTAAACACCAGAACCTTGAGAAGCAACTCGAATAACCCTCGGGGTAAAGGCAGCAAAATTTGAAACGAGGACCTACTACTGTTATCTCAAATAGGTGGCACGACTATTTCGACAATCAACGATAAAACATCATTTCCGTTATGAGCATCATTGATAACCCTTCCTAGCCGAGTTCGGAACGATTTCTTTCCGGCCAAAGAAGTTCGAAAATTTGAAAAGTTCCATTCCGGAGATGCTTGTAAAATTACTAGAAACACTCAAAATGCTTGACCACTGTGAGTGTAAATAGGTGAAATTACAAAGAACCTATCCGTAATTAGGAAAGACTCCACGCCATACAAATATAAAAAAAATATTAAAAGTTTTATGGCGTAGGTGCGCAGTGTGGACACGCGGTCCGAGGGGCAAAACAGCCGTGGGTGCGCAGTGTGGACACGCGGTCTCTTAAAGGCAGCGTACGCGCAAAAAACCGTGTTCATTTTTTTCACAATTTCGCTCATGTAGGCCTGCCAGGTTGTGATATATCGCAAATGGACCACTCAAAACACTCAAATTCCTGAGAAAAACTCGTTCGGAAATCCTTGAGCATTCAGCTCCCTTTTTTCACGTCTGTCCGGTGTGTCTTGTGCAATGCACAAATTTTGAAAATTTGGACGGCTGATTTGGTTTATCCTCATTAACTTTTTAAGTTCCACAATTCTTTTCGTCTTTCAGCTGTCAAAAGGTCTTAAAAATAAGAAGCTTTAAATACACACGTCCAAATTCAAGGATCCTTCGAATAAGAGAAAATAGAATTTTGGATTTAAGTTGCCTGCCGGAGCCCGTCGTGGCGCTTCTGTTCCTCGTGTTAGATGATCGACCGGGGAAACGCCTTTTCAGACCACGGAGCAGTTTTCAAGAGCCTATAGCATTATTTTTACGCTATATTGAGGTCTCAAGCTTCGGCAACTATCTCCACTTGGTTCAAACCTTGGATTGAGAAGAAAAACCCAGATGTGGTTTTCAGCGCGGACGCTGCCTTTAAGTGTTAATGATGCCATCGTTTTTCCGTAATCGCCCGCTCTCTCAACGTGGGAAAGCTGCCTCATATACTTCGGACCGAATCGTATTCTTCGAAAATTATTCGAATGATTTTTCGAATTTCGAATCATTCAAAAATCGAAATTCGAAAATTTTGGTTTTTGAATAGTATTAGAAATTCGAATATTTCGAAAACGGGTTTTTGAATAATATTCGAAAATCGAACACTTCGTGAAAAGCGATTTCGAATATCATTCGAAATTCGATTATTTCAAAAACAGACCTCCGATTAGTATTCGAAATTCGAATATTTCGAAAACAGCCTCTCAATTGATACTTGAAATTCGAACGCTTTGAAGAGCATATTCGAATTTTTGAAATTCGAATAATCGAAATGCACAATCACCAATTCATTCGACACCGGTTAGAGGCATCGTTCGCGCTGAAAATCAATTTTCATTTTTTCAAGCTCAATTTCATGATTGAGCCCGGTAGACCACACTGGTAAACCTTGGCGCGTCAAAAACGTTGCGCAATGAGGTTGGAAGTCGTCAAAGATGAAGATCCGTCACCAATTCTCACCAGTCATCTAGCACTTTTTCCTAGAATATTGGTGCGACCGTAAGGCAACATGAAAAATAGTTACGGCACGAACCCCACATGCAGAAAAACTCCGAAAATGACAGTGACGAGGCCTCCAGATGCAGAAAAACTTCAAAAAGGATTTTGGCGCGAAATTCAAATTCGTATTTACAATGTGTTCCTATTGATTTTTCATTAAAAATGAAGGTTTTTCATGGGTCCCTTCGACATTTTCGTTCACTAGAGAGGCCAAGCTACACAAAAACATGGAAAAATAAAATACGGTTTTCTGCGCGTACGATGCCTTTAAGTAGATTTAGTCGATAATTCGAAACGTTGAAATTCCGGATAAATTAAAAAGTTCATAATGCGCGAGAGACTGACATTCGTCTTATCTGGAAGAGTCGATCATTCGAAAAAACGTGATTTCCGGATAAGCCGAGAAGTCGATCATTTGAAGAAAGGCTGAATTTGGACTCATTCGAAAAGTCGATCTTTCAGAAAAAATAGTTTGTCCAGATGTACTGTCTACAGGTCGCGAAAAAGCATGTCTCGGTCATCGCCGAGGACAAATAGTTCATTGAAAGAAAAAGCTTCGTGGCAACTGTTCCCCGTCGGTGTAAAACGCTCCCCGAATTTCGACAGGGGTTTTACCTCTAGGTCAGCGAAATTCTCTCGTTTTCGCAAATGACTCTAGAAGCTTCTGCACCTTCAAACGGTTTAGAAATCTTGATGGGGGGGGTGCGAAATAGCTATGATCCTGATTAAGAGCGGGGATGACTTGGCCGTCAATGATAGCAAAATCCTTCCCCTATAGATGGCGAAAACATGGAAGATTAGCACACTTTTGTGATTCGGTGATTCGCTGAAATGGCTGAAATAAGTTGATGAAAACCATTTTTCCCGCAGTCTTCATACGTTCCATGAGACTACCTGTAGCATACGCTCCGATCCACTGATTCAGAAATATCGAAATTGAAGCTCTGCCCGGACCTTGCCTCTAAGATTTTTTTGTTGAAACAAACTGGCATTTATGCATTAACAAAGTTGTTGCATCAACACCACTGACTTTCTTCTCTTTTTAGTACAAGAAGAACACTAAATAAGCATGAGTGTGAACGACGCCCGTTCTGATTTAGTAAAACAATGTAGGTGTGATCTTTTTATGTTTTTTCGCGACTCAGAAGAACGAGCATAACTCTATTTTCTGCCAACTAAGGTTTTTATATTCTTGACGACGTCAACGGTATTGATGGCTACACAAGAGGCAAACTATGCTCCCTTGGCCTTCAAGAATTAGGCTGCCGACAAGTTCCAAGGTAATTTCAAGCAATAATGACCTGTTGTTAGGACATGAGTGCTCTCTCAGTGACCATAGTGCAAACAGTTTGGAAGTAATGGGTTTGTCAGACTATTCTTAAGATGTCGACAAATTAGCCAGTGATTATATTACGAAGGTCATAAGGTTTGCCAAAGTTCAACAAAAATTCCGTGAATCTGTTAGGTTTTTAGTTTTCACAAGTGGCGGTACAACGTGCTGTCGCTGATTATCGCACGGTCAAAGAGAGATCTTATCGTAAGAAGGGACTACATTATTAGAAAAACATTGACCTTATGTTGCCTGCGAATTAGCAGTAGCAACGTTTCTTTTTTCTTGTTTTTTTAACTCTCCAGCGACGATGACACCAAATGTTTGTTCAATGACTGAACATTCATTAGTGCCCTGAGGGCATATAGGTGCGGTTTCGGGCATGAAAACCACATTTAGTCATTCGCTGTCCGAAAGCCAAAACGCACTCAAATCTTCATGTACGCAGCTTCAAGCCGAACAGCTCTTCATACATAGGGTGGAGTCCCTAGAAAATGAATTGTGAAGTGATTATAAGTATTTATCGAACCCATTTATAGGTGTGATACAATGGATTGCAACACACCTAAAAATGGGTTTTCAAAGACCGTTTTGAACGGTCAAAAGAACTAAATCGATTACCTTGGTTTGTGACTAGGTTTTCCGCACGTTATAGCAACGAGAAAATCCCTAATTCGAATTCCGGTAAATACTTATAATTGCTTCACATTTAATTTTTTCAAGGACCCCATCCTATGTAGCGCTGTTCGGCTTGAAGCTGCGTCCATGAAAATTTGAGCGCGTTTTCTCTTTTGGACATCCAATTACTAAATGTGGTTTTTATGACCGAAACCGCATCCACGTGCCCTCAGGGCATAAAAACGGGCTCCACCCTCCCTGTGTAGCGCTCTTCGGCTTGAAGCTGCGTTCATGAAGTTTCGGGTGCGTTTTCACAAGCGGGTATTCCTATTCAAAATGTGGTGTCCGCGCCCGCAACCGCTCCTGTGTGCCCTCAGGGCACCAAAAATCTTGTGTAAAGCGGGATCGCACCACGTTAGTGGCCTAACAAGGCGATTTCATGGAGGAAATTGCAAGAGATATCACAATTAACAATGTTCTCTTGTAACAGCAGACTATCCATCGTTTTACAGCCTCGCAAAAATTTTGACCTTTGGCGGGTCGAACCTGCGAATCCTATATCGTCTAAAATGCATCTTATATTACCAATTTTCAGAATATCTGGGCCATTTCGCTGACAGGGTAGTCCGCTTGTAATGACTTCGATGACTGTGAGTGCTCAACACCACTGCTGCTGACATATCCAGGAGCGCTTTGGCGACACACTTCACCTGGCCACGACTCCTCCTACATGTTTAAGGGGGTTTTTGAAGTTCCACAGCGGTTTCATAATCCATATGCGAATCGACGAGCGGTGCGTTATCAATCGAGGCCCACAGAAAACATCTCAACGAGCTTCGCTGCCATCTCAGAAGTTTCAACCCGAGTTACATGCTAGTTAAACCGTCAATGTAAGTTACTTGTATGTTTCAAACTTACATGTAGCATACTTCTGGTGTTTTAACTGACAAGTAACATACATTGAGCAAACCTTGTTACATGCTAGCTTGTGAAGGCGCAAGTAACATAACTTTTGCAAACAACATTACATGTAATATACTTCTGGTGTTTTAACGGACAAGTAACATACAGTGAGCAAACCTTGTTACATGTTAGCTTGTGAAGGCGCAAGTAACATAACATTTGCAAACAACATTACATGTAACATACTTCTGGTGTTTTAACTGACATGTAGCATACTTCTGTTCTGCATTTGTATATTACTTGCAAGTTCACGTCCCCTCTTTGAATCGTCCTATTGATCGTCAGCAGCCATTTTAACCGCTGATTGCTCAACGCGCTTTGTTCTGGAGTGCGGTTTTGTACACTTTTTTCTCATTTCTACCTCTGCTACCTTACTTTGTATCACACCATTCCTTATACAGTCAACGAGTTACTTAATTACTGTTTACCATATCGATGGTATTATTGACAAAAATCGTCAAAACACGTTGTAGGCTGTGTTTTTTCCGATGGGGTGGAATAGGGGAAGTGGTCAACGAGTTACTTAATTACTGTTTACCATATCGAATGGTATTATTGATTTTTCGCAAAATCGTCAAAACACGTTGTAGGCTGTGTTTTTTCCGATGGGGTGGAATAGGGGAAGTGGTCAACGAGTAAATTATGTACTTACTGTTTACCATATCGATCGGTATTATTGATTTTTCCCAAAAACGTCGAAACACGTTGTAGGCTGTGCTTTTTTCCGATGGGGTGGGATAGGGGAAGTGGTCAACGAGTAAATTACCTACTGTTTACCATATCGATCGGTATTATTGATTTTTCCCAAAAACGTCAAAACACGTTGTAGGCTGTGTTTTTTCCGATGGGGTGGAATAGGGGAAGTGGTCAACGAGTAAATTACTTACTGTTTACCATATCGAATGGTATTATTGATTTTTCGCAAAATCGTCAAAACACGTTGTAGGCTGTGTTTTTTCCGATGGGGTGGAATAGGGGAAGTGGTCAACGAGTAAATTATGTACTTACTGTTTACCATATCGATCGGTATTATTGATTTTTCCCAAAAACGTCGAAACACGTTGTAGGCTGTGCTTTTTTCCGATGGGGTGGGATAGGGGAAGTGGTCAACGAGTAAATTACCTACTGTTTACCATATCGATCGGTATTATTGATTTTTCCCAAAAACGTCAAAACACGTTGTAGGCTGTGCTTTTTTCCGATGGGGTGAGATAGGGGAAGTGGTCAACGAGTAATTTACTTACTGTTTACCATATCGATCGGTATTATTGATTTTTCCCAAAAACGTCAAAACACGTTGTAGGCCGTGCTTTTTTCCGATGGGGTGGGATAGGGGAAGTGGTCAACGAGTAAATACCTACTGTTTACCATATCGATCGGTATTATTGATTTTTCCCAAAAACGTCAAAACACGTTGTAGGCTGTGCTTTTTTCCGATGGGGTGGGATAGGGGAAGTGGTCAACGAGTAATTTACTTACTGTTTACCATATCGATCGGTATTATTGATTTTTCCCAAAAACGTCAAAACACGTTGTAGGCTGTGCTTTTTTCCGATGGGGTGGGATAGGGGAAGTGGTCAACGAGTAATTTACTTACTGTTTACCATATCGGTCGGTATTATTGCTTTTTCCCAAAAACGTCAAAACACGTTGTAGGCTGTGCTTTTTTCCGATGGGGTGGGATAGGGGAAGTGGTCAACGAGTAATTCACTTACTGTTTACCATATCGATCGGTATTATTGATTTTTCCCAAAAACGTCAAAACACGTTGTAGGCGGTGCTTTTTTCCGATCGGGTGGGATAGGGGAAGTGGTCAACGAGTAAATTACCTACTGTTTACCATATAGAATGGTATTATTGATTTTTCCCAAAAACGTCAAAACACGTTGTAGGCTGTGCTTTTTTCCGATCAGGTGGGATAGGGGAAGTGGTCAACGAGTAAATTACCTACTGTTTACCATATCGATCGGTAATATTGATTTTTCCCAAAAACGTCAAAACACGTTGTAGGCTGTGCTTTTTTCCGATGGGGTGGGATAGGGGAAGTGGTCAACGAGTAATTTACTTACTGTTTACCATATCGATCGGTATTATTGATTTTTCCCAAAAACGTCAAAACACGTTGTAGGCTGTGCTTTTTTCCGATCAGGTGGGACAGGGGAAGTGGTCAACGAGTAAATTACTTACTGTTTACCATATCGATCGGTATTATTGATTTTTCCCAAAAACGTCGAAACACGTTGTAGGCTGCGTTTTTTTCTGCTGGGGTAAGAGAGGGGTAGTCACCAAAGAGTAAATTACTTTTTTGAGAGAAGTTGGTAATGTGTACAGATCGATAGAAAACCGTCGGGCGCACTTGTGCTCCAAGTTTGACGCCTCCAGGTGTCAACGAAAAAAATGACACAAATTCAGCTATCTTGAACATTGGCCCTATATTTCGAACTTTTGTCACCATATTTAAAGCGCTTCCTGAACATATTCTCCCATCTGTACCGTTCTATGACAACATTTCGCAAAATTAGCACTCGCCTAAAGTACAAAGAACATAGTTATTTATCACAACTACGAAGATCGCCTCAAAATTCACAGAAATGCCAGATCTGCGTACGTGTTGCCTCTAACACAACGCCAGCCTTGTGCTTACTTTTTGGGAAGGCGGAGGACGAAATCTATATTGCTGTAAAGCTGTATACTGTGTCTTCCCCTATGACTCGTTCTGTGACGTTTTGCTTAGGTTGAAATATTACGAGTATGTGAAAGCAGTTAGGTGGTGCTCGAAATTCAATAACTTGCTTTTCAAAGTATCTGAAAGCCACTATCCAGTGTCTGAGTTTACTGTGGTTTTCCCTCTATCGTCTGCTGTAGGCTCTGCCGTCATTCCTGATTTCAAAGTCCAAAACCAGTACATAATGTTGATGAGAAATTCTGGTAATCCTGAATGAACCACAATGGTTCAGCAAAGGTTGCGAATGATCACTGAAAGAAAGGCTGTTTTGCCATTGCGTTGCACGCGCCGACTTCGCGGCAACGCCAACTCTGTATTTGCATGTGCATGATTCGCAGCAGCTGCTGAACCGACGAGTATGCGTAGTGCGTTTGGATTGAATATGACAGTTTTTGTCTCGGAGACGTTCTCTATATCCAGAATCTGCGTGTAAACTATTCCCCTTAAGTCTCTCAATGTGTGAAAATTTTCGCTATACATATTCCTCATATGTTTATTTTTTTATGTTCATCCTTTGAACTTACATGTTGTTGTAGTGTGCGATGAAGATTGTATTGTACCTTTTATATTGTAATGATAATGCGCCTTTTTCATGTAATATCTTGTAGCATGGTTGATGCCAAATCACCCCTATTCAGTGTTGTTGCAGCTTTGTGAAAAAGTGTGAAATGTACGCAGGCGAGGCACCACCGTTAAAGATATTTAGGAAGGCAAAGCAGCCAAATGTGAAGTAAATATTTCTGTTCTCATTGTCACCGTCTTCATCTCTCAATTAGTTCGTGTTTAGGTTGAGTGAGGTTAGAGAAGCTAATTGGAGCTCAAAAGTTGAGGAAGTTGACAAGCGACGACATTACTGTATGTTTTGATATTATATTTCTGCTATATTCCAAAACGCTCTGTATTTTCAGAAAGATGGTGATCGACCGTCCATCCGTTTGTCCGACATGCTTCAAAGAGTGACCGCGAGCAAGAAGTCACCGAACGTATTCCCTTTTTATAGCGACTTGTTTAAAGTCGCTGTTGAGGTTAGTTATGTTCGCGTTTTCCTTCTTGTTTACGTTTGGTTTTAGTCCTCATTAATTTTGCGACTTGTAAAAGCAGCATATCCGCTCTAGTATGATATCGATGTAATGATATGTGTCGAGGGGTTAATGCTGGCAGGGTGGGAGACAAACACAGAACTGGCAAAAATTCAAAGCAAAAACAGAATAACCAAAAATACGATTTGGTGGTGGATCATTTCGCAACATCTTCCGTTAAACTTATGAAAACGAAATCAAGCGCGATGAAATGGAGCGTCGCGTTCACCTAACTTGACCTATGCTTATTTCCTTATCACAGTTTTCGAAAATTTCAAACATGTTCGATTTTGGGTGATGAGAAGAATTTCCCAAACATGTGACTAAGAACCATCAACAATCAAAAAATCGTTACGGCAGTTTGTGCAACAGGCAAAAAATCGATATTATTGATTGGTAATTATCGATGTTTTTTGAGTAAAATTCCCCAACCAAGAGACCCATACCCATCAACAATCACCACTCTTCGCCGCATTTTATGCTATAAGCGCGAAAATCGATAATATTGATTATCGATCGATGGCGTGTCGTGAGTACGAAATCGGACGAGTTCAGTACTTACCCCAACGACCTGTGTTATACTGCCTTTATTCGGGAGTGCACAAGCCCCTTTTAACCCGCACCCGCTTGTACAGTATTGCACCTCGGCGGCGCGGTCTGCCGTGACCCTCTCCCCATCCAATCTCTCGTACCCCATGTGGCAGGCATCGACCTTCGTATGACCACCATCCGATCGTCCGCATGACCAGCGATCATGTTCAGAGCCGGTGAGTTTTTTTCCAAAATTTTCACCGTCTTCAGTTGTTTAGGTATCAAATTAAATGTCATCGTGTTGGCAGAGATTAGGGTTCACTCGAAGCTTAACACAATCCTTCTCGCTACCAAGAAATTGAGCAAACTATTGTTCGCTTAGTTTTCAACAAAAAAAAGTCATTCTTTCTGAACATTTATTGTCTGTTTCAAATTGATGACTCATCTATATACTACCCATTACGATTATGTTTAAATTAATACCAAAACAATTGAAGACGGTGAAAATTTTCGAAAAAAAAACTCACCATCTCTGAACATGATCGCCGGTCATGCGGACGATGTGATTGTGGTAATACGAATGTCGATCCCTGCCACATGGGTCGGAAGAGATTGGATGAAAAAGGGCCACGACAGACCGCGCCGCCGTGGTGCGATACTGTAGAAGCGGGTGCGGGTGACAAGGAGCGGTGCACCTGAATAAAGGCAGTGGCACTGGATCCAGGTCCACCCACACACCCTGGCCTCCACAGCAGTAGCATTGCCAAGCAGATTTCGTTCTACATGGCTAATTTAGTATGTAAACCCACGATTTTAAGGTACCCTTCAAAGTTAAGGTATCAAGTTAAAGCTGAAATAGGAGCGACCTGCATCGATTAGATTAGCAAAGAAAACTTGCGTTTTTTTCACATTTTTCTCAAGACTCAGGAAACCTTCCCAAACCATTTTTGAGCAGTAATACCAAGCTTTTGCGCTCTTTTAATGCAATTTAAAGCTAATTTGTACGTTCTTTCTGAACTGAGACTTCGAAAAAGTGGTTGCACGCGGGGCCAGTTCAAAACCAAATGTGTTGCTCGCTTCGCGCGCAACACAGATAACGGGATATTCTGTATTTGCGTGGAAGGGGATGAGCTACACCCAAAATATGGTAATTTTAGCTACGTTTTTCAATTGAAATGGTGTGAACGACCTACCAGATTTCAAGAATTCCTTATCCTACGTTCCTATTTTTTCTGAGCGTTTTGAGTTTTTTTGCGCGTTCAGCAGAGCGTTGTGTTGGTAAATTTGTATTCTCCACCCCGAATCACCCCCGAATACAAATTTTGAATAAAATCTGAGATTTTGACCAAACTACCGTATACCCACCGTAATCTACTGTAATCTGCAAAAAATCGATAAACGGACTCCAGGTTCGTATTTGGCACTCCAAATAACTCTCAGATAATGATTTTGAGACATATCTATCGTAGAAATCCGGAAACCTCGAAAGTGGCGTTTTTCCCTCGAAATTTTCCCCGGTTGGGAAGCTTCGAACGAATTTAGCCGAAAACTTTGGAAAATCAACTAATAAACCGCAGATTCGTGATCAGCGCCCCTGCAAACCCACCTGGGAGAATTTTAAGTCAAATCTGGAACATTTTTCTATAACGCTTCCAGAGCCCTCTCATTGGTATAAATAAGCGCCCAACCGAAAATCCTACAAGTCCAAAACGCTGTCAGTCTGGACAAAGTATGGAAAATGCGCCTTCACTCAAATTTCGCCCCGGGAGGTAGCTTTGGGCACTGTACACATTTATGAGGTCCGTTTCCGAGTTTTCGGAAGATTATTGCCCTTTTTGGAGGGTACAAAAAGGGACCTTTTTGAGCTTGTAACTTTTCGGAACCTGCAGCTCGGGGCTGGATACTGCGCATTTTTACTATTGAGCCACTAGAGATACTAACGATACTAGTCGTTCTGGCAGATGCGTTTACCACTCGAAACAATTCCCTTGCCATAAGAGTAGGGAATGATTTACCTCTTTTCGACAAGATCCTGTTTGACGTAGATTTCGGTCTTAAACCTGAGGACCTTGTGACAACGAAAGAGTCAACCACTAGGGGTGGCCCCACCAAACTCCACCGTTACACATCTAACCTCAGGCGTCACTTTTTCATCAACAGAACTATACCCATTTTGAGAACTCTGGTAGAAATCATTCCATTCCTTCCAACTTCACATCATTCAAAAATTTCATTAGAGCGAAAATTGAGTCGGGTGACTGCGCAAGTAGCCCTTCCTGATTGGCTGGATACCCTGTGATTCCTTCCGTTAGGTTGATTAGTGCAGCAATGTCTTTCTTTTGCCATTATGTTGGTTTTCATGTTACCGTGCTCCAACTTCCTATGTTTTTTTTTGTATTTTGCGGTCGTTTTGAATATTGTTTTTTACTACATAGGCCTGCCTATGTAATAAATGAAAAAAATTTTAAAAAAATTAATAAATAAATAAGTAAAGTTATTCGGTAGAAACATTTAAATGTAAAAAATCAAAGTTCGAGACCAGAAGCGAAGCCTTGCAAACTTCAAATGGAAGCAATCGCCTTGGGCCGGGATCATACTACCGTAGCGGCGATGCGTGGGAAAGAGCAGTATCGATCAATCGCGGCGATTTTGCCCTTTGGAGGGAATCGATTGTTTTCATATGCACAGAGGCAGTTCGTCGAGTCGATTAGAAAGAGACATTCAACGGAGAATAGTTGACACCTCTGTTTCTACCCACATTACCGAAATTTTTAGAAAATATGAATATCGCCGCGATTTCATCTTAACGCTGCCCAACGGAGAGCGGCCCGATATCATCGCGGCGATGTGCAATTTTGCCCGATATTTCGGAAATGTGGTTAAAAAAACATTCAACCGATCTCCGACGAAGATATCATCCCATTCCACCCATCAGGTTGTTGTTTGGCTCGCTAAAACAATCGATGCCCTCAGAAGCGCAGTATCGCCGCGATTGATCGATACCGTTCTTTCTCACACATCGCCGCGACGGTAGTATGATCCAGGCCTTATTCAAGAAGACATGGGCGCGATTCGGTTCTTCAAGGCTACGCTCAATTTTCGCTGTTCAGTAGTTCGCAAGTTCACAGCCATATCAATGGTACATCGTTTCATTTTCATCATTAAAAGTCACAATTTTCATTAATATGTCAGCAAACAACAGTGTGACTCCTGCTGAATGTTATTGGGGGAAATCCTAACTGCTCTGCATTCTGTGAGAGTACTCACAATGGAAGTATACGAAGCGTAGGTCGCATCTTCGGGAACGAATTGTTTTGCCAGTATCTCTCGGGTATCTTCAATAAAACTGCGCAGTACCACGTCCCGAGCCGCTGGTGCGAAAAGTTTTAAGTTCAGAATGGTAATTTTTGTGCTTTTCGTACCTTCCAAAACGCTCAGTATACTTTCGAAAATCTAGAAACGAACATCGTGTTCTGCCCCCCAGACAACCCCTGGGCTGAGCAAAGTTACGATGGAAGCACATCTTCCGCATTTCGTACAGACTGATAGCGTTTTCCACTTTCGCCCTCAGAGTGGGTCCATTTAACAGATTCGCAACCAAGCAGTTTTTCACAAACTTGCCTTTGTGGGGAAGTTGGATATGCATGCGTCACAGATCTTCGGTTCAGCGTTAGCGCTTCGCGCGCACCTCAAGTAGTATTTTCTTAGGCTCCTTTTGCAGCCTCCATAATGTGTTCTGTGGTACAGCCGAATTCACTTCTGACGTCCACCTCACCTGGGATCTCACACCTCTTGTTTCTTAATCTGTACCTCACAAGTGGCTCATCGCGTTCTCATTTTGATCTCCCTTACTGGTTGTTCCTCGCCGTTCGAAAAGGCCTGAATCTCGTCCCGGGGGTGGTACGAATTGGACAACAGGGCAACAGCCTGTCCCAGGGGTAGAGCCTATAGTTTACGGCAATGGAGGAAGGACGTGGTGCGGTTTCGAACTCTTCCTAAAATTCTGTAGTCTGATTGTGTTATCACACATTCTTTCGAAATAACTGGAATCGGTCGGTGAGTTTGTGTTTCAATTTTCACATTTTTACCTTAGGTGCTTACAAGAAGATTTCCATGTTGAGAAAATGGGTTCGATAAGATATCATGAATGATAGCCTTGAAGATAGGCTAATTCCAGACGGCTTCTCAACCTATTATTGGTCGGTTCCTATCAGATACATCTTTCCTTCCCTTGGAAATCTTCCCGAAACTCACCCTGCTTTCATTGTTTTCACAGATGTAGTTGTATCGGTGGAAACACAAACTCACCGATCAATCTCAGTCATTTCGAAAAAATTAGCGGAGACACAATCAGGCTACAGTATGCTAGGAAGGGTCCGCAACCGCACCACGCTCTTCTTCCCGTGCTCTAGATGATAGGGGTGCCACGAGGTGATATTGGGGTTTCTGGATCTGTATAAATGAAGATAGCTGTTGTTGTATTTTGATTGCTGTAACTATATTGTTTGCGTTACATGTGACTAAAAGTCAGTTTTCGTTCCGATTAGGTAGGTATTTGTTTCGTTAATTTGTTGGATTTGTTAAGCTACGTTGTTTTTCAATTTTAATGAAGCATTGAGTACTTATCTTGTCTTGGAATGCATCATCACGTACGGCGAACATTTAAAACCTAGCTTGCTCGAGTCCGGGCGGAGTAAGCAGCGGAGTTGCTTATGTGTCTGGTTAGGTATGTTACATGGTTGATCATGTAAGTTACATGCATGGTCAGCTAAGAAAAATACATGCATCATTAGGTAAGTTACATGCTTGAAGGAGTAAGCTGCATGTATGTTTGTGAGTAAGTTACATGTATGCTTAGGTAAGTTACATGTACCATTAAGTAAATAACATGTATGCTTAGGTAAGTTATATGTATGCTTGGGTAAGTTACATGTATGTATGAGGTAAGTTACATGTACCATTAAGTAATTTACATGTATGCTTGGAGAAGTGAGTTACATGTATGCATAGGTAAGTTACATGTATGCTTAGGTAAGTTACATGTACCATTACGTACGTTACATGCATGCTTGAGAAGTGAGTTACATGTATGCATAGGTAGTTACATGTACCATTAAGTAAGTTGCATGTACCATTAAGTAATTTACATGTATGCTTAGGTAAGTTTACATGTACCATTGAGTAAGTTACATGCATGCTTGGAGAAGTAAGTTACATGTATGCATAGGTAAGTTACATGTGCCATAAAGTAAGTAACATGTATGCTTAGGTAAGTTACATGTATGCTTGGGTAAGTTACATGTATGCTTGGATAAGTAAGTTACACGTGTGCTCAAGTATCATACATGCATCATCAAGTAAGTTACTTGTGCCCTTCAATGTATGTTACTGAGGAAAACGTTTAACATACATTTAACTAGCATGTAACTAGGATTGAAACTTCTGAGATGGAATTCAAAAATAGGCCCGACGAGGGCCATGCTACTGTCTTCTGCTGTCTTTCTCCACCAGTGAATTGTCACCTCTTCTTGTGAGTTCCTGCCTCATTTTTACATCTCCATTGCATATACTGCCTCATTTGTATTGAGCAGCTGTTTCGTTCAATCTTGAGTTTCTTTTTTTTATTCCCAGTCCCATTTCGCCCACTCACAAGGGAAGTATGCAAAGCGTATGTCTAATCTGCGGGCGAATTGTATTGCTAGTATCTCTTGGGCATATATAGTAAAACTGCGCAGTACCCCGTCCCGAGCAGTAGGTTCCGAGAAGTTATAAGCCCGAAACGGTCGTTTTTTTGTGGTTTTTGAACCTTCCAAAACGCGCATTAGTCTTTGAAAAATTCCGAGTTGGTCCTTATAATTGTGTTCAGCGCCCAAAATTATCACCCTGAGCAAAGTTTGGGGGAAGGCTCATTTTTCAAAGTTTGTCCAGACTGATAGCGTTTTGAACCTATTTATACCTCTGAAAGCGTGAAAAAAATGTTGCAGATTTCACACAAAGTCCTTCCAGGTGGGTTATTTGGGGCGCTGACTACGAATATGAGATTTATTTGACGATTTTCCGAGCTTTTCGACTTGATTCGTTGAAAGCTTCACATCGGTGGGAGAATTTGATGGCAAGATGGGACATATAGCGCAACATTTGATCCGAATGCTGCGATACAGAAAGGCCACGGTGCACTGGATTGTCGATTTTCGGTTACCCTTTGCGAGGTCGACCTTTTCTTATTTGGATCTTTTACTTATGAAGATTATGAGCAAACCTCGTTAATCTGATCTCCAGCGCATTGCTATATCTCACCTTGGGATTTTCACAAAAAATTGGATAAGGATGAAGTGTTCTCAGACGGTAGTTGTAGGTATGCAACCGGCAGCCATCATTCGCGGCGAAGTGGCAGTATACGTTCTTGCTAAAATTTTTCTGAATATTGCCACCAAAGTTCGACTTATTTCGAAAACTGAATATTCTGATTTTCCGAATAAATTGAATATCTGAAAGCAAATATTCTGTAAATAGTGTCGAATAAGTCGAATATTAAAAAACGAATATTTTGCTTTTCCGAATAAAACGCGCCAGATATTCGAAAAAGTCGATATTTTTGCTTTTTCCGAATAAACCTAAATTTTTGGAAAAACGCATAATTTAATTTTCCGAACAAAATTCCCCATATATTCGAACATTCGAATCGTGTCTGAAAATTCGAAGTCGATTTATTCGAATATTCATTCGAATTCCGTATATTATTTTCTCATGTTTTTGTAGCTTGGCCTGCGAGTGAACGAAAATGTCGAAGGGGCACGCATGAAAACTCTTTGCAAGAAAAAGTCAATCGGAAACACTTTGTAAATACCACTCATAACTTTCGCGCCAAAATCCTTAGAAGTTCTGAAATCAAAACTTTCCGGAGGCCTCGTCACTGTCATTTTCGGAGTTTTTCTGCATAAGTGGATTTAATTCAAGTAGTAAACCATTTCTTCATGTTTAAAAATCACGGTGCTAAAAATCATTTAATAGTAAAAAGTGCTAGGATGACTGGTGAGAATTGCGGCGAAAAATCTTCAGAAATCTTTGACGCACTTCCAGAAACCATTGCCATTAAACATTTAAAATGGGGAATATTTTTGACGCGTCATAAAGATTTACCAGTGAATATCTACCGCGTTTCTCAAATCATTTGAAATTGAGCCTAAAAATGAAATTTCTGTCAGCGCGAACGATGCCTTTTTTTGAGCTGAGTGAAATTCTGGGAAACATGATATTACCTAGATTTTTTTTCCAATTTCGGTCTCATGATAGTGGAAAAGGCCAGGCACAACCAAAGGGAGCGATATGTAGTTGGTCAAAATATGGCGGCGGAGAATTTGAGTCCGTGTTGTATCCGGGGTTAAACGCACCGTATACGGTATAAATCAACTACAATTAACGGACCTAAATAGTAACGTGATCAGAACTTTTCCGTTAAGCCCCATTCGCTGGTCGCTTCGACTAAGTCGCAAGCCAACATTACAATAAGGATTCTTGAAATCGCTTGGACGAAGCGATTTGGGAAATCGCTCCGTACCACCGACTTCAAACGCTCGGGCGGGCTATAATTTCGCGTGAAGTCAGAATAAGGTTGGACAACAGGACCACGCCGCAGGAATAAAAACATTGTTTTCAATACATTTCTACTTATTTTGTGACATTGTTGACCTTACCTTCTAAATAAAAGAGTTTTGCATAGTTTCCAAACAAATAATGTTTCCAAAAAACGATGGGGGTGGAAATTTGCTTGAGCAAAAACTTAAAACTACGACTAAAAAATTGCTGAATACATCTGCATGAAATGTGATTTCTACGGTGTCCTTATGAATATTTTCTCGTCTCTATCATCGCAAATGTGTCATAAATACACGTTTTCTCCTCTCATATGCTGGGTCTTTTATGTTGGTTCAACTGTGACGTCTGCAATTTCCGCGCCCTATACGCAAGGTTGTGACGAAAGATTTGTGACTAGCATGCTCAAGGTATCACTGACAAATTCTGAATTTTAAAGCTGTGATAGATCGGTGAGTCTCTGGTTTTCACCGATATGACTGTATCTAGAAAAACAATGCAAACGCTGAAATGTGAAAGACTTCTGTGGAAACAAGAACTCACCGATTTTAGATCTCAGTGAAATTTCAAATTACTAGAATGGGTGATAACACAAATATCAGAGATCTACAGTTTGTTAGGAAGAGTCCGCAACCTCACCAGGTCCTACTTCCATTCTTGTAGACTATATATAGTGGAGTCTACTCTAAATTTGTCTCATGTTACTTAGACAATGAAGTCAGCGGTCGGCTGGGAATCAATGTGCATGAATTCCATAAAAGCACGCTCCATACCGATTGAGCGAGAAACGCGGTTGTGCTGCAATGAGTTTAATGTTCATTGAAAATCAATCGAAAAAATAAAAGAGAATCCTTTCTATATTGATAATCACACCTCTGGTGGACTTCACTATATATCCTTATACGTGTGTTTGTGTTCGAGTATGTATGTGTGTCCTGCGGAATTTGAAGGAATGGCCGATCAAACTTGAAAAAAAAAAAAAAAAAATGGTATCCAACATTTAGTGGGTAGGACATATATCGATTACCAAAATCAGCTCGAGAATTCCCTAAGTGCCAAAATCAGAATGGTGTAATTCGTGTTTGTCCGGGTGGGGCGCCACTTTTGGCTGTGGGTCCAATAACTTAAAAATGGAATTAGTCGTCTAGCGCGTAAGGGCTCATCGCTCTAATCAAAAGCTGGGATAAGCTTCAAATTAGCTAAACCAAAACTTGACGACATTACAGGATCGCTAGGTTTCCTAGATTCTTTGAAGTGATACAAACTGTTGTATGCCTGGGTAGTGGTGCAGGACCTCAGCGGGAGGGTGCAGGACGTCGTAGAAGGAGTGCGGGAACACCAATGAAGTGTGCAGAACGTCATAAAATCAAAAAGGAACCACAGTGGGAGTGTGCAGGATTCGTAGAAAGTGCGCAGGTCCCCAGTGGGGAGGTGCAAACGACATGGATATCAAGCATTGCAGGACTAACCAAATGGGAGGTAAATGTTTGCAGTATGTCATAAAAAGTGTGCAGGACCCCAATTGCGATGTGCAGGACGTTCCATAAACTTTAAATGCAAGGACTCAGTGGGGAAGTGCAGGACGTCACATAAAGTGTGCAAAAACAGGACCCCAACGTGGAAATCGATAATTCGAAAATAGAAGTTCATGAAAAGTAGCGCAGGTAATTCCCTAATGGAAGTGTGCAGACGTCATGAAATTCAGAATTTTCATGTGGACCCAAAAGGGAGGTGCAGGACGTCACAGTGTTCCAAGGACCCAAACAGAGTATGCAGGAAGATGCATAGCTTTGTGCAGGACCCAATGGGAGTTGTCAAAATCTGAAGTCATAGAGTGTGCAGGACCCAAATGGGAGGTGCAGGACGTCATAGAAAACGAAACGTGACCTAGAATTAAAGGGAGAAGGTGCAGGATGTCATAGAAAGTGTGCAGGACCCAAACAGGGCTATTGGAAAAGGTCATAGAAAGTTCGCAGGACGAGCCTGAAATTGAATGTGCCCGAAAGAACGTCAAAAGGGGCGTAGACCCAAAGTGCGGTGACAAGTCTGTGCAGCCCTCAATTGAATTTGTGCAGGACAAAGTCATTACATTCCAAAAAGTGTGCAGGACTCGCAATAACGGCAGTGATGTTATATGTAGAAGCCATAGAGCTCCATCTGGCCAATTATGGGAGTATGCTCGGAAGCCATAGAAAGTGTGCAGGACCCAAATGCCAAAACTGCAGGGACAGCAATGATAGTGCGTAACGTGAGCATGCAGTGCGTTAGAATTTCGAAGAAAGAGAGTAATCGTAAATTTTTCCATGCGCAAATCCAACGCTTATGGCTCAATCAGAGTACATAGTAGGAGAACATGTATCCCGAAAACCGGACTTGCGAGAACCGCTTTTTCGAGGCGACCGCAATCGGATAGAGGGCAGAACTTTCTTGTCCTTTGCCAACTGGTAGTGATGAGCAAACAACACTTCCCTTCCATGGGGAAACACCTCGGAGAAAGAATTCGTCGTTATTACAACTGCCTGGTCATTTCAAGATTTACATCAGCTCCTCGAAAATTGAGATTTATCGCTATGTTGAAAGTCTGAGCTTATCAAAATCTAGCTTCATAAAAACACTTCAACATCCACGTGCTTAATTCATTTATCGAGAATGCTAAGGGCATTTTTTGGTCATCTAGGAGACAGCACATTTAATGCGAGTGCGTTTTCTCGAGTATTGTGACCATGAAATCAGATAAATAAGCACCACCGATAATCAGATCTTGAAATTTGCGCAAAGCTGCAAAAAGACGCACGAACTGGGTTGCGACATAAAAGGAAGAGGGACGGCAGAAACTCGTAAATTTATGCCTACGATAGGAACCAATCACCGAAAGCCCGTACCTTCTTATGTTTTCGGCTTAATCGACATTCTCATACCCCACTAATGCCCAGTTATAAAATGTCCCCATGGCAGTCTGCCAGTATTTAGAAGAGTCCATCAATCCTCTAGTTTTTGTAGGACGGAAGTCAGTTGACACGCTTCCCATCGGCAAAACTAATCTGCTGTAGTTGGTGCACGTAACAGTTTTCTGACCGTGAAAATTTCTGCTAGGTCTGGGCTAGTATATATATATATATAGTCGAGAAGATATATATATATATATATATATGATATCATTATATATATATATATATATATTTATTATAATCTATATATATAATTAATAATATGAAAACCGGACGACATAATCTATATATATATACCTGATACATATGGCTTATTTATTGATGGTATTTAGCTGCCACCGCATGCCACTCGAGGACAAATAAAATCTGTAGGAAAAAACAAAGCAATGGTAAACCACCTGAATGGCCGAAGGAACATGCCCAAAGTTTGAAGTCCTTTGTAGACAACAAAACTCGGTTATAAATTAAGGTAGCCTAGGGATCGCAGACGAAATTCGAGGGCTGTTCAACAGCCCGTCGCCCCCTCTTGTTGAAATGCAATCATGAATGATAAATTGATTCGACTGGCCCCGCGTAGAGCTGTCCGTTCTGACTAAATCACTCGCAATACTGCTGACCCACTTGGCCGACAAGATGAGATCTACTACTGGCAAAAAGCACGCAATTTCTGGATATTCCGCGATTTCCCGGGTGATGTCAGAGCAAATATTTCAAGATTTTCTTTAAACTGGTACGCACCGGGCGATTCTTGCGAAGGAATTTAGTTGTCGGAGAGCAGTCGGGCCAGCAGCAAATTGACTTGCCAGACAGGGGTATTGGAGCGATCGACAACGCGTTCAAAAAAATCTGAAAAATGACAGAAATCAGTCTCAAAATGGGGTTTTCTTAGTCCTGGCTAGCACTCGATATTTACGTCGCGATTCCGCAAACCATCTAGGAGGGTAGCGCCGAAACTGCGTTGAAACAGAAGGGGAATGAGAGATTATTCGCGAGATAATGCTCAATGATCAACACTTGGCCTTGCTTTCCAAACGCTCCAAACCCGGTAGTCTGAATCCCCAATGAGGTGTCCGCGTACGTGCTATTCGATCTGAACGATGTCTGTGGTACCTCGATAATCATTGAGGGAAACGTATTCTGAAAAACAGATGCCAATCTCTGAGGTCCCTTAACAGCGATTTTGAAGTCCCCAGCATAGAGCTGAGGATACACTTCTTTGTGATGCGTCGTTTCTTTCTAATGCCTGCTAGTGAGTCTTGCCCGTTAATCGAGATGGTGAAGTCAAAAGCAAAATTTGCTTGATTTTCCCATGATCACCATCCTGCTCAACTTCATTCTTGCTGCCATGCCTACTCGCTCTCGCGCGCTTAGTCTTCAAGGCACAGTTACGTGACAAATGCCGGTCGGATTTCCAGCGCTCACACTATCGTTCTGCCACCACCCAGCCAGGTTGGCTGTCATCAACACTGCTAAAGCAAAACTATTGGCCACTGGGGTCCATCGACCACCATTCACCAATCACTACCGCACTGGTAAATAATCAACGCCGTTGCAGCCAACCCGAATGTGCAAGGCCGCCTGTGGATCCACAGCAACGATCCATAACATTTTCAATCCTTTTATGCGTAACACGAGGGGTGTTATCAACATCGACGCAATGGAGATATTTACTTACGGCAGCGTCTGAATCCACTGGTCGAGGGTGACGCACAACCTGAGCCTCGGCACTGGCGCTCACATATCTCTCCACCTCATTACCTCCATCGGAGGAGTCGCTGGGGAGATAGATGGAATAACATACTGTGCATGAAATCTGCAGAGACTCCGCGCGCAGCGTCAATTCATGACAAATCGTTAATGAACCTAGGCCGCGCGTGAATCGTTGGAAGTCATTATCGAGATAAAGTGTCGCAGCTCATGTTTTAATGGTCGGGAGCGTAAGGCGATTTTTTGAAACAGTTCGAAATTCAATTGTAGTTAAGTTTTCAGTTCCGCTCGCAAGTAGGATGAAAAGAGGTCTTGGCAGCCGCGGAGCAATGAAAGTTCACTGACTCGACGCGTGGCTTTGAGATGCCATGTCAAGTCGAGACGCAATTGCGGACTTTGGAATTTACGGAGTTCCTCCATCTGAAAAGTATTAACTACAGGCTGTTCCAAAAAAGCTGCAATTAATTTTAGGTTAGAAAGGTTAACCCATGGGATATATGCACACGTTCAAAGTGGGTTTCGTCTAAAAGGTCCTAGAGAAGTAACTCTGTAGGTGGTGAGTCTCGTGATGCACCTATGGTTCCGGAGGATCATTTATTTTCAGAAAGCGAGGAGAGAGCCTGCATTCAATTTCTACCCTCGTAAGTTTGTACATGAGTGTATCGAAATCGATCAGTTTCCGTGAAACCTAGAACGTGGTTCTAAGAACCACTGGGCAAGGAGAGGGACGTATGTAATCGGCCAGGTGGATATCAAGGCGCCCTCATCTTAACAAAGCAGCGGTGCATGTGGAAAAAGCTCTTTTGAACCTTCTCAACGAATCCTCTATGCATTTCTTCTCTTGTATAGGAACGACCAAATAGGTGAACGAATACTGAGTAAGGAGTCTAACGTACAAAGCGATCAGCTTCCGGCATTTCAATGTGCGAGGGTTTCGCGCACTCTGCTTCTGGAACGGTCTCTTAGAATGGTCAAAGTGAGATCTGAGAGTTAGCACTAGAATATAGCTTTCTTATGTAACAACCGCGAAATCGAGTTTTTTGCCGCCGTAATTTACTTACTTCTTACTTACTTAATCGGTTGGCTTTCGCCTGACGCGGTCATTCCGCATCTTCACCGAGGTGTGCCGTCCCTAGTAGTCAGCCGTGTCCATTTTTCACGGTCTTTCAGCCACAATTTGAACACATTCCATCCAGCTGTCACTATTCCATTTCCTGCGAAACGAAACATCAGCGCCTGAACTGTCTTTCGATGCCGAGTGACTTCAAATCCTCTTTAACCACATCCGTCCAAAACTTTCGCCTACGCCCAGGTGGCCGTTTCCAGACAGGATTTGGAAGCATTTTTAAAGCGTGTTGTACGAGACGATCCGGCGTTCTTCTTAGTATATGCCCGAGCAGCCGAAGTCGACTTTCCATTGCTGCTTGAGATGGCGTTAGGAGATGCTGGCACCTCCCTCGTGTCAAGCGCTGATGTACTGCGTCGATTTCCTTGTAAAGGTCTTCGTTATGGCATACACGCGGCCAGAAATATCCAAGCAAACGCCTAAAAAGCTTCCTCCGTGCAATCCAACCTTTCCATCTGCAGTTTTACCAGGTGCTGCCCACGTCTCCGATCCGTACATCATGATAGGGCGAATAGCGGATAGGTAGACGCGCAACTTGACTTCCTTCGCGATGGTGGTAGACCACAAACACTTGGTTAGAGAATTGAATGCAGGCGTAGCTTTCGCACATCGTTGTCGAATATCCGCTGCATAACTACCATCGTTCTTCAGCAAACAGCCCAAATAACAGAAATCGTCCACCAGTTCGATACGTTGTCCGTCCACACAAACTCCAGTTGAAGGCCTCTGAGAGACCCACATCTGCTTGCATTTGTCAGGACGAAGACGAAGTCCATAGGCTGCGGCATACTTCAGAAACGAGGTTCACAATCCTTTGTGCAGTTTTGCGTTGTTTTCAGCGAATAACACAATGTCGTCGGCGTACCTCCAGGTCGACAAGAGAGCGTCCTGATGGTGTTAGGATCACATCCGCAGGAAACTGTTCTGCACAACTCTACGCATGATGTCATCAACGGCGAAGTTGAAAGAAAAGGTCCTGCAACGGCTCCTGCCTTTACCCTCTCCTCCTCTTGTTTTCACCTTCGAAAGCTGACGTAAATCCGACAGGTGTACGAACTGCTGCTGTTGTTCGCTTTGTTCATGTCCTCGATTAACCGAACATACTTTTTCCGGGACTCCATCTGCTCGCAGAGCATTGAGCAATCGGTCACGATCAGGAGAGTCGAACGCGGCTTCAAAGTCCAAAAGCAAGCTGTAATGGCTTGAAAACCGCTGCCACGATTCAATTACTCTTCTCACGACGAACACTTGGTCGATGGTCGATCTTCCAGGTCGAAACCGGCTTGCTCATCTCTGGTCGTTCCTTCACGATGTTTGATAAGTCGCTCGAGAATGATCCGTTCTAAAACCTTGTACATGACACGAAGTAGAGAGAGATTCCTCTGTAGTTCTTAGGATCCGTGACGGATAGCTTCTTTGTGAAGAGGTACGATGATCGCATGTCTCCACGAATCGGGTATCCTTTCGCTCATCCATATGGCACGGATGGTGTTGGTCATTTCACGAATCCCAGACGGAGGAAGAGCTTTCAGCATTTCAGCAGTGATGTTGTCATCTCCACCTGCCTTTCCATTCTTCATTTTCCGGACACAATCCAAAACTTCAGACTCAGTCGGCGGTTCCTCACTGACATCGTAATGTGCTCTCTGAACATGCGGGAGCTCAGGTACCTGATGGCGCTGGACGATTCAGTAGTGAACTGAAGTAATCCTTCCATATTGGCAGCGTCGCATCACCAACTGCAACTCCATTGGTAGTGTTCAAGACAGGAGAACACATCTTCTTCATCTTCCCGCTATACTGTCGCAGCAACGTGTAGGCTTTCCTCGGACTTCTTCTCCTCCCAAGCCTTCTCGAACTCCTTAGCTCTTACACGTCCACTCTCGTTCGCGGTCACTTTGAAGCTGCCGACGCAACTTCCTCCTCAGACGCTTCTCTCCTCCACGAAGTTTCCTGCAGTTCGGAGAGCACATACACTCTGTTGTAGGTAGATGTTGTTTCTTCTGAGACGTAGGCGAACTTCTTCTCTTGGGCTGTACAACCGGGAGTGCCTCTTTCGAAGCGTCCTGGATGCATTTGACAAAAGAATCCGCGTCGCAAAGTTTCTTCTTAGTCCGTACCCGATGTGAATAGAAACGCGTTGTCGGAAATTCCTTCTGCACTCTCTTTCATCTCTGAGACTTGGTCATGTCAATCCTCTGGAGAGGCTGAGCCCTCGCTTCCTCTTATGAATCCTCGCAGTTAAGTTCAACAGAACAGGACGGTGATCCGAATCGAATGCGACATCCCACACAGCTCTAGATCTTCGAATTTCCGATACTGGAATATTCCTCGTCAGGACATAGTCAAGCTGTAGTTTCAAAGTTGTCATCTTCCGCTTCCGCTGCTCTTCTGAGATAGCCGGGTTGGTCCCTGCCACGTAAGCTGATGGCGGCGATACGATTCCTCTTGAATGTCGATGCACCAATAATCAGACCACTGCGTTCACAAAAGTCGACAAGGCGGTAGCCATTGTCCGATGTTTGCTCCACTGGGTAGAACCATTTACCGAGTACTTTGGATTCCTGATCAAGTCCCATCTTCGCATTTGCGTCAATCCCCACGACAACAGCATGTTGACAAGGTATCCTGGCCAGCAACGTATTGAGTTCCTCATAAAACGCATCCTTCGAATTGTCTTCGGCGGTTTCAGTGGGCGCATGAGCACTCACTATCCACAGATTGAATCCTCTGTGATCCCGCAGTCGTACGAATGCATTCCGACACGACGTTGAGCCGAACTCCTTGACCATACCATTGAAATCCTTCCTTACAGCTATTGCACAGCCTCCCACTCTCCTATCGTCAGCGTTACCGCAGTAGATGGTGTACTCTCCGGACGCTGATGACGGGTCTATCCTGAGGCGGGTTTCCTGCAAAGCAGCAAACGGTGCATGGAAATAGCTCAGAAGTCTGGATAGCGCAGTTTTTGGATATCACTCGACAGCGATCGACAGTTCAGGGTGGCGAAATTGTGGCTTGTGGCCAAAGACTCCATGACTCCTAGGTACGGATCCTAAGGTGTTATGGACCAGAGGCCTTAGTGTGCCGGACGGCGACACCTTTATGCAATGTGCGGGATACTTTCGCGATATAGTTGTGCACGCTATATCGTTCGAACGTTCCCTGTGTACACTCAAACGTCTGCTGGGTTCAGTAGAAGCAGGGGCACCAACGAGCAGGTACCAACAGACTTGTATACACACCCCCATTATTAATTATGATACAAGTAAGCGCAGCCTAGGACCAAACTCGAACACCTTCGGATGCTACGTCCTCTGTCTGGTGAGGACAAAGTGCTCCCCCCGCTGGCCAAGCCAAGGAGATTCGAAATGTACCTCAAACTTGGGTTAATGACCCAGCGATACTTGAGCAGGTGTTGGCCAGAATGCTGCTGCCATCGTATAGCGGACGGCTTAGAGGAATGATTTTCAAATCGAGACCTGTCGACACTTCAAAGCTAGTTTTGCTAAGTTTTTTACCTGATGATGACGGAATTTTATCTGTAGATCACACTATAGCTTTGAATTCGTTGAACGCATTACGAAACGTGCAAAAGCTTACGACACCCGGGATTCCCAAGTCGTCTCCGATCCAAGTACTAACCGAGCTCGACGTAGCTCAACTTGACAGATCGGACGGGATGGCGTGCTTTTAACTCGGTATGGCAATAAGCGAGCACGGCGGTCTCTGATATGCCACACTTTTCGGAATAATCACCTCGTGATTGACCAGTAGATCTTTTGAAAACAAACTCCTTTCCACCCCTCTCAAGGAAATTAGCATTCAATCGATCAATATTCGCCAAGTAACACTTAAGAGACTGGACGCCCCACGGTTTCTGTGCGCAGCTAACCGCGCGCTCCACGGCCAATCAGTTCAGTGGGTATCAAAACGGAAATTCTTCCATAAAGGAACCCGAATCACAGAACATCCAGGTGGCTAATGCCTGCTCACAAGTAATAAAAGTTCGGCTTAGACCGGGTCTTCCAGCTACAGTAAACAAATCTTGCTATTTTTAAGAAAGACGAAAAATCGAGTTCATGACGTGGGTGCGCAGTTTGGGCACGCGGTCTCCTAGATGATAACTTGTTGAACTCGTCGTGTATGCCGCTATTTGATGGGTATCACGCTCTCTCCATTGCGAAGAGGTTTTCAAAATTTCCAGACCACAATGGTGCACTGGGTCAGATTTTAGAGGTACCTCAAGCAGACCGTTCGCTATCAGTCCTAATTAAATTGTTGTGTGCGATGGAAACGATGTATGCTCGCGGTAGGTTCTACGTAGCGGCGCGCGATAAGTCCGCACTTCTGTCGGGCACACCGCGCGAAGATATCGAGCACCCACAATTTGATCGCGGTCAGTTCTACTTGGGTTTCTGCTCGCAGTAGAAATGGTTTCTGAGTGCGATATGTACTATTCGACAATTTCTGTGCGCAATCATTCTGCCCCATTGTCTGAGAATGGTGGTTCGTAGAGAATAAATACTAGAAAAAAAAAATAGAAATCATAAAGTTTATTTCACTTCGACCATTGAAGTTATAACTCCGGCACAATGATCACATTAGCAAAACCACGTATATGAAACCACAATATGAAGTTTGGTTACAAGTGAAAGGCACAGCGAAATACGTACCATGCAATTAGATAATAATTTCATATCTAGCTGCTCACACAACTGTGGGATTGCGCTCGAGAACCGAAACAAGAAACTTCGAGAACAAAGGGTTCTGTGCGCTATCAGTTTCTCTACTCAAGAATCAAGTTTTTCCAGTGAGTCGCTGATCCCTTTATTGTCAAGTTCAAACCCCTCCGTTTTTGAGCAGTGCGTCCGCCATCTGTGCTTCGAATGATCATCGCTTGAGCGCCTTGAGCCAGAGTTTGTTACTGAGGTTGTAATAGGACACAGAGGGAGTTTACCTCATGCGAGAGAAGCTTCGCTGCTGTGATCCGTGGCAATTATAATGCTCTTGTTGCGGACCCTGGCAAGGTGACAAGGTTGGGATGCTTGCTGGAAACCGTGACAAACTGCATCTAGCCGCAGCGGAGACAGCCTCGCTTGAGCAGCGGTACCTCAAATTTGCCTTTCATTCCTAGGAAGAGCCGCCAAAAACGACGGGTGAAGTTCAGAGATCACTCAAAATAAACCTCCCATTATCAACAACATCAATGAGGAAGGGAGGAAACCTGAGATGCATTGGCAGTACGTTCTTCCGAGAGTGAAGGTTGAATCCGAATGAATCCTGGAAAGTAGGGTTTCCGTATTCGGTTAACTCTGACGCATGGACTACACGGCTGGCCGTGCGGTTTTAGCGGCATTACTGGCCAACGGGGTTTCGACTCTCGCGCGGCGATGTACCGTCGCAGGGGCTGTCCATTCATCAGACCAAGTTTAATACGTGAACTCTAGCTCCACAATTGCGTGAAAACTTTCATGTACACAGATAATAAATGCAATGCAAAATTTGTTCATGAAGCGCGATGATAACGGTCAACAATGAGATGGCACTGAGAATCGACCCGTCTACAACTATGCACTGATGTCAACCAGATTTTGATGCACATAGTACATGTGAAAGTTTTAGTACATTACATATATATGAATGTATATACTATGTAGTTCCTGCACAGAAACCAGCTCACATATAAAAATGACTAAATAGAAATAACATAGGAGTACAACATTTAGATTCGAAACACCTATAGAGATGTGCTGTTCAAAACACCGGTCACAGATGTGGATCGGGTTTGAAAAGATGGAGCCCCGTTTCTGTTCTGAAAATACGGTTGATTCTAGCAGCTCCGAACCGCTTTAAAAACTGCGTAAATGAACTTCTTACGTTTTTTTCGCACTCAACAGCATCATTTTCAATTGGGATGTAGGTCTTCAAAGCGACAAAGAGACAGATGAAACAAGTCATTTTTGTGGCGATGGCTGAAAATAAAGAAGTAGGATCCGTATGGAAAATTATGGAAAGGAGCACAACAGCATAGCTCGCGATTGTAGACAGAAAACCATACCCACGCCGTCCCCTTGGAGCCGGATATAAGCAACATTTCTTTCGACGTGTTTACCTTCACCGCGTTCTATTGCTGGCTGTAGAGCATCATATTGAGTTACGGAGAAGCATTTCCGAGAGGGGGAAGGTTAAAGCTCGCAAAATGACGTGGCCGTCGGTCTTATCGACCCCAACCACTGAATTTGAACGTTTTAAAGAGCACTGATTGAATATATCAATCAGAGTCGGTAAAAGGCTTTGCCTGCGACAACTTTTCCGCTTGGAATTTCTGCACCAATGTAACTTCTTTCCTGAGGTTTATGCGCGTGCGAAGTGTTGCGCCTTAGGTCTGGTGAATTATTGAGTGACAAGTAGCCTTCTGAGGACACGATGCCACAGGGGGGGGGGGGGAGGTACATACATATGAAATGGTGTTCATTGCGAGGAAAAGAATGTTCACCTGTTATAAGTTTTTCACACTCACCATTCATTAGCATGGTCGCTCATGACATTTATTCCTACCTCCCTTATTTCGCGTCATCATAAACTTTTCGAGGATGGCATGCAAGAATGCGACGGCTGAGGTTACGGAGCGCGAAGGATCACGCGCGCTTCACAATTTCAATGTATGCCATTCGGGACACGTGCTTAATGTGTTGCACTCAGTAACCCTCGCCGCCGCATACAAGCGTGGCAAAGCAGAAGGTTATCTATTATTCTATCAAAAAGGGTTCTTCCAAGCAGAAGTGATTTGGTTCTCGTCACAAACGTAAAACAAGAAGGGAGCAACAGGAAAGGGAGTGAGGAGAAACTACAAAAAATGAGCAATATTTTCTGAAAGAGACTGACCAGGGCGGAAATTGTAAGCAGCGAAAACGAACCGTTATAGTACTCTTCATGGAAGTACTTTGTGGTTCCAAAAAGGACTCTGATTATGTTAATTTTTTCTCGACTCTCTTTACTCCTTTTTTCTATTTTTACTTTTTGATTAAACGTTTGTAACGCCAACTAAACCACTTTCGCTTGAAGGACCCCTTTTTGATCTAATTGTTCACTTTTTCTTGGTACAGTGCGTTTCGAAACTATTGACTTGACTTAATCGGTTGGCTTTCGCCTGACGCGGTCATTCCGCATCTTCACCGAGGTGTGCCGTCCTAGTAGTCAGCCGTGTCCATTTTTCACGGTCTTCAGCCACAATTTGAACACATTCCATCCAGCTGTCACTATTCCATTTCCTGCGAAACGAAACATCGCGCCTGAACTGTCTTTCGATGCCGAGTGACTTCAAATCCTCTTTAACCACATCCGTCCAAAACTTTCGCCTACGCCCAGGTGGCCGTTTCCAGACAGGATTTGAAAGCATTCTTAAAGCGTGTTGTACGAGACGATCCGGCGTTCTTCTTAGTATATGCCCGAGCAGTCGAAGTCGACTTTCCATTGCTGCTTGAGATGGCGTTAGGAGATGCTGGCACCTCCCTCGTGTCAAGCGTTTATGTACTGCGTCGATTTCCTTGTAAAGGTCTTCGTTATGGCATACACGCGTCCAGAAATATCCAAGCAAACGCCTAAAAAGCTTCCTCTCCGTGCAATCCAACCTTTCCATCTGCGTCTTCGGTGCTGCCCACGTCTCCGATCCGTACATCATGATGGCGAATAGCGGATAGGTAGACGCGCAACTTGACTTCCTTCGCGATGGTGGTAGACCACAAACACTTGGTTAGAGAATTAAATGCAGACGTAGCTTTCGCACATCGTTGTCGAATATCCGCTGCATAACTACCATCGTTCTTCAGCAAACAGCCCAAATAACAGAAATCGTCCACCAGTTCGATACGTTGTCCGTCCACACAAACTCCCGTTGAAGGCCTCTGAGAGACAAACATCTGCTTGGATTTGTCGGGACGAAGACGAAGTCCATAGGCTGCGGCATACTTCGAAACGAGGTTCACAATCCTTTGCAGTTTTGCTTTGTTTTCAGCGAATAACACGATCTCGTCGGCGTACTCCAGGTCGACAAGGGAGCGTCCTGATGGTGTTAGGATCACATCCGCAGGAAACTGTTCTGACACTCTACGCATGATGTCATCAACGGCGAAGTTAAAAAGAAAAGGTCCTGCTACAGCTCCTTGCCTTACTCCTGTTCTCACCTCGAAAGCTGACGTAAATCCGACAGGTGTACGAACTGCTGCTGTTGTTCCTTTGTTCATGTCCTCGATTAACCGAACATACTTTTCCGGGACTTCATCTGCGCAGAGCATTGAGCAATCGATCGCGATGAGGAGAGTCGAACGCGGCTTCAAAGTCCAAAAAAGCTAGCTGTAATGGCTTCGAATACCGCTGCCACGATTCAGTTACTCTTCTCACGACGAACACTTGTTCGATGGTCGATCTTCCAGATCGGAAACCGGCTGGCTCATCTCTGGTCGTTCTTTCACGATGTTTGATAAGTCGCTCGAGAATGATACGTTCTTAAACCTTGTACAAGACACGAAATAGAGAGATTTCTCTGTAGTTCTTAGGATCCGTGACGGATAGCTTCTTGTGAAGAGGTACGATGATCGCATGTCTCCACGAATCGGGTATCCTTTCGCTCATCCATATCGCACGGATGGTGTTGGTCATTTCACGAATCCCAGACGGAGGAAGAGCTTTCAGCAGTGATGTTGTCATCTCCACCAGCCTTTCCATTCTTCATTTCGCGGACACAATCCAAAACTTCAGACTCAGTCGGCGGTTCCTCACTGACATCGTGATGTGCTCTCTGAACATGCGGGAGCTCAGGTACTGATGGTGCTGGACGATTCAGTAGTGAACTGAAGTGATCCTTCCACATTGGCAGCGTCGCATCACCAACTGCAACTCCATTGGTAGTGTTCAAGACAGGAGAACATCTCTTCATCTTCCCGCTATACTGTCGCAGCAGCGTGTAGGCTTTCCTCGGATTCTTCTCCTCCCAGGCCTTATCGAACTCCTTAGCTCTACACGTCCACTCTCGCTCGCGGTCACTTTGAAGCTGCCGACGCAACTTCCTCCTCAGACGCTTCTCCTCCACGGAGTTTCCTGCAGTTCGGAGAGCACATACTCTATTGTAGGTAGATGTTGTTTCTTCTGAGACGTAGGCGAACTTCTTCTTAGGCTGTACAACCGGGAGTGCCTCTTTCGAAGCGTCCTGGATGCACTTGACAGAAGAATCCGCGTCGCAAAGCTTCTTCTTAGTCCGTACTCCGATATGAATAGGAACGCGTTGTCGAAAAATCCTTCTGCACTCTTCATCTCTGAGACTTGTCATGTCAATCCTCTGGAGAGGCTGAGCCCCTCGCTTCCTCTTATGAATCCTCGCAGTGAAGTTCAACAGAACAGGACGGTGATCCGAATCGAATGCGACATCCCACACAGCTCTAGATCTTCGAATGTCCGATACTGGAATATTCCTCTTCAGGACATAGTCAAGCTGTAGTTTCAAAGTTGTCATCTTCCGCTTCCGCTGCTCTTCTGGAGATAGCTGGGTTGGTCCGTGCCACGTAAGCTGATGGCGGCGATGATTCCTCTTGAATGTCGATGATTCAGACCTTAGCGTTCACAAAAGTCGACAAGGCGGTAGCCATTGTCCGATGTTTGCTCAACTGGGTAGAGCCATTTACCGAGTTCTACGGATTCCTGATCAAGTCCCATCTTCGCAATTGCGTCAATCCCCACGACAACAGCATGTTGACAAGGTATCCTGGCCAGCAACGTATTTAGTTCCTCATAAAACGCATCCTTCAAATTGTCTTCGGCGGTTTCAGTGGGCGCATGAGCACTCACTATCCACAGATTGAATCCTCTGTGATCCCGCAGTCGTACGAATGCATTCCGGCACGACGTTGAGCCAAACTCCTTGACAATACCATAGAAATCCTTCCTTACAGCTATTGCACAGCCTCCCACTCTCCTATCGTCAGCGTTACCGCAGTAGATGGTGTACTCTCCGACGCTGATGACGGGTCTATCCTTGAGGCGGTTTTCTGCAAAGCAGCAAACGGTGCATGGAAATAGCTCAGAAGTCTGGATAGCGCAGTTTTTTGGATATCACTCGACAGCGATCGACAGTTCAGGGTGGCGAAACTGTGGCTTGTGACCAAAGACTCCATGAACTCCCTAGGTACGGATCCTAAGGTGTTATGGATCAGAGGCCTTGGTGTGCCGGACGGCGACACCTTTATGCAATGTGCGGGATACTTTCGCGATATAGTTGTGCACGCTATATCGCTCGCACGTTCCATGTGTACACTCAAACGTCTGCTGGGTTCAGTAGAAGCAGGGGCACCAACGAGCAGGTACCAACAGACTTGTATACACACCCCCGAAACTATAAAAACACCCTATTTTGTCGAAATTCTCAAACTCACAACTCGTATGGAGAAGAACCTAGTACAGTATTCGAGCACCCTCCGTAAACATGCTCTGCCATAATCATAACTTTCCTTCTAGTTTCTGTTATAAATATTTTTTGGAGCTTTTTTGATTCTGCATGGTTCAAAACTATAAAGGCACAAAAGAAATAGTTGTTGTTTTTTATTACTTCGTCAGAGTCGCCCGCCCATTCTTCACTGAATCGTTTATTACTCCCATTCACTACTATTGATCGTGAATTAGTGTTCCTCACCAAAAATAAAGATCAAGTGGATGTGTTGCAAGAACCTGGACACTCCATTGGAGAGTACGCTGCATAATCAGCTCAGGCAATCGCGGGGGTCGGTGGCCGGTTAAAACGCCCCTTTCCCAACAAAATTGATCGAGTCTGGCTGATCGGCGGAGGTTTCGGCATGACTCATGCTCTCATAAACTTGGGGGTGAATAGCAGGTGGGCGAGGGCTGTCTTGACACTTTTTCAGTCGGGGGGGTCACTTTCCACCTTCGGGAGTAGCCGCCGCGCGCTACTAAACGCATAGTTTTTGTGAGGGTATTGGGGAGTAGAATGCACTCCCTTAAAGGTGCAATCCAACCTCAGAGGTAATTTTTGATATTACGGTCCGGTCGCCGCCTATAGCAACCCTGCCAAGCGCGAAATCTCAGTTAAATCAAATAAGCCAGAAAAAGCTAGGGAAAAGTCGGCCACGTCCCCTTGAAGGAAAAAATGGGTAAAGCACACCGCCAGGTTTCCGACCTTAATAGGGAAGAGACGCGCGAATGATTTTATTCAAAACCTATGTTCTTCAATTTGTTTTTAGTCTAGCTTTATATTGTAGCCTGCTATAGAACGATACCTGCGAATGACGAGAGAATACGGGCTCGAGACAACTCGTCCGAGAACTTCTAGCTGTTCAAAACCGAAATCATTGAGGAGCCGTAACTCCGTTAATAAAGAGTTCTGAGCGATTCGGAAAACACCATTGTGATCAGCGTGAAATTTTCTCCAAGATAAGCAAAAAAACGAAAAATCGATTCTGAGATTGGACTGTCTCTAAGGAAGACTTGGGGAGTGACACTGATCACGTGTCAAATCACTTGTGAAAACGTGTTTCTTCACTACCCAACGTGACATATCACCTTACTCCCCAAAGTTTCCCTAAGGTAGTAAGATGACGCATCATCTTCATTTTCAAATCATTTTCATCTATCGATCAATCTTCTTCATGGTTAATCTGTTCTATTGCTTTGTCACCTTTCTTCTCTTATTGTGGTTACATGATAGTGGTTCGATGACCATCTGAAACGCAGAAACGGAGAATGGCACATTGCTCGTAGGCTTTGATCAAAATCGCGTCTGTAGCATCCTCTTTCAATAAATTCCTTGAAATCACTATTTTTATTAGAAAACTTTTAGCTCAAAAAGTTACTCAAAATCCTGGTGAGAAGAGCTAAGTACCTAAGTTCATAATGATTGCTAGGATTCAGTTAAAAGAGACGAAGATTTGGGTGAAATTTTTAGTGTTCCGCACAGTGTACAAGAACAGTACGCGACTGCAGAGCTCTATGTGCAGTGTACAACGATCTGAAATTCACTTTCCAACTTTTTTTTAAAACACCTTCAAATCCTAGTGAGTAGCCTTAATAAAAATAATGATTCTGATCCTGGACGAGTTTATTGGAATGGACTATAAATACTCGAAAACGCATAATCTACTAACGGTAGTGTGAATAACTACCATCCTTCTTTTTTGTCGTTTATCGCAACTCTTCATCGTCACCTGGAAATTCCCTAACAATACCGCTTTGTTATAATCCGTTATATTTAAAAATTGAAAATCTACAAGTGCATCATGGTTTTAGATAGGCCTCCAAAGCTGGTTGGCTGATATCATAGGTATGTTTTTCAAAAAAGACAGTAGACTTATCAAAGATTGACTTCTCAGTTCTTTATTTTTTTAGAAAACTGAGGCTGGATTCTATAGCACGTTCTAACGAAAAATGATGGTGGACGTACAATTACTGGCGAGACGCACATTACACAGTAGAGTGCAACACTACATAGAGGGAAAAGCCGGAGTAGGCGTGGGCAAAGATCGTCTCGACGCTAGATCTGATGGAGCTGAATATTTCAACTGATTTCGTCTTCAGAAAAGACGTTCCAACTAACAACGTGACATATGAGGCCCTTCGGCGAGGAATTGAGGAGGTTTGGATTACAACTTTTTTCGTGTTTTTTTTTCGTATTTGACAGATGCACGGTGCAAAGGAATGTAGGTCCTAAAACTGCAAAAAAAGCCAAGATTATGAAACTTTGAGCCTTAAAAGATGAGCAAGAAAATAACATTAGAAGCAGAATAAAAGTTGAAAAAACAGGCATCCATAGAAATCTCGATAATTGAAAGCGGGCGGACACCAATCTATAACTTGTTCCGGGGCGTTTCTTCTGCAACTTTTCACTTATTTTCGCATTTGTGATGGCCAGATCTACATTCTCATGAGAACAGCAGAACAACCGTTTCTATCGCGAATCCTGCCTTCAACCAAACATAGGATAATCAAATGATCAAACCATTTCCCATGATGCGCGAATTGAATTCACTCCATTTCAATATTGTTTTCTTCTCGGAGTAGATTTTTCAGATGCTTGTTTCGATCAGTGGCCGTTGGGGGGAATGGGCGGGGATCGCGCTCTACACACGCCGCTTGGGGCCTTTGGGTGCCTTTTTTTAGCCGTTCTTTTTTGACAATGCTGCTGCCACAAGCCCCTCACCTTTCGACTTCCGGTGAAAACTCGAAGACGGTTTCCATCGTGGACACTGCTGTTAAGCGCACAACATGGACGCGCCAATATCAGTAGGAAAGTAGGCGGGGGAGAACCCGACAAGTGGCGAAAAACCTTTAAAAAAACTTGGTTGGAATGAAGAAATAACGGTTCTTCTGGCATTGCTTCGGGAGTGAATAAGCTACACCGCACTGACTTAGATAGTGAAGCTAGGTGGTTAAGATAACGATGCTACGGGCTCGCTCGGCCTTTACTGAAGAGCCTCTGTCGCTGCAAGCTTCAGGAGTTGGTATTCAGTGGTGAAAGCGCTATTGAAAGCTGGTGCGGGACGGATGATTCGGTGACTAAATATGACTCATTTTGACATGTCTTCGACGCTTGCAAAGGCGTGATCGTTTTAGAAAGAGCATTATGATCCCGTTGACTTGCTATCTCAACCGAATTTGCGAGGGTGTAAGCAGCCTTTGAAGGCCTCAACCAAAAAAATTGTTGAGAAGTGTTAAAGTTCGGAAGCTCAAAACTCTTATGAAAACGCTTTTTCCAAAGTTCTACAGAGGCCTAACCCTTTTGGCACTCTGTCTATCGGTCCATAACGAAAAAAAACCGCAGAAAAGTTCTGTGTTCCAAACTGTCTCGATTCTCAAACGAACGACCCATACATACATATATGAGAGATGGTCTGAAAGCCGGTAATTTTCATTCACTATACAGAGCATTTTTTAAAATTTTGGAGTAGCTATATTTTTTGTGAATTTTTCTATATGAAACAAGTAGTTCTAAAGTTTTTGGATGCTATTCTGAAGGCTATACGTATTTTGTGTGAGCTGTGTGCGATTTTTACTTTTCTCGTGTCGATTTGAGCGTTTCCTGTGAAAAGTTATCCTCATGAATGATCAATTCCGTTTCGTTTATGACCTGTGCAATGAATTCCTGTGATTTTTCGTTGCTGTTGATTCCATAACATTTGCCACTACATATGAATAAAATTATTCTGGAAAAACCTAGTCGTGCATTGATGAAGCAATAAAGTAAATAGAATCTGAACTGCTTTATATGTGTTCGCGCTTTACTAATGATTCGAGCACTGAAAGAGGCCTGGTTTAGCAGTTATAGAAATTCAACGGTAAAGGGTACTGTAGGAGCATGGGTAGCAAGCGGTACCCATAACCCAGAACAGCACCGCGGTGGACGGAATGACACTGATTTTACTTCCCAGTACCCCCGCGATAGGCACCCTCCCATTACCCAAGTACCATTCAAAATCAACCCACGCCCTCACAACAGGCACCTTAGGAGGGTACGACTCCGCCCCTTTTGAGGGATGGATAGCAGCTGTCGGTGCTATCCAAAGATGTTTGGGAGCCTATTCACCCCCCGAGCCTATAAGAGTAACTGCCGAAGTTTTCGTGGTAATGTCTTATATGTGGCGGAGTTTTCGGGGCAACGTGTTTAGGTGTTCGCACTGTTTAAAATCCTTGAGTTGAGCTGATAGGTTGCCTACTGTCTCGAAATATCTAAAAAAAGTTTCTCAATCCTCATTTGTGGCGTCATCAAAATCGGGGGTAGATGCTAATCTTGCCGTCCATGTGAGCCCCTCTCTTCTCGCTCAAATCCTAGGCCATAATATTCAACTTCTCGGCTGCCTGGCTCATATTCTGGACATGGGTTGTATTGAACGTATCTGAAGTGAGTCACTCAGAGATACTGATCCAGGTTAGAAACACTAAAGGACCGCTGATGAGCTGAAAAGTGTAATTCTTAATTTATGGAAGAAAAGCAGGCCAAGGCCGACGTGGAAGTTATGTAATTCCATCTGAAACCTTCTTTTCGATCGAAGTTGAATTTAATGGGAGAAATCTCACTACACTTTGATTCGAAATAAAGGATCACTTGATCGCACTCGTACTATCGAATATACAAGTGCCTTTACAGTTTGGAAACAGTGTAAAAAGAAAAACATCGAAAAAGTTTCTAAAAAAGGTCTTACGGGGAAATCTGTGGTGGACTAGTGTACAAGAAAACAAGTCGACAAATGTGCAGAAGGGTTCCCGCAACTTTCTATCGGTTTAGTTATCCTAAGAAAATAGGGTGCCTTTATAGTTATGAAACGCACTGTATCAGGTAATGATATCCCTGAGAAAAACTCCGCTTTTTTAACTAGTATGGAACGAAATGATAGCAAATATGTAATCATCTTGTAGCGCCTGTCAACATAAAGCGCTGCTGACATTCCGCGACACAATGCAAGCTCTGCGTGAAGCGCTACTGCCTTTCTACGACGCGGTTTACGCTCGACATGAAGCACACCTCACCTTCACTGACGCGGCGCACGACCTTTATGAAGCGTTGTTCACTTTCTACTACGCGGAGCACGCTCATCACGAAGCACAACCCACCTTCTACGACACAGCGCAAGTTCTACGAGAGGAACTAATGATTTTCTACGCCGCCGTGAACGCTCGACAGGAAGCGCACATCACATTCTAAGACGCAGCGCACACTCTAAAAGCCCTCCTCACTTTCCACGACGTCCTGGTAACGTCATCTGAAGCCCTAACCCTTTTCCACAACGTCCTGCAGACGCCTTCTGCATCCCTACGCAGTTTCCACGACGTCCCGATTACGTCACCTGAAGCCCTGCCTACTTTGCTCTACATACCTTCCACGACGTAGTGGCCCCGTCTTCTGAAGCCCCACCCACCTAAGACCCGATTTCTCACCAGCCTGCCCACGTACCCACTTACCAACTTACCTGCCTGCCCAACTTATAACCTGCTACCATTAGCAGTGGCTACTCCTGAGAGTGCGTAACGAACACAGAACACCGAACACGTCATCAGCCCACCAACCATCAGCCCGACTCAGCCCCACGTTACCCGCCTCAAGCACAACACGATGTTTCGCTGAGCAACCAATGATCTAACCTTTTTTAAACCGATTTAGCTCAAATCTTGTCAGCAGGTGTCTCCTGAACACTCCTTCTAAAATCCAGATGTAGATCTCCAGAAAATCTGTTTTGAAGGTTTTGTTAACTACTTTATAAACTTCTAAGTGATCACAAGGCCTGAGCAGAACCAAACCTCTCCAGCCGCTTCGCCGAGGTGCTAAACTTTGCTTAGAGGCAGTGTTCACGACAATCTTCGATTTTGAGATTAATGGCTGAATCGATTGTTTGGCCCCCGGAGAGAACTGAAACGACGAAGATTTTGAGAGAAACGCCTCAGAAGAGCACCTAATCCTTTACTCTCTCCCCACCTTTCTACTCTCACTGGAACTGTTCGGTGTGACAATGAAATCTTTTGTGGACCCGTCTTTTGGAACTCGCTACTCTCTTTCGCTCTGTTCATTCCTTCAGACCCTAACTAATACTGTTTTGCCTTAAAGGCAGCATACACGCTCGTAAGCATAGTCGAGATAACAGCATAGATAGGTCCGCACGGCCCGTACTACGTCGTCAACGACGTTTGAAGCGCTGAAAACTGTCCAGGATGACAGTATTTGACAATGTTTGAGCAATCTTGCCTTCCACGCCCGTATTTTCACACCCCTTTGAGTAACAGAATGAGAATCGATACTTGTCAAAACGTGTGATAATTGAGAGTGATAGCACTATCAAATGGGAGTGCACGAGAGAAATAGCTTGGTTTACTTGAGTATAACATGTCTGCATACCTAATGACTCTCGTCCACTTTCGAGAATGCCGCTCTACTTTGGCTGACCTCTTGAAATTGAGGATTTTATCAGTGCACAAACAAGTTATACTCAAGTAAACCAAGCTATTTCTCTCGCGCACTCCCATTTGATAGTGCTATCACTCTCAATTATCACACGTTTTCACAAGTATCGATTCTCATTCTGTTACTCAAAGGGGTGTGAAAATACGGGCGTGGAAGGCAAGATTGCTCAAACATTGTCAAATACTGTCGTCCTGGATAGTTTTCAGCGCTTCAAACGTCGTTGACGACATAGTACGGGCCGTGTGGACCGATCTATGCTGTTATATCGACTATGCTTACGAGCGTGTATGCTGCCTTTAAATATTCTTCTATTTTCGATTAACCCCATTTTTCACTGGTGACAACCACCGCAAACATGTTCATCCAACCGGACAACTAGCCTATGTTATCGTATAATGTCATTGAAATGAGACTTTTTAGTGCATTTAAAGCTGTTTCTCTGTAATTTAGGTAACACTTGGTGGCCAACACATTGTTATGAGTGGAAAACTCGTGAACGAAAACCATCGTGAACACTACCTTTAAGTTTAAGACCCATGGTCACGTCTATGTAAATAAAGTGTGAGAGAGAGTTCCAGCAGGGAACACCTTGGAAATATGTTTAACGTACTGAAATAGAATATATAGTGTCCAAGATCCTCAGCGTTGTAGAGAACACATTTCATTGAACCATCGCAGGCCGTACTCCAGTGCATACAAGTAGTGTCGATAACTGCACCAAAAAGCACAGCTCCGGGAATAGATCCTTGAAAACGAAAAATTCATTCCAGTTGAGAGCCATCGCTTCAAATGGAGCCGACATAACGGAGCGCTGGAGCTGCCTGTTCACCAGCCACCGCATTCCAATAACTCAGAACTTTGGAAACACCATGCGAACAGCACAAAATACCCTCCACATGTTTCCGACATGTTATTTCTTCGGGCACAGCTTACGATCATGGTTCCACCGCTGCTTCCTCAGAAAGTCGATGAGTAATGCAATACTGAAGCAAACGAACATGCTTCGCTCAAGCTCCAAACATATTACGGGAAGGTCCAGCCAGCGTTTCGGAAATGAGCGTCTGCATCCTGTTATCGATTTCGCGCCCAGCTCACCATATTTTTCTCTCACGTGTCTATGGCCATTGTTATACCTGAAGTTTGCGACCGCGACAGGTGCGGTCAACTGTTACGGATCGTGCCGGGACCAGGCCTACACAGTAGAAAAATGCTGTCGCAAGAGCAGATTGCAGCACCTGTCGCGGTCGCTGGCTCGAAAGGGGGTGTTATGCCTGAAATGTGGAAACCGTGCGGTAATCGGTCGCTGTCGCGGCTGTCCGTCGCAGTGCAGTGCACTGCGACGGGTGTCAGCGACAGCGACCCAGCCAAATCAGGCATCGTGCCGGGTGTCTCTTGGCCCTGAGCGACAGCGACGGCTGGACCTCAGCAACAGCGACGTAGCAGTGCTCTGCGGCCGCGACAGGCCTGTAGTGGGGTATAACAATGGCCTATGGTGCGTTCATTTTTCTCAATCCTGATATTCATTCAGTTTCGTTCCCTTATGTTGTGTCACTGTTCTAAATGCATTTCCGACAAATATTTTGGCGGTATGAAATCACTTTCAGTCTTGTTCTATGATTCTTTTCACTTTTTAAAGGAGTTCAGTATACAAGCCATCCCTTTTCAGGAAGGGTTAAGAGTGCAGCTTCAAAAACTGACGTTTCGTGCCCAAGCTGTTATTAATGGGATTCCTGTTGTTACAATCTGGGCACGAAAAAAGCATAGCCTCTTTCGCTCATTAAAGTCCGGGCGGAGCAAGCATCGAAGCGGTCGATCAGGGTCAGATAAAACAGTGACTTGGAGATTTCGACATGAGGAAAATGAGGAAGAGAGGCTCGAGCGAGCGGATTGACGAAATGATATACAGGATCGAGCAAGTTTTTTGCAAAAGCGGCATTTTGCGGCGCTTTTTGCGCTCCAATGCTTCTCTTTGCCACAACTTGCTACAAAATAGTCTTGCTACAGTTTTGAAGTTTTTTTATTGCTTCCAACGAGTTCCACACAGTCGTGTTACAAAACAGTAGATTCAGCTCTAGGAATATATCGAAAATTGCAGATTTCCACCTGGAATAGCCTCATTATGAACTGAACAGACGGTCGTCATAGCAGGAATTTGTTGTTTTAGCCTGTGGTCCATGAGAAATTCAGTAGGGAACACACATTTGCTGGCAAAATGCAGGAGTCAAAAAATCTTTTACAATATCAATGCATTCGGCCCTCTGAGAGGAACACAAAAAGTCTTTTGAAAATCCCTTTGGTGAATTTTGAAGTGAATTATTACGATATGGCGCTGTATGCTCGCCAAAAACGCAGCGGAACACCGTTTTTGCAAAGTACTGTAGCAAGCGGTGAAAAGTATTCCGCTTGGGTTTCGTGTCTCCGACTGCATTGAATTAGAGTCGATTTTTTTCGATAGTCTTCTTCTGTTTTTTCGAGAAATAAAACTCCCTCCTGCTTGAGGACAGATTTGATGTGAGCTTCTTATTGACAATGTTGGTTCGGGAAAAATGACAGCTCTCGTCTTCTACGTTTACACGCTTCTCTGCGAATTCTTCTATAAAGACAAAGTCCAAGCACGTGGGTAAAATTTGATATGATGGTCCGGTCTCTGTGTGTAGCAACCCTCCCAAACGCGAGATTTCAATTCTTCAGAATAAGCGAGAAAAATCAAGCACCCATTCCGAAAATTTAGCTTTTTGGCAAAAGTAGCGATTTGGAAATGCCATTAAGAAGTCAAAAATGTTTCAAAAATATCTTGAAGTATCTAAAAAAACGATTAGCGTGAAATAGTCTGGAGTAATAAAGAAACTATCTAGGAAATGAAGTAAAATAACTAAAAATACGATTTGGTGGTCAATGTCAGACGAGGGATGGGATTTTACAAGCTTCTCCGTTAAACTTATCGAAGCGAAATCAAGCACGATATGGAATGGAGTCCCTCATTCCATATCGTGCTTGATTTCGCTTCGATTTGTATAACGGAGAAGCTTGTAAAATCCGATCCTATGCTGATTTTATGCTGACCTATGCTGATTCCCTCATTACAGCTTTCAAAAATGGCTTAATGTTTCCCCGATGCGCTTGATTTGGTTTGGAAAAGTTTATCGGAGAAGTTTGTAAAATACTATCCCTCGTCTGTCATTGACCACCAAATCGTATGTTTAGTTATTTCACTTCATTTCCTAGCTCACCTTTTTTATTACGCCAGGTTATTTTACGCTAATCATTTTTTAAGATACTTCAAGATACTTTTGGTACATTTTGACTTCTTAATGGCATTGCTAAGTCGTTACTTTCCGCAGCGCAGTCCACGCCCACTCCTCTCAACGGCTACTGATCAGGGCAAACAGCCTAAGAATCGACTACAACAAAACATAAAATGATCAAATCACCTAAACGATGTCCCGTGGTGCACGGATTGAACAAATCCACCCCATTCTAATATTGCTCCTTCCTCATAGTTAGAGACGATTCTCCTGTTGTCTGCTTCGATCAGTGGTCGTTGAGGGGAGTGAGCAAAGAGTGCGCTCTACACAGAAGCTCGGGGTCTTGAAGGGCGATTCGGAGCTCTTTTGTGGCCATTTTTTTGACAATGTTGCTGCCGCGAGCCCAGCACCTTTCGATTTACAATGGAAACTAAAGAACGCTTGACATTGTGGACACTGCCTTCAACCTTAACTTTCAAGATATGTTTGATCCCGTCAAAGAATTATTCCATATGCTCTGAACATAGGTTTTTTGGAAATTTCTAGTTTTTCTCCAATTTTTTTTCCTCTTAGTTTTTCGAATTTTTCTATTCCCTAACTCTGTGCAAATGGGTTTTCTATTTTCAAACAGATATTGACTGCACGTCTCTGGGGGGGGGGGGGCATGAACACTGTAGATTGAGTTATTTCGCGCCCAATAGGTGCGCCGGGGTTTACTTATCAAAGGACATGGATGGCATGTAGAAATCTTCCTGGGGTCACATGCCACAGTGATGTAGAGAACAGAACTTCATTGAGGAAAAAGCTCTTGGAAAAGCCGTAGGCTCTATATCAAAGACGGTGAGGTGTGCACTCAAGATTTCTGTATAGAAATGAAGAAAAACCCTGGTATCGGATGCCTGACATCACTGTCAATCATTGTTGTCCCATCAATTCTATAGAGATACTCTGTTTGGGGCGTTATCAATCCATCATTCATTTCATTTATGTCTGGAATGCTGAGTGCCTCCCCTCTTCCCTTCTAGGATAGTACCAATCCGTTACAATTTGGAATCATTTAGAACACGTCACTACAAAATAAAGAAAATGAAAAAAAAACTTTCTATATCGTAACTACCAGGATTCGAAAAACGGACTCACGAAAGGCTTTGTGCCGATGCAGAAAAAAAAACCTGATCCCAAGTTATTCGGAAAACGGGATGTATTCGAACGGCTATTTAAGGGTGAGGAAGGACAGCAATACAATTTTGGAGAGAAAAAAGTCAACGCCATACATTTCATGGCCTTGATAATGGCATAGCAGCTCATATTATAGTCAATTGCTATCAACTTCTGATCAACTGCGGTCAATGCTTGGGTAGATCTCCTAGTCTTTTCCTAACAGCTGACCTCAAATTTCATGACAAACAATACAAAGTACTCCGCCAACGCGTAGCTAAATGCCTCACACGGAAACCAGAGATGCCCAGGGTTTCGGAGGCATCTAGTCTAATTTTGACCCGAGATTTTACGTAAATTATGGAAAGTTTAGCCTCAGTTGTTGAAATTTTAGCTACAGCGCCCGCATATTCTACGTAAATTCTCGCTACAGCACCCGCATATTCTACGCTTATTCTCGTTGCAGCACACGGTCGATCGACCCACCCAGTCTTGATCTGTACTAGAAAGACGATCTCTGCTGCGATCGAGCGCATCGCCGTTTCTTCCCCACGGCCTGCAGCATCCCAGCGGCCAAAATTGTCTCTAGCAAGGTCTACCAGAGAGCGACACCGGGTCACCCTCCACGACCACCCACAGAGCGTCAAGTTATTCGTGGGTTGACTGGGCCAGGACTGATTGAACGGCATCCCTGCGTTCCGCGTAGCCAACGCGGGTTAAGATTGCATTTCAACACAGCCTGCCGCTAAATTCGCAGATTCTCGCTACAAAATTATAGCGAGAATACACGGGTTTAGCGTCAGAGAGAACAATGGTTCGAACGACACAAGAATATGCGGGTTTTGGCTATCGTAGCTAAAACCCTTAAATTCTCGCTACATGGAAAGGGGCGGCGTTTCAGGCCGCGCCCTCGGAGGCATCTAGCTACGCATTGGCAGAGTATTGCCGCGTAACCGCAGAGATCCGGCACCATAATGCCGAAGTACAATACCAACCCTCGAACTTGCCAAATTAGCGAAGAAACGCGTTTTTTTTTTTCGCCCCTTCGGAATTACTCCGTTAGATTTGGGTTTTCGGAGGTGGGAATGATATTGCTAGAATCGCCTCATCAATATCTACAAGATGGTGTTAAAATTTCATTGGTATCTTAAACTAATTATAGCTGTGTTGCTAAAAAAAAGTGCCTGCCGAGCGTCCTGACGAGTAAAAACGTCTTATGGAAAGAGCAACATACCTATAATTAGGGTATGGTTCAGGATATCACTGAAAATTTAATACCATCTTGTAGATCTTGATGAGATGATTCTAACGATATCCCCAAGATGATTCCTCCAGAACCCCAAATTTCACACAGTTATGACGAAGAGGCGCAAAAAACGCGCTTTTCGCGAAGTTCGGAATGGTATTGTATTACGAGGCTTCTACCAACACAGTTGGCACGCATACTCAACAACCTTCCTTCATCATTCTGCACAGCTATCGAACACGCAAAGGAACAGCTTACCACTGCTAAGACAACATCTTACGGAAGACTTGCGTAACATGTTGGATAAGGTGTTCGTAACGTGTTTTGAAAGTTCTGAGAATGAGATAGGTGACATTTGGGGGACCGGAAAGTGATACCGTTTTCTTACGCTAAATACGAACGCACAAATTTTTTACAAGTTCTCATTTCTTCATCAAAGATGTATTCTCATCATTGTCAATAACCTTTTACCATCAACTAAAAATTTTCAATCCCTGATCAATAAAAATGAATGGATTTTCCGGCAAAATATGTATCTAGAGATGACTCTTTGGATAACATCCAAAATTTGAAAAGTCTCTCTACTTCAGAAGTGTTGCAGTGCTCGGAATAAGTGGAAATCCGATGGTGCAACATAGGACGAATATGGTGGATGAGGCAGCACCTCCCACTCCAATTCAATAATTTTTTCTAGAGTTCGCCTTGCGCATGACAATTGCCAAATGCCAGCTCTAATAAGCGAGATATAAGAAGAAGCCACTCTAGAGCGCCTACAATAAGAAGCCACTCTGGCACGGCCCTTTTACGATCTTTCAAGGTCAAAAAAGGCGGGATAAGCTATGGTTTCCAAAACAATAGGGCTCTTCGTTCGCCTCACTTTCATTCAGGTCCGCTCGCATACATCGATTGCGAATGACGATGGTTACAAGCCTCAAACAACTCGTCCACCATGCTTTCGCCGCTCAATTATAGGCAATTTTTTAGGGGCCATAACTCCGTTCATAGGGGTTTTGTATGACTCCAGAGACATCACTGGAATCAGCGGGGGCCGTTTACAAGATGGTCAGAAAAAGAAAACAATTCTGAGATTGAACTGTGACATTAACACAGTGTTGCCTACCGTTGATGGTTTCCCTGATCGATACGAGTCGGAATTAGCCGATTTCGAATTGAAAAGCCCTTTTCGCATTTACGAATGTTCAATGCATTTGGATAAACATCACAACCGTTTTTGGTACCAACTCTTGCGTTACTTCCCTTGCGAAACACAAGAAGCATGCACCTCTTCCGGTATTTGGCTGGCCATTTTACCCAAAATACAAAAAAATTGATTCAATTGTTTACAAGTAAAGCATATTTCATACCCTCACAATGTGTTTGGCACAACTCTGAACCAAACAATGAGCTGATATATGAGAACCAAGTATTGACGTGGGCAAAAACGACATTACTTTCTGGTAACGTTTATGCATTCCCGTAGCTCACGCTAGAAAGAGCTGCCTCTAATACACACATCTTTTCAGGGAAAAGGGTGGCGGTGTGATAGGTTCGGTCCCCCCCCCCCCTGCCGGTCGATAACTTTTGTGGTCCTGGTTGAGATGGACTCCACAGAAGCACAAAACGTTAGAAAATTTTTCTACCAGATGCCGAATCCACACTGCAACTTTCAGGATTTTCGACATCAAGAATAACAAATTCATCGTCGGCCCCTTGGGCGCAAAATGTCTTAGAGACCCCAATCACTTCATTCAACACATCATCGGGAAAAGCCCGAAAAAAAATGGTTGAAAACTAGCTAAAAATCAAACACGGGCCTCTACAGAACAAAAACTTCTGAACGGTAAATTCTGCCTGGTTTTACTCAATACCGAAGTCTGAAGATGTCATGGCATAAAGTAATATGTACTTCTGGTTAAAAAGAGCAATGAAGAAAAACATCATGGCTCATTCGAAAAGAGCGCACCCACGTACACAGGAAGGCCAACATCATCGAGAATCTGGGGTGGTAGTAATTGGGGTGTTAAACGCGAGTTAACAGAAGTTAAATTCGCGTTAAACGCGAGTTTAACCACACCAGATTGTAATGATAATTCTTGATAGTTGAGAGGGAACTCGCTCTAGTTTCACTCTAACATCCCCTAGTGGTAGGCCCCTTATACACTTTCAATGAAAACGCCTCGAAAAAGCGACAATTGTAATCTTTGTTACGAAAAATAGCCTTTTCAAAACGTTTTCAGGACTGTTCTTTCTCTAAAATTCCGACATGTGGCATCCTCGCGGTAAGTTCGCGTTTGACATACTCTCGCAGACAGCACGGAAATAGTGCTGAAATGCGAGAGGAACTGGCGGTTAACGAAAAACTCCTCCCGATGAGTTTTTGGATGCGGTTAGCAAGATACAGTAGGAAACGTTTTGACCATCCATACTGAGGGCAAGTACGAGTTTAATTACTGCAGAGGGTTAAGGAAGTTTAATAGCACTGTTATCCATTTTGATTCAGGACGTCAGCCTATCTTTAAAACTGAAAGGTGTTTCAAGGGATAGTCTTTTAACGGCTTCCGCCACGGAAATGGGTGATGAGGGATCAAAAACAAAGCAGGGATCATTGATGAAACACGTTGGCCGTCTTCTTTGGTGGCACTAATCAATCCCTCCCAATCAGCTGTTAATTTTTCGACGAGCGCCGACACTTCTATCCTTTTTCCTATTTTCCTTCTGAAAATTCTTCCGCTTTGCTATTATCAGGTTAGTTTCATTTTCATAATTCATTGCATAGCACAGGCTATGAGGAGTATGCAGTAAATTATTTGCTTGCTCGCGTTTCGAACAGGTTTCCACAACTTTTTTAGTGCAAAAAAGTGAAAATTTCCCAAGCCACTGATTTTCAAGTGATTTGATGCTTTAGTAATGTTTAATCAGCATTAGTCGGGGCGTATCGGGCGAGTTTTGTGGGAAAGAAATGCGAACTTATTTCTAAAACCAACTGCATTTGTTCTCCTTTTTCTGCAAAATTCGGATACTCCTCTTTCATTGCCGGATCAGTGCCATCGTGGCCTCTTATATTTTTGAGGGTCCATTTTTTACCTTGAAATATGCGTACAAAATCTTTCCCTTGCATGATGAGCATATGAGTGTGTAACAGTGTTTCTTCATATTTTCAGCACTAACTGCGGGCGGGGGATTAGTTTCATTTTGAGAAGACGGCAAAAACTTCACAGATTTAACTGCATCAATGACCGAAACCACACCACTACCCCAATCTCGGACGCCAGACTTGCACGCCTCCAAAAAAACACTTCAATTCTTTTTCAAGAACGAAAATAGACTATCTAGTTTATCACCATTCTTATAAGTTTTTAACTATCCATTTCAGTTGAATGCAGGACATTCTTTGGATTTATGCATTACTCGACGAGTTTCGGAATCTCTTTTTCGCACCTAGCGTTACCTTCCCAAGAACACGTTGTAAATAATTCATCCAGAAATTTTCAAATTTTCGTTCGATCGGAATTTCCTTTGGAGAAATTTTTTTTTTTCAAAAAACTTTTGTTTGAAAAAAAAAGTTAACAAAGTTACTACAAATGCAAACTTTTGTCAGATCACACGCATTTGATTGATTGAGGCTAATGATTAACCTAACATTTCTTTTCGAGAGTGGTCCTGAAAACTCACGGGATCATAAAAAAATACGAGAATTAGGATTTTCAAGGAAAATGTAAAAAATTGCGTTCTGATCGTGTTTCGAACAAGCGAAATATTACGAAGTTCCCTTTGAATGCTCTTCCTAATGAATAAAATATATAGCATTACTTGTATAATCTTTCCGATCCCTCGTCTTTCCACAGTAAACGTCGTTCGTGCCCAAGTGTAGAAAATACTTAAGCAGACGAAGGTCACGCACAATGTATGTGTAACAGGGATGAGCGGAGTTCCGCGTTTCGCGTTCCAAAACCCGCAGTTTCGCGCAATTTTGGCATTCCGCGTTCCGCGTTCCGAAAACCACAAAAAACGCCGCGGAATGCGAAAATATCGGGCCATCCGGGAAGTAAGGAAACACTAGGTGATTTTTGAATTTTTCCGCGTTTCGCGTTCCGAAAACCGCATTTCCGCGCATTTTCAGGCGTTTCGCGCCCGATTTCCGAAACCCGAGAGAAAAAATTTTGTTCCGAACCCGAAAACCGATTTCCGAAATTTCATATTTTTATTCCGTGTAAGCAGAGGGCAGCTTCCGTTAAACCGGCAACAAACCGTGGAACCTATTTCGCGGTCCGTTGCCGGCCAGGAGGTGGCGGTTTGTTCGCGTTAATTTGGCGGCTCTACTGCATTTATGTCGCGGTATGTTGGCGGCTTGGAGGTGGCGGTTTATTCGCGGTTAACACCCCATTTACTACCACCCCTGATGAATACGGAAGGTGTGGTGTGCTCAAGTGAAGCTTCATAGTCAGCGAAGAGATTACCCAAATTGTATAAGGAAACGGATACACGACGACGAAACCAACATCTTGGCGTTCCATACACACATTGTGTAAAATACAGTGCGTTTCATTCTCATGCAAGTTAGCGAACATGATGCAAGAAAGCTGAACACTACCATGAATTCGCCAGGTTGCTTAATGATATTCATCCCACGGCAAGCCCCAATAAAACTTCTGGCTTCAACAAAAAAATGCAGTAGAGTGCGGTCGAAGGAACTGCTCACACGGCCCAGCGAGACCAACATGACAACTTCCGGCGCTGGATACACGGTGAAATGTGGAGACTGTGGACAAAAACACATTTGTTGCCTGGGAAAGACAATACCCGCACTAATCTTGTTCAAGAGACGCTAAAGTCGACAACTCGCGACTTTTGCAGTAACTCGGCCCAACGTGATCTGTTCGAATTCGCAAGGCTATTTTTGGCATCAGTATCGAGTTTTTTTGTGAGCTATGTACTACATGTCTTGCCGTCGACAGGGTATGTGGGAGTATCGTCGTTCTCTAGGGGGGGGGGCAGCCGCGTCGAATCCGGGTTGCGCATGCCGAGCGTATGGGGTGGCGCCGTCACGGCAAAAACGACCGATACCGTGCAGTGTTCTAATCTTCCCATGGCAAGCGCTCCTTCCTCATCTTTATTTTCCCTTTCTTTCCTTTCCAGCCTGTTTCCTCATCTTCTTATTTCCCTGATAACTTTCTAATAGTTGCTCGTGTTTGAATTTCGCGTATTTCACAGCTTATTCTTGTGTATCTCCAATGCTGGATGGTTTCAATTTAAGGAAAGCGCAGAAGCGAGTTTCGTGAGTCCTGTTTTTTCTACAAATATACCATATAAGAAGAGGAGGAAACGGACGGAAAGGAAAGAAAGGGACAAGAAAGGTGATAAAGGAGTGCTGGCCATGGGGAAAATGAAACGCTGCGCCATATTGATCAATTTTCCATGACGGCGCCACCTCACATGCTCGACACGAGCAAACCCCGGATTCGACGCGGCTGCTCGCCGTCTAGAGAACGACGATAACACAATAAAATGAGGGCGCCGAAAGTAGAGTCAAGTGCTCAGATTGATCTTGAATGCATCATTCCACTCACAAGCTCGGTGCATGTATTATATAAGTGTACTGAGTTTGCGTCAAGGCTCAATAAGAAATGTAAAGTATCAATGCGATCTGCGCCTATTGTATTCCCGAAAAAGAGTTCTTTATACGGATGCCAAACATGTTCTTGCGAATTCGATCGGAACACTTTGAGCCGAGCCATATCAAAAGTCGCGGTGTCGAGATTTTTGAGACTTTCCTTAAAAAATACGGCGGGTATCGTAAAAACTCTCCGGCGAGAAAAGGCCGTTATCCAAAAAGCTCGATAAATATCAGGGGATCTGACACAACACTGTTTCGTATCCAGATGCGAACCACATGATCATTCTGGGGTCGTGAAAGGGGTTATAACACCGAAATACAGCTAAATGAAGTTTGGACGAAAAATTCTCATGTTGCGTCCGAACACAAAATATATGAATGTACAACATAGTTCAAATACGTTCCTGCCATATTTTGCACCTCTGAGTATCAGCTATTGTTGTGTGGTGGCAAGCAGGAGGGGGGGGGGGGGCTGCTAAGATGGTCGTCTCGAGGCCCGAAACAGCAAAGAGGGAGGACCGTTCAGAGGGAAGGGCTAAGCACAGCTATTAATCGAAGCCATTTTGTCGACCAAGAGCGGTGCTTGGCCCTTCCGCCCTCTTCATTGATAGACGCTTCGAGACGACCACACGGCCTGCGAGCATCAGCGACCTGCCACTGATGTTGTCGTCATTGTAGATGTGGCGAATGATATTATCAATATCATCGTTCAGGTCTGGGACATACAATACCCGCGCTATCTTTTGTAAAAACGGGGAGCATTTGCCAAACTTGGCAAAAAAGCGTGCGTTGGCTGTAACTTACGTGAACGGAGACATTTTCAAATTCTGAAAACGTAGTCGTGTTCACAGTGAAATTCTCTATCTGAAGATGTGCACCATTTTCCTTAACTCTCTTATTTTGGCATGTTTTTGAAGGAAAATATTTTTTGCTTTGCACCGCTGAAAACGTCGCGCGCGACGGAGGAGCGGCGGGCTCGCGACGAAAGTTTGAGCAGTAACTATAAGAGTAGCAGAAGGGTAAATTCCATGAATCCTCAACAAAACAACTGCCGGTGAGACTGTTTTCACACCTGTGCAAGCTGAACTTTCCAAAATCCTGAACGGAGGCATTTTCCAATTCTGAAAACGTAGACGTGTTCACAGTGAAATTTTCTATCTAAAGATGTGCACTATTTGCCCTAACTCTCTTATTTTAGCATGTTTTTGATTGAAAATATTTTTTGCTTTGCGTCGCTAAAAACGTCGCGAGCGACGGACGAGCGGTGGGCATGCAACGAAGGTTAAGCTAGTAGTTTTAAGAGTAGTAGAAGAGTAAATTCTATAATTCATCAACAAAACAGTCGCCGGTGGGACCGTTTTTACACTTGTGTGAGTCGAACTTTCTAAAATCCTTTATTTAACACCGAAAAACGTCTGATGGCTGCATTTTTCCTGAACGAAAACATTTTCCAATTCAGACAACGCAGACGTGTTCACAGTGAATTTTTCTATCTAACGATGAGCACTATTTGCCCTAACTCTCTTATTCTAGCACGTTTTTGATTGAAAATATTTTTTGCTCTGCTTCGCTAGAAACGTCACGCGCGACGGCCGAGCGGCGGGCTCGCGGCGAAATTTCCAGTAGTAGTTATTCAACTTGTGGACAGGCAACTTCCGTGGCTCATTCACAGAACAGTTTCAGGCAGAACCATATTAACATCTACATATATAAGTTGACTTACTATGACGTTCTTCCCTAACTTTTGCTCAGAGTGGATGTGAGACGAGAGTTGTTGCAGTACGTTGTTTGTGTGAAGAGAACTATGGAAGTTGACGGTTTACAAGCCTTAAACTTACCTATGGGTGAGACAACTTTGTTTTGTGACGAATCTATCAAAACCACCAAATTTCCTGCATAAAGTTTGTGGTGACCAAGCTTCTCACTTCCTTCTGTATTGTCTATTTTCCTCCATGGTTCGTGATCCACAACCTCAGAACTTGAAGAGTTCAGATTGGGCTACTCGAACAAGATAGGAACAAAATGCATTTCTTCGGAATTATTTCTGGCTCTCATTCTCGAACCTACCATTTATTGATTCCACCATTTATTGGTCTTTTTAGAGGTGAAAAATCGAGTGCGGAAGTTCTAGTGACCGCAGTTCATTACGTCTGGATTCAATAGGGATCTGTAAGATCAGTGCTATTCAACGGTGCAACAGATATCTCATTTCGAAAAATTGCATTTCATTAGATTGTTCTGTACGGTAGGCGGACAATGGTGGCGATCTATGACGTCATTATTGTGTGCGCCGCCTTCGTGTGTGTGTTCCATTTATGAACGAGGGTGCCATTCTCGGAAAAATGAAAACAAGTTACTTGTAACATAAAAGGCCAAAAACAAGTTACTTTCAACATATCTGAGCCTATGTAAGTTACTTGGGACTTATCTACAGTCATTCAAGCTACATGTAACACATCTGCGGGATATTGCGTGCGGTGCGCCTCCAATATGTTACATGTATCTTAAATGGCCTGAGATAAGTCGAGAGTAACTTACATCGGATCAGATATGTTACAAGTAACTTGTTTCCAATTTCTGAGAGAATTCTGCGTGCAGTGCGCCTCCCATATGTTACATGTAACTTAAATGGCACAATATAAGTCGTAAGTAACTTAAATCGGCCGAGAAGATATTTACAAGGGGGTGTACGACGCACTCGCGGGGTCACGCTTACGACTGGCGTTGCTGTTGGTTCAATTACCCAAGTTTGAGGTATTTGACCTCAAACCAGCAGGGAGGCCCTGCACAACATTTTTTTGCGTAGTGTGTGGTCTGAGACGCGCGCTCTGCGTCGCGTGTCGTCTGCGTCACGCGATGGCCGCCCATAGTGAAAATATAAATGTAGGTTACATGTAACGTAAATGTGACTCACATTTAATATAAATTCAAGTTACATGTAATTTAAATGTATGTTACATGTAATATATATGTAAGTTACTTGAGACATTCGAGTAAGTTACATTTATATTACAAGTAACTTGTTTTGATTTTTCTTAGTTTCGGCCCAGCAGTTCTGGTGCTATCCTCGTCAGAATGAGGGACAAATTCACAACTCTTCTCGAGCATTGGGCTTTTAGGCCTCCACGATGCCAATTTTTGCATGGTAGAAGCACTTTTATGAACTGGCTAATTAGACTGCACCAGTCTGGCGCATCCTATCAATAATCTTTATCAATTTACACGTATAAAAGCATTAGGAATTATAAAAATAAAAAAAGGAAAAAAATAGAACTATTAGACTGACGACGGTATTTTCTCCTAATGAAAGGCAGGTATATTTCCTTCAGGATCTCACAGTACTTCTCATTGTTCAATCGCACACTCCCGGGGAATGTCGCCAACTCTGTAGCACCTCTCATCGAGATGCCACCCCAGACGTGCAGCTTTGCCGGGTGCTTCGCTCGTGAACGAAGCCTCGAGATGTAGTCCTCTTTCTTGACATAACAGAATTTAACAGAACAGTCGGCTGAAAAAATTAGTTCCAATTTGAAAATTCTATCGGGTACAAATTTATGTTTTTTTCTGAATTACCTTGAAATGTGGAGTCATCAGAAAATACGCAATCCGAGAAATCCTCGTTGCTCTTTACCATAGTGCTGCAAAACTCCAGTCTCCGCTGCTTATTCGGATTTCGGATGGAGTGGCAGTACTTGGTAGTTTTTCTTTGAAAACCCATGCCATTTCTTAGAGAGCGCAGTTGCGTTTCGCTTACAGCCACAGTTCGCAAAGCGTAGATTCTTTTCCGAATCGCAGGGATTGTGACGGAGCTGTTGGCATTGTAACTGTCAGCGATGATGTTCCGTATTGCTCGAACATGAGGAGCCAACGAACGAGCTCGGTAAGGGATTCGACGTCCATGCACACTTTTCGAGTGAAACTTGGCCAAGAATCTTCGTATCTGCTGGTATGAAACAGTGTTGTCTAGCGCAAGAACGGCCCTGAAAATATCAGCGATGGAACTTCCACTTCTCCTCTTACCGAGAATTATATCAGCGTATTTTAAAAGAGTCATTTGTAGAACCGCTTCGCAGACAGAAATATGATTGGCATGGATCCTGAAGAGACTTCTCCCCATTGTAGGTTGGCGCAAACTCGGTGCCATATGTTATGACATAGGTGCACCCAGTTTGCGCCAATCTTCAACAGCGAACGCGAAGTCTCTTCCGGATCCATGCCGACGTTATGTGTGGCGTGGGCGAAGAATGGCACGTATAGATTAATGGACCGGGAGAGTTGTCAGTGTGTTCGGTGTCGTCGGTTATCACGCGTAGGGCGCGAGTTCGAGTCCTGTTGGCGGCTGATAATTGCCAGCTGCGGCGGCGCGCGAGCAATGCTGTGCGCGCAAAAGGCGCAAATTTGATTCTTTTCGGCAAACGCGTTTCGCAAGGTGTTCCAGCCGACTGGCGTACGAGAGCCAATTTGGATCACATTTGAGAGTATTGATGGAATGTTTCGACTAAAGCAGACCATAGAGTTTCTCATTAATAGTGCTCTACCAAAAGTTTCTCGTATGGTTATGCACTTTCTAACACAAAACAAGTGCAGTGCACTGTGTTGGTGCGTAGACGGTTGAAGGATCCATTGTTCTGATGCCCTCACCTCTGCAGACTTTCTCAGTTACAATGCCCTTCCATTTTCGCAATCTTGGTAAAACCATAGGGTAAGAATAGAACACAGAAATGCAAAAATTATCCTTTTTTCATGGGCGCTTGAGCCTAAAAGCCCAATTCTCGGGAAGAGTTGTGAATTTGTCCCTCATTCTGATGAGGATAGCACCAGAACTGCTGGGCCAAAATGGCACCCTCGTTCATAAATGGAACACACACACGAAGGCGGCGCACACAATAATGACGTCATAGATCGCCACCATTGTCCGCCTACCGTACAGAACAATCTAATGAAATGCAATTTTTCGAAATGAGATATCTGTTGCACCGCTGAATAGCACTGATCTTACAGATCCCTATTGAATCCAGACGTAATGAACTGCGGTCACTAGAACTTCCGCACTCGATTTTTCACCTCTAAAAAGACCAATAAATGGTGGAATCAATAAATGGTAGGTTCGAGAATGAGAGCCAGAAATAATTCTGAAGAAATGCATTTTGTTCATCTCTTGGTCGAGTAGCCCAATCTGAACTCTTCAAGTTCTGAGGTTGTGGATCACGAACCATGGAGGAAAATAGACAATGCAGAAGGAAGTGAGAAGCTTGGTAACCACAAGCTTTATGGAGGAAATTTGTTCGTTCTGATAGATTCGTCACAAAACAAAGTTGTCTCACCCATCGGTAAGTTTAAGGCTTGTAAACCGTCAACTTCCATAGTTCTCTTCACACAAAGAACGTACTGCAACAACTCTCGTCTCACATCCACTCTGGGCAAAAGTTAGGGAAGAACGTCATAGTAAGTCAACTTATATAGATGTTAATATTGTTCTGCCTGCAACTGTTCTGTGAATGAGCCACGGAAGTTGCCTGTCCACAAGTTGAATAACTACTACTCGAAATTTCGCCGCGAGCCCGCCGCTCGTCCGTCGCGCGCGACGTTTCTAGCGAAGCAAAGCAAAAAATATTTTCAATCAAAAACATGCTAAAATAAGAGAGTTAGGCGGCGTCTAGAGTTCATTCGCGGCGCGACGCGACGTTATGATTAGCCTACGTATCGATCAAGCGACGTCGCGTCGCGTCGTCGCTAGGTGTTCACAGTGAAGAGGCGCGATACATCGAATTTGACGCGCAAATTATATTCGCCCCGCGACCATCGCGTCGCGTTGCAATGCAAAGCGACGCGACGGTCGCGGAGCGATTGTCATAATTTTTTCTTCCATCAACGGGGACTCAAGGGGCGTTTTTAATTTTCTCAAGCCTTTTCAAAGACTAGGTTGATCGAAATTGTCATGGGTTATTGTATTGTTCTCAGATGATACTGCAAACAATTTTGTCTGCATATTCAAGGACAGTGTGATGAGGGTGATGGTTTCAAAGAGTTGACGAGCTACAAATTTTTTTTTACGGTTAACAAGCGACACAAGCATAATTCGGTCATATTTCACCAAAAAATCTCTATCCTGTACTATCAACTCCTAAAAAAATTCTAAGCATCATTTGCTCCCGATGTCTTTTTGATTGTTTCGTCATTAAAGAAGCAAGTTGTCGCAACGAAAACAAAGATGTGCCATAATACTACAGATAAAAGGTAAAAAAAAGGTACATCACAATAAAATAAACAGAATAAGACCGAATATTGATTAGTTTTGCCTAGGTACGGAAAATTGCGGAAATTACGCACTTTCGCGTAGTCGCCTAGCGTTCGCGCGCCGTTCACACCTTGGTTTCCGCGCGATGCGATTTTCGCGTCGCGCTGATATATGGCATCGCGTCGCGCCGCAAAAACTCTGAACGCCGCCTTAGGGCAAATAGTGCACATCATTAGATAGAAAATTTCACTGTGAACACGTCTACGTTTTCAGAATATGAAAATGTCTTCGTTTAGGAAAAATGCAGCCATCAGACGTTTTTTTGGTGTTAAATAAAGGATTTTAGATAGCACAACTCATACAAGTGTAAAAACGGTCCCGCCGGCAATTGTTTTGTTGATTAATCATAGAATTTACTCCTCTACTACTCTTAAAACTACTACTTAAACCTTCGTCGCATGCCCACCGCTCGTCCATCGCGCGCGACGTATTTAGCGAAGCATAGCAAAAAATATTTTCAATGAAAAACATGCTAAAATGAGAGAGTTAGGGCAAATAGAGCACATCATCAGATAGGAAGTTTCACTGTGAACACGTCTACGTTTTCAGGATTGGAAAATGTCTTCGTTTAGGAAAAATGCAGCCATCAGACGTTTTTTGGTGTTAAATAAAGGATTTTAGAAAGCTCAACTCACACAAGTGTAAAAACGGTCCTACCGGCAATTGTTTTGTTGATGAATTATAGAATTTACTCCTCTACTACTCTTAAAACTACTACTTAAACCGTCGTCGCATGCCCACCGCTCGTCCGTCGCGCGCGACGTTTTTAGCGACGCATAGCAAAAAATATTTTCAATCAAAAACATGCTAAAATAGGAGAGTTAGGGCAAACAGTGCACATCATCAGATAAGAAGTTTCACTGTGAACACGTCCACGTTTTCAGGATTGGAAAATGTCTTCGTTTAGGAAAAATGCAGCCATCAGACGTTTTTTGGTGTTAAATAAAGGATTTTAGAAAGCTCAACTCACACAAGTGTAAAAACGCTCCTACCGGCAATTGTTTTGTTGATTAATTATAGAATTTACTCCTCTACTACTCTTAAAACTACTACTTAAACCTTCGTCGCATGCCCACCGCTCGTCCGTCGCGCGCGACGTTTTTAGCGACGCATAGCAAAAAATATTTTCAATCAAAAACATGCTAAAATAGGAGAGTTAGGGCAAATAGTGCACATCATCAGATAAGAAGTTTCACTGTGAACACGTCTACGTTTTCAGGATTGGAAAATGTCTTCGTTTAGGAAAAATGCAGCCATCAGACGTTTTTTGGTGTTAAATAAAGGATTTTAGAAAGCTCAACTCACACAAGTGTAAAAACGCTCCTACCGGCAATTGTTTTGTTGATGAATCATAGAATTTACTCCTCTACTACTCTTAAAACTACTACTTAAACCTTCGTCGCATGCCCACCGCTCGTCCGTCGCGCGCGACGTTTTTAGCGACGCATAGCAAAAAATATTTTCAATCAAAAACATGCTAAAATAGGAGAGTTAGGGCAAATAGTGCACATCATCAGATAAGAAGTTTCACTGTGAACACGTCTACGTTTTCAGGATTGGAAAATGTCTTCGTTTAGGAAAAATGCAGCCATCAGACGTTTTTTGGTGTTAAATAAAGGATTTTAGAAAGCTCAACTCACACAAGTGTGAAAACGCTCCTACCGGCAATTGTTTTGTTGATTAATTATAGAATTTACTCCTCTACTACTCTTAAAACTACTACTTAAACCTTCGTCGCATGCCCACCGCTCGTCCGTCGCGCGCGACGTTTTTAGCGACGCATAGCAAAAAATATTTTCAATCAAAAACATGCTAAAATAGGAGAGTTAGGGCAAATAGTGCCCATCATCAGATAGGAAGTTTCACTGTGAACACGTCCACGTTTTCAGGATTGGAAAATGTCTTCGTTTAGGAAAAATGCAGCCATCAGACGTTTTTTGGTGTTAAATAAAGGATTTTAGAAAGCTCAACTCACACAAGTGTAAAAACGCTCCTACCGGCAATTGTTTTGTTGATGAATCATAGAATTTACTCCTCTACTACTCTTAAAACTACTACTCAAACCGTCGTCGCATGCCCACCGCTCGTCCGTCGCGCGCGACGTTTTTAGCGACGCATAGCAAAAAATATTTTCAATCAAAAACATGCTAAAATAGGAGAGTTAGGGCAAATAGTGCACATCATCAGATAAGAAGTTTCACTGTGAACACGTCCACGTTTTCAGGATTGGAAAATGTCTTCGTTTAGGAAAAATGCAGCCATCAGACGTTTTTTGGTGTTAAATAAAGGATTTTAGAAAGCTCAACTCACACAAGTGTAAAAACGGTCCTACCGGCAATTTTTTTGTTGATGAATCATAGAATTTACTCCTCTACTACTCTTAAAACTACTACTTAAACCTTCGTCGCATGCCCACCGCTCGTCCGTCGCGCGCGACGTTTTTAGCGACGCATAGCAAAAAATATTTTCAATCAAAAACATGCTAAAATAAGAGAGTTAGGGCAAATAGTGCACATCATCAGATAAGAAGTTTCACTGTGAACACGTCTACGTTTTCAGGATTGGAAAATGTCTTCGTTTAGGAAAAATGCAGCCATCAGACGTTTTTTGGTGTTAAATAAAGGATTTTAGAAAGCTCAACACACACAAGTGTAAAAACGGTCCTACCGGCAATTGTTTTGTTGATGAATCATAGAATTTACTCCTCTACTACTCTTAAAACTACTACTTAAACCGTCGTCGCATGCCCACCGCTCGACCGTCGCGCGCGATGTTTTTAGCGACGCATAGCAAAAAATATTTTCAATCAAAAACATGCTAAAATAAGAGAGTTAGGGCAAATAGTGCCCATCATCAGATAGGAAGTTTCACTGTGAACACGTCTACGTTTTCAGGATTGGAAAATGTCTTCGTTTAGGAAAAATGCAGCCATCAGACGTTTTTTGGTGTTAAATAAAGGATTTTAGAAAGCTCAACTCACACAAGTGTAAAAACGCTCCTACCGGCAATTGTTTTGTTGATGAATCATAGAATTTACTCCTCTACTACTCTTAAAACTACTACTTAAACCTTCGTCGCATGCCCACCGCTCGTCCGTCGCGCGCGACGTTTTTAGCGACGCATAGCAAAAAATATTTTCAATCAAAAACATGCTAAAATAGGAGAGTTAGGGCAAATAGTGCCCATCATCAGATAGGAAGTTTCACTGTGAACACGTCTACGTTTTCAGGATTGGAAAATGTCTTCGTTTAGGAAAAATGCAGCCATCAGACGTTTTTTGGTGTTAAATAAAGTATTTTAGAAAGCTCAACACACACAAGTGTAAAAACGGTCCTACCGGCAATTGTTTTGTTGATGAATTATAGAATTTACTCCTCTACTACTCTTAAAACTACTACTTAAACCTTCGTCGCATGCCCATCGCTCGTCCGTCGCGCGCGACCTTTTTAGCGACGCATAGCAAAAAATATTTTCAATCAAAAACATGCTAAAATAAGAGAGTTAGGGCGAATAGTGCACATCATCAGATAGAAAGTTTCACTGTGAACACGTCTACGTTTTCAGAATATGAAAATGTCTTCGTTTAGGAAAAATGCAGCCATCAGACGTTTTTTGGTGTTAAATAAAGGATTTTAGAAAGCTCAACTCACACAAGTGTAAAAACGGTCCTACCGGCAATTGTTTTGTTGATGAATTATAGAATTTACTCCTCTACTACTCTTAAAACTACTACTTAAACCTTCGTCGCATGCCCACCGCTCGTCCGTCGCGCGCGACGTTTTCAGCGACGCATAGCAAAAAATATTTTCAATCAAAAACATGCTAAAATAAGAGAGTTAGGGCAAATAGTGCCCATCATCAGATAGGAAGTTTCACTGTGAACACGTCTACGTTTTCAGAATATGAAAATGTCTTCGTTTAGGAAAAATGCAGCCATCAGACGTTTTTTGGTGTTAAATAAAGGATTTTAGAAAGCTCAACTCACACAAGTGTAAAAACGGTCCTACCGGCAATTGTTTTGTTGATGAATTATAGAATTTACTCCTCTACTACTCTTAAAACTACTACTTAAACCTTCGTCGCATGCCCACCGCTCGTCCGTCGCGCGCGACGTTTTCAGCGACGCATAGCAAAAAATATTTTCAATCAAAAACATGCTAAAATAAGAGAGTTAGGGCAAATAGTGCCCATCATCAGATAGGAAGTTTCACTGTGAACACGTCTACGTTTTCAGAATATGAAAATGTCTTCGTTTAGGAAAAATGCAGCCATCAGACGTTTTTTGGTGTTAAATAAAGGATTTTAGAAAGCTCAACTCACACGAGTGTAAAAACGGTCCTACCGGCAATTGTTTTGTTGATGAATTATAGAATTTACTCCTCTACTACTCTTAAAACTACTACTTAAACCTTCGTCGCATGCCCACCGCTCGTCCGTCGCGCGCGACGTTTTCAGCGACGCATAGCAAAAAATATTTTCAATCAAAAACATGCTAAAATAAGAGAGTTAGGGCAAATAGTGCCCATCATCAGATAGGAAGTTTCACTGTGAACACGTCTACGTTTTCAGAATATGAAAATGTCTTCGTTTAGGAAAAATGCAGCCATCAGACGTTTTTTGGTGTTAAATAAAGGATTTTAGAAAGCTCAACTCACACAAGTGTAAAAACGGTCCTACCGGCAATTGTTTTGTTGATGAATTATAGAATTTACTCCTCTACTACTCTTAAAACTACTACTTAAACCTTCGTCGCATGCCCACCGCTCGTCCGTCGCGCGCGACGTTTTCAGCGACGCATAGCAAAAATATTTTCAATCAAAAACATGCTAAAATAGGAGAGTTAGGGCAAATAGTGCCCATCATCAGATAGGAAGTTTCACTGTGAACACGTCTACGTTTTCAGAATATGAAAATGTCTTCGTTTAGGAAAAATGCAGCCATCAGACGTTTTTTGGTGTTAAATAAAGGATTTTAGAAAGCTCAACTCACACAAGTGTAAAAACGGTCCTACCGGCAATTGTTTTGTTGATGAATTATAGAATTTACTCCTCTACTACTCTTAAAACTACTACTTAAACCTTCGTCGCATGCCCACCGCTCGTCCGTCGCGCGCGACGTTTTCAGCGACGCATAGCAAAAAATATTTTCAATCAAAAACATGCTAAAATAAGAGAGTTAGGGCGAATAGTGCACATCATCAGATAGAAAGTTTCACTGTGAACACGTCTACGTTTTCAGGATTGGAAAATGTCTTCTTTTAGGAAAAATACAGCCATCACACGTTTTTTGGTGTTAAATAAAGGATTTTAGAAAGCTCAACTCACACGAGTGTAAAAACGGTCCTACCGGCAATTGTTTTGTTGATGAATTATAGAATTTACTCCTCTACTACTCTTAAAACTACTACTTAAACCTTCGTCGCATGCCCATCGCTCGTCCGTCGCGCGCGACGTTTTTAGCGACGCATAGCAAAAAATATTTTCAATCAAAAACATGCTAAAATAGGAGAGTTAGGGCAAATAGTGCCCATCATCAGATAGGAAGTTTCACTGTGAACACGTCTACGTTTTCAGGATTGGAAAATGTCTTCGTTTAGGAAAAATGCAGCCATCAGACGTTTTTTGGTGTTAAATAAAGGATTTTAGAAAGCTCAACTCACACAAGTGTAAAAACGGTCCTACCGGCAATTGTTTTGTTGATGAATTATAGAATTTACTCCTCTACTACTCTTAAAACTACTACTTAAACCTTCGTCGCATGCCCATCGCTCGTCCGTCGCGCGCGACCTTTTTAGCGACGCATAGCAAAAAATATTTTCAATCAAAAACATGCTAAAATAAGAGAGTTAGGGCGAATAGTGCACATCATCAGATAGAAAGTTTCACTGTGAACACGTCTACGTTTTCAGAATATGAAAATGTCTTCGTTTAGGAAAAATGCAGCCATCAGACGTTTTTGGTGTTAAATAAAGGATTTTAGAAAGCTCAACTCACACAAGTGTAAAAACGGTCCTACGGGCAATTGTTTTGTTGATGAATTATAGAATTTACTCCTCTACTACTCTTAAAACTACTACTTAAACCTTCGTCGCATGCCCACCGCTCGTCCGTCGCGCGCGACGTTTTTAGCGACGCATAGCAAAAATATTTTCAATCAAAAACATGCTAAAATAAGAGAGTTAGGGCAAATAGTGCCCATCATCAGATAGGAAGTTTCACTGTGAACACGTCTACGTTTTCAGAATATGAAAATGTCTTCGTCTAGGAAAAATGCAGCCATCAGACGTTTTTTGGTGTTAAATAAAGGATTTTAGAAAGCTCAACTCACACGAGTGTAAAAACGGTCCTACCGGCAATTGTTTTGTTGATGAATTATAGAATTTATTCCTCTACTACTCTTAAAACTACTACTTAAACCTTCGTCGCATGCCCATCGCTCGTCCGTCGCGCGCGACCTTTTTAGCGACGCATAGCAAAAAATATTTTCAATCAAAAACATGCTAAAATAGGAGAGTTAGGGCAAATAGTGCCCATCATCAGATAGGAAGTTTCACTGTGAACACGTCTACGTTTTCAGAATATGAAAATGTCTTCGTTTAGGAAAAATGCAGCCATCCGACGTTTTTTGGTGTTAAATAAAGGATTTTAGAAAGCTCAACTCACACAAGTGTAAAAACGGTCCTACCGGCAATTGTTTTGTTGATGAATTATAGAATTTACTCCTCTACTACTCTTAAAACTACTACTTAAACCTTCGTCGCATGCCCACCGCTCGTCCGTCGCGCGCGACGTTTTCAGCGACGCATAGCAAAAAATATTTTCAATCAAAAACATGCTAAAATAAGAGAGTTAGGGCGAATAGTGCACATCATCAGATAGAAAGTTTCACTGTGAACACGTCTACGTTTTCAGGATTGGAAAATGTCTTCTTTTAGGAAAAATACAGCCATCACCCGTTTTTTGGTGTTAAATAAAGGATTTTAGAAAGCTCAACTCACACAAGTGTAAAAACGGTCCCGCCGGCAATTGTTTTGTTGATGAATTATAGAATTTTCTCCTCTACTACTCTTAAAACTACTACTTAGACCGTCGTCGCATGCCCACCGCTCGTCCGTCGCGCGCGACGTTTTTAGCGACGCATAGCAAAAAATATTTTCAATCAAAAACATGCTAAAATAGGAGAGTTAGGGCAAATAGTGCCCATCATCAGATAGGAAGTTTCACTGTGAACACGTCTACGTTTTCAGGATTGGAAAATGTCTTCGTTTAGGAAAAATGCAGCCATCAGACGTTTTTTGGTGTTAAATAAAGGATTTTAGAAAGCTCAACTCACACAAGTGTAAAAACGGTCCTACCGGCAATTGTTTTGTTGATGAATTATAGAATTTACTCCTCTACTACTCTTAAAACTACTACTTAAACCGTCGTCGCATGCCCACCGCTCCTCCGTCGCGCGCGACCTTTTTAGCGACGCATAGCAAAAAATATTTTCAATCAAAAACATGCTAAAATAGGAGAGTTAGGGCAAATAGTGCCCATCATCAGATAGGAAGTTTCACTGTGAACACGTCTACGTTTTCAGGATTGGAAAATGTCTTCTTTCAGGAAAAATACAGCCATCACACGTTTTTTGGTGTTAAATAAAGGATTTTAGAAAGCTCAACTCACACAAGTGTAAAAACGGTCCCGCCGGCAATTGTTTTGTTGATGAATTATAGAATTTACTCCTCTACTACTCTTAAAACTACTACTTAAACCGTCGTCGCATGCCCACCGCTCCTCCGTCGCGCGCGACCTTTTTAGCGACGCATAGCAAAAAATATTTTCAATCAAAAACATGCTAAAATAAGAGAGTTAGGGCAAATAGTGCACATCATCAGATAGGAAGTTTCACTGTGAACACGTCTACGTTTTCAGGATTGGAAAATGTCTTCGTTTAGGAAAAATGCAGCCATCAGACGTTTTTTGGTGTTAAATAAAGGATTTTAGAAAGCTCAACTCACACAAGTGTAAAAACGGTCCTACCGGCAATTGTTTTGTTGATGAATTATAGAATTTACTCCTCTACTACTCTTAAAACTACTACTTAAACCTTCGTCGCATGCCCACCGCTCGTCCGTCGCGCGCGACGTTTTCAGCGACGCATAGCAAAAAATATTTTCAATCAAAAACATGCTAAAATAAGAGAGTTAGGGCAAATAGTGCACATCATCAGATAGGAAGTTTCACTGTGAACACGTCTACGTTTTCAGGATTGGAAAATGTCTTCGTTTAGGAAAAATGCAGCCATCAGACGTTTTTTGGTGTTAAATAAAGGATTTTAGAAAGCTCAACTCACACAAGTGTAAAAACGGTCCTACCGGCAATTGTTTTGTTGATGAATTATAGAATTTACTCCTCTACTACTCTTAAAACTACTACTTAAACCTTCGTCGCATGCCCACCGCTCGTCCGTCGCGCGCGACGTTTTCAGCGACGCATAGCAAAAAATATTTTCAATCAAAAACATGCTAAAATAAGAGAGTTAGGGCGAATAGTGCACATCATCAGATAGAAAGTTTCACTGTGAACACGTCTACGTTTTCAGAATATGAAAATGTCTTCGTTTAGGAAAAATGCAGCCATCCGACGTTTTTTGGTGTTAAATAAAGGATTTTAGAAAGCTCAACTCACACAAGTGTAAAAACGGTCCCGCCGGCACTTGTTTTGTTGACGAATTATAGAATTTACTCCTCTACTACTCTTAAAACTACTACTTAAACCGTCGTCGCATGCCCACCGCTCGTCCGTCGCGCGCGACGTTTTTAGCGACGCATAGCAAAAAATATTCTCAATCAAAAACATGCTAAAATAAGAGAGTTAGGGCAAATAGTGCACATCGTCAGATAGGAAGTTTCACTGTGAACACGTCTACGTTTTCAGGATTGGAAAATGTCTTCGTTTAGGAAAAATGCAGCCATCACACGTTTTTTGGTGTTAAATAAAGGATTTTAGAAAGCTCAACTCACACAAGTGTAAAAACGCTCCTACCGGCAATTGTTTTGTTGATGAATCATAGAATTTACTCCTCTACTACTCTTAAAACTACTACTTAAACCGTCGTCGCATGCCCACCGCTCGTCCGTCGCGCGCGACGTTTTTAGCGACGCATAGCAAAAAATATTTTCAATCAAAAACATGCTAAAATAGGAGAGTTAGGGCAAATAGTGCCCATCATCAGATAGGAAGTTTCACTGTGAACACGTCTACGTTTTCAGGATTGGAAAATGTCTTCGTTTAGGAAAAATGCAGCCATCAGACGTTTTTTGGTGTTAAATAAAGGATTTTAGAAAGCTCAACTCACACAAGTGTAAAAACGGTCCTACCGGCAATTGTTTTGTTGATGAATTATAGAATTTACTCCTCTACTACTCTTAAAACTACTACTTAAACCGTCGTCGCATGCCCACCGCTCCTCCGTCGCGCGCGACCTTTTTAGCGACGCATAGCAAAAAATATTTTCAATCAAAAACATGCTAAAATAGGAGAGTTAGGGCAAATAGTGCCCATCATCAGATAGGAAGTTTCACTGTGAACACGTCTACGTTTTCAGGATTGGAAAATGTCTTCTTTTAGGAAAAATACAGCCATCACACGTTTTTTGGTGTTAAATAAAGGATTTTAGAAAGCTCAACTCACACAAGTGTAAAAACGGTCCCGCCGGCAATTGTTTTGTTGATGAATTATAGAATTTACTCCTCTACTACTCTTAAAACTACTACTTAAACCTTCGTCGCATGCCCACCGCTCGTCCGTCGCGCGCGACGTTTTCAGCGACGCATAGCAAAAAATATTTTCAATCAAAAACATGCTAAAATAAGAGAGTTAGGGCAAATAGTGCACATCATCAGATAGGAAGTTTCACTGTGAACACGTCTACGTTTTCAGGATATGGAAAATGTCTTCGTTTAGGAAAAATGCAGCCATCAGACGTTTTGGTGTTAAATAAAGGATTTTAGAAAGCTCCAACTCACACAAGTGTAAAACGGTCCTACCGGCAATTGTTTTGTTGATGAATTATAGAATTTACTCCTCTACTACTCTTAAAACTACTACTTAAACCTTCGTCGCATGCCCACCGCTCGTCCGTCGCGCGCGACGTTTTCAGCGACGCATAGCAAAAAATATTTTCAATCAAAAACATGCTAAAATAAGAGAGTTAGGGCAAATAGTGCACATTATCAGATAGGAAGTTTCACTGTGAACACGTCTACGTTTTCAGGATTGGAAAATGTCTTCGTTTAGGAAAAATGCAGCCATCAGACGTTTTGGTGTTAAATAAAGGATTTTAGAAAGCTCAACTCACACAAGTGTAAAACGGTCCTACCGGCAATTGTTTTGTTGATGAATTATAGAATTTACTCCTCTACTACTCTTAAAACTACTACTTAAACCTTCGTCGCATGCCCACCGCTCGTCCGTCGCGCGCGACGTTTTCAGCGACGCATAGCAAAAAATATTTTCAATCAAAAACATGCTAAAATAAGAGAGTTAGGGCAAATAGTGCACATCATCAGATAGGAAGTTTCACTGTGAACACGTCTACGTTTTCAGGATTGGAAAATGTCTTCGTTTAGGAAAAATGCAGCCATCAGACGTTTTTTGGTGTTAAATAAAGGATTTTAGAAAGCTCAACTCACACAAGTGTAAAAACGGTCCTACCGGCAATTGTTTTGTTGATGAATTATAGAATTTACTCCTCTACTACTCTTAAAACTACTACTTAAACCTTCGTCGCATGCCCACCGCTCGTCCGTCGCGCGCGACGTTTTCAGCGACGCATAGCAAAAAATATTTTCAATCAAAAACATGCTAAAATAAGAGAGTTAGGGCAAATAGTGCACATCGTCAGATAGGAAGTTTCACTGTGAACACGTCTACGTTTTCAGGATTGGAAAATGTCTTCGTTTAGGAAAAATGCAGCCATCAGACGTTTTGGTGTTAAATAAAGGATTTTAGAAAGCTCAACTCACACAAGTGTAAAAACGGTCCTACCGGCAATTGTTTTGTTGATGAATTATAGAATTTACTCCTCTACTACTCTTAAAACTACTACTTAAACCTTCGTCGCATGCCCACCGCTCGTCCGTCGCGCGCGACGTTTTTAGCGACGCATAGCAAAAATATTTTCAATCAAAAACATGCTAAAATAAGAGAGTTAGGGCAAATAGTGCACATCATCAGATAGGAAGTTTCACTGTGAACACGTCTACGTTTTCAGGATTGGAAAATGTCTTCGTTTAGGAAAAATGCAGCCATCAGACGTTTTTTGGTGTTAAATAAAGGATTTTAGAAAGCTCAACTCACACAAGTGTAAAAACGGTCCTACCGGCAATTGTTTTGTTGATGAATTATAGAATTTACTCCTCTACTACTCTTAAAACTACTACTTAAACCTTCGTCGCATGCCCACCGCTCGTCCGTCGCGCGCGACGTTTTCAGCGACGCATAGCAAAAAATATTTTCAATCAAAAACATGCTAAAATAAGAGAGTTAGGGCGAATAGTGCACATCATCAGATAGAAAGTTTCACTGTGAACACGTCTACGTTTTCAGGATTGGAAAATGTCTTCGTTTAGGAAAAATGCAGCCATCAGACGTTTTTTGGTGTTAAATAAAGGATTTTAGAAAGCTCAACTCACACAAGTGTAAAAACGGTCCTCCCGGCAATTGTTTTGTTGATGAATTATAGAATTTACTCCTCTACTACTCTTAAAACTACTACTTAAACCTTCGTCGCATGCCCATCGCTCATCCGTCGCGCGCGACGTTTTTAGCGACGCATAGCAAAAAATATTTTCAATCAGAAACATGCTAAAATAAGAGAGTTAGGGCGAATAGTGCCCATCATCAGATAGGAAGTTTCACTGTGAACACGTCTACGTTTTCAGGATTGGAAAATGTCTTCTTTTAGGAAAAATACAGCCATCACACGTTTTTTGGTGTTAAATAAAGGATTTTAGAAAGCTCAACTCACACAAGTGTAAAAACGGTCCTACCGGCAATTGTTTTGTTGATGAATTATAGAATTTTCTCCTCTACTACTCTTAAAACTACTACTTAGACCGTCGTCGCATGCCCACCGCTCGTCCGTCGCGCGCGACGTTTTTAGCGACGCATAGCAAAAAATATTTTCAATCAAAAACATGCTAAAATAAGAGAGTTAGGGCAAATAGTGCCCATCATCAGATAGGAAGTTTCACTGTGAACACGTCTACGTTTTCAGGATTGGAAAATGTCTTCGTTTAGGAAAAATGCAGCCATCAGACGTTTTTTGGTGTTAAATAAAGGATTTTAGAAAGCTCAACTCACACAAGTGTAAAAACGGTCCCGCCGGCAATTGTTTTGTTGATGAATTATAGAATTTACTCCTCTACTACTCTTAAAACTACTACTTAAACAGTCGTCGCATGCCCACCGCTCGTCCGTCGCGCGCGACGTTTTTAGCGACGCATAGCAAAAAATATTCTCAATCAAAAACATGCTAAAATAAGAGAGTTAGGGCAAATAGTGCACATCGTCAGATAGGAAGTTTCACTGTGAACACGTCTACGTTTTCAGGATTGGAAAATGTCTTCGTTTAGGAAAAATGCAGCCATCACACGTTTTTTGGTGTTAAATAAAGGATTTTAGCAAGCTCAACTCACACAAGTGTAAAAACGGTCCTACCGGCAATTGTTTTGTTGATGAATTATAGAATTTACTCCTCTACTACTCTTAAAACTACTACTTAAACAGTCGTCGCATGCCCACCGCTCGTCCGTCGCGCGCGACGTTTTTAGCGACGCATAGCAAAAAATATTCTCAATCAAAAACATGCTAAAATAAGAGAGTTAGGGCAAATAGTGCCCATCATCAGATAGGAAGTTTCACTGTGAACACGTCTACGTTTTCAGGATTGGAAAATGTCTTCGTTTAGGAAAAATGCAGCCATCAGACGTTTTTTGGTGTTAAATAAAGGATTTTAGAAAGCTCAACTCACACAAGTGTAAAAACGGTCCTACCGGCAATTGTTTTGTTGATGAATTATAGAATTTACTCCTCTACTATTCTTAAAACTACTACTTAAACAGTCGTCGCATGCCCACCGCTCGTCCGTCGCGCGCGACGTTTTTAGCGACGCATAGCAAAAAATATTTTCAATCAAAAACATGCTAAAATAAGAGAGTTAGGGCGAATAGTGCCCATCATCAGATAGGAAGTTTCACTGTGAACACGTCTACGTTTTCAGGATTGGAAAATGTCTTCGTTTAGGAAAAATGCAGCCATCAGACGTTTTTTGGTGTTAAATAAAGGATTTTAGAAAGCTCAACTCACACAAGTGTAAAAACGGTCCCGCCGGCAATTGTTTTGTTGACGAATTATAGAATTTACTCCTCTACTACTCTTAAAACTACTACTTAAACCTTCGTCGCATGCCCACCGCTCGTCCGTCGCGCGCGACGTTTTCAGCGACGCATAGCAAAAAATATTTTCAATCAAAAACATGCTAAAATAAGAGAGTTAGGGCGAATAGTGCACATCATCAGATAGAAAGTTTCACTGTGAACACGTCTACGTTTTCAGGATTGGAAAATGTCTTCGTTTAGGAAAAATGCAGCCATCACACGTTTTTTGGTGTTAAATAAAGGATTTTAGCAAGCTCAACTCACACAAGTGTAAAAACGGTCCCGCCGGCAATTGTTTTGTTGATGAATTATAGAATTTACTCCTCTACTACTCTTAAAACTACTACTTAAACAGTCGTCGCATGCCCACCGCTCGTCCGTCGCGCGCGACGTTTTTAGCGACGCATAGCAAAAAATATTCTCAATCAAAAACATGCTAAAATAAGAGAGTTAGGGCAAATAGTGCCCATCATCAGATAGGAAGTTTCACTGTGAACACGTCTACGTTTTCAGGATTGGAAAATGTCTTCGTTTAGGAAAAATGCAGCCATCACACGTTTTTTGGTGTTAAATAAAGGATTTTAGCAAGCTCAACTCACACAAGTGTAAAAACGGTCCTACCGGCAATTGTTTTGTTGATGAATTATAGAATTTACTCCTCTACTACTCTTAAAACTACTACTTAAACAGTCGTCGCATGCCCACCGCTCGTCCGTCGCGCGCGACGTTTTTAGCGACGCATAGCAAAAAATATTCTCAATCAAAAAACATGCTAAAATAAGAGAGTTAGGGCAAATAGTGCCCATCATCAGATAGGAAGTTTCACTGTGAACACGTCTACGTTTTCAGGATTGGAAAATGTCTTCGTTTAGGAAAAAATGCAGCCATCAGACGTTTTTTGGTGTTAAATAAAGGATTTTAGAAAGCTCAACTCACACAAGTGTAAAAACGGTCCTACCGGCAATTGTTTTGTTGATGAATTATAGAATTTACTCCTCTACTATTCTTAAAACTACTACTTAAACAGTCGTCGCATGCCCACCGCTCGTCCGTCGCGCGCGACGTTTTTAGCGACGCATAGCAAAAAATATTCTCAATCAAAAACATGCTAAAATAAGAGAGTTAGGGCAAATAGTGCACATCGTCAGATAGGAAGTTTCACTGTGAACACGTCTACGTTTTCAGGATTGGAAAATCTCTTCGTTTAGGAAAAATGCAGCCATCACACGTTTTTTGGTGTTAAATAAAGGATTTTAGCAAGCTCAACTCACACAAGTGTAAAAACGGTCCTACCGGCAATTGTTTTGTTGATGAATTTTAGAATTTACTCCTCTACTTCTCTTAAAACTACTACTTAAACCGTCGTCGCATGCCCACCGCTCGTGCGTCGCGCGCGACGTTTTTAGCGACGCATAGCAAAAAATATTCTCAATCAAAAACATGCTAAAATAAGAGAGTTAGGGCAAATAGTGCCCATCATCAGATAGGAAGTTTCACTGTGAACACGTCTACGTTTTCAGGATTGGAAAATGTCTTCGTTTAGGGAAAATGCAGCCATCACACGTTTTTTGGTGTTAAATAAAGGATTTCAGCAAGCTCAACTCACACAAGTGTAAAAACGGTCCTACCGGCAATTGTTTTGTTGATGAATTATAGAATTTACTCCTCTACTACTCTTAAAACTACTACTTAAACAGTCGTCGCATGCCCACCGCTCGTCCGTCGCGCGCGACGTTTTTAGCGACGCATAGCAAAAAATATTCTCAATTAAAAACATGCTAAAATAAGAGAGTTAGGGCAAATAGTGCCCATCATCAGATAGGAAGTTTCACTGTGAACACGTCTACGTTTTCAGGATTGGAAAATGTCTTCGTTTAGGAAAAATGCAGCCATCAGACGTTTTTTGGTGTTAAATAAAGGATTTTAGAAAGCTCAACTCACACAAGTGTAAAAACGGTCCCGCCGGCAATTGTTTTGTTGATGAATTATAGAATTTACTCCTCTACTATTCTTAAAACTACTACTTAAACAGTCGTCGCATGCCCACCGCTCGTCCGTCGCGCGCGACGTTTTTAGCGACGCATAGCAAAAATATTCTCAATCAAAAAACATGCTAAAATAAGAGAGTTAGGGCAAATAGTGCCCATCATCAGATAGGAAGTTTCACTGTGAACACGTCTACGTTTTCAGGATTGGAAAATGTCTTCGTTTAGGAAAAATGCAGCCATCAGACGTTTTTGGTGTTAAATAAAGGATTTTAGAAAGCTCAACACACACAAGTGTAAAAACGGTCCTAACGGCAATTGTTTTGTTGATGAATTATAAAATTTACTCCTCTACTACTCTTAAAACTACTACTTAAACAGTCGTCGCATGCCCACCGCTCGTCCGGCGCGCGCGACGTTTTTAGCGACGCATAGCAAAAAATATTCTCAATCAAAAACATGCTAAAATAAGAGAGTTAGGGCAAATAGTGCCCATCATCAGATAGGAAGTTTCACTGTGAACACGTCTACGTTTTCAGGATTGGAAAATGTCTTCGTTTAGGAAAAATGCAGCCATCAGACGTTTTTTGGTGTTAAATAAAGGATTTTAGAAAGCTCAACTCACACAAGTGTAAAAACGGTCCCGCCGGCAATTGTTTTGTTGACGAATTATAGAATTTACTCCTCTACTACTCTTAAAACTACTACTTAAACCGTCGTCGCATGCCCACCGCTCGTCCGTCGCGCGCGACGTTTTTAGCGACGCATAGCAAAAAATATTTTCAATCAAAAACATGCTAAAATAGGAGAGTTAGGGCAAATAGTGCCCATCATCAGATAGGAAGTTTCACTGTGAACACGTCTACGTTTTCAGGATTGGAAAATGTCTTCGTTTAGGAAAAATGCAGCCATCAGACGTTTTTTGGTGTTAAATAAAGGATTTTAGAAAGCTCAACTCACACAAGTGTAAAAACGGTCCCGCCGGCAATTGTTTTGTTGATGAATTATAGAATTTACTCCTCTACTACTCTTAAAACTACTACGTAAACCGTCGTCGCATGCCCACCGCTCGTCCGTCGCGCGCGACGTTTTTAGCGACGCATAGCAAAAAATATTTTCAATCAAAAACATGCTAAAATAGGAGAGTTAGGGCAAATAGTGCCCATCATCAGATAGGAAGTTTCACTGTGAACACGTCTACGTTTTCAGAATATGAAAATGTCTTCGTTTAGGAAAAATGCAGCCATCAGACGTTTTTTGGTGTTAAATAAAGGATTTTAGAAAGCTCAACTCACACAAGTGTAAAACGGTCCCGCCGGCAATTGTTTTGTTGATGAATTATAGAATTTCCTCCTCTACTACTCTTAAAACTACATACTACTTAAACCGTCGTCGCATGCCCACCGCTCGTCCGTCGCGCGCGACGTTTTTAGCGACGCATAGCAAAAAATATTTTCAATCAAAAACATGCTAAAATAGGAGAGTTAGGACAAATAGTGCCCATCATCAGATAGGAAGTTTCACTGTGAACACGTCTACGTTTTCAGGATTGGAAAATGTCTTCGTTTAGGAAAAATGCAGCCATCAGACGTTTTTTGGTGTTAAATAAAGGATTTTAGAAAGCTCAACTCACACAAGTGTAAAAACGGTCCCGCCGGCAATTGTTTTGTTGATGAATTATAGAATTTACTCCTCTACTAATCTTAAAACTACTACTTAAACCGTCGTCGCATGCCCACCGCTCGTCCGTCGCGCGCGACGTTTTTAGCGACGCATAGCAAAAAATATTTTCAATCAAAAACATGCTAAAATAGGAGAGTTAGGGCAAATAGTGCCCATCATCAGATAGGAAGTTTCACTGTGAACACGTCTACGTTTTCAGGATTGGAAAATGTCTTCGTTTAGGAAAAATGCAGCCATCAGACGTTTTTTGGTGTTAAATAAAGGATTTTAGAAAGCTCAACTCACACAAGTGTAAAAACGGTCCTACCGGCAATTGTTTTGTTGACGAATTATAGAATTTACTCCTCTACTACTCTTAAAACTACTACTTAAACCGTCGTCGCATGCCCACCGCTCGTCCGTCGCGCGCGACGTTTTTAGCGACGCATAGCAAAAAATATTTTCAATCAAAAACATGCTAAAATAGGAGAGTTAGGGCAAATAGTGCCCATCATCAGATAGGAAGTTTCACTGTGAACACGTCTACGTTTTCGGAATATGAAAATGTCTTCGTTTAGGAAAAATGCAGCCATCAGACGTTTTTTGGTGTTAAATAAAGGATTTTAGAAAGCTCAACGCACACAAGTGTAAAAACGGTCCCGCCGGCAATTGTTTTGTTGATGAATTATAGAATTTACTCCTCTACTACTCTTAAAACTACATACTACTTAAACCGTCGTCGCATGCCCACCGCTCGTCCGTCGCGCGCGACGTTTTTAGCGACGCATAGCAAAAAATATTTTCAATCAAAAACATGCTAAAATAGGAGAGTTAGGACAAATAGTGCCCATCATCAGATAGGAAGTTTCACTGTGAACACGTCTACGTTTTCAGGATTGGAAAATGTCTTCGTTTAGGAAAAATGCAGCCATCAGACGTTTTTTGGTGTTAAATAAAGGATTTTAGAAAGCTCAACTCACACAAGTGTAAAAACGGTCCCGCCGGCAATTGTTTTGTTGATGAATTATAGAATTTACTCCTCTACTACTCTTAAAACTACATACTACTTAAACCGTCGTCGCATGCCCACCGCTCGTCCGTCGCGCGCGACGTTTTTAGCGACGCATAGCAAAAAATATTTTCAATCAAAAACATGCTAAAATAGGAGAGTTAGGGCAAATAGTGCCCATCATCAGATAGGAAGTTTCACTGTGAACACGTCTACGTTTTCAGAATATGAAAATGTCTTCGTTTAGGAAAAATGCAGCCATCAGACGTTTTTTGGTGTTAAATAAAGGATTTTAGAAAGCTCAACTCACACAAGTGTAAAAACGGTCCCGCCGGCAATTGTTTTGTTGATGAATTATAGAATTTACTCCTCTACTACTCTTAAAACTACATACTACTTAAACCGTCGTCGCATGCCCACCGCTCGTCCGTCGCGCGCGACGTTTTTAGCGACGCATAGCAAAAAATATTTTCAATCAAAAACATGCTAAAATAGGAGAGTTAGGGCAAATAGTGCCCATCATCAGATAGGAAGTTTCACTGTGAACACGTCTACGTTTTCAGAATATGAAAATGTCTTCGTTTAGGAAAAATGCAGCCATCAGACGTTTTTTGGTGTTAAATAAAGGATTTTAGAAAGCTCAACTCACACAAGTGTAAAAACGGTCCCGCCGGCAATTGTTTTGTTGATGAATTATAGAATTTACTCCTCTACTACTCTTAAAACTACTACGTAAACCGTCGTCGCATGCCCACCGCTCGTCCGTCGCGCGCGACGTTTTTAGCGACGCATAGCAAAAAATATTTTCAATCAAAAACATGCTAAAATAGGAGAGTTAGGGCAAATAGTGCCCATCATCAGATAGGAAGTTTCACTGTGAACACGTCTACGTTTTCAGGATTGGAAAATGTCTTCGTTTAGGAAAAATGCAGCCATCAGACGTTTTTTGGTGTTAAATAAAGGATTTTAGAAAGCTCAACTCACACAAGTGTAAAAACGGTCCCGCCGGCAATTGTTTTGTTGATGAATTATAGAATTTACTCCTCTACTACTCTTAAAACTACTACGTAAACCGTCGTCGCATGCCCACCGCTCGTCCGTCGCGCGCGACGTTTTTAGCGACGCATAGCAAAAAATATTTTCAATCAAAAACATGCTAAAATAGGAGAGTTAGGGCAAATAGTGCCCATCATCAGATAGGAAGTTTCACTGTGAACACGTCTACGTTTTCAGAATATGAAAATGTCTTCGTTTAGGAAAAATGCAGCCATCAGACGTTTTTTGGTGTTAAATAAAGGATTTTAGAAAGCTCAACTCACACAAGTGTGAAAACGGTCCTACCGGCAATTGTTTTGTTTATGAATTATAGAATTTTCTCCTCTACTACTCTTAAAACTACTACTTAAACCGTCGTCGCATGCCCACCGCTCGTCCGTCGCGCGCGACGTTTTTAGCGACGCATAGCAAAAAATATTTTCGATCAAAAACATGCTAAAATAAGAGAGTTAGGGCAAATAGTGCCCATCATCAGATAGGAAGTTTCACTGTGAACACGTCTACGTTTTCAGGATTGGAAAATGTCTTCGTTTAGGAAAAATGCAGCCATCAGACGTTTTTTGGTGTTAAATAAAGGATTTTAGACAGCTCAACTCACACAAGTGTGAAAACGGTCCTACCGGCAATTGTTTTGTTGATGAATTATAGAATTTACTCCTCTACTACTCTTAAAACTACTACTTAAACCGTCGTCGCATGCCCACCGCTCGTCCGTCGCGCGCGACGTTTTTAGCGACGCATAGCAAAAAATAATTTCAATCAAAAACATGCTAAAATAAGAGAGTTAGGGCGAATAGTGCCCATCATCAGATAGGAAGTTTCACTGTGAACACGTCAACGTTTTCAGGATTGGAAAATGTCTTCGTTTAGGAAAAATGCAGCCATCAGATGTTTTTTGGTGTTAAATAAAGGATTTTAGAAAGCTCAACTCACACAAGTGTAAAAACGGTCCCGCCGGCAATTGTTTTGTTGATGAATTACAGAATTTACTCCTCTACTAATCTTAAAACTACTACTTAAACCTTCGTCGCATGCCCACCGCTCATCCGTCGCGCGCGACGTTTTTAGCGACGCATAGCAAAAAATATTTTCAATCAAAAACATGCTAAAATAGGAGAGTTAGGGCAAATAGTGCCCATCATCAGATAGGAAGTTTCACTGTGAACACGTCTACGTTTTCAGAATATAAAAATGTCTTCGTTTAGGAAAAATGCAGCCATCAGAAGTTTTTTGGTGTTAAATAAAGGATTTTAGAAAGCTCAACTCACACAAGTGTAAAAACGGTCCCGCCGGCAATTGTTTTGTTGACGAATTATAGAATTTACTCCTCTACTACTCTTAAAACTACTACTTAAACCTTCGTCGCATGCCCACCGCTCGTCCGTTGTGCGCGACGTTTTTAGCGACGCATAGCAAAAAATATTTTCAATCAAAAACATGCTAAAATAGGAGAGTTAGGGCGAATAGTGCCCATCATCAGATAGGAAGTTTCACTGTGAACACGTCAACGTTTTCAGGATTGGAAAATGTCTTCGTTTAGGAAAAATGCAGCCATCAGATGTTTTTGGTGTTAAATAAAGGATTTTAGAAAGCTCAACTCACACAAGTGTAAAAACGGTCCCGCCGGCAATTGTTTTGTTGACGAATTATAGAATTTACTCCTCTACTACTCTTAAAACTACTACTTAAACCTTCGTCGCATGCCCACCGCTCATCCGTCGCGCGCGACGTTTTTAGCGACGCATAGCAAAAAATAATTTCAATCAAAAACATGCTAAAATAAGAGAGTTAGGGCGAATAGTGCCCATCATCAGATAGGAAGTTTCACTGTGAACACGTCTACGTTTTCAGAATATAAAAATGTCTTCGTTTAGGAAAAATGCAGCCATCAGATGTTTTTTGGTGTTAAATAAAGGATTTTAGAAAGCTCAACTCACACAAGTGTAAAAACGGTCCCGCCGGCAATTGTTTTGTTGACGAATTATAGAATTTACTCCTCTACTACTCTTAAAACTACTACTTAAACCTTCGTCGCATGCCCACCGCTCATCCGTCGCGCGCGACGTTTTTAGCGACGCATAGCAAAAAATATTTTCAATCAAAAACATGCTAAAATAGGAGAGTTAGGGCAAATAGTGTCCATCATCAGATAGGAAGTTTCACTGTGAACACGTCTACGTTTTCAGAATATGAAAATGTCTTCGTTTAGGAAAATGCAGCCATCAGACGTTTTTGGTGTTAAATAAAGGATTTTAGAAAGCTCAACTCACACAAGTGTAAAACGGTCCCGCCGGCAATTGTTTTGTTGACGAATTATAGAATTTACTCCTCTACTACTCTTAAAACTACTACTTAAACCTTCGTCGCATGCCCACCGCTCGTCCGTTGTGCGCGACGTTTTTAGCGACGCATAGCAAAAAATATTTTCAATCAAAAACATGCTAAAATAGGAGAGTTAGGGCGAATAGTGCCCATCATCAGATAGGAAGTTTCACTGTGAACACGTCAACGTTTTCAGGATTGGAAAATGTCTTCGTTTAGGAAAAATGCAGCCATCAGATGTTTTTTGGTGTTAAATAAAGGATTTTAGAAAGCTCAACTCACACAAGTGTAAAAACGGTCCCGCCGGCAATTGTTTTGTTGACGAATTATAGAATTTACTCCTCTACTACTCTTAAAACTACTACTTAAACCTTCGTCGCATGCCCACCGCTCATCCGTCGCGCGCGACGTTTTTAGCGACGCATAGCAAAAAATATTTTCAATCAAAAACATGCTAAAATAGGAGAGTTAGGGCAAATAGTGCCCATCATCAGATAGGAAGTTTCACTGTGAACACGTCTACGTTTTCAGAATATAAAAATGTCTTCGTTTAGGAAAAATGCAGCCATCAGAAGTTTTTTGGTGTTAAATAAAGGATTTTAGAAAGCTCAACTCACACAAGTGTAAAAACGGTCCCGCCGGCAATTGTTTTGTTGACGAATTATAGAATTTACTCCTCTACTACTCTTAAAACTACTACTTAAACCTTCGTCGCATGCCCACCGCTCGTCCGTTGTGCGCGACGTTTTTAGCGACGCATAGCAAAAAATATTTTCAATCAAAAACATGCTAAAATAGGAGAGTTAGGGCAAATAGTGTCCATCATCAGATAGGAAGTTTCACTGTGAACACGTCTACGTTTTCAGAATATGAAAATGTCTTCGTTTAGGAAAAATGCAGCCATCAGACGTTTTTTGGTGTTAAATAAAGGATTTTAGAAAGCTCAACTCACACAAGTGTAAAAACGGTCCCGCCGGCAATTGTTTTGTTGACGAATTATAGAATTTACTCCTCTACTACTCTTAAAACCACTACTTAAACCTTCGTCGCATGCCCACCGCTCGTCCGTTGTGCGCGACGTTTTTAGCGACGCATAGCAAAAAATATTTTCAATCAAAAACATGCTAAAATAGGAGAGTTAGGGCAAATAGTGTCCATCATCAGATAGGAAGTTTCACTGTGAACACGTCTACGTTTTCAGAATATGAAAATGTCTTCGTTTAGGAAAATGCAGCCATCAGACGTTTTTGGTGTTAAATAAAGGATTTTAGAAAGCTCAACTCACACAAGTGTAAAAACGGTCCCGCCGGCAATTGTTTTGTTGACGAATTATAGAATTTACTCCTCTACTACTCTTAAAACCACTACTTAAACCTTCGTCGCATGCCCACCGCTCGTCCGTTGTGCGCGACGTTTTTAGCGACGCATAGCAAAAAATATTTTCAATCAAAAACATGCTAAAATAGGAGAGTTAGGGCAAATAGTGTCCATCATCAGATAGGAAGTTTCACTGTGAACACGTCTACGTTTTCAGAATATGAAAATGTCTTCGTTTAGGAAAAATGCAGCCATCAGACGTTTTTTGGTGTTAAATAAAGGATTTTAGAAAGCTCAACTCACACAAGTGTAAAAACGGTCCCGCCGGCAATTGTTTTGTTGACGAATTATAGAATTTACTCCTCTACTACTCTTAAAACTACTACTTAAACCTTCGTCGCATGCCCACCGCTCGTCCGTCGCGCGCGACGTTTTTAGCGACGCATAGCAAAAAATATTTTCAATCAAAAACATGCTAAAATAGGAGAGTTAGGGCAAATAGTGCCCATCATCAGATAGGAAGTTTCACTGTGAACACGTCTACGTTTTCAGAATATAAAAATGTCTTCGTTTAGGAAAAATGCAGCCATCAGAAGTTTTTTGGTGTTAAATAAAGGATTTTAGAAAGCTCAACTCACACAAGTGTGAAAACGGTCCCGCCGGCAATTGGTTTGTTGATGAATTATAGAATTTACTCCTCTACTAATCTTAAAACTACTACTTAAACCTTCCTCGCATGCCCACCGCTCGTCCGTCGTGCGCGACGTTTTTAGCGACGCATACCAAAAATTATTTCAATCAAAAACATGCTAAAATAGGAGAGTTAGGGCAAATAGTGCCCATCATCAGATAGGAAGTTTCACTGTGAACACGTCTACGTTTTCAGAATATAAAAATGTCTTCGTTTAGGAAAAATGCAGCCATCAGAAGTTTTTTGGTGTTAAATAAAGGATTTTAGAAAGCTCAACTCACACAAGTGTAAAAACGGTCCCGCCGGCAATTGGTTTGTTGATGAATTATAGAATTTACTCCTCTACTAATCTTAAAACTACTACTTAAACCTTCCTCGCATGCCCACCGCTCGTCCGTTGTGCGCGACGTTTTTAGCGACGCATAGCAAAAAATATTTTCAATCAAAAACATGCTAAAATAGGAGAGTTAGGGCAAATAGTGCCCATCATCAGATAGGAAGTTTCACTGTGAACACGTCTACGTTTTCAGAATATAAAAATGTCTTCGTTTAGGAAAAATGCAGCCATCAGAAGTTTTTTGGTGTTAAATAAAGGATTTTAGAAAGCTCAACTCACACAAGTGTAAAAACGGTCCCGTCGGCAATTGGTTTGTTGATGAATTATAGAATTTACTCCTCTACTAATCTTAAAACTACTACTTAAACCTTCCTCGCATGCCCACCGCTCGTCCGTCGTGCGCGACGTTTTTAGCGACGCATACCAAAAATTATTTCAATCAAAAACATGCTAAAATAGGAGAGTTAGGGCAAATAGTGTCCATCATCAGATAGGAAGTTTCACTGTGAACACGTCTACGTTTTCAGAATATGAAAATGTCTTGGTTTAGGAAAAATGCAGCCATCAGACGTTTTTTGGTGTTAAATAAAGGATTTTAGAAAGCTCAACTCACACAAGTGTAAAAACGGTCCCGCCGGCAATTGGTTTGTTGATGAATTATAGAATTTACTCCTCTACTAATCTTAAAACTACTACTTAAACCTTCGTCGCATGCCCACCGCTCGTCCGTTGTGCGCGACGTTTTTAGCGACGCATAGCAAAAAATATTTTCAATCAAAAACATGCTAAAATAGGAGAGTTAGGGCAAATAGTGCCCATCATCAGATAGGAAGTTTCACTGTGAACACGTCTACGTTTTCAGAATATGAAAATGTCTTGGTTTAGGAAAAATGCAGCCATCAGAAGTTTTTTGGTGTTAAATAAAGGATTTTAGAAAGCTCAACTCACACAAGTGTAAAAACGGTCCCGCCGGCAATTGGTTTGTTGATGAATTATAGAATTTACTCCTCTACTAATCTTAAAACTACTACTTAAACCTTCGTCGCATGCCCACCGCTCGTCCGTTGTGCGCGACGTTTTTAGCGACGCATAGCAAAAATATTTTCAATCAAAAACATGCTAAAATAGGAGAGTTAGGGCAAATAGTGCCCATCATCAGATAGGAAGTTTCACTGTGAACACGTCTACGTTTTCAGAATATGAAAAATGTCTTGGTTTAGGAAAAATGCAGCCATCAGAAGTTTTTTGGTGTTAAATAAAGGATTTTAGAAAGCTCAACTCACACAAGTGTAAAAACGGTCCCGCCGGCAATTGGTTTGTTGATGAATTATAGAATTTACCTCTACTAATCTTAAAACTACTACTTAAACCTTCGTCGCATGCCCACCGCTCGTCCGTTGTGCGCGACGTTTTTAGCGACGCATAGCAAAAAATATTTTCAATCAAAACATGCTAAAATAGGAGAGTTAGGGCAAATAGTGTCCATCATCAGATAGGAAGTTTCACTGTGAACACGTCTACGTTTTCAGAATATGAAAATGTCTTCGTTTAGGAAAAATGCAGCCATCAGACGTTTTTTGGTGTTAAATAAAGGATTTTAGAAAGCTCAACTCACACACGTGTAAAAACGGTGCCGCCGGCAATTGTTTTGTTGACGAATTATAGAATTTACTCCTCTACTACTCTTAAAACCACTACTTAAACCTTCGTCGCATGCCCACCGCTCGTCCGTCGTGCGCGACGTTTTTAGCGACGCATAGCAAAAAATATTTTCAATCAAAAACATGCTAAAATAGGAGAGTTAGGGCAAATAGTGTCCATCATCAGATAGGAAGTTTCACTGTGAACACGTCTACGTTTTCAGAATATGAAAATGTCTTGGTTTAGGAAAAATGCAGCCATCAGAAGTTTTTGCTAAAAGTTAAATAAAGGATTTTAGAAAGCTCAACTCACACAAGTGTAAAAACGGTCCCGCCGGCAATTGGTTTGTTGATGAATTATAGAATTTACTCCTCTACTAATCTTAAAACTACTACTTAAACCTTTCGTCGCATGCCCACCGCTCGTCCGTTGTGCGCGACGTTTTTAGCGACGCATAGCAAAAATATTTTCAATCAAAAACATGCTAAAATAGGAGAGTTAGGGCAAATAGTGCACATCATCAGATAGGAAGTTTCACGGTGAACACGTCTACGTTTTCAGAATATGAAAATGTCTTCGTTTAGGAAAAATGCAGCCATCAGACGTTTTTTGGTGTTAAATAAAGGATTTTAGAAAGCTCAACTCACACAAGTGTAAAAACGGTCCCGCCGGCAATTGGTTTGTTGATGAATTATAGAATTTACTCCTCTACTAATCTTAAAACTACTACTTAAACCTTCGTCGCATGCCCACCGCTCGTCCGTTGCGCGCGACGTTTTTAGCGACGCATAGCAAAAAATATTTTCAATCAAAACATGCTAAAATAGGAGAGTTAGGGCAAATAGTGTCCATCATCAGATAGGAAGTTTCACTGTGAACACGTCTACGTTTTCAGAATATGAAAATGTCTTGGTTTAGGAAAAATGCAGCCATCAGAAGTTTTTGGTGTTAAATAAAGGATTTTAGAAAGCTCAACTCACACAAGTGTAAAAACGGTCCCGCCGGCAATTGGTTTGTTGATGAATTATAGAATTTACTCCTCTACTAATCTTAAAACTACTACTTAAACCTTCGTCGCATGCCCACCGCTCGTCCGTTGTGCGCGACGTTTTTAGCGACGCATAGCAAAAAATATTTTCAATCAAAAACATGCTAAAATAGGAGAGTTAGGGCAAATAGTGCACATCATCAGATAGGAAGTTTCACGGTGAACACGTCTACGTTTTCAGAATATGAAAATGTCTTCGTTTAGGAAAAATGCAGCCATCAGACGTTTTTGGTGTTAAATAAAGGATTTTAGAAAGCTCAACTCACACAAGTGTAAAACGGTCCCGCCGGCAATTGGTTTGTTGATGAATTATAGAATTTACTCCTCTACTAATCCTAAAACTACTACTTAAACCTTCGTCGCATGCCCACCGCTCGTCCGTTGTGCGCGACGTTTTTAGCGACGCATAGCAAAAAATATTTTCAATCAAAAACATGCTAAAATAGGAGAGTTAGGGCAAATAGTGTCCATCATCAGATAGGAAGTTTCACTGTGAACACGTCTACGTTTTCAGAATATGAAAATGTCTTGGTTTAGGAAAAATGCAGCCATCAGAAGTTTTTTGGTGTTAAATAAAGGATTTTAGAAAGCTCAACTCACACAAGTGTAAAAACGGTCCCGCCGGCAATTGGTTTGTTGATGAATTATAGAATTTACTCCTCTACTAATCTTAAAACTACTACTTAAACCTTCGTCGCATGCCCACCGCTCGTCCGTTGTGCGCGACGTTTTTAGCGACGCATAGCAAAAAATATTTTCAATCAAAAACATGCTAAAATAGGAGAGTTAGGGCAAATAGTGCACATCATCAGATAGGAAGTTTCACGGTGAACACGTCTACGTTTTCAGAATATGAAAATGTCTTCGTTTAGGAAAAATGCAGCCATCAGACGTTTTTTGGTGTTAAATAAAGGATTTTAGAAAGCTCAACTCACACAAGTGTAAAAACGGTCCCGCCGGCAATTGGTTTGTTGATGAATTATAGAATTTACTCCTCTACTAATCTTAAAACTACTACTTAAACCTTCGTCGCATGCCCACCGCTCGTCCGTTGTGCGCGACGTTTTTAGCGACGCATAGCAAAAAATATTTTCAATCAAAAACATGCTAAAATAGGAGAGTTAGGGCAAATAGTGTCCATCATCAGATAGGAAGTTTCACTGTGAACACGTCTACGTTTTCAGAATATGAAAATGTCTTGGTTTAGGAAAAATGCAGCCATCAGAAGTTTTTTGGTGTTAAATAAAGGATTTTAGAAAGCTCAACTCACACAAGTGTAAAAACGGTCCCGCCGGCAATTGGTTTGTTGATGAATTATAGAATTTACTCCTCTACTAATCTTAAAACTACTACTTAAACCTTCGTCGCATGCCCACCGCTCGTCCGTTGTGCGCGACGTTTTTAGCGACGCATAGCAAAAAATATTTTCAATCAAAAACATGCTAAAATAGGAGAGTTAGGGCAAATAGTGCACATCATCAGATAGGAAGTTTCACGGTGAACACGTCTACGTTTTCAGAATATGAAAATGTCTTCGTTTAGGAAAAATGCAGCCATCAGACGTTTTTGGTGTTAAATAAAGGATTTTAGAAAGCTCAACTCACACAAGTGTAAAAACGGTCCCGCCGGCAATTGGTTTGTTGATGAATTATAGAATTTACTCCTCTACTAATCTTAAAACTACTACTTAAACCTTCGTCGCATGCCCACCGCTCGTCCGTTGTGCGCGACGTTTTTAGCGACGCATAGCAAAAAATATTTTCAATCAAAAACATGCTAAAATAGGAGAGTTAGGGCAAATAGTGTCCATCATCAGATAGGAAGTTTCACTGTGAACACGTCTACGTTTTCAGAATATGAAAATGTCTTCGTTTAGGAAAAATGCAGCCATCAGACGTTTTTTGGTGTTAAATAAAGGATTTTAGAAAGCTCAACTCACACAAGTGTAAAAACGGTCCCGTCGGCAATTGGTTTGTTGATGAATTATAGAATTTACTCCTCTACTAATCTTAAAACTACTACTTAAACCTTCGTCGCATGCCCACCGCTCGTCCGTTGCGCGCGACGTTTTTAGCGACGCATAGCAAAAAAATATTTTCAATCAAAAACATGCTAAAATAGGAGAGTTAGGGCAAATAGTGTCCATCATCAGATAGGAAGTTTCACTGTGAACACGTCTACGTTTTCAGAATATGAAAATGTCTTCGTTTAGGAAAAATGCAGCCATCAGAAGTTTTTTGGTGTTAAATAAAGCATTTTAGAAAGCTCAACTCACACAAGTGTAAAAACGGTCCCGCCGGCAATTGGTTTGTTGATGAATTATAGAATTTACTCCTCTACTAATCTTAAAACTACTACTTAAACCTTCGTCGCATGCCCACCGCTCGTCCGTTGTGCGCGACGTTTTTAGCGACGCATAGCAAAAAATATTTTCAATCAAAAACATGCTAAAATAGGAGAGTTAGGGCAAATAGTGCACATCATCAGATAGGAAGTTTCACGGTGAACACGTCTACGTTTTCAGAATATGAAAATGTCTTCGTTTAGGAAAAATGCAGCCATCAGACGTTTTTTGGTGTTAAATAAAGGATTTTAGAAAGCTCAACTCACACAAGTGTAAAAACGGTCCCGCCGGCAATTGGTTTGTTGATGAATTATAGAATTTACTCCTCTACTAATCTTAAAACTACTACTTAAACCTTCGTCGCATGCCCACCGCTCGTCCGTTGTGCGCGACGTTTTTAGCGACGCATAGCAAAAAATATTTTCAATCAAAAACATGCTAAAATAGGAGAGTTAGGGCAAATAGTGTCCATCATCAGATAGGAAGTTTCACTGTGAACACGTCTACGTTTTCAGAATATGAAAATGTCTTCGTTTAGGAAAAATGCAGCCATCAGAAGTTTTTTGGTGTTAAATAAAGCATTTTAGAAAGCTCAACTCACACAAGTGTAAAAACGGTCCCGCCGGCAATTGGTTTGTTGATGAATTATAGAATTTACTCCTCTACTAATCTTAAAACTACTACTTAAACCTTCGTCGCATGCCCACCGCTCGTCCGTCGCGCGCGACGTTTTTAGCGACGCATAGCAAAAAAATATTTTCAATCAAAAACATGCTAAAATAGGAGAGTTAGGGCAAATAGTGCACATCATCAGATAGGAAGTTTCACTGTGAACACGTCTACGTTTTCAGAATATGAAAATGTCTTCGTTTAGGAAAAATGCAGCCATCAGACGTTTTTTGGTGTTAAATAAAGGATTTTAGAAAGCTCAACTCACACAAGTGTAAAAACGGTCCTACCGGCAATTGTTTTGTTGATGAATCATAGAATTTACTCCTCTACTACTCTTAAAACTACTACTTAAACCTTCGTCGCATGCCCACCGCTCGTCCGTCGCGCGCGACGTTTTTAGCGACGCATAGCAAAAAATATTTTCAATCAAAAACATGCTAAAATAGGAGAGTTAGGGCAAATAGTGTCCATCATCAGATAGGAAAATTCACTGTGAACACGTCTACGTTTTCAGAATATGAAAATGTCTTCGTTTAGGAAAAATGCAGCCATCAGACGTTTTTTGGTGTTAAATAAAGGATTTTAGAAAGCTCAACTCACACAAGTGTAAAAACGGTCCCGCCAGCAATTGTTTTGTTGACGAATTATAGAATTTACTCCTCTACTACTCTTAAAACCACTACTTAAACCTTCGTCGCATGCCCACCGCTCGTCCGTCGCGCGCGACGTTTTTAGCGACGCAAAGCAAAAAAATATTTTCAATCAAAAACATGCTAAAATAGGAGAGTTAGGGCAAATAGTGTCCATCATCAGATAGGAAGTTTCACTGTGAACACGTCTACGTTTTCAGAATATGAAAATGTCTTCGTTTAGGAAAAATGCAGCCATCCGACGTTTTTTGGTGTTAAATAAAGGATTTTAGAAAGCTCAACTCACACAAGTGTAAAAACGGTCCCGCCGGCAATTGTTTTGTTGACGAATTATAGAATTTACTCCTCTACTAATCTTAAAACTACTACTTAAACCTTCGTCGCATGCCCACCGCTCGTCCGTCGCGCGCGACGTTTTTAGCGACGCATAGCAAAAAATATTTTCAATCAAAAACATGCTAAAATAGGAGAGTTAGGGCAAATAGTGTCCATCATCAGATAGGAAGTTTCACTGTGAACACGTCTACGTTTTCAGAATATGAAAATGTCTTCGTTTAGGAAAAATGCAGCCATCCGACGTTTTTTGGTGTTAAATAAAGGATTTTAGAAAGCTCAACTCACACAAGTGTAAAAACGGTCCCGCCGGCATTTGTTTTGTTGATGAATTATAGAATTTACACCTCTACTACTCTTAAAACTACTACTTAAACCTTCGTCGCATGCCCACCGCTCGTCCGTCGCGCGCGACGTTTTTAGCGACGCATAGCAAAAAATATTTTCAATCAAAAACATGCTAAAATAGGAGAGTTAGGGCAAATAGTGCCCATCATCAGATAGGAAGTTTCACTGTGAACACGTCTACGTTTTCAGAATATGAAAATGTCTTCGTTTAGGAAAAATGCAGCCATCCGACGTTTTTTGGTGTTAAATAAAGGATTTTAGAAAGCTCAACTCACACAAGTGTAAAAACGGTCCCGCCGGCATTTGTTTTGTTGATGAATTATAGAATTTACACCTCTACTACTCTTAAAACTACTACTTAAACCTTCGTCGCATGCCCACCGCTCGTCCGTCGCGCGCGACGTTTTTAGCGACGCATAGCAAAAAATATTTTCAATCAAAAACATGCTAAAATAAGAGAGTTAGGGCAAATAGTGCACATCATCAGATAGGAAGTTTCACTGTGAACACGTCTATGTTTTCAGAATTGGAAAATTTCATCGTTCAGGAAAAATGCAGCCATCAGACGTTTTTTGGTGTTAAATAAAGGATTTTAGAAAGCTCAACTCACACTAGTGTAAAAACGGTCCCGCCGGCAATTGTTTTGTTGATGAATTATAGAATTTACACCTCTACTACTCTTAAAACTACTACTTAAACCTTCGTCGCATGCCCACCGCTCGTCCGTCGCGCGCGACGTTTTTAGCGACGCATAGCAAAAAATATTTTCAATCAAAAACATGCTAAAATAAGAGAGTTAGGGCAAATAGTGCCCATCATCAGATAGGAAGTTTCACTGTGAACACGTCTACGTTTTCAGAATATGAAAATGTCTTCGTTTAGGAAAAATGCAGCCATCCGACGTTTTTTGGTGTTAAATAAAGGATTTTAGAAAGCTCAACTCACACAAGTGTAAAAACGGTGCCGCCGGCAATTGTTTTGTTGATGAATTATAGAATTTACACCTCTACTACTCTTAAAACTACTACTTAAACCTTCGTCGCATGCCCACCGCTCGTCCGTCGCGCGCGACGTTTTTAGCGACGCATAGCAAAAAATATTTTCAATCAAAAACATGCTAAAATAAGAGAGTTAGGGCAAATAGTGCACATCATCAGATAGGAAGTTTCACTGTGAACACGTCTACGTTTTCAGAATATGAAAATATCTTCGTTTAGGAAAAATGCAGCCATCCGACGTTTTTTGGTGTTAAATAAAGGATTTTAGAAAGCTCAACTCACACTAGTGTAAAAACGGTCCCGCCGGCAATTGTTTTGTTGATGAATTATAGAATTTACACCTCTACTACTCTTAAAACTACTACTTAAACCTTCGTCGCATGCCCACCGCTCGTCCGTCGCGCGCGACGTTTTTAGCGACGCATAGCAAAAAATATTTTCAATCAAAAACATGCTAAAATAAGAGAGTTAGGGCAAATAGTGCACATCATCAGATAGGAAGTTTCACTGTGAACACGTCTACGTTTTCAGAATATGAAAATGTCTTCGTTTAGGAAAAATGCAGCCATCCGACGTTTTCTGGTGTTAAATAAAAGATTTTAGAAAGCTCATTTCACACTAGTGTAAAAACGGTCCCGCCGGCAATTGTTTTGTTGATGAATTATAGAATTTACACTCTACTACTCTTAAAACTACTACTTAAACCTTCGTCGCATGCCCACCGCTCGTCCGTCGCGCGCGACGTTTTTAGCGACGCATAGCAAAAAATATTTTCAATCAAAAACATGCTAAAATAAGAGAGTTAGGGCAAATAGTGCACATCATCAGATAGGAAGTTTCACTGTGAACACGTCTACGTTTTCAGAATTGGAAAATTTCATCGTTCAGGAAAAATGCAGCCATCAGACGTTTTTTGGTGTTAAATAAAGGATTTTAGAAAGCTCAACTCACACTAGTGTAAAAACGGTCCCGCCGGCAATTGTTTTGTTGATGAATTATAGAATTTACACCTCTACTACTCTCAAAACTACTACTTAAACCTTCGTCGCATGCCCACCGCTCGTCCGTCGCGCGCGACGTTTTTAGCGACGCATAGCAAAAAATATTTTCAATCAAAAACATGCTAAAATAAGAGAGTTAGGGCAAATAGTGCATATCATCAGATAGGAAGTTTCACTGTGAACACGTCTACGTTTTCAGAATTGGAAAATTTCATCGTTCAGGAAAAATGCAGCCATCAGACGTTTTTTGGTGTTAAATAAAGGATTTTAGAAAGCTCAACTCACACTAGTGTAAAAACGGTGCCGCCGGCAATTGTTTTGTTGATGAATTATAGAATTTACACCTCTACTACTCTTAAAACTACTACTTAAACCTTCGTCGCATGCCCACCGCTCGTCCGTCGCGCGCGACGTTTTTAGCGACGCATAGCAAAAAATATTTTCAATCAAAAACATGCTAAAATAAGAGAGTTAGGGCTAATAGTGCCCATCATCAGATAGGAAGTTTCACTGTGAACACGTCTACGTTTTCAGAATATGAAAATGTCTTCGTTTAGGAAAAATGCAGCCATCCGACGTTTTTTGGTGTTAAATAAAGGATTTTAGAAAGCTCAACTCACACAAGTGTAAAAACGGTGCCGCCGGCAATTGTTTTGTTGATGAATTATAGAATTTACACCTCTACTACTCTTAAAACTACTACTTAAACCTTCGTCGCATGCCCACCGCTCGTCCGTCGCGCGCGACGTTTTTAGCGACGCATAGCAAAAAATATTTTCAATCAAAAACATGCTAAAATAAGAGAGTTAGGGCAAATAGTGCACATCATCAGATAGGAAGTTTCACTGTGAACACGTCTACGTTTTCAGAATATGAAAATGTCTTCGTTTAGGAAAAATGCAGCCATCCGACGTTTTTTGGTGTTAAATAAAGGATTTTACAAAGCTCAACTCACACTAGTGTAAAACCGGTCCCGCCGGCAATTGTTTTGTTGATGAATTATAGAATTTACACCTCTACTACTCTTAAAACTACTACTTAAACCTTCGTCGCATGCCCACCGCTCGTCCGTCGCGCGCGACGTTTTTAGCGACGCATAGCAAAAAACATTTTTAATCAAAAACATGCTAAAATAGGAGAGTTAGGGCAAATAGTGCCCATCATCAGATAGGAAGTTTCACTGTGAACACGTCTACGTTTTCAGAATATGAAAATGTCTTCGTTTAGGAAAAATGCAGCCATCCGACGTTTTTTGGTGTTAAATAAAGGATTCTAGAAAGCTCAACTCACACTAGTGTAAAAACGGTCCCGCCGGCAATTGTTTTGTTGATGAATTATAGAATTTACACCTCTACTACTCTTAAAACTACTACTTAAACCTTCGTCGCATGCCCACCGCTCGTCCGTCGCGCGCAACGTTTTTAGCGACGCACAGCAAAAAATATTTTCAATCAAAAACATGCTAAAATAAGAGAGTTAGGGCAAATAGTGCACATCATCAGATAGGAAGTTTCACTGTGAACACGTCTACGTTTTCAGAATATGAAAATGTCTTCGTTTAGGAAAAATGCAGCCATCCGACGTTTTTTGGTGTTAAATAAAGGATTCTAGAAAGCTCAACTCACACTAGTGTAAAAACGGTCCCGCCGGCAATTGTTTTGTTGATGAATTATAGAATTTACACCTCTACTACTCTTAAAACTACTACTTAAACCTTCGTCGCATGCCCACCGCTCGTCCGTCGCGCGCGACGTTTTTAGCGACGCATAGCAAAAAACATTTTTAATCAAAAACATGCTAAAATAGGAGAGTTAGGGCAAATAGTGCCCATCATCAGATAGGAAGTTTCACTGTGAACACGTCTACGTTTTCAGAATATGAAAATGTCTTCGTTTAGGAAAAATGCAGCCATCCGACGTTTTTTGGTGTTAAATAAAGGATTCTAGAAAGCTCAACTCACACTAGTGTAAAAACGGTCCCGCCGGCAATTGTTTTGTTGATGAATTATAGAATTTACACCTCTACTACTCTTAAAACTACTACTTAAACCTTCGTCGCATGCCCACCGCTCGTCCGTCGCGCGCAACGTTTTTAGCGACGCACAGCAAAAAATATTTTCAATCAAAAACATGCTAAAATAAGAGAGTTAGGGCAAATAGTGCACATCATCAGATAGGAAGTTTCACTGTGAACACGTCAACGTTTTCAGGATTGGAAAATTTCATCGTTCAGGAAAAATGCAGCCATCAGACGTTTTTTGATGTTAGATGAAGGCTTTTAGAAAATTAAACTTGCACAAGTGTAAAAACAGTCCCACCGGCAGTTGTTTTGTTGAGGATTCATGGAATTCACCCTTCTACTACTCGTATAGTTACTGCTCAAACTTTCGTCGCGAGCCCGCCACTCCTCCGCCGCGCGCGACGTTTTCAGCGGTGCAAATCAAAAAATGTTTTCCTTCAAAAACATGCCAAAATAAGAGAGTTAGGGAAAATGGTGCACATCCTCAGATAGCAGATTAGGTTGTGAACACGACTACGTTTTCAGAATTTTAAAATGTCTCCGTTCAAGTAAGTTACAGCCAACGGACGCTTTTTTGCAAAGTTTGGCAAATGCTCCCCGTTTTTACAAAAGATAGCGCGGGTATTGTACTTCCACCGACGAGCTACGCGCTGTAATGCTTACCATTAATATCAACCGAGAATCGATATGCCTGATTAGCACTGATAATGTCTCTGGTTGCAGCGAATGTGAGCTCAGCCTTGTACTATCGTTCTCTGAGCCGCATTCTGGTCTGCGACTGCGGACTACGGCTGTTGCATCATGCGACTCGTGATAATCGTGCTGGGAGAAAGGTGAATCGTGCCGGGACCGAGTGTTCACAGCACGGTTCTCACCTGCTGCATGATGCACTAGCCGTAGTCCGCGAATGCGGACGGAAGAGCGGCCCAGAGAACGAGAATACCTCGCCTTCGTAGGACACGCTACAGGAGCCACCGATTCAGAATTGTGCGATAGCGTTTCAGGCACACGACGCTTATTGCTGGTTCAGGGCTGTGATGGAGCCTAGCAGGTGTCGCCGTAATGTAGAGTTCGCGTAATAATTTTAGTCTGATGAATGGACGGAGCTCAACGGTAGATCACCTCGCGCGAATTGAAACCCCATTCTCCAGCGAGGCCGCCAACCCCGCACGGCCAGCCGCCTGGTCCATGAGTCAGACTAAATCGAAAACGGAAACCATATTACATATATTTTCAGATGGCGTCTGGTGAACAGGGGTCTCATTAGCTTTGTAATAAATGCACCACTCATTGCCTTCACAGGCATAGTTGTTAGCTACTTACCAAAAACTCTCATGAACATCCATCCGAAGCAGATGAAAGCGTCGCGATGATCGAAGGAAACTACCCTAAACAACTATTTATATATTTCAAGCTCATCATCAATCCGAACATTTTCACCTCATAGCAGCACTCTGAAGCATTGGAGCAAGAGCGAATACGCTGACCGCCATCATTGCAAACAAAGTGAAGAACAGAATCTGAATTCCAGTTTTCGTCCTCATGGAAGAGCGAATACCGTTCTTATGACTGTAAGTGGGGATTAACCTGTGTAGTTTGACAGGGCACCTCACACCAGCCCTTATGAACTGAGGTGACGGTCTCATTGAATAACGAGGAGCAACTGCACGAGTTCCATAAATTCGAGGCCTGAAAAGGTACGCCTCAAACAATGAGTGTGTGAGGGCTGATTTGGAGAATCTATCACATAAGGCGATCTTGTGGGACGTGGGGGTCGAGACCTTAAATGGGAATATGCTCCTCTTCTTGGAACGGAGCAATCAAGAAGGGGTGTTTTCCTTTGTCCTCTCGCATACAAAACGAGGAGTTCGGAAATGCACTTGCAGCTTGTGATCTGATAACAGAAGGGAATGATAATACGTTGCCAGATTACTGCAACAACTCAGGTAGGTCTCATAACGTGAAGTCGTGAAAAAGTGGCACTTCACGGTTCACTCAAAAAGCCATAGTGAGGTCACATGGCGTTGTTCCTCAAGGGGGCATTAGCGCAACTCGTATTGTACAAGGAGCATTCGACATGGTGCAGTGAATAGTTCGTTCACTCTTTCTCTGACAAGGCCGAAAGCTTTCATTTAGTGGTGAAAACAGGGTATCTTGATTCTGCCACAGAAATCATATGCCAGACTGAGTTTAAACTTCATGGAAGAGGTGCGTCCTGCATCGCAACTATCCATGTCTTTAGTCGATGATCCGACTTTTTATGATTTTATACATAACAGAGTCTTCATGAGAAGCCAAAGACAAAATAAGCCTTCGACAAATTTTGAAATGCATTCCAAAATGTGCCAATTGCATATGTTATTTAAGGCAGTGTTCAAGATAATCTTGAATTTCGAGATTAACCGCCAAATTGATTGTTTGGCCCCCGGTCAGGACTGAAATGACGAAGAAACCGAGAAAAACGCACCAGGGCTGGAATTCACGAAACGTTAACCACGTTTCAGCCATGGTTTGAGGCTAATCGATTTGCACACGATGTGCATAGCCATGGCTACGCTAGCCATGGTTGAAACGTGGTTAGCGTTTCGTGAATTCCACCCCAGAAGGGCACGAAAATCTTTACTCTCACCCCACTTCTTTACTCTCACTGGAACTGTTCGTTGTGACAATGAAATCTTTTGTGGACCCGCGTTTTGCGATTCTCTACTCTCTGTTGCTCCGTTCTTTCCTTCAGGCCCTAACTAATACTGTTTGGCCGAAAATATTCTTCCATTTTTGATTAGCCCCATTTTTTACCGGTGACAATTACCGTGAACATGTTCATTCAATCGGACAACTAGTCCAAGCCAGAGAATAATGTCACTAAATTAAGACGTTTTAGTGCGCTTTCCGCCGTTTCTTCGTAATTTTGGTAACACTTGGTTGCCAACGGATTGTTTTTAGTGAAGAACTCGGGAGCCGAAATCATCGTGAACACTGCCTTTAACGACTAGAGGTAAAGATGCGAAAATTTCTTGGTTATCTCCAGCAAAAGTGCCCAATATTGCACTTTATGAAGGCAGCGCCAATTTAACAGGTAGTTAGCGAGGTCATCAGGATGTTCACTCGTAGATAGCCCACAATAAGGCTTGATATTCAGTTTATTCCGCATTTTAACACACTTTCCTAAACAGAATTATACTGCGAATCGAATGGTCCTGTTAAAGGCAGTGTCCACGATAAAAACCATGTCTGATTTTCTAATGGAGATCGGCAGCTGCGGGGCCTAGCGCAACCCTAACGTTGAAAAAACTAAGAAAAATGAGCTCGGAATGGTCCCCTACGGTCCCAGAGTTGGACACCCGTCAGCTCTTCACACCCCAGATGCACTTTCCACGCCCCCCGACGTGAACAAATGATTGCTCGAGATTGTGATATGAGCGATGGTTTCCGATCAATAGCCCCGTTCTCCTATTTATTCCCAACTTCTCTCTTTATTCAGGTCAGCTCGCATACATCGGCTGCAAAAGACGGAAGTTACAAGCCTCGGACAACTCGTCCACCATGCTCCCCTAGCTCAATTTTTGAGGGATCATAACTCCGTTCCTAGAAGGTCTTGTACGATTCTAAAAACATCATTGGAATCAGCATGGGACCGTCTCCAAGATAGGCGAAAAAGCAGAAAAAAGATTCCCATCGTGAACACTGCCTTTAAATTTTCAAATTAACCGCTTTGAAAAAAGTTTGAATTCATTGAATTTGAAAAGTTGAAAGTAGGAAAAGAATCGAACTGATCTTGACTATGCATACATTTTGAAATCAGCATGACAATGCGAATGCATTGACGTATTAAAATATAGGAAATATCTACATTGAAAGATTTTGGCTTCTTTTTGAGAAAGCAGGTCATAACTAGGTCTACGTTTCCGACGCGCTTTCGCGCCGCCGACGCGTTTTAGGACACATGTTATGAGCGGCATTGTACAGATAGTGCAAGACTTGCGCATCATCTACAAAGAGGACTCTTCGAGGCGCTAAACCCGCTGAGCAGATTTGCGGATGGGTTTTGACAGGTTGTGGACGCGGCACTCATGAGGTTTGTGGTATGGTTTCCGCAATGGATTTAGTCTGACGCGTGGACCAGGCGGCCGGCCGTGCGGTGTTGGCGGCATCACTGGCCAACGGGGTTTCGATTCGCACACAGCGATCTACCGTGGCAGCCCCGTCCATTCATCAGACTAAATTTATTACGTGAACTCTATGTAAACGGCCGGTCCGTGGCAAATTTATCCAGAGCTAGAGGTGCGCATACAATTCTGAAATGCACTGTATATTTATGTGCCGATCTTGTAAACTGAACTGGCAGCATGCTCACCTTGTTGCCACTACATCCAGCATGACACGGAGAGAAGTAGCTGATCCCAGTTTCGATGGCACAAACTGGATTGAAAAAGCCGTCACACTGGCATGCGAAATTGCATGGATGCGCGAGAGAAATAGATCCTTCATCCATTCTTAAAAGAGAGGCATGTAAAACAGAAGAAACAACAATACCGCCCACGAAACGTGTCCAAAAGCGCGTCGCCGACGCAATTTTCCGTCCGCGATGGAAAAGCACGACGAAAACGTCAAAAGCATTCAGAATGAACATTTCGAGAATCTGAAAACATCATTCGATTCGACTCGTCGCGCTGATTTAGAAAATGTTTTCAGACTTTAGAAAAACTCAAGTCTTGATCTACTTATGGCCCATTTTCTCTCGAGAAGAAAAAATCTGTCAGAGTGAGTACTTTCGAATTCTGAGAAGACCATTCGTTTCGCCTCGCCGAGCTGATTAGCAATATGTATATGTTTTTGTAATAAGAACGAATCCTGACCTACTTATGACCTATTAACCGTCCGAGAAGCCGAGCTTTTGAAATGATTTGAAACTATTTCGCTCCAAACAATTGGTATCGCATTGTTGAGGTGAAAAAAATGTGTTCATATTTGTGAAAGACGCAAGTTTCAGCCTGCTTTTTGACTAGTTATGGGCGAACTCCACCCTGGCCTCGCTAATTACCACTAGTTCTCGCCCTAATTACATATAGTGCGTTCTCGAGAGAATCCACTGCAGCCAACCGAAAGATTGTGCTGGTGACGTTTTTCACAACTGGTATAATAAGGGCAGTCCTGGACGCATTTTCATTTAATGTGGCAGCCGAGAAACACCAACGGCATTGAATTTGATACTGTCTCCTGCAAGAGCAGGACTGGTTCATTGTTTTGCTGGAAGACCCATACGAAACTAAGACATAATTGGATCTCTTTCAAATCTACATTCTCATTCACTCAACTGACAGATCAGAAAAAAATTTTCAGCATCAGTAAACCTTGTCGAAAATTTCAGAAACCGATTTTTTTTGATTTTATGATTTTCCAGCAAAGTATTACTTCATATTGAGTACATTATTAATTACTGTTTTCTTGAATATTTTTATTTTTTTTTCAAATTTGCTTATCAATCCAAAATACATCTAAAGCTGCATAATTTTCGAGATTCAACAATTTCCAGAATTTGAACGAGTGTTTCTAGAAAGGTTTGGAACCATGCCAGAGCTGGCCCTGTGTGTGTGAAACGGCACCCCACACACGCCAGCCGAATTACCAACTCAGGCTGGCCCTCCGCCACCACTGACCAGCACAGTATCGACGGGAATAACCACACAAGACTGAAATATGAAATAATCTGCATTTAATATACGTTCCCCCTGATTCAGCTGTGTATATTTAGACGGATTCGAAAAATTGCGAACCTTTTTTCTTGAGCTTAAAAAACCAAATTTAATTCGATTTTTTGTGTTTCTGTTAGAAATATTACTGCATATTGAATGCATTCGTTATTTCGATTTTCTTATTCATTTCAATTATTATACTTATTGAAACTTTAATTATTTATCCGCATTACATGGAATGTTCTCGAATATTTATTTAAATGAAGCCTATTATCGATCCAAACTACATTTAGAGTTGCAGAAGGTCGACGATTTCAGATGTTTCCTGATGTGTACGAGTTTTCGTAAGATTCTATCATAATTCAGTCTGCTGTGGGCACTCGTTTCGATATAATGATGGTCAGTAGCGGAGGGTGATGGCCAGGTCGCGTTGGATAATCGGCCGGCACGTGAGGGGTGCAGGGCCACCACACAGGGCGAGCTCTGGCAAGGTTCCAAACCATTTCACGAACACTTGTTCAAATCCTGGAAATTGTTGAATCGCGAAACTTATGCAGCTTTAGATGTATTTTAGATTGATAAGCAAATTTGAAAAAATAAAATAAAAATAATCAAGAAAACAGTAATTAATAATTGAAAACCATTAAAAATAAGTAGTATAATGAATGCAATGGATTAAAAAAATTCAAATTTAAGAAAAATGAAAGAAAAACAGAATTGCAAATGCACTCAATATGAAGTAATACTTTGCTGGAAAATCATAAATTCAAAAAAAATCGGTTTTTGAAATTTTCGACAAGGTTTACTGATGCTGAAAATTTTTTTCTGATCTGTCAGTTGAGTGAATGAGAATGTAGATTTGAAGGAGATCCAATTAAGTCTCAGTTTCGTATGGGTCTTCCAGCAAAACAATGAACCAGTCCTGCTTTTGCGGAGACAGTATCAAATTCAATGCCGTTGGTGTTTCTCGGCTGCCACAATAAATGAAAATGCGTCCAGGACTGCCTTTATTATACCAGTTGTGAAAAACGTCACCAGCACAATCTTTCGGTTTTCTGCAGTGGATTCTCTCGAGAACGCACTATATGTAATTAGGGCGAGAACTAGAGGTAATTAGCGAGGCCAGGGTGGAGTTCGCCCATAGCTAGTCGAAAAGCAGGCTGAAACTTGCGTCTTTCACAAATATGAACACATTTTTTCACCTCAACAATGCGATATCAATAGTTTGGAGCGAAATAGTTTCAAATCATATCAAATCTTTAAAAGTTCGGCTACTCGGACGGTTAATAGATCATAGGTAGGTCAGGATTCGTTTTTATTGTAAAAACAAATACACACTGCTAATCAGCGCGGCGAGGCAGAACGAATGGTCTTCTCAGAATTCAAAAGTACTTACTCTGAAAGATTTTATCTTCTCGAGAGAAAATGGGTCATAAGTAGATCAAGAGTTGAGTTTTTCTCAAGTCTGAAAACATTTTCTAAATCAGCGCGACGAGTCGAATCGAATGGTGTTTTCAGATTCTCGAAATGTTCATTCTGAATGCTTTTGACGTTTTCGTCGTGTTTTTCCGTCGCGGACGAAAAATCGCGTCGGCGACGCGCTTTTGGACATGTTTCGTAAGCGGTATTGAATGTTTGTTCTCAACGCTTATCAAAACCATCGGCACAATGAAGAACGCCAAAAAGAGGTTAGACAGAAACTATTTGATTTCGGATGTCCGTCCGTTTAACTTTTTTTTGTCCAGTACTAATGCAATTACTCACGGCTCATATGGACTATTCATACCAGCGATGCGAATTCCGGGACATCCAAGTAAGAAAGCACTAGAACTCAACATCATCATCGCGGTAAGAATCATGCACATTTTCATAATGGGCCTGAAATTTGAACTTGGATGGAATTTCTATAAAGTGGTGAGGGCAAAACGAAAAGAGTGAATGAGGAAAACTGATAAATGCGTGTAAATGGACGATTGAGTATGTTGAATGATCTCGCAGCGGGTTCAAATCGTTAAAGGCACAGTCCAAGCTGGTGGGTAAAAATTGATATTATGGTCCGGCTGCAGTGTGTAGAATACTTGGGGCAAATCGAATGAACGGGTGTGCAACTTTAGGATAAAATCAATTAGTGGGACTGTAATTAGTGATGGTTCGCACCTCGACTCAGATTACCAGAAGGTATAATTATCTCCCTCGACTCAGAATCTCTCCCTCACTCCGCACGGCGACTAGATTGCCGCAACGCGACAATGTGGTGTTCCTTCGTATCCCTCTTGAAGGAGAGTAAGTGGAGGCGTTGGCATCGTTCTGAAAGGGACGCTCCTAATGGCTCTGCCATAGGCAAGGATAGAAGCATGGTATTCTCATTGATTGATCTTAAAGGCAGTGTTAACGATAATCTTCGATTTTTAGATTAATAGCTAAATCGATTTTTTGGCCCCCGTGTAGAACTCAAATGATGAAGAAATCGAGAAAACGCACCAGAAGTACACGAAATCCTTCAGTATCACTCCGCCTTTTAAGTATCACAGGAAGTCTTTGTTGTGACAATGAAATCTTTCTTGGACCCGTTCTTTGCAATGCTCCACTCTCTATTGCTCCGTTCTTTCCTTAGGGCCCTAACTAATCCTGTTTTGCATGAAATATTCTTGTATTTTCGACTGACTCGATTTCCCACTGGTGACAACCACCATAATTCATGTTCATCCAACCAGGAAACTAGTCCATGTTACAGAATAATGTCTCTGAAATACGACGTTTTGATGCGTTTCTCGCCGTTTCTTCGTAATTTCGGTAACACTTGTAGGCCAATGCATTGTTTTATGTGAAAACACGGGGACGAAAATCATCGTGAACACAGTCTTTAAAGGAAGGTAACGAATATCGAATGGATATGGATATAAAACGAAACCAGGAGTTATCTCTTTTAATGAGAATTGACTGGTATTCAATTAGATTAATCAATATGGATATGTGGAACACGAAAATTGAATTATGTGATGGAATCTATGGAATTTAAATAAAATAATCATCGAATTAAAATATTATAATAGTCACCGAGAAAATCATGAAACAATCATCGAAAAGAAAATTTTATTTTAAATAAGAAAGTGGATAAAGTTCTGGAGCTTATCAATCATCTGGGGATGCACCACACATTCGACTTCCATTCAGAATCGTAGAAGGTTTTGAATGTGTATTGGGCTTATACAATGACTTGCGGGAGCCAGCCGATGTCCAAATCAGTGTTTTCATACTCCCAGACAAGTCTGATACCAATTTACTGACCCCGGAGGGATAGAAGTTTGGTTGACCCTGGGCGAGGATCGAGCACTCGACCGTGTGCGTGACAGTGGTGCTTCTTGCCACTGCCCCCACTCGCCATTTAAAGGCAGGGTCCGGGCAGAATTTCGATTTTGAGATTTCCCGCTAAATCGATGCTCTTGCTACAGGTAGTCCCAAGGAACATGCGAAAACTGCGTTAAAACCGGTCTTCTTCAAGTTATTCCAGCCACTTCCGTCAGCCGATGATCCAGAAAAGTCAGAAAAGTGGCACCATCGTCTATATTTTAGCGGTTGCCCACGCATTCTTCAAACGTGCTGCGTAATTATCGATCATTCCAGCCATGATCATCATGCTGCGAATACCGTAATCCCTGACTGTGAGGCTGTTTTCTCCAGAACTAAGGACTCAGAGTTCGTAAAACGTTCAGACGATGTTCAGCTAGGCAAGCCCAATCTATTTATCCAAAATTCGGTAGTGTCAAAATTTGACCGGACCTTGCCTTTAAAATAGCTTTGGAAATTATGGCAGGTGCCCTTAGTAGAAAAACTGGTAACGAATAATGCATTCGTCGAAAACTCAACAAAAAAAACAAGTTCGTAAGAAACAAATTCGTTTGTAACAAAACAACTCAAAAAAAACCAATACGTTAAAAATAAATTCGTTTGTAACAAATTCAGCTGAGTGATCCCGTAGTACTTCTGTCACCCTGTGAATTAATAATTTACTCGCGTGCAATGATCTAGTGAGTCTTACATAATTATTTTGTTTTCAAATACTCAGGTAAAGTAGCGATACATGTTCATGTTATATCTATTGAATGCTAATCTAATAAACATGTGCTGTCATCCCTGTAATCGATATGCTGGCAGTGGATCGGTTACCGTCTGTGGTCCAATCGTAATCCGAGAGACAGCAATTGAGCCTGCATAACTTGCCGCGCGGAAACCGCCGCGCGATCTTGGCTGTCTGCTCTCTCTCTCTAGAGGTGGTAGGAACTTTCTGGCGAGCGAGCCGAGGTGCGAACAGCGTTAACGAGTTTATAATTACACCAGTGATCTCTGATTTTATCCTAAGGTCCCTCTCCCGAATGAACGAGTCATCATACGATTGAAAAAAGTCGACTTCGACTAAATCGACTTACTAGGGAGTGACCAGACCTGCCAGAACTACGCATGCAGCCATGTTTTTCTGATCGACTAGCTGCCCGAGTAATGATACAATTTTCAACATTTTTTATTAAAAAAAGTTCAAGCATTTTTTTTTGCCCAAAAGTTTCTCGAAGGGGTATTTGGGGCGCAGAACACGAATATGAGTCACGTTTTCGATAATTCGAACGATAAAGATAGTTTATGGCAGATGAATTTTATTTTACCTGCAGAGCTCGCAACTTCTACGCCCATAACTTTTTCTTTTACTATTACTCGGGCAGCTAGGATAGGGTTTTTGTGACTACCCGGGAGGTAGTCAATCAGAAAAACCTGGTCTCATGGGTAGTTCCGGCGACCAGGTCTGTTCATTCCCTTGTTAGTCGAATATTCGAAAAATGGAAAATCTGGGTAAATCCAAAAGTCGATCATTCGAAAATGGGCGATTTTCGGATAAGTTGAGAAGTCGATTATTCGAAAAGAGTAATATCCGACTCATTCGAAAAATTTCTCGCTCTCAAGAGTCTCCAGTTACTGAGAAAGATGTTGAAAATGCCAGCTACTTCAACTGTAATCATTTTTCTACTTTGCGCGTAATCCATGAAAAATTTGTGTAGCCGCACAAAAACATAATTTTTGCCTATCCAATTAGCTTTTGCTTATTTTTACATTTGCGCAACGTTCAATAAATTTGACTTTGAAATAAGAGCTCATAAAATTCTAAATCTAGGTGTGGAAACGGAAATGAAATGGGGAAACTGTGAGCGAATTATGCTGATCATCGAAGAGCAAAATCGTAACACCAGAAAAATCCTTATTTTCAAATAAAAATCAGTCTAAATACATTATAAAATCAATTGAAGTTCGCGCTAAAAGCGTTTTTGAAGTTCGTAAAATGAACTGAGTTGAAGGATCGAGAAAATATTACCCCAACATGAAAACACTTCTGGACGCAGAATTCCGATTAGATTTCGAAGACGACCTTCATCAAAGGTCTGTCTCTTAGCGTAAAAAGTTAAGCGCTAAAAACCGATAGCTTCAAACAAAAAATGCGCTTCATAAACTGAAATCGGCTGGAAGAGTGGGAACGTATATGTGAAACCTGAAAACGCTATTTAATGAAAAATTCGTGGGGATTTCAAAAACTACCTTCATCAAAATTCTGTCTTCAAAGTTTAGGTTATGCAGGAAAAACTGATTGCTTTGAGTGAAAAACGTTATTTCGTAGATTGAAATCGGCTGAGAGATTGCGAACTCATTTTTTCAAATTGAAAACATGATACGATGCGAAATTTCATGAAGAGATTTCGGAAACAACTCCGTTGAAAGATCCGTCTTCGCGGGCAAAAATGTAAGGAGCGAAAAACTGGCAGTCTTTCGAAACTCGCTTGGGAAAAATTTCCGAAAAAAAATTGACTTCAAGACTGCTTAAAGCAATTTTTTCACTGAGAGCAGTGAACTTCAAAAGGCGGTCACATAATGAAAAAATGTTTCAAAATTATAAATAGCTAAGGAATGCAGAACGCGGTGTCGGTGGTGTAATGGTAACACTCTCGCCCGGAAAGCGTGCAATGGTGGACTGAGTCCTGCCTGACATCTGAGTTTTGCGTTCAAAACAGTTATCTTGTGATAATTTGTTTCAATATTATTGATTCTTTGGAGTTGCAGCTCAATAGGGAACCTTCACCACTTCCCACTCAGGTATCCTAATCAATATTCACCTCTCGGATCGCTGTCTCCACCCCCCAAGGAGCCTATGCCGTATACCCCAGCTCAAAATTGGAGTATAATATACTCCAGCTTATACCTCGAATCGGCAGATTCAAGGTATAAGCCGGAGTACATTATACCCCGATTTTGAGTTGGGGTATACGGAATAGCTTTTTTCTTCATTTTTTTTTTGCAAAATCATTCTTTTTTATCCAAAGAGTTTCCAAGTCGCAAATAATTTCTAGCGAATCCTTCTTGATTTATTCTGCTTCAGCTTTTCTTTTTTTTTGCATTCCAATCTCACAAATATGCGCGAAAATGAGTTATGGAGCTTTTTTGGGAACGAAAAACTCAATTAGGGTGTCAAGTCTTCGTGCACCGTTCGAATCGCTGAATGGAAGAGTAGATGATTTTTTGAGTCCATTGAAAAAGTCGATTTTATATTAAATGCAGTGTTCACGATAAAAATCCCTCTTCTGTTTTTTTGCCTATCTTGAGAACGGTCCCATTCTGATTCCAATGATGTCTCTGGAATCGTACAACACTTTCTGGAAACGGAGCTATGGTCCCTCGAAAATTGAGCTGGGGAAGCATGGTGGACGGGTTATCCGAGCCATGTAACTTTGGTCTTTTGCAGCCAATGTATGTGAGCTGACCTGAGTAGAGAAAAAAGTTGAGAATGAAGGGAAGAACGGGGCTTCTGATCGGAAAACATCGCTCATCTCACGATCTCGAGTTTTCCATTGTTCACGTCGAGGAGCGGAAAGGGACCGAACTTGCCCAATGCGGTGGGGCTTGCCCACTTTTCTAAGCCGTTTTGTGGCTCATGGGTAGCTCTTCGTTCCGTTTCTTCGACGCTGTTCTGCTTTTGAGAGCTACGAGAAGCGTTTGCCATGGAAAATGCGAGGATGAAGTTTGCCGTGAACAGCGTCTTTGAGTCGATCATTCGAAAAAACATGATTTTTGACATCATTCGAGAAGCGGAAATTCCGGCTAAATCGGAAAGTCGATTATTCAGCAAAGTCAAATTTTCGACTTAATCCAAAAGCCGGTCACTCGAAAAAAAAGTGATTTGCCCAAGTATAGTGTGTAGCAACCCTGCCAAACGCGGAGTCTCGACTCGTAAGAATAAGCGCCCTTTCCATGCTCCCACTTCAGGGGCGGCATGCATGAACGCTGCGAAGAAGGTCAGGGAGCCGCTCCGCATTCTATGCTCGCAGCGTCGAGCCATGGGACGGCCCCGAAGTGCATGGTGTATATTAGTGTATCGCAGACGTAAATGCACTTTCCACTGCCAAACTCTACTGGCGCATTTTCTGTCATGCCAGTCGCGTTTGCTTCCAATTATAGAGATGAGCGAGGTGACAAAAATTGCCAGAAATCGACTGGAATGACGAAAAATGTTACTATGCGTAGGGTTTGCTGTAGAAAGTGCATTCAAATCTGCGACACACCAATATACGCCACGCACTTCGGAGCCGTCCTGCGGCTCGACTCTGCGCGCATAGGACGCGGAGCGGCTCCCTGACTTTCTTCGCAGCGTTCACGCATGCCGCCCCAGGATTTTCGGTTTCACAAATGACCACCCCAACACAAAGTGGAGTTTTGATAAACGGTCTTTTGTGCCTTATAGATAAAATCAAAAGAAACAATTCAAGATTTTGAAATTTCACTCAATCCTCACGGATAGATCAAAACGACAAAATCAGTACGTTCCGGTAGGTACAATGCCATTCAGTGCACACTAAACTAACCTAATCCACCAATAAAACTGGAATTGAACCTGAGATTCGTGTTAGGCGCCCCAAAATACCCCCGAGCGGAGTTTGGGCAAAATTTTTTCGATTCCTAAACGTACTGAAAATGGTATTGAGCTTACAAACATTATGGGGCTCCGAATGTCGAAAAACTCGTGCCTTGCCGCGACGCTTCAAAAGAGGCCTATAAATTCTTAGGAGTGGTTCAAGGAAACTGCGGAGAGCATACTCGAATTCCACGTCCAAAATGGTTAAGGAAAGGTACATTTCAACCGAAGTGACGTGGCTGACTAAAAGTTGTTGCCTTGCAAGATGCGATTCTGAAACAGTGGTTCGGTTTCACCCAATATTCTGGAGTTGATAATGAAACACTTGTATTGGTATTCAAACCATGCGGTAATTTACTAAAGTCGCTTCATTGGATTTTGTAGTTCTCTCAAATCTATTTCAGTTTATAATAATTATATCTGTTCGAAAAAGTATTGGTCATTGATCAAGGAAGAAGCTCAGGAGGTTTTATGTTGTTCGAAACTTTTCTCCAGCGTCATATATCAAAACGAATCACCTAAAGTGTTTCAACGAGATGAAGTTTTTCTGTAAAATATGTGGGGAGAAGGGTAGGGGCGCTCACTTGATATTCTACCAAATGTTGAAATCTGGGGATTTCCATATGTACAGATGTGAAACTCTCTCCGTTTATAGCCGAGAATTCGAACGCTGGGATTGGCTAAAATCTAACCTGAAATAGTCACGCTCCCGTACCTCTTCGATTTAAAAGAAGAGGTATAAGAAACAAACAACGCCGTGAAACTCAAAATAAGGAAAGTAAACAAATACATAGAAATGCCATTATTGTCAGCCATTATGCAGAAATGATCTGAGAGTATTCGCACCATCATTCAATTTGTAGCAGTTTTGCTTCGCTACAAAAGGTTTATGATTCGGCATAAAAAAAATTGTGAGAATCTCGTTAAAAGAACTGAAATGCTTCATGCATATGATTTGGTATGAAATTTGGAGGAAACGCTGAAAATTCAGTGAAATGATGGACCATTGATTTGGTTGTGCATTTCTTTAATAAATAGCAAAAATTCGGTGTAGCATTGAAAAACCAAATCACGTGCGTGCTACTGAGCAATCTATATTCGTGTGGCCGCAATTATTTTAGTCGACGGCATTTGTATAAAGACATTGTGTAATGCTGTTTTCACTTTTATTGAATGAATCTTTTCAGAATCGCTGTTCCTAAACATTTGGGTGTAAGCCGAAATTTGGTTCTTAGCTTTGCAATCTTAAGCTGCAACCATTTGCCTGATTCTAGAAAAGACGGCGTGATTTGTTTTTCCAATGCTACACTGAATTTTTGCTATTTCCTCAGAAACTCGACGGGTCCGACCGCAGACTTCTGTCGAGTCGAACCCCTTTCCGTTTCCCCCCCCCTCACTTCTTCCAACTGGGACGTGGAGGAGGAAGGAAATTTATTCCCCCCCCCATGTCTTCCCACTTGGGACTACGTGGAGGAACAATGCTGAAAGGTCTGACCCAACAGAAATCTGGGGATGGACCCCATTCGAGCTGGGAATGTCTGAGTATTAATGGCAGCGTTCACGATAATAATCCTCAGTGACCTTCCACAGTGAAGTTATAGGCGAGAAGGTTCCTAGGCTCCCGGTGTCGGAAGAACGGTAGAAAAAGAGCCAGAAGTGGCAAAATAGCGGCTGCAAACAAGCGTTTTGGTGTTCCAGAACCGCCCCGTGCTGCAGCAACGCCTCCTTATTGTGAACAAATGAACCCTCGAGATCGTGAGATGAGCGATGGTTTCCGATCATGTAATGGCTCGGCAGACGAAGACCAAAGTTTATTGGTCGAGACGAAAGCAGAACAGTAGAATGAACCTGTACTGATGAATCAGGCTTTTATAGGCCACACTGTGGTGGATAATACAGTGATACTGATAAGAGACTGTGATAGTCTTAGGCAACTCCAACACCTCCCCCCCCCTAAGATGGATGTACGTATAGATACAGAGACTGGTTACATTAGTACATTCATCTGAACAAAACATAGGTGGCTTATCAATGAGTATCACGGATCATATGTCTTCAATGACGGCTTGACTTGCAGTCGGTTTGGCTGATGGCGATCGCGTTGAGGGCGTCGTGCATTCATCCGAGGCGATGCCAGCGTTGTAGTCGTCGGTGCGGCCAATCGATGTGTCGAGGTCGTCGTCTCGTCCATCGGTGTAGACATTATAGGCGCAGATAGCGGTTTTCTCGGAGTCGCGCCAGCTGAGTCAGAAGGCAAGTCGAACAGGTCCAGCAAAGTGTGCTCATTGCTCTCACAAGTATCAGCGTTCCGGGCACGCATTTGATTTGCGTGGCGTCGATGAAGACTTCCGTCAATCGATACTTCGTATACTGCATTGCCGAGGCGGGCTATGACCCTTCCAGTGGTCCAGCTGCTTCGACCATGACGGAAATCTCGCACCCATACTGGATCATCGGGTTGAAAACTCTTGGAACGGGCGCCATGGTGACGGTTGAATTGGCGTTCCATTTCTTGGTTTCGGGAGTGGGATCTGCTGTGGGGGGTGATGAGCATCGTGAGGGGCGTCCGGATCAATCGTCCAAGGAAATTCTCCGCTGGTAATTTTCCATTCGGGGATGCCGGGCAAGGTGTTCGACAATACGTTTCTCGTAAAAGACGATCGAGTTCAGCGTTTACAGCTGATTGAGAGGCGAACGGGACCGGCCTCTTTTGACGATATACAGGCCTAGCATGAGGCTTCAGGTAGAGCTTTGCCTTCGTTTTTGTGCAGTGGCCCAAACCTGTTTGGAATACGTCGGCAAATTTCGTTTTCAGACTCGTGGCTGTGTCGTTGCGAACGCTCTCCAAGGCGTTTGTTGCGGGTCTGCAGTGATACTGTTCTTTGAGCTGTTTGTAGTCGGACATCTGGATGCACCATTCCAGACCAAGGACGTTGGTTGATTCCGTTACGTAACAGCTTCCGTGTCCAGAAGTTGGTCGGCGATGTCGATCGAATATGGTGAAGTCGGCATGGAAACGGCCCAATATTGCCATTGCTGAATCATCAGCAGTCTTCACTGGAATAGTAGTTCGATCCAGGGCTGGTGATCCCATTGTGTGCCATGTACGACGTGAAACCACCGTGATGTCGGCACCAGTGTCGAGCTGGAGACGAGTGGGATGACCATTGATGTGCACGCTCAGGTAAGTGCGTGTATCTTGGGTTGCCGTTGCAATCTTCTTACAGCGATTGTTTCGTTCATTATGTCTGCCTTTCTGTATGTGACGTCTGAGTTGCGTCTTGTTGCGGTTGGGTTGGGAATGGGACCGTCCATCATCAGAGCGCTTACGGTTCGATGGGGAATGAGGGTGTCCATCAGGGGAGGTAGGGCGATCCCGGTTGTTTTGGTTACGAGGAGAATAACGGGTTATCAGCGGTGCTTTGTGTTGATGAGCGGCATTCACATTTTTGCTCTCCATGTTTCGATTGTCGGCTCTCAGGGTTACGAACGTTTCGCATTCGATAATGAAGTCGTCCAAAACTGGAATTGGCTCACCATCCCTCAATCGATTGATGTGGTTCAGCAGGCGTAGACGAATCCCAGACTGTGATGAATCAGTGAGACCCGTTACGAATACCAGGCACTTCAGTGAGTCGCTATTATCATCCTTCATATCAGCACCCTCGAACACCTTCTCATATTGCCGAAATCGCGGTAGGGCACGTGGGAATTATACAAGGGAGGGCACAGGGATTGCATGAACTCGAAACGGCGGCGGATGAGAGTCTTCTTGGGGCCAAACAATTTCTTAAGGTTCTGCACCGTCGTGTTGAGATCGATATCCTTAGGCTTCAGCGTTAGCACGTGGTCAGCATACGTCTTGTATGTAGCAGAGTCCAATTTGTCCACGACGAGATTCCTTTTTCGGTCTTCCGACAGTGCTGCTCCGCGGTCATCGATAACTGGACCATACCGCCTGTGCCATGCATCGAAGGTTATATCTTCGTCCTTGTCGTATGCGAACACCGGCAGGTCGCGTACGAGATCTCCGTACGGGTCAACTGCAGCGGTGGGCGGACAAGGGGCATGCGATGAGGGGGATCCGTCGCCATCGAAGAGGCGAGTGACCAGCTGTTGAAGTAGCTGGAGCTGCTGGGCCTGGGCAGTCAGAATATCGCCCAGCCAGGTCGGAGCATCAGTGCTCGCAGTCGAAGGAGGGGTAGGGGAGTCGGGCATTGGGGCTTCAGTCGTGGCGTCACTGGGGTTCTTCGGGAATCCTGATCGCCAATGTAATGGCTCGGCAGACGAAGACCAAAGTTTATTGGTTGAGACGAAAGCAGAACAGTAGAATGAACCTGTACTGATGAATCGGGCTTTTATAGGCCACACTGTGGTGGATAATACAGTGATACTGATAAGAGACTGTGATAGTCTTAGGCAACTCCAACAGATCAAAAGCCCCGTTCTTCCCTTCGGTCTCAACTTCTCTCTTTACTCAGGTCAGCTCGCATACATCGGCTGCACATGACGGAAGTTACGAGCCTCGGACAACTCGTTCACAATGCTTCCCTAACTCAATTTTTGAGGGGCCATATTTCTGTTTATAGGGGGTCTTGTGCGATTTCAGAGACATCAATGAAGTCAGCATAGGATCCTTTTCAAGATAGGTGGAGAATATTTCACTTCTTTCAACGAGATTCTCACGACTTTTTTGATGCCAAATCGAAAACCTTTCGTAGCGAAGCAAAACTGTTACAAATCGCTCCAGCCACGAAGCGGCTGGAGAGATTTGGTTTTGTTTCATTTTAATTAAGCAAAGCTCCCCTTTGAAAAAAAAGAAGCAAAAGGTCTTTTATGATCCTCCAGTCGTTATCTTCCATAATCTACCGTGAACATGAAAGCGAACTTCATATTCGTGTTCATCGCTCCAAATAACGTGTCTAGACGATATGTGGGCACAAATTGCATTCATTTTTGAAATCCGCAATTGCGGACATTCGTTTTTTTGATTTTCCGTTTTTTTCCTTACTCAGTTTACTGAAAACCTGGAAACAGACTCCATAATTGCGTTCAGCGCCTCAAATAACGTGCCTAGACGGAGTTTGGGCCCAAATTGTTTCCATCATAAAATCCATAATTGCAGAATTTCGGTCGTTTTTGATTTCATGGCCCTTTCCTTCCGTGATTACCGGAAACCTAAAAACGGGCTCAATTTCATATATTTTTCTCTTTGTGATTTGATTTTTGCTAAACTTTTTCTAACTGGAGATGTGAAACCTCAAACAGACAATATTATCAGATGGGTACATTTTTTAAAACTTGTGACCCACACCCGTACAGAACGCCACTCGTTGTCACATTTCGAGCAACAGGTGAAAAATCGATAGTACATATTATTAGGTAATTTTCGATATGGCGTGATGACCCATACTGGTGACTCATAGCCACCGACAATCAAGGCTCATTGCGACATTTTGTGCAGCAGGCCAAAAATCGGTATTATTGATTGGGAATAATTGATGATGCCTGTTGGGTTAAATTCCCCAACCAAGAGACCCGCAAACATCAACAATCACCACTCTCGGCAGCATTTTGTGCAATAAGCGCGAAATTCGATAATGTTGATTTTCGATCGATGACGTGTCATGAATACGATTTCTGACAAGTTCAGTACTTATCCGAACGACCTGCGTTGATTGACTGCAGATGCACCCACGCACTGTAGTCTACACAACCGTAGCATGTCCATGCAGATTTCGTGCTCCACGGCTAATTTAGCATTTAAACCCACGATTTTCGAGGCACCCTTCAAAGTAAAGTTATCGAGTTCAATTTGGAATAGGAGCTACCTGCACCCATTTCCAGCATCCTGACCAAAAATGAGCTTCCTAGCTCAATTTTAAGTGTATCAACAAAATCTTGAACGCCAACTGAAAAAAAAAGAAAACGAAATTAACATAACAGCTTTGCAGGTTTTTCAATTTTACTGGAATATCAGCAAACCATTCTAAACTATTTTTGGGTGTTAGTACCATCTTTTTACGCTCTTTTCAACGAAAAAAGACCCGCTTACACAAATCTTCTCAGCCTGTTGATTTCGGAGTCGCGGGTTTGCGCACGTGCGGTTTAAAACCAAATCAGGTGCGCGCTACAATTGCTTCGTAGTCCAACGCCTAATCGGCTGAGCCATAGTATAGTGATAACACACTCCGACTATCTCATTGCAATGATCGGTTGTTTGCATGCAACGAGCATTGTTCAATGGATCAATGAACAAGCCGTAACCTCAGATCCTGGCTTGATTTCGTCTTCAATTTCTCTAGAGAACGTTTCTAATAGATGATTTCAAGGCTACATTTTTGCTATATCCTCTCAATCCAGTGTTCTGGATTCTTCTCATTTTAGGTCGTTTTTTTTATCTACCCGTGAGGATTGAGTGAAATTGTAAAGCCCTATATTGTTTCTTTTTATCTCCTCTACAACCACCGAAATACGGTTTTTCGAAACTCCTTTTGTGTTCGGGTGGTCTCTAGTAGATAGCAACGAGACGCGCAATACATTTTAATCAAAATCTATGTTCTTCAATTTGTTATCGGTCCAACCTTATATGTAGTCTGCTCCAGTGCAACGGCTGCGAATTACAGGAAGAAAGTACAGTTTACCGCAATGTTGAAAGGACATGGTGCAGTTGCGGTCACACACTAGAACTGCGGTGGAAGACGCCAGATTTCATTATCGGTCGACAGCACAACTGATTTTCTGGGTGAGTTACGGTCTTTTCACGTTTGTTTCGGTATTATTTTTGTTTCTGACTCTTATAATATTACGAATTGTGGCTTTCCTTACAAGGGACGACCCCCCGCAGTAGGACCCGTCATGAAAAAGTGTTTTGAAAATTGTGGTGGTTAGATAGGGTAACATTACTGTATGTTGGGTTTTACCTAAAGACCATCCGGTAGAGCGAAAAAATGGAAAAACATGAAGAATTAGAGGGCGAATTCTCTTCAACCGTGAACCATGGTTGTGCTTTCGGTTTTTCAGAAGCGAAAATTCGCTGGCTAATGTATCTAAAACCCATCTACCTCAATCTGCGTTATATTGGATCAATATGGAGAAAATTTTTTTTCGACATTTTTTCGCTATATACTCACTCACTCACGCTCGAAGTCCAGATCGTCGAAAAAAATTTTCTGCTTGATCGAGCTAAGTTAAGTAGTAGTTTTCGATGAAGGGTCAGCAGATGTATTGGGCAACTGATTGTCGTCTCAATGGTAATGCTTTTCTCTTCGATGATTCGCGAACGAATTTGATGTGTTCGAGAAAGGTGTTTTCCTCTACTCGAGAAAAGTAAAACAAAGTTTTAAGATGTTCACATTGCAATATTTCTCAATGAACCCGAAATGTTACACAAGAAGGTGAGAAGAATAATTTTTGAACAAGGTGAGAAAATGCTCATACTACAGGGATTCACGCGATAGAAGTTGTAAATCCAGTAGGATAGGAAAAAGCAAGTTAAAATGTGAATGAGAATCCTCGGGGATAAACAATCGAAAAAATGCAAAACAATTTTCCCAGAAGATGCATTGCGCGAATCGAACCCGCAACCCAGCATCCCTTCTTAGTTCATCACTCCCCAACCTTATCCTCTCGACCATCCCTGCGCCGTGGCTATGGCAACTTCAATAAAGTGATGTGAGGAGTGAATTGCACAGTGAGCTCGGAATTTGCTTAAATCTCACGAATGGGCCAGAATCAAACCGTCAAACCTTGTATCTGGCAATTTCATTGCAACTTAATGTGTGCCGAGCATACGAACTCACTCAAGTCGCTCCGAATAGGGGGTTACAGGTAGCTTCAAACGGTTTTTTCTTTTTTTTTCTGGAATATCGGAAGGCCCTTAGGGAAAACCGAACATAGATTATTGTTACTCTATCCATCCTCCACAACTCTCAGAAATTTTTTTTTCAGGACGTCTCCTCCCCCGGGGTTCGTCCCTTGTGAGTGTGCGAGAAAAATTAGCCGTTTGTTCGGGCTTCGAGATGCTTTTTTTTTCGAAATTCTGATTTAAAATAGAACAAAACGGCAAATTCCTCATGCACACTAAGAAAAGCCCCTATTCGTAATATTATAAGAGTCGGAAACAAAAATAATGCCGAAGCAAACACGAAAAAAAAGAAAGAAAAACCGTAACTTACAGAGAAAGTCAATTGTGTTGCCGATCGATAATGAAATCTGGCGTCTTTCACCGTAGTTTTAGTGTGTGACCGCAACCGCACCATGTCCTTTTAACACTGCGGTAAACTGTAAACAGGTTCGAGAACCCAACAACCATCGAGAAAATTCGCAGCGATTTCGTTAGAGATAACGAGGTTTCAGAATGCAATTCAGTGATAATGGTCGACAGAGTGAATAAATAATTTCTCGGTAAACTTCCGTCATTTTCGCGGTAGTTTCCCTGAAGGTTCGCTTAATATGTTTCTTTCTTTGCTATGCCAATCCACGTTTTGTTAAATCGTTTTTATTGGCCTCAGGTTTCGGCAAGCTCGCCGTTGTCAGAGACCTGAAATTTCATCGAAACAGTTATTCACGAATTACACGGTCAAGCGCATCTCCGCCTATTGCGAGTATTAACGCTTCACAAGAGCTTCAGAAACGCAACAGGTCAAACAACGACACCAACCCGCCTCGATTCCACAGAAGCCAAGCTCCGCCACACTTTGTGAAAGACTAAGAGCAAGTGAGACAGCAAGTGAAACCTGGATTGGCATAGCAAAGAAGGAAACATATTGGTGATGCCCAGGTTAGAAGAAAACCGGACTTGGAGATTATTCAGGAATATTCTGTTCGCTCCATAGTCTCAGTGAAGACCTGGCTGGAGATGAACTTATAGATGCAGGCGAATTCCCTCAGATTATTATTAGCATTCCATACACAGACAGCACGAATAGACAGAGGGAAGATTTGACTATTATCCTTACCTAAACCGGTTTTCAACCTTTTCGCCAAGTTTCCCACCAATGAAGCTTCCAATGAGACCCATAGGCACGATAATGAGACCTGTAAGAACTTTTGTCCGAAAAATGGATGGCGCCATGGAGCAAAGGATAATATCGAAGTATATATGCAGTCAACGCGAACTGTTCGTCGTATAGGTGTTACAGGGTTCAGCACGCGTTGTGGTCAGGGATGAGCGGAATTCCGCGTTTCGCGTTCCGAAACCCGCAGTTTCGCGCGTTTTTGACCTTCCGCGTTCCGCCTTTCGAAAACCGCAGAAAGTGCTGCGGAACGCGGAAAATGCGGAACAAAATATCGCGACTTCGTCCTTATTGAGAATTTCCCCGATGATTTCCCTGAACTGATTTGAATGTTTTGACATTACATCAAATCTTCTATTGATATTTGATAGCTCAAATTTAGCGGCACTTCAAAATTGAGGTCGAAGACATTTAGAAACATATAAGCACGTTATTATGAGCCACCCGACGCTCCGTCGCCCGTAAAAATGGAAATTAATGAAAATCAGCACCGTCACTGATAGGATTTCGCCCTGGATTGTGCCTTTTTTGAAACAGTTTCACGCTCCAAGACTCACCTAAGGCAAAAGCTGTCAGAGGTTTCGCCTCTTTCAAATTTGAATCTCTCGGCAAAAGTCAAGCCAGAAAGGGATTCTTCTAGAAAAATACTGGGATTTTTTAGAGTTTTGGCCCTCTGGCGAAAGTGGTGATTTGGCAATGTCATATTTGCGAAAAATTAAGTCAAGGAGGTCAAAAAATGTCTTGAAATATTTTACAAACCATTCTGGCGCACGATAACCTGAAGTAACACGCCAACTGGGAAATGTAGTGAAATTATTAAAAACCACGAATTGATGGTCAATCATAGATCATTTGTCGAAAGTAAAAGACGAAAGATAGGATTTTACAAGCTTCTCCGTGGCACTTAATAAAACAAAATTAAATGTGCTATGAAAGTACAATACCCGCGCGAAGTTCTGTGAAAACGGGGAGCACTAGCGAAACTTGGCAAGAAAAAGGCAAAAAACGCCCGATGCTTATAACTTTATTGAATAAAGACGTTTAAGGATTCTGAAAATGCCATCATATTTACAGCTCAAAATCCTACATATTAATGTGCATTGTGGGCTGAAGTTCCCTAAAATCGTTTTGTTTTTGAGTAAAATTGTTTTTGTAATCGTTTCTCAGAAGCGTCGCGCGCGGCGAAACTTTGAGTAGTAATTGTACAAGTAATATAAGAGCAATCTCTATGTATTCTTCGTGAGTTATATGAAAGGGGAGTAATCTCGAGATTTGTGCAGGTTTAGTATTCAAAATTCTTCATTAAACACGCTTGGAAGCTTCTTGAATAATCTGACTTCTGTAGCGAAAGCCCCAGACCGATAAATGAAGGAGTTCGAAAATTCAACTTGCGCAGATTTTAAGATTGCTCCACCTTCATCTTATTTACGGAGAAAACACAGAGATTGCTCTCCTATTACTTGTGCAATTACTACTCAAAGTTACGCAGCACTTTACCGCACGCGACGTTTTTGAGAAACGACCGCAAAAGCAATTTTACTCAACAACAAAGCGATTGCAGTGAACTTCGGTCCACAAAGCAATTTATTGGGTACAATTTCGAGCTGTGAATATGATAGCGTTTTCTGAAACGTCTTCGTTCAGAAAGTTACATGCATCGGACTTTTTTTTTTGCAAAGTTTGGGAAATGCTCCTCGTTTTTGCAAAACTTAACGGGGTACTGTATGTAATAAAACATTTTCAAGGTTATTGTACGGCAGTCAACACTAGTGAAGCTGGGAAACCGCAGCGCTCCAATTCATATCGTGCTTGACTATGCTTTGATAAGTTTAATAGAGAAGCTTGTGGAATCCGGTCCCTTGTCTGTATTTACTTATCTATAATTGGTCCATGTTCGACCACCAAAACACATTTGTAATCAACTCACTACATTTCCCAAATTCTGGTTTACGCTAGGTCATTGTGAGCCGAATATTTTTTATAAATGTTCCAGGACATTTTTGACTCCTTTGACCTCAACTTTTTCGTAAATATGACATCAGCAAACCATTACTTTTGCGAGAGAGCTAAGCTATTGCAAATTCTCTATTGTTCGGTCTCACACGTTGGTTCTGACAACGACGTTTCCTTTCTCTAGGGGATAATATAAAGTATAGCACATAAATCTGTGCATTTTTCGGGATCGATTTCTATATGTATCCAGATGTTCTACTGAAGTTGCATAGTTGGTAATTCATTAAGACAGAATCTCTTCAAAATATTAATTCCTTTAGCCAAATGTGCTTCTGACAATTAGACACTAGGGAAGTCTGGGATTTTTGAAGGTTTCCGCGTTTCGCGTTCCGAAAACCGAAGTTTCGCGCATTTTTGGGCGTTTCACACCCGATTTTCGAAAACCGAGAAAAAAATTTCTGTTCCGAAACCCGAAAACCGATTTCCGAAATTTTGAATTTTTATTCCGCTCATCCCTGGTTGTGGTTATGTGATTATCGCAAGGAGTGGCAGTAAGAGGCCTATTGGCACCAAAGAGGGTGTACGATGTGTCGATCGGGGTTGGGGTCGTTTTCCCTACCAACTTCCTGATTTCTCATGCGACTCCATACAAAAAGTTGAGGGTGATAATTTGGAGATACCGCTACAACAAATCTGATCGCTTAATCTCATACGGTAGCAGGCCTGAAGGGCAACCGGCTCTTTCAGCGCTCGTTGAACCACGTGCGTTCACTGACGCGCAAATTTCGATGCTCTTAGGCGGCACCCAGTCCTCAATCTCTTCAGGCCAAGTGTATTCTTCCCGCGACGCGCGACAGCGTTGCGCGTCGCGACAGTGCATATCATTCATATCGATTTTCGGTCGATATGTATGACAGTCACTATGTCGCGCCGCCCGTCGCGGAAAGTATGCAGTAGGCCTTAGACATTGATCGTTGTCGGCACACCGATCCTTCTTTCTGTTTCCAAGTGAATCACAACGACTAGCTGTTGATCAAATTTTTGTCAGAGCTCGCCAGTGAGGAGGAAGAGTGCTGAGTTTCGTTCATGGAAAGATGCGAGCCACTTACTGATTTCTGATGTTGCATTTTCACCACCGAAACGAAGAATAACGTATACATGAAACCGCCTACTCCGCCTACCTGTCATTGTACTTGCCCAGCTGCTACTGAACCCAAATAAGTTCTCGAAGAGTTTAGGGATAAAAGTGATGTAACCGTTCATGATCATTGATTCGGCTGTTTGCATGGCAATCAACGCCATGCATGTTTTATTGAAGAAGAACATCTGGAAAAAAATACATTTGAAATGTCACACTGTATGCTGAGAAGTATGTTTGTTATGTGCAGGTCATACCAATCATTGCGGCGATGCGTCAGTGACTACATCTGAGCCCGAAGCGCTGTGAGTGGAAGTGAAAGCGCATCTGGGGCGGGGTTAATCAATGTGCACAGCAATGGTTAGCGTTCCTGACCTATCAAACCAGCACAATTTGAGCGGTTCATCAACATACCGACCTACGCTTCGCTGTGTTGGTCAGTTTGTCAGCGCTACCAGGGTGGAATTCATGAACTCGTGTGGTTAACGTAGGGGTATGAGAGGCTTCGGCACCTTTGATGATCACTCTGCGAGAGCGGCAGATCGCTAAACAAACATGCCCACGGCCAACCAGCTAAGAGGTTGGAGCAGCTAAGAGACTGAGACGCTGTTCCATCTCGGTATCTTCTGCCCTTGCGGGTAACATCAGAAGCGCTCACGCCTTTACCCCAACCCCAACCCCAACCACAAATGTTCATGAGTTCGGCTCCAGACGATGGAGGCTGGTACGTCGCTAGCCAACCCAGTAGATTTCGTGCGCTATCGCTAAACCTCGCGCCCAAAAGTAAGCGTGATTGGCTCTGTGTTTTTTGTAAGGTTTGATGGGGAGTCTCTAGAATTAACATTCTGACAGCTGCTACTTTTTTTTACTTCATGATAGGTTCCAGTTACTATTCTCCTGCGGCTTCTAATGATCACCTATTCCTTTATTCGATTCTCATTTCGGTAAAATTGGCTATTTCATTATTGCCAGAAAGTGTGTCCTCCCTACAATTTATACTTTCTTTTCTTCGAGACATAACATTGGTGCTGTTTGTAAACTAGATGAAAGCTCGTAGAATGGTGCATTGCTTGATTTAATCCACCATAAATTGTAAGCGTTCCTGTCTGTTTTTGCGAGCACAAGAGCTATGAATCAGTGAGTTTCGGATGTCATTCCCAGTCGCAGTTAAAAGCCAATGACAAAAATAGAAAGAGTTCAAAAAGGATAGGAGTCAAACTTTCGCATTTAATTTTACACCGTGCAGCGAGAAATCGTAAATTCAAAATTGTTCTGATCATTCGGACCAAATACCTTCTTTCAGAACATGGAAGCTTTGGTAATCTTTTATCCTATTTCCGAAAGTGCGTTCATAGTTTGAAATAGACTATTTTGTGATCTGATACCAAAAGCTACGTAATTTTCCGCTCCGAACGCTGGAATGCTGTGCACTCGGGTTTTTCGGCATGGCGAGTCCAGTGGCAATCATACCTTCCGTGACAAATTTGATCCAGGCCCAATAGGGCCTTGTTTAGGGGTGCGTCTATATTTTGAAAAGGCGCTATGTGTGCTTCAGGGGTCTTCGGGGTCAGGAGCAATCACCCCGGATTGTGAGAGCCATCAGCTTTCACTGCATTGTGACTGTGTCAATCACTTCTCGCCGGTCAATGTTAGCACGCCGGCATAACCATGCACACGAGGCGCAATATAGTATGACCGTGGTTGTTAGCCACCTATCAGCTGTGAGAGTTTTTTGGAGGGGTGCCTCGATAGCGCGGCCAAGGGATGGAGCACGTGCAATGGTGCTGACTTTTCAAATAAAGTGCTCTCGAAGAAGAGGCAACGAAGTGCTACAAGTCTCTTTGCAACAGGATCTGTGCACTATCCGTTTATCACCCCCATCATAGCAGGGTGGCCACTCTCGTCGTCTACGAGCATTCAGGGGCATAACTAAACCTAGACGTTGTGGCTGGCTTTTGCGGGACGTCTGCCACTGGCTAGAATTTGAAATTGACCAAAAGCAGTTCTGCCGCGGAATGCAGCGGCAGCAAAACGCCTATGCATAGCTAGAGTCTAACAAGGGAACCACAATTAGCCATAGTAACCATTCAAAGTGAGATGTATACACGATTGTAGGTCCAGGTAAGGTAGTAAACATATATCAATACTAGCTGCCTAGACCTCCCACAGAGAGCGCTGTGACCCGCCGAAGTTTGCTCCCCGCAGAAGAGGGGACACGTCTACGCGGGGTAATCATTCCACGGTGTGGCAGCCGTGGTATAGTGGTAGAGCTCTCGCTTCGTGAATGAGCTATGGAGGGTTCGATCCCCGAGCCGTACGAAATTTTTGCATTTTTAGTTTTCTCCTCGGAATTTAATGATTTTCTTACCTTCGACATTTTTAGCACTTTCGCACATATAATCAGGTTTCGGAAATACAATTTTAGACACATTCTCTCGACGCATTCTGTTGCCTTGATGGAAGAATTGCGTTGTTTTCTCTTCGTTTGGCGTTGAAAATAGAGAGAAAAACTTTTTTATCTCTGTTGGAGCACTTGCACCCACAATAGAATGTTTAAGTGACTCTAGTCAGGTGCAGTCTGAGCGGACTGTTAATCAACGGTGCTTGTGATATATTGATTAGAAAGATCATGAGATTTTCCCGTTCACGCGCCGTCTACCGCCTATTGATTATTCGCGATGGTTTTCCGTTCTGAATAGGTTGTTTCTCTATTAATCGCTGAGTTTGGACAGCCTTTCGACTGTCAAGATGCTTGTCGCGAAGAGAAGAAGATTGCGGAAAAATTCATACGTATACTACGCGACTGCATCTTGGCACACTGCGACGCCGACTCGGAAGAAGACCTGGATAGCGATGCTGCCGATGATCCAGACTGGAACGGCGAAGACGATTACTTGGGTGGAAACTCCTCGGTTGAAACAGGCGAAGATGTAGTGATTTTCGGGAACGCTTATGTTCCAACGGCCAGGGTGTGTTTAACTACCACTAGTCAGCTTTGAGAATGTTTTTTGTTCCAAAATTCATTTTCCATTTGGACATATTCTAGGTTAAAGATGCTATTGCCTTCTATCGAGCATCAGTGAAGGTTAGTCGTACGCTGAAGGTTATGCAACATAATTTCCGATGGATCAAATGTTGGAATCATTTGACGAAATTGCGAGCGATTGAGGAGCACGACGTGCAGAGGTTTCAGCGGGCCGCAAAACTTAAGAATCTCGCCAATCTGCTTCATGAAATTGTTCAGAGCAAGTTTCAAGCAGGTGTGTAGTAATGTAATAACACGAGAATATTGTCACACAAATTCACTCGAATATTTTTGAAGGAGTATCGCTGCATGATCACGACCTTCGTTCTCTGGCTTTAAACCTCGCACGTCAACAAAACATTGAGAACTTTACGGCGAAAAATCAAAATCACATGGTGGAGTGGTTGAGGAGCTGCGTATTTGTACCTGGAGGACCTCGTGAGACATATCTCATTGTGGACTCGTGGTCGTCATTTCGTGATGTCGAGACCATAAACAAAGCAGTTCCCGAAGGTAATTAATTCACTCTAGTCCTGTAGGTAAATTGCACTCATGCAAACCTAGTTTAGGCCATCGCGTAGTTGTACGGAACATCCCTCCTGGTGCAACGTCGATGATTCAACCTCTCGACGTCTTCTTTTTCGGGCCATTGAAGAATGTCATGAAGAGAATCCGAGCACATATACTCGTTAACGACATCGATTTCAATGTAGCACAAAGAGACAACATTCTCAAGGTGATTTCGCAAGTCTACAGAATGTTTTGTGCGCCGAGATTTGTGAATTTCCTCAAGTACTCGGCATATGGCAGGGTACGTAGACGAGCGTCCAGGTCAGTTTGACACTCCGGGAGAATACCTATTCCGGCTTGAGGCCGCAGACTGTTTCGAGGACGGATGTCAGTGTACGGTTTTTATTCGATGCGCCGTTTGTGAACATCATTTGTGCTTTTCCCATTTTTTCGTATCGTTCCATCAGTGTTAAAATGAATTTTCGCTCTCCATTTTCAACGCCAAACGAAGAGAAAACAACGCAATTCTTCCATCAAGGCAACAGAATGCTTCGAGAGAATGTGTCTAAAATTGTATTTCCGAAACCTGATTATATGTGCGAAAGTGCTAAAAATGTCGAAGGTAAGAAAATCATTAAATTCCGAGGAGAAAACTAAAAATGCAAAAGTTTCGCGCGGCTCGGGGATCGAACCCTCCATAGCTCATTCACGAAGCGAGAGCTCTACCACTATACCACGGCTGCCACACCGTGGAGTGATTACCCCGCGTAGACCTGTCCCCTCTTCTGCGGGGAGCAAACTTCGGCGGGTCACAGCGCTCTCTGTGGGAGGTCTAGGCAGCTAGTATTGATATATGTTTACCACCTTACCTGGACCTACAATCGTGAATACATCTCACTCCGAATGGTTACTATGGCTAATTGTGGTTCCCTTGTAAGACCCCCTTCATGAATGGACGATAGTTCGTAGTTCCACCCAATCGACATGCAGGTAAAGCACGCGCAACGAGGACAAAAAATGTCCTTGGACAATATCCCCTAGGTCCTCCACAGTTCCACATAGGTCGTCTGTAGTCCCATCTATGTGGTTCTCCCACTGCCTTTCCATGGTCAGCGAATCTGCCGAGCGGTGATTCCTTCGATATGCAACTTTGAAGGTGAACAATTTCACAAAAACGGTTCTTTCTTGATGGCACTGTCCAACCTCAGAATTGTTTTTAGTTTTTTCTGCTTAGTTTGGGAAGAGATCCACGCTGACCACAACTGTGTCTCCAGAATCGCTCAGAACCCACTAAGAATGGAGTTATAGCTTCTTAAAAATTGTGGATTCCAACGGCGAGAAATTCATGGACGAGTTGTCTCGGGCCCGTTTCTTCCCGTCGCTCGTAGTCATCGCTCTTGTGCAGATCGCACGAAAAAGCTAGACCGATAGCAAAAGGAAGAACATATATTTTGATTGAAACTCATCGCGCGTTACGTCTCTATTGAGATCGAAAACTTGTCGCTAGACGTCGCCATTTTTTTTTGGAAGCGTGATCAAGTTCTACTCGGTTGTGTAGCGCTTATCCGAGCGAATTGAAATTTCGCGTTTGGCTGAGTTGCTTTGCATGGCGACCGCACTATGATGTCCAAAATTACTCCTGACATTGGACTGTGCGATTGAAAGTATTGGACTGTGCGACTGAAATAAAAAAAACAGTGGAAATTAAACACGGAAAAGACAATTTATGAGAGGCAGAGCTACCAAAGCAAATAAAGTTTAATCAGCGTGTAAAGCTCATATCGGACAAACCGTCACTCGGAGCGGGCACGGAGAGCAACGCGAGCGTCGCTGTCTCCCGCTACGAGTGAAAATCAGCGTTCTACTCGGGCGACCACGGTTGCTGTCCGGGCGACCGAGTGATATCCGGTTGCATTTCCAACCGCGGTCGCCCCTCAGGCGATTTTCAAATTTTCCGACTGTTGATCCTTTTTTGTTCTCGTCTCTCTCCAGAGATTCTTAGCGGCACAGGACACCCAAAAATTAATTTTAGGTTTTACGCTTACATTGCAGAAAATCACATGCTGATCACTCACAGGAGAGTTCCCGAAGTGGGCATTTTCATAGCTTCGTGTAGATAAAAGGGGCACATGTATGACAAATTTTAGGGTTCTCTAACATTGCCTCGGATTGAGCTTAAAACGCTTTTCTAGAGTGTGTTTTGGGTGCTGATTACGAATATGAGGTCCATTTGTCAATATTTAAAAAATTCGCCTTATTTGGTGCGAAGCTTGAAGGTGGGGGGAATTTTGCTAGCCAAGCGCGAATTTTGACGATTTCGAGAATGCTACGATGAATTAGCCTCAAAACGTGTACATAGGGGTTATTCGGACTGCCTAACACGAATCTGCGACTCGTTTACCGATTTTCGATTGATTATGGTAGGTTACGGTGGGTATACGGTAGCTCATTCAAAGTCTCAGAGTTGACTCAAAATTTCACTGTGGGTGTTACTTGAGACGCTTAGCACGAAATTGAGACCCATTTTCCGATTTTCGAAACTTTAAGGTAACGCCAGTTAAAAGGCATTATGCCTACCATAACCCAAAGTAACCCTGAGTATGGCGACAAACAGACTCCAGAATCGGGTTCAGCGCCTTAAATAACCACTCAGTTGAATGTTTTGAGCTCAATTTGAACGCAGCCATTTAGGGAATTTCAAGCACGGATCATTTATTTACTGTCACAGACCTACAGCAACGACAACGTGGTTTTCCAAATCTCAACGGGAAGTTTAAAGGCAGCATACACGTTCACAAGCTTGGTCGAGATAACAGCATAAATAGGCCCGCTCGGGCCCTACCATGTCGCCAGAGACGCTTGGAGCGCCAAAAACCATCCAGGATGACAATATTTGGCAATGTTTAAGCAATCCTGCCTTCCACGGCTGTAGTTTACCAGCAATTCGAGTACGAGATTGAGAAATGAAACTTGAGAAAACATGTGAGAATCCAGAGTGATAGCACTATCAAATGGGAGTGCACGAGAGAATCAGCTTGGTTTACTGAAATATAGCATGTCTGCATACCGATTAACTCTCGTCCACTTTCGAGAATGCTGCTCCACTTCGGCTGACTTCTTGAAATGGAGTATTTCATCGGTGAACAAACATGTTACTTTCAGGTGAATCAAGCTGTTTCTCTCGTGCGCTCTCATTTGATAACGCTATCACTCTAGCTTATCACATGTTCTCCCAAGCTCATTCTCGTACTCGAATGGGTGGGTAAATACACGCGTGGAAGGCAAGATTGCTGGAACATTGTCAAATATAGTCATCCGGGATGGTTTTTTGCGCTTCAAACGTCTTTGACGACATGGTAGGAGCCGTAATTATGCTGTTATCTCGACCACGTTTGTGAGCGTGTATGCTGCCTTTGAACCAGTCTCTAGTGAGATTTGGCAGTTGGCATGTTTTATACAGGAAGGGTCTACTACCCCTGCTGTATAACACATGCCGATTACAATACATGAAAACAATACATGAAATTAATAACATGAAAATCACGAAATTTGTATAAGAGGGTGTATGCACTGTGCCCTTAGAGGCAGGGTTCTCGATAAAATCGGTTGTTGTGCTATCACCTTAGAATGGTAGTTCTGGACATCACAATAGTGAAAATAAGTAAAAAATTGGAGAAAAAACTCTCAAGAGAAAGTTATGGCTTGGTGTCCTCCCGCCCCCAATTATCGAGATTTGGGCAAAAGCTTGTTTTGTCAACTTTTATTTTGCTTCTAAAGTAATTTGTGAACATTTCTGAAGACTACTGATTACTTTAACAGCGAAAGAAATGTAGGATAAGCAAGTATTAATGAAAAACGCGTTAATTAGGGAGCCGGCCGACATCGGTAATTAGCCATTATACTTTGTTTTTGAGCGTTTTCCCCGCGAATTTCCGGGTTTTTTCACTTACTTCAACTTTTGTGATGGCCAAATCTACATTCTTATGAAGAGAGCTCAGAAGTCGTTTTTATCGCGAACCCTGCCTTTAAGAGGATAGGATACCTGTCACAGCCTGTGGGCAAGGAGGTTGATCCTGCCACAGGCCGTCACAATGACACCATCCCGGCATGGTCCGCAATAAGAAAGCCCTCCTCACCGCAGGTCATGAGGGATTCCCTTGACCGCCAAAAAAATTACCCTTGAGGGATTCACCCAACGTCACCTCTCAGGAGCGGCCTCGAAAGGCCAACTGCCCGTCTGTGCGAGACGAGCTGCCTTTGATACCTGCATGCGATCACTCAAATAACAACCAATCCTGCATCTCTCAATTTTGGCGATGGCACCGCAGTTGTCCCGAGAGCAACTGGTTGGAAGCCGAGGCCGAGAGTCGCGGTTGGATTCTGACCCTCGGCTGCTGTCCGGGTGCTAATGTCATAATTGGGCATAATTGGAAGAAGAGCATTCCACTCCGAGCGACGATTTGTCTGAGACTTTTTTAGATTAAAGGCATCGTACGCGCAGAAAACAGTAAATTATTTTTTACATGTTTTGTGTAGCTTGACCTCTATAATGAACGAATATGTCGAAGGGGCCCATGAAAAACCTTTATTTGTGAAGAAAAGTCAGTCGGAACACACGGTAAACACGAATATGGATTTCGCGCCAAAATCCTTTTTGGGATTTTTCTGCTTTTGGAGGTCTCGTCACTGTCATTTTCGGAGTTTTTCTGCATGTGGAGTTCGTGCCGTAACTATTTTTCATGTTGTCTTACGGTCGCACCAACATTCTAGTAAAAAGTGTGCTAGATGACTGGTCAGAATTGGTGGCGAATTTTCATCTTTGACGTCTTCCTAACTCATTGCCCAACGTTTTTAACGCGCCAAAGTTTACCAGTGTGGTCTACCGGGCTCAATCACGAAATTGAGCCTGAAAAATAAAAATTGATTTTCAGCGCGAACGATGCCTTTAAACTACTCAGCAACATTGAACGAGAATACACCTTGAAACCACGGTTCTGTCTGAACACACCTTGAAAATTTTGAAGTAGGCAAATTTATCGCCGGAAAAATCAACATTGAGCTTAGCATGTGTTTGGATGACGTCGTTCTTTTTGCGCTCGTCTGTATCTGAAACGGAGGATATTATTATCGACTGTCGGCCAGATGTTCGGCAATCAATGCTACAGTGCGCTTCAAAACTATAACTGCTCCCTGTTTCTTGAGATACCCAACCTCCCTTTTTCTTGCGGAAAAGCTCCGTTCAGTCAGCAAGTATCCTCCTTACACGTACTCCGGTGTGTTTGGCCACAGCTTACTCTTCGATTTTTGTTAAAAATCAATTTTGGCATTTTTTCCGGTCTCCCATCGTATCAGATCTGCAAGGGCCTCAACGAACTAGCCAGTATTTGTCATGCACTCTTCACCAAGGCGTGTTCTGCTTCTATTTGTTGCAATGTCCTGTGGTTTAATAGCAATTGCCAAAAGCACAAGCCGAGGTGGTTATGATGTACGAAAGAGGACACTTTGACAGAGAAACACGTGCACGATCGAGCTACTCTTGTACTGGCAGCGACACTTATGGGCGACTCGGAGTTGCTCGTCATCTCGGTGTTCTATAAAGAAGACATACAAGCTGCGCGCTCCATACGTGGACAAGCAGAGACGCAGGCTGCTCGGGCACACTTATGTAAGGTTTCTGCAGAGTTGAAGTCGCGGCGTCGCTCGTAGCGACAAACAGAGCTGGGTGATGCAATATCGATTACATGCGACGACGAAGGCGACCGACGCGGCGTGACGGGCGACGTGGGGGCACCGCAGAGTGTATTGAAGCCGCGGCGGCCCTACTTCACTGCCAGCGAGTGGCAATCGACGCGGCGACGATAATGTCCGGAAACATTTGTGTCGCCACGTCAAGGCTGACGATCAGCGACCAGTCGCCGGTCGCTGAAACTCTGCAGACCCTTTTACACCGATCCGACGCGAAATGCTGCGTCAACGGTACAGTCGGCACAGATTGAGGTGGTATTTTGCGTGCCTTATTGGGTGTTGGGGCAAACTCAGTGCACGTATGTGCGTGTGGGTGCATGTGTGCGCATGTGCGTGTGTGCGCGTGTGAGTGTTTGCGTGTGTGAGAGAAAATGGACGGAAATTCGATCGACCTGTCGTGAACAGTTGACACACATGGAGAGTGAGTGCGATCTCGTGTCAATGGGTGAATGCCCCCAAGTACACCGCGTAGCGGCGTGGGTGTGCACACAAGTTACAAGAGAATTCGCTAGCCATTGGAATGGTTGGATTAAGCGCAGGCGGACAAAATCAGAATTGATTAGGAGGTCACGGAAACGAAACTATTGAGCTGATCGGAAATGTCCCAAGTACAAAGTTTCTCCAAAAATATTTTTTTTTGGAGAACTACGCGAGGTTGCAGTATTTAAGACAGGATATTCCTACCGACACCTACAGTAATCGACTCAAGTACCGAACAATGACCTGATATTCTTGTTCAGAGCCTCAAATAACCTCCTGGGAATTTTCCGCAGCTAGTAAGGTGCAAATTCCAATTCTACGGCAGAGCTTGGTCCCGAAAATTCAAACTGCATTTGAAATTGCCATTTTGGAAAAATCCTTCTTTTGTTAGCCCAAAAAGCGATATCGGGCCTGGATCTAGGCTGCCAGAGCAGTTAAAAAACGAAAAATTCTTAAAGGCAGCGTACGCGCTAAAAACCGTGTTTATTTTTTTCACAATTTTGCGCAGGTAGGCTTACCAGGTTGTCATATATCATGAAGAGACCACCCAAAACACTCAAGTTTCCGAGAAAAACTCGTTTGAAAATCTCGCAGCATTCAGCCTCCCTTTTCTCACGTCTGTCCGGTGTGTCTTGTGTATTACACAAATATCGAAAATTTGAACGGCTGAATTGGTTTAGCCCCCTTAACTTTCTGGGTTCCGCAATTCCTTTCGCTTTACTGCTGTCAATGATCATCTAAAAATAGGAGGCTTTCAATATCCACGTCTTAACTCGAAGATTCTTCGGAATAAAGAATTTAGAAAATTGGATTTCCGCGGCCGGCCGAAGACTGTCGTGGGGTTTCTGTTCCTCGTGTTAGATGATCGACCGGGAAAACGCCTTTTCAGACCACGGAGCGATTTTCACGAGCCTATAGCATTATGAATACGCAACATTGAGACCTCAAGCTTCGCCAACTATCTCCACTTGGTTCATACATTGGATTGAGAAGAAAAACACAGATGTGGTTTTCTGCGCGGACGCTGCCTTTAAGAAGTGGAGCTGCAGAAATGGGCAAGAGTATGTATTCGCGTGGAAACAAGCCGATTGAAAATCAGGAGAAAGTCCATATAACCGGAGTTCGGTTACCTGCTTTTCCTCAGGTAAATCCTCAGGTAAATCTCTATTCGGAGTGAATCTCTAATACATAGACGTAAACTAAAAATAGAACTTTGCAAAAAAACACATGTGCAACCCCTATCTGGATCACACTTTTATTAGCAGTAAACATATCTCTAAAGGAGAACTGGAAAGGGAAGTTCAGCTTTTAAAAGTGAATGGCGGCTTTGTAGGCGAAGAGAATATTGACGAGTAATTGATTTTTGTGGTTGTTAAACGAAATTTTCGTAGTGTCGTAATACATTTTTTATAGGAAACGAAATAATTCACCATAAGCAATGGAAAACAGGATGAAAATTAAAAACAAAACTCTTTTTTCGAAGTGCGCCTCTATTAAGATTCTACCCGTAAAAGAGGCCTGAAGATTGGAAGGGCCTGTACTTCTAAAAGAAAAAAGGCAGTATTTTGGGGGAATAGGGTTCCTTGATGGAGGACACGAATGTCTCCGCCAAAAGTATGAATCTCGCCAACGACTTTCACAGTGATCATAAGCAGTGAAGCTCACCATTAAGCTTCCTCGGAAACATGCACAGAGGTAGGGATGTGATGAAAGAAGCAAGGCCAGCAGCGAGGAATCCTATCCACCACGCGCCATACCATCTTGGATCTGATGGCCCAGTGATACCAAGGCTCAAATGCAAGTGATGCTTATATAATTGAAAGAAATGTTGAAACCGCAAACTTGCTCGACGAAGTCGGATTTCCCTACGTCTCCCCAGATCGTCAGCAAATATCCTCCACCGATAAATGCCAAAGCAGGACCAACAGTGCTCACACCCATGAAGATAGCTGAAACTTTTATGTCACTTCACCCGTTGCAGTTTTTAATAGTATTACGCAGCTTGAAAATGCCATTTTTTCTGAATTTGTTAGCTTATTCTCAAGAAAAAATTAATCATGGTCCTTTGATTATCCAAAGCTTATGATTAATTAGGTCTAGATAGTTGTGCCGTAGTCGACTGGATATTCACGAGGAAGGGTTGAGCATCAGTGTGCACTGACAGCACATGCTGCTGTTATCAGCACCTGATGCTGGGAAAGAGTGGTTGAACTAGATGCCAACTCCTTCTTATGCATTCGAGAAGTTACACGTCTGCACAAGAGCGAGGAAACCTGCGTCAAAGGCATTAGCTGCACATTTCCAGCTCGTGCTGCAAATTACATAGGGAGTTCGAGCAAATCGGCAACTCCTCTTCCTAATCTGCTGCTTATCCCTTTGCTGTCGAACTTGGCCCTGCCATTGATTATTTTCTTGTGAAGAGGGATTGAAAGCCAGTGTATGTTGACAGTACTTGCTTCTGCTAGCAGCAGCTGTTGCTGACAACGAGAAGAACAAGCCTTGAAGTGCATCCTTTATTGTGCTGTGAAAGGTGTTGTATTCTACAGTCCACCACCAGGCGAAAACGCCATTGTGCAGCTATTGCTCAAATATGCTGCGTTACTGGCCTCTTCCAACATTTTTGATTCGCCAGGTTGGTTATTTTTCCTTACCTATTAAATGCAAAGGGTTCTCATGCGGCTGTGGGGTAAGAAACTCATTCGTTCTCTTTTCGAAAAAAAAACTTCAAAAATCAGCTTAGATCAAAATAGCTGAAACACTAGGAAGGTAGAGCGGTGAAAAACGGGCCAGAATTAGATTTTCTAGGGCCCAAAGATGCCAGTTCGTGCACACGTGCACAGCGCCGCCCCATAAGATTGCAGTTTCATGCCGAGCAGTCAAAAATTATCGACATTCAGAGGAAGAAATAAATGCAAATTATCGAATAAAAACAGTCGAACAATGAAAGCAACACTTCATTCAATGTTTTTGACTAGATAATTCGAAGTTCATTAAATGAAATTCAATTTCAAGCCAGCTGATGTTCTTGATATTAGAGATCATCGATGCCGATGATGTGGAGTGGGCCTGTCCACCATCAAAAGACGAGAAAATTCAGGCTTCGAATTTGACCCATAACAGCGGCTTTTTCGCGATTTTCTCTTATTGGTCCTACTACTCGAAACCCAGGAAAGAGTTCAGAGAGGAAAAGAAGGCAAACATATGTATTTATTCGATACCACTGCCTTTAAAGGCAGTGTCCACGATAAAAACCATGTGTGTTCTCTTGGTGGAGATCGGCAGCTGCGAGGCCTAGTGCAACCCCAACGTTGAAAAAAACTTAAAAATGAGCTCGGAAAAGCCCCCTACGGCCCCAAAGTTGGACACCCGTCAGCTCGTCACACCCCAGATGCACTTTCCACGCCCACCGACGTGAACAAATGAATGCTCGAGATTGTGAGATGAGCGATGGTTTCCGATCAGTAGCCCCGTTCTTCCCTTTATTCCCAATTTCTCTCTTTACTTAGGTCAGCTCGCATACATCGGCTGCAAAACACGGAAGTTACAAGCCTCGGACAACTCGTCCACCATGCTTCTCTAGCTCAATTTTCGAGGGACCATAACTCCGTTCATAGAAGGTCTTGTACGATTCCAAAAACATCATTGGAAACAGCATGGGACCGTCTTCAAGATAGGCTAAAAAGCAGAAAAACGATTCTTATCGTGAACACTGCCTTTAACTCGAATGTTCATCGTTTAGAGCCAAAGCGAAGCCATCGATAGCCTCTAATTTTTATCGAGGGTCCGTGTCGGCACCACCTCTGGTGCGTCATTGGGAACACTCAACATGTTCTACACGTTTCAATTTTCTGTAATGTACTTTCCCTGCATGTTATAAAGCATAAGAGGCGAATAAAGATATGTAATCCAAGTTTCAGAACAGTTCGCTTGCTAATTGTTTTCCTCGAAATGAAAATTAGCGCGAATCCTTTCATCTAGTCTGAGGTACCGCAATTCACATACAGTCGGCACAGATCGCACTGCTACTTTGCGCTCCTTGTTGTGCATTGGCACAAACGCGGTGCACATATGTTATAACACACGTGTACAGACAGAGCTTGCGCCAGCGCACACTGAGGAACTCCAAGGAGTATCAAAGTGATCCGTGACGGCTTTATTTGAGTGATTTCAATGCAGTTTTCCCGAAATCCATTCAAAGTCAGGATGTGGATTGTCACAGTGGTAGAGGACCAACACGACGCGAGCTCAAATTTTAAATTAACCAAAACGCTTTCTTGAAAGGCCGAAACGCTGACCCACGATTAATATTAGATTAGCATTTCAATATTATCTGATGGAGTAACCGATTATACACAAAAAAAATTCGAAAACTTTGCGCAACGGTCATTGTCTTTTCCTGCTTTAGAGGCTTCAATTCGCGACATTTTTTCAGGTTTATCTTTTTGCAGAGTTAGTGGGTACACTGTATCATGTAAGTTTGTCCGAGTCCTAGGAGAGTGATAGAGAAGAACGAGAGTCGAAAACCACTCCGAAAAAGAGTCGGTCATCTTCAATATAATTGAAGGTAATTTGTTATGATTAAACTCCGCAAAAATGGAATCTGAATGATTTCACTCTAACTGCTACCTCAGTTGTAGGAAATGGTTCGACGTCTATGAGAAAGTTAAATTTAGAGTAAGTCTTGCAGTTTTGTACCACTTTAGACGAGAGTAGTTTCCTGTAATCAATGCCATATCGGAGAACAGACAATGGATAAGAAAAAGGCATGATAATCAGTTTCACAGAATAGACTGCTCACAATTTTTCTTCATTGACCACAACTATCAAAGAGAATGTTGCGAGGGCATGTCGCGGAGCATTGGCGCGCTACCAGGGTACAGCACCCCGTTTGCAAGAGCCGTGAACTACTCACGACCTCAGTTGTCAGTCCGTGCCCAAAAATTCCGGCAAAATGTAACCGTCCCCCAGAGACGCTCCGGCGACAAGAACATCAAAATTGAAACTCACGGGTGGGGGAAACTCGGAGAATGCTAGCGAACAACACGTTTTTTTTTGGGATTTTCGCTTGCTGCGCATTGAATTTTATGCATGCTTGATAAACTTTATTGTGAGTACAAGGTTGTAATTATTATATTCAGGTTCTCCTTTATTGATGAAGTCGTTTCCGAGTGATAATTTCCAAGAAGAATTCGATGAATACGAACTCGCCTCCACTCGGGCGAAGAATAAGCGAGATTGACGGCAGGTGATACAACAATAATGTGAAGCGTCGGTGCATCGCGCCCTTTCCGCAATAGTGTCCTGGCTTCGCGCCCTTTATGAGCTAGAGGCCTGTTGCGACGCGGAGCCCTCCTACGTTCTGGGAGAGAGAGAAATGATGAGGAGAGAGGGTGAAACATTTGAAATGGTGTCGCGTAGTTTCAGCGCTTGCGGCGCGGCATTCAGATTAGCGCGCATTAACTACATACATCGCCGTGCAAACTTTATGTATAATAATTTCAAAAGTGTGAGAGGCTACGAAAAAAAACTGTTTGCAGAATTCTACACAGTCCCATTACCTCATAGTATGGACACTTGGTGGTTCAAAACTCTATTGCTGAAGGGGTGCCACCGGTTGGATAGTGATGGCAAAAACCCTGCGATTTACCAACGTGGCTTGCCAACGTCTACCACCTCACCTCGTCTAAACTCCTACACACCGGTCTGATTGGGATGTTAAACTGTGATAATTTATGGGAATTTCTATGCGGAATTCAGCCTCTTTCTTTGAAATTGAAATTTTATTTCTAATGGGGGTAGTACGTCATAGTGTTTTTAAAAAATGAAGTACAGCAAATTTCCTCCTACAAGGGGATTAAAAACAGTTCACTGGACTTGAAACTGTTTTTTTTCAGTTCCTAATCAGTTCCAGTTTCGTTTTTATGCCACAGAAACCATTTCTACAGATTCTACAACATTTATTTTCAGGTAAGTTTTATATTTCTTCTCCCGAGAATTTTATGACCCCCCCCTCCAATTTTTCTTTTTTTTCCCGGAAAATTTTAACGACCCCCTCCCCACTCGTTGGCTAGCTATCCACACCTGCTGGACCCTGCGCGCTGCCCACATGGATTGGTACAGGGTTTGACTTCGGCACCGACTGGTTTTTTCCAGGCAAGCGAATGTTGATGAAAAGGTCGCATACAACTTCGCAACCGTAGGTGGATTCAAGGCACGATGTACTTCAGGTCGGATGCCATCTTTATGTGGTAACGGGGAGGGGGTTAGCTACGGGTTCGGATGATAATAGCAGAGGTGCGCCTAGCTGGCGTCTCTGTGGCCCTTTTCTTTTGTGTGGTACCTGCTCAGCAGGAGTTCATTTTATCTACTTGATTCCATCACCACTCTTAACTCACCAACCACGGAAGCTCGCTTTAAATTTTTTCAGTCCAGCGGCCACAACTGAAAATGACAGGCTTCCATCGCGAGAACTTAGGCAGACGCATCTTGCACGTGGCTAAGCTCCATGGCTAGGAAAATGTGCTCCACATGCTATCACCTCACTCGAACTTTGCTATGCAGCAGAATTTAACCGTTTTTCTAACATGAGACGCCAACTGGGACTTCATGTACAGTTAAGTCGCAGCCGAATTGTGAGCCAGAGAACCTGAATTTGGACAAATACATATGTTTAGTGTTTCATAATAAATTTTCTTCAGTGCCCAGGATGCAGAATCATAGAAACCACTGAGAAGTGCGCGACCAGCAGCAGTTCAACCGGATTTCCATTGGTCAGTTCATTGAACCTGTTCGCGTAGTCGCAATGTGGTTTCGCCCAAAACGATCGCAAGCAGGACAGGAGAAAATGAAAGCTAATAGCCCATCAAACGGAAACTAACGGTTTGTATCCTTTCAGCTGACTGGAAGAAAGTCCGACAAAAAAAGGAAACCTCTTGAAAAGGATTGAGACAATGCTTCTTTGCCCTGGATCCAATTGTTATGAGTAACAATGAGCTTCAAAATAGAGTTGTGGGGAACAAAACCGTTAGATATTCTTACAAGCAATGACTAAAAACTGCATAATTACTTACCCATGTTGTTTCCGGTTCTCTTGTGTGAATCGAATTCATCTATCGTACTGTACCCATAGGTGAAAAGTGGAGCAGCTCCGAAGCCAATGAACAGTTGAGAAACGAGAAGAAGTGGGTAGGAGCTGGAAAGCGGTTGGTGACTTCCGCCTCGTTCAGTGTCCATCAAAACACACAGACAAAAAGGTTTGGAAGTTATTGAGCATGAAGGCGGTACAAAAACCTTTTCCGATTTCAGCTATCAGTCACGATTTGCCTGAACACGCACCACACGTCACCAGAAAAAAAAACACCACAAAAACACCAGTAAATTTATCTTCCTAACATTTAACTTCTGGCAAATGGATTTTCTAACAGATCGGAAATAACGCTACGCACTCAAGCCAAACAGCTTCACAAGGAAGCTATGGATAGGTCAATGTGGATACGACGATAGCATCATTCTTTCAGCACCTAGTTACGACAGCGTTTTAAATTTTTTTTTACCGTCGGTTACGAAGCTGATTGTATGGCCCGGGATGCGCAACTAAATATAACACACGAAAATGAATCTTGATCTACAATACCGCTCATAACATGTGTCCTAAAATGCGTCGGCGACGCGAAAGCGCGTCGGAAACGTCGTTTTGGTTCAGAGCGCCTGATTTTGAAATCTGAAAACACCGTTCAATTCGTCTCGTCGCGTCGATTCCAAAAATGTATTCAGGTTTGGGAAAGAATAACGTTTTGACCTAGTTATGACCTTCTTTCTAAAGCAAAAGCCAAAATCTTCCGAAGTAGATATTTTGAAATTTTTGAAAAGTTGATGCATTGGTATGGTCACGCTGATTTCAAAAATGTATGCATAGTCTAGATCAGTTCAATTTTTGACCTACTTTCAGCTTTTTGAAATTCAATGAATTCAAACTCTTTTCAAAGCGGTTAATTTGAAAAGATAGTAGCACCGTTCGATTCTGATTCAGAAAGTGTGTTAAAATGCGGAATAAACTGAATGTAGAGCCCTATTATCGTCTATTTACGACTGAACATTCTGATGACCTCGTTAATTACTTTCTAAACCGGCGCTGCCTACAAAAAGTGCAATATTGGGCAACTCTGTTCCAAAATCATGCACTCTGAACCAAAGCGACGTTTCCGACGCGCTTTCGCGTTGCCGACGCGTTCTAGGACACATGTTATGAGCGGTATTAGCTTGCGATGGCGCAAATAGGGTGCACGTATGGTCTCCTAATCAAGTTTGGTTCATTGAATGGACAAGGCGCGATGCGAAGGCATTTTTTCCGGACTATCTTTCCCACGGCTGCAAAACGTTGGCGGGGATATTACTATTATGTTCGTCTTGTAATCCTGCTTATCCATAAACAGCTCCCCAAAATACCTCCGCATTGGCCACTTGACACGCTCGCCGACCGCTTGAGCGGGCGATGGGTGGAGGCCATCTCGTATTGCAAGCGAGAAGAGGCGGGGAAAACAGGGGAGGAGCGAGTTCGTTGAATGGACGCAACACGAGGCTAACTCGTGTTGCGTCCATTAAAGGCAGCATACACGCTCGCAAACGTGAGTGAGATAACTACGGAAATAAAATGGTACGGCTAAGAACACAACGCCTACGCAGTTTGAAGCGTCAAAAACGACCCACAACGCCGCTGCAGGAGTTTTGGTCCCGCCCCAGTATTTCTCCGCCCCCTGTATTTGCGTCCTCCTCCAAAACAGAGGTGGTGGACCATTCCCATCGTCAGCGACTTTTGTGGGTGGTACAATAGGTACAATACGTAAACCACAAACGTCGCCGATGGTGGAAATGGCCAAGCACCTCTGTTTTGGAGGAGGGCGCAAATACAAGGGACGGGCAGATACAGGGGCGGGGCCAACCTCTCACTCGCGTAATGGCATTGTGGGTAGTTTTTGACGCTTTAAAATGCGTAGGCGTCGGGTTCTGAGTCATACGATTCTATTTCCGTAGTTATCTAAAACACGTTTACAAGCGTGTATGCTGCCTTTAAAGGCACAAGCTCAGGGAAGAAATCTGAGATTTTCACACAATTTCAGTGTAGACCCATCTCATGAACCACCTGGCAAAAGGGAGCTCTCAATTCCTCCGAATAAGCCAGATATGGGAGGAAGCCACCCAGGGGTGCCCACCTCGAGAAGCCACTTTGGCACGCCCCTTTTACCATCTTACGAGCTCCACAGTGGCGAGATGAGCTAATGTTTTTGATCAATCGCCCCGCTCTTCCCTTCATTCTCGACTTCTCTCTTTAATCAGGCCAGCTCGCATTTATCGGCTGCAAAAGACGGAAGTTACAAGCCTCGGACAACTCGTCCACCATGCTTCCACAGCTCGATCTTTGAGGGGCCATAACTCCGTTTCTAAGGGGTCTTGTACGCTTTCAGAGACATCGGTGGAATCAGCACAGGACCGTTTCCAAGATAGGCGCAAAAACAGAAAAACGATTCTCAGGTTGGACTGTGCCTTTAAAGGCACTGTTCGCGATAAACTTCATCCTCGAATTTCTCATGATAAACGCTTCTCGTGGCTCTCAGAAGCAGAACAGCGTCGAAAAAACGGGACGAAAAGCTACCCAGGAGCCGCGAAACGGCTTAGAAAAGTGGGCAAACCCCGCCGCTGTGGGCAAACCCCGCCTCTTTCCGCCCCTCGACGTGAACAAAGGAACACTCGAAATCGTGAGTTGAGCGATGGTTTCCGATCAAATGCCCCGTTCTTCCCTTCATTCTCAACTTCTCTCTTCACTCAGGTCAGCTCGCATACATTGGCTGCAAAAGACGGAAGTTACAAGCCTCGGACAACTCGTCCACCATGCTTCCCTAGCTCAATTTTTGAAGGACCATAACTCCATCCCCAGAAGGTCCTGTGCGATTCCAGAAGCACCATTGGAATCAGAATGGGACCGGTTTCAAGATAGGCGAGAAAACAGAGAAGCAATTTCTATCGCGAACAGTGCCTTTAAAGGGCCTCGCTCCTCACACGCTCCTCCCCTGTTTCTCCAGCCTCTTCTCGCTTACAATACAAGATGGCCATCACCAGAGGGCGATCCCGTTCGGACACACATTTCCTCCGCAGCCCCGTTCTTACTCTAGACTTTATTCGACATGGGAACTCTGTGTTATAACATACAACATGCACCAAGACAGCGAAAACTGCACCGTCAAGAGGGAAATGTCAGTGCGATTCGAGCCGATTCTACAAAATCTGGCTAAAACAAAATTACTCTCGCTAGAGAAAAGAGTTCTCTGCGTGACACGCTCTCTGAACGTCGGTGTGCTTCCATTCTCCTAGACCTTATCTTTAAACATCTATTGCCGAATTCTTGAAGTCAACTCAAAAAAGTTATAGAGTGCGGGTGCCTTAGGCCGTGAACCTACTCCGAAAAATGAAAACAAGTTACTTGTAACGTAAAAGTCCGAAAACAAGTTACTCGTAACATATCTAAGCCGATGTAAGTTACTTGCGACTTTTATTGTGCCATTTGCGTTACGTGTAACATATCGGAGGCGCATTGCACGCGGTTTCCTGACGACTTGAGATAAGTCACAAGTAGCTTTTATCAGCTTAGATATGCTACAAGTAACTTGTTTTCGATTTCTAAGAGGATACTGCGTGCAGTTCGTCTCCGATATGTTAAATGTAACTCAAATGGCACAATATAAGTCGCAAGTAACATAAATCGGTCAAGACGATTTTTCCAAGGAGGATGCATGACACACACACACACACACACACGCACGCACGCACACACACACACACACACACACACACACACACACACACACACACACAAACACACACAAACACACACACAAACACACACACCACACACACACACAAACACACACACCAAACACACACACCACACACACACACACAAACACAAACACACACACCAAACACACACACAAACACACACACCAAACACACACACACACACCAAACACACACACAAACACACACACCAAACACACACACACCAAACACACACACCACACACACACACACACACACACACACCACACACACACCAAACACACACCTACACACACACACACACACACAAATACACACACCAAACACACACACACACCAAACACACACACACACGCACACACACACACCACACACACACAAACACAAACACACACACCAAACACACACACAAACACACACACACTCAAACACACACCACACACACACACACACACACACACACACACACACACACACAAACACAAACACACACCCAAACACGCACACAAACACACACACCACACACACACACACCAAACACACACACACAAACACACACACTAAACACACACACTGAACACACACACACACCAAAACACACACACAAACACACACACCAAACACACACACACCAAACACACACACACACCACACACACACACACCACACACACACACCAAACACACACCACACACACACACCAAACACACACCACACACACACACACACACACACACACACACACACACACCACACACACACACCAAACACACACACACACACACACACACCACACACACACACACACACACAAACACAAACACACACACCAAACACACACACACACACACACACACACACACACACACACAAACACACACACCAAACACACACAAACACACCACACACACACACACACACACACACACACACACACACACCAAACACACACACACACAAACACACACACACACACCAAACACACACACACACCAAACACACACACACACACACACACACACACACACACACACACACACACACAAACACAAACAAACACACACACACACACACAAAACGCATTGAATCATCGCATTTCAGTGACATTATTCTAAAACATGGACTAGTTGTCCGGTTGGATAAACATGTTCATAGTGGTTGTCATCGGTGGAAGATTGGGTCAATCGCAAATGGAAGAATAATTTATGCAAAGCAGGATTAGTTAGGGCCCTAAGAAAAGAACGGAGCAATAGAGATTATAGAATTCCAAAGGACGGGTTCACAAAAGATTTCGTTGCCACAACAAACACTTCCTGTGATACTCAAGAGGCGGGGTGATAGTCAAGGATTTCGTGAACTTCTAGTGCGTTTTTCTCAATTTCTACGTCATTTTAGTTCTATCCGGGGGCCACTTAATCAATATAGGGAATAATCTCAGAGTTCAAGATCAACGTGAACACTGCTTTTAATGGATTGGCTTTCACCTGACGCGGTCATTCCGCATCTTCTCCAAGGTGTGCCGTCATAGTAGTCGGCCGTGCCCATTTGTCACAGCCCTCAGCCACAATTTGAAGACAATCCATCCATTGGTCGCTATTCCACTTCCTGAGAAGTGAAACATCGCGCCTGAATCGCCTTATAATGCCGAGTGATTTCGAATCCTCCTTCGCTACATCTGTCCGAAACTTTTGCCTACGTCTAGGCGGCCGTTTCCAGACAGGACTCGGAAGCATCCTTAGAGCGTGTTGAACAAGACGATCTGGCGGTCTTCTTAAAAAATGCCCGAACAAACAAAGACGACCTTCCGTTGCCGCTTTAGATCGCATTGGGAGATGTTGGCACCTCCCACGTGTCAAACGTAGATGTAAGGCGTCAATCTCGTTGTAGAGATCTTCGTTGTGGCACACCCGCGGCCAGAAATATCCGAGCAAACGTCTAAACAGCTTCCTCTCCGTGCAGTCCAACCCTTCCATCTGCGCCTTCGGTGCTGCTCACGTCTCCGATCCGTACATCATAATAGGGCGAATATCGGATAGGCAGAAGCACAACTTGACTTCCTCCGCGGTGGTGGTAGACCATAAACACTTGGTTAGGGACTCGAACGCAATTGTAGCTTTCGCACATCGTTGTTGAATATCCGTTGCATAACCACCATCGTTCTTCAGCAAACAGCCCAAATACCAGAAATCATTCACCAGTTCGATGCGTTGTCCGTCAACACAAAATCCCGATAAAGCCTCTGAGAGACCCACATCTGCTTGCATTTGTCGGGACGAAGACGAAGTCCATAGGCTGCGGCATACTCCGAAACGAGGTTCACAATCATTGGCAGTTTTGCGTTGTTTTAAGCGAATAACACAATGTCGTCGGCGTACTCCAGGTCGACAAGGGAGCGTCCTGATGGTGTTAGGATCACATCCGCAGGAAACTGTTCTGCAACTCTACGCATGATGTCATCAACGGCGAATTTGAAAAGAAAAGGTCCTGCAATGGCTCCTTGCCTTACTCCTGTTCTCACCTCGAAAGCTGACGTAAACCCGATAGGCGTACGAACTGCTGCTGTTGTTCCTTTGTTCATGTCCTCGATTAGTCGAACATACTTTTCCGGGACTCCATCGTCTCGCAGAGCGTTGAGCAATCGGTCACGATGAGGAGAGTCGAATGCGGCTTTGAAGTCCAAAAAAGCAAGCTGTAAAGGCTTTGAATACCGCTGCCACGATTCAATTACTCGTCTCACGACGAGCACTTGGTCGACGTTCGATCTTCCAGGTCAAAAACCGGCTTGCTCATCTCTGGTCTTTTCATCACGATGTTTGATGAGTCGCTCGAGAGCAATGCGTTCCAAAACCTTGTACATGACACACAGTAAAGAAACCCCCTATATGTAGTTCTTGGGATCCGTGACTGATAACTTCTTGTGAAAAGGTACGATGATCGCATGCTTCCACGAATCGGGTATCTTTTCGCTCATCCATATGGTACGGATAGTGTTGGTCATTTCACGAATCCCAGACGGAGGGAGAGCTTTTAGCCTTTCAGCAGTGATGTTGTCATCTCCACCTGCCTTTCCATTCTTCATTTTCCGGACACAATCCAAATTTTCAGACTCAGTCGGCGGTTCCTCACTGACATCGTAATGTGCTCTCTGAACATGCGGGAGCTCTGGTACTGAGGCGCTGGACGATTTAGTAGTGAACTGAAGTAATCCTTCCATATTGGCAGCGTCGCATCACCAACTCCAACTCCATTGGTAGTGTTCAAGACAGGAGAACATCTCTTCATCTTCCCGCTATACTGTCGCAGCAACGTGTAGGCTTTCCTCGAATTCTTCTCCTCCCAAGCCTTCTCGAACTCCTTAGCTCTATACGTCCACTCTCGTTCGCGGTCACTTTGAAGCTGCCAACGCAAATCCCTTCTCAGACGCTCCTCCTCCACGAAGTTTCCTGCAGTTTGGAGAGCACATACTCTGTTGTAAGTCAGTGTTCTTCCTCTGAGACGTAGGCGAACTTCTTCTTTATGAATGTAAGACATTCAAGTAAGTTACATTTATATTACAGGTAACTTGTTTTGGCTTTTCCGAGTGTCCCTCGCAAGAGATACAGTATCTATAATCATTATCGATTTTTGATTGATATGCATGGTAAGTACCAGGTTGTTCAATAAGTTTTGTCGTTCGATAAGCACTCTTCATATTAACGTATGTGAAGTTTCATTTCAATCTGTCAATTCATTCTCTGTTTACAAGCCATTTAGTGTCGCCGTGTCACAGCAATGGAAAGAATTGAATATCGTGCAGTGATAAAATTCTTATTTTTGGAAGATGTAGAAAAGAAAATCACGAACGAATGTTAAAAGTGTAGAATTATTGTTCACCTACAATTAGAACAGTAGTGATGATGGGTTGCTGAGTTTAAACGTGGTCGTACAAGCCTTGAAGACGATCCGCGTGAAGGACGTCCAAAAAGCCCATCAACACCAGAAATCATAGCCAAAATACAGGATATGGTTTTGGAAGATTGTCGATTGACTGAGAGAGATTTAGTAGAGGCTCTACACATCTCGCAGCAGTCTTCTATGCCAAACGAGGTTTTCAGTGGATCTTCATTTGGCCTGACGTTTTGACCCAATCGTCGTCTTCAGAGGCCTAAACATGGTGCAAGGTTACGAAAAACAGTTCTCGGTCAAGCGCCAAAAACTCCCCTCGGCACTTCGCCCCTGCTCCGAGCACACCAGGGAAAATCTCGCAAAGAGGATCAGGCAAACTCACGGTAAGATCCACCGGTTGAGCAGAGCGAAATCGCTACCACCCTGTATTGATGACCAGCAGGGCGAGTGAGCCCACGTCCCCCAATGTTTGCTCTATAGCTCGCATTGCGATACAAACGGCAGAAATAGGCACTCATTTCTGTTATTCATTCCAGGATTTCTGGAGAATACCCAAAACGCCTGAGCATTTTCCTGGATGAAATTTTCTTATCTTGAGCCAGAATACAACACTTGACATCAAAATCGTTGTCATCATGCCTTCCCCTCCGATGTTTTCCGAGTGGAGTGTTTTGATCCAGACGCCTCTTTTAAGGCCAAATGTTATTTAATCAGCACGCTAATCATTCTGCCAGTTTACGCGATATATAACGTGTTACAAATCAGACATTCTATATGGTAAATTTCTTCCGTTTTTTGAGCAATCACCAGTTCTTCCAAACGGACAAATAACACAATTTTCTGCTAGGCACTGCCTATCATGCAGTCTGTTTGTCGTTAGGAATGTTCACAAGTACGACATCATTGTGCAACTGTGCTCTAGCAATGCACCGCTGTATAGCGGCGCTGACTTCATCAGAAATAAAGGGGAGACGAAGTGGTACTCTGCCAACGCGTAGCTAGATGCCCCCGAGGGCGCGGCCTGTAACGCCACCCCATTCTATGTAGCGAGAATTCACGGGTTTTAGCTACGATAGCTAAAACCCGCATATTCTTGTGTCGACGGTACAAGGGTGCAAATTCTACGCGTATTCCACGTAAAAACGAAGGCTAAATTCGAAACATTGACCTCTCTGACGCTAAACCCGTATATTCTCGCTAAAATTTTGTAGCGAGAATCTACGGATTTCGCGACAGTCAGTGTTGAAATGCAATCTCAAACCCGCGCTGGCTACGCGGAACCCAGGGACGCCGTTCGAACAGTCTTGGCTCAGTCATCTCACTGAGTGATTACTCGACACTCTGTCACTGGCCGTGGAGCGTGTCGCTCTCAGGGAGACCATGGTGAAGATAATTTTGACCATTTGGATGTTGCAGGCCGTGGGGAAGAAACGGCGATGCTGACGATCGCAGCTGGGATCGCCTTTCTAGTACGGATCAGGACTGGGTAGGTTGATCGACCAAGTGCTGTAACGAGAATTTGCGTAGAATATGCGGGTAACGTAGCGAGAATTCACGTAGAATATGCAGGCTTTGTAGCTAAAATTTCACCAACTGAGGCTAAACTTTCCGTAATTTACGTAAAATCTCGGGACAAAATTAGACTAGATGCCTCCGAAACCTTGAGCATCTCCGGTTCCCATGTGAGGCATCTAGCTACGCGCTGGCAGAGTAGTTTGTTCTCGCGAGGCGTACTACTTCGATGAGCTGGTGCTGTTCTGCGACGAAATTAAAGTGCGTAGCCATTTTGTCTGACGATGTCCAACGCTACCTTGACAGATTCTCTTTGCTCACCTTCGCCCTGCACACTCCTTTCGCCGTCTGAAACATGTTTCGTGCGACTGCTCGCTCCATACTGCTAGGATGCGCAAACGTCGCGTGGATCAGAATATTCTCTGAACTTGGCTTCCGGTACCATTTCACGCTGACAAGGCCACTGGACAGCTTCACCTGCGTGTTTAGATATGGCAGCCAGCCATCTCGAGGAGTTTCACGTGTTAGCTTGATGTACTGTGACTGCTGATTTAGAATCCGGAAACTCTCGTCCGTTTAAGTTCTTGTAACTACACAGCAGTCGTCGATGTATCGGCAATACATCAGCGGTAGCCGTGCCAGTACTGGTTCTTCGATTTTGCTCAAAAAGCATACGGCGAGCACTGGTGCCAGTCTCTGGCCCATGGCTAGACCTCTGACCTGCGAAAAGTACCGACCCGACCATTTGAAAACATTGCAGCCAAGACATTCCTTAATTAGGGTTATGATCCTTGCTTTGCCGAGTCCAAAGGTTTCAATGTCTCTGATATATATATATATATATATATATATATATATATATATATATATATATATCTGATATATATATATATATATATATATATATATATATATATATATATATATATATATATATATATATATATATATATATATATATATATATATATATATATATTTATATATATATATATATATATATATATATCCAACATTTCCGATAGAGCTTGGAACGCTTGATCGTTCTGCACGTTGGTGTAGAGAGATGAAACGTCGAACGACTCCATTATGCAGCTCGTATCGAAATTGGAATTTTGAGCCATATTTTAAGTGAACTTTTGGGCTTTAGAAAGCTGTGTTCATATTGGGTGCCGCATTCGCTAACAATGGAACAAAAACACATCCGAATGCGACTTTCTCAGCAACATTTGGATCGTTTGAAAAGGATAAAAAGGACTTTGTGAGTCGATTCATCGCTATGGATCAAACTTGGGTCTATCTCCATGATCCTGAATCAAAACAAGAGGCTCAAGAGTGGCGTGAACCTGGTTGTTCGGCTTTGAAACGAGTTCGTGTCCGGAAATTGGCCAAGAAGGTTATGGCATCAGTTTTCTGGGATGTGAAAGGAATTTTGTTCGTGGATTACTTGCAAACTGGTTAAACAATTGCTTCTGAATATTATTGTAATCTTTCGAACCAGTTGAAGAAAAAAATTCTTGGACACCGGGTTTGCAGTAGAAAAAAACCCTTTTTCACCCGGACAATGCACCGCTCACAATAGCATTTTGACAATGGCTAAAATCCATGAAATAAACTTCGCATTGTTGAAGCATCCACCGTATCCACCAGATTTGGCCCCGAGCGACTTCCATTTGTTTCCAGAACTCAGAAAATTTATGCGTGGCAAGCGTGTTTAATCAAATGAAGAGGTCATAACGGCTGTTGAAGCGTACTTTGCAGACCTTCCGGATTCTCACTTCAGGGATGGGATTCACAGATTGGAGGATCGTTGGAGCAAGTAAGGGTAGTTCAGGGAGATTGTTTTTTGAACCATAAAATTGTGTTTTTCTTATCGAACGACAAAACTTATTGAACAACCTGGTACCGCAGTCCGTCACAAGTTGCGGGAAGCATGGTTCCGGTCTTTCACGCCAGCGCAACGACTTGACACTCTTAAATTCATTACTGAAATTTAAATAAGCCTATTTCGTTGGCATTATGTTTGGTAAGGTGGTGCGTGCACACGCACGCGGTAAATTGCACTTAGGAATAGAGGGTAGCTGGATGCGAAGAAAATTCTTCCCTTCTGCCATAATAATATAAGGTAATCAGAATGAATTCCAATAGATGTTTTCACAAATAAGTAAACACGTTGTCAACTCACTAGAATCCAGCCGACTGTTGAGAATCACATCCATTCTTTTCTCGATTTGAGTCACAGGCATCTGATCGTAATGCCCCCACTACATACAAACCATCGACAAAGTGTGGAAGAATCAGAAGCAGTGCTCCGACACCAACCAAAAACATTCCGTAGCCAATACATCGGATCTTATTAACTGGAATTGAGAAGATTCGGTTCCAATCGAGAGAGGTGAGGCCATAGAGCCTGTGAATATCAATCAATCACTAGTTCCCTCAGGAATTCTCGAAAAAGTGCTGAGGTGCGAGCGATGCAGTGACAAGATAAGACCGCGAAACCCCTGGGGGCGCCTCTTGCATCTCATTTGTAATTGATCAGACAATGGGAGCGGCGGACAGCCGGCAAAAATTCTCCAGTTGGTCAACAGCTGGATGACAACTGGCATTTAACTGGCCAATGGCAAATACGAGGCCGATAGTTGGCATACACTCGTCATGTCAGGTAATGCCAGCGGCCGACGGCTGGCGAATATGTGCCAGTTTCCTGACAGCTGGGTGATAACTGGCATTTAGCTGGCAGTTGGCAATTACGTGGCCGGCAGCTGGCTCATCCTTGGCTCAATTAGAGATAGCGGCGGACCACTGGCGAAAATGTGCCAGCTGCCTGAACGCTGCGTGATAACTAGGATTTCGCTGGTCATGGCGATCACACCTCGAATTTACCAAGCGCATGAAAATGCAGTTATTCACCAATCGGCACTAGGTTGGCGCATAACCCACCAGTGGCATTCGCTTGGCACCAAGTCGTCACTTGGCTGGCATTCGAGAGAGTTAACGACTAGTCACGTTTTAACATGTTATAGTTTGATCACTGATTTCATTGATGAGCCCAGCCGGTGTATAAGGCGACTTGCTCTAATGAGTGCTCACTCAGCACTTTGATGCCGGCCCTGGACGGTGACCCGAAGTCACTATACATAGGCCAGAATATTGTTGGCAGCCGGGGGGAAATTCCCCACGGCTTTGGAAGGGGGGGGTGAGGTGGGGTGAGTGCCTCACCTCAGACCGTTGCGTAGGTGATCTCCTACGGAACGATTTGCGATGAGGGACCCACCTCCATTCATCGGTCTGCCAAGAGACTGGCGGACCGCAGAAAAGTGATTGCTCAGTTGCGGGAAAGCCAGGTAGTAGCCAATAGTGGACCAGCTATCGGCCAGCGTCCCGACGGACCACCGGCAGGGTCCTGGCGGACCGCCGTCTTGAGCCTGGCCGACAACGGTGATGGTTTTTGCTCGGCAGGTAAATGCCGGCGGTCCGGCAGTCTCACTGTCTAAGTAGCGCGCTGTTAAGACTTCTAATTTGTCACTGCTTTCTCCGATACCGAACACTTGAGGCCATAATGTTCTTTTGTTTTAACCAGCTCATTCCCTGAGTTTTCTCTTCTTTCAGTTCTGAAAACGATCAGGGAAGCACATCTGTGATCTTCCGGAATGTGTTCTTACTCAGATAGAGACATCACACTTCCCGCGGTACCACTAGCCGACCCCCCAGAACCCCTCCCGCGGAAGGCCAATAGATCGGTCGAAGGCACCCGGTAGCGCTGTTTCGTTGACTGCCCGTACACGGTGAACAAGCACTCTGCGACCCTTCTACCACTGCCTTAGGGCTCGTTTATACTTCCGCCGCCGAACGGCGCGGCGAAGTACATTCCTATGATATCGATCGTGCTACGCTGCGCGATCAATATTACAGAAATGCACTGTGCGGCGCCGCTCGGCGGCGGAAGTATAAACGACTCCTTACGGCTAATCTGATGACCGACAGAAGATAGTCCTAAAACAGTCCGCGGCACATTCAAAAATCACCCTATAGGTAAAGGTCTGTTAGAACAAAATTTCAAAAATCCGCTTCTGGGGATTTCATCTTGAACTGCTCTTGACAAGTAAGGAGTGAGCTTATACGGGGAAGCTTCCTACACTCACTGGTCCTTGCAGTCTTCCCATTCGCAGATGCCATTAACGGACAGTGGTTCACCTGCCCAAGACCAGCGTCGCACACAGCGCGGGTTTTGAAAAGAGTCCTAACACAGCGTTCTCTGCTCAGCAATCGTTCATTGGCTCCACTCTAGTGGGTGGTGCAATGATGATATCAATGTGGGAATCGATGAGTGAGTGTTCGATGACCCCCAGGAATAGCCGACTGCCGGCCGATACTCCGCGGAAAGACGGGAAAGCCTCTCTCTCCGCGGGAAGTGGGGCACCGTGCCACGCCCACAAAATTGGAGCCGCGCGAAGTCGACTAGCCCGACTTGGCCGGCGGGGAGTGGGCTGTTTCTATCTGAGTATGAAGCCTTCAGGGAACAGGAAAAATCAGTGTTCACGACGAAAACAGTCTTTGAGCCTATAGCGAAGATCAAAAAGTCCGAGGTCCATCGCAACATTAATGTGCAGAGTATGGCTGAGAACAGCCCATTCCTATACGCCCTAAGCTTGAATGTGGAATGCTTGCCACTCGTACTTCCTCATTTATCATGAAAAAAAGTTAGCGAGGCGAGCATTCTTTATTCACGTAGATAAGCAGTCGAATGACACAGCAGGAGCAAAAAGTTTTCTCTGAACAAATCTATCTACTTCTTTATTTCACACATTTTCGAGCATTCTATTGGTTTTAGTTAATGATCAGTTACCTCGGTGAGCATAGTAGGAGAGTGGAATGAGCATAAAAGCAACAGCAACATCATATGTGGCCGAAAATATACCCGATTTCGTTGAAGATAAACTGAACCTGAAAATGCAATGGCATGGGGTCGAGCGGTAAGCCTTTTGCCGTAATTTTCATTTCTAGTTTTCTTCTCTTTTCAGAAGATGAATGCTTCACATAGTCTCCATAGGCAGTGATTGCGATGGAATATACTTTTCTTCTTTTCCTCTCTAAACCCTTCTCTAGGTTAGAGTAGTGGGACCTATAGAAAAAAATCGCGAAAAAACCGCCGTTTCGGGCAAAGTTACAAGCGTGAACTTTCTTGTCTTTTGAAGGAGGACGAGCCCACTCCACATCATTTGCATCAATGATCTCTAATATCAAGAACATTAGCTGGCTTGACATTGAATTTGAATCATTGAACCTTACTCATTTAGTCAAAAACATTGACTGAAGTGCTTGCTTTCATTGTTTAAATGTTTTACTAGGTAAATTTGCATTTATTTCTTCCTTTGAATGTCGATGATTTTTGACAGCTCGACATAAGGCTGCGATCTTTTTGGGCGGCGCTGTACACGTGTGCACGAACTGGCATCTTTGGGCCCTAGAAACTCTAATTCTTACCCGTTTTCCACCCATCTACCTCCATAGTTTTTAAGCTGTTTTCGATCTAAGCTGATTTTTGTGGTTTTCTCGATAACGTTTTTCATCGTGACCACTGCCTTTAAAGGCAGCGTCCGAAAAGAAAACCACATCTGGATTTTTTTCAATCAAAAGTCTGAACCAGGTGGAGATAGTTAGCGAAGATTGAGACCTCAATGTTGCGTATTCATAATCTCTGGAATTCGCTGAATACCACTCTCGTAGGTTCCGCCTCTTTTCCAATTTGCAGGGTCATGGCAGCATATACTGCGGGTACGCTCACTCAGTCATGATTGGTCAGCGATATGAAGCACAAACAGCATAGCAGGCAGTATATGCTGCGTAGGTGTTGTAGATGCCAGCATATCCCGCGCACACAGCAGCATATCCTGCGAAGCTCCTGAAGCGCGAACGGACGCATGAACGCGGCGGCGAGGTTCAGTGAGCGTTTGATTTCAAATTAGGACTATGCGCGTCAGTACCAAAGCCTACTATTCATTCCGTCCTTTGTCTTCTTGTGAAGGTAAGTTTGAGCTTCTATGGTATGATATTTGATGCTATTAGAGCAATTCGGTGTGCTATCGCAGCAGGGGGGGGGGTGGCCGCGCTAGCACCCGGTTTGGGTATCTTTATTTTTTCTTAAATTTGGCAGTGAAAGAATACTATAAAGGGTTTAGTGGGTTGGCGCGCTCCATAGCTAACCGCGGCGCATAGCTGGTTTGCGGCATCTGCGGCACTCATTTTGAAATTTCATTCCGCTACAAATTTTTTAATTTGTTTTCCCTGAAACTCGTGGGGCTTGTTTCACTCTCGTTTCCTGTTATGTTCTCGATGATTGCTTTCGCTAATCTGAGTCATTTAATTGATGCCCGTAGGGATGTTTTCTTACAAGGGAGCTCCGTTTGGTCATATTGGTCATGCCAAGTGAAATTTACTTTTTCAGAATCATTTGTGGACGTAAAGTCCGAATAAAGCTAGGCCTCGCGGCAAGGTAAGGGTACCCCCCATGGAATTTTAGGGTTTTTTTAAATTCCGAATTCGGCTCAAAACTTGTTTTTAGGGGTAATACATGGTGCTGAACACGAATCTGTAGTCCGGGGGTAAATATTGCTCACCTGTGCCTGCTGCGCCACGGTCGGTGAGCGCTGCGCACAACGAGATGTGCGGCAACGCGACATCCTCGCTTTAGGTGAAACAAATAAAGTGACACGTTCTGGCGCATAATCTGCTTTCCTGTGTTCATTTCATGTCACAAACGAGAGTCGTTTACTCGTATAAAACCCTGAAGAATACTCTAAACGGTGGAGGGTTTTAGTGTTCGCCGCGAGCGCGACACCCACCGGAACGTGACGCGTACGCACGCGCGTGAGCAATGTCATGGAACCCGGTAGTCCGTTTTTCAAAAATCTGTGGTTTATTGTAGGTTACGGTAAGTGCCGTGCTATTTAGGGGGCAAAACCTACCTCAATAAGTCGAAAATCGACAAACATCGGATTCGTATTCAGCACCCCAAATAACCCCCACATAGAAATTTTCCATCAACATTGAAACTTCGGCTAAACTACAGTAAACCCATCGTAATCTACCTTAAACTGTCAAAAATCGGTAAACTGACATCAGAATCGTGTTGTGCAATCTAAATCACCCGCGTATGGCAGTTTGAGCCACATTTTCCGAAAATTCGGTAAATCGTCAGAAGTCGATTTCGCCTTCAGATTTTGTTATGTTTTCTCGCGGACTTATCATGTGAAAATATCCTTATGGTGTGTTATAGTGGACTCTGACACTCGAGTCAGTGCATAATTTTTTCCGCATATTGCCCTGAAAATATCGATTTCAGGGCGGATGTCCGGCAGTATGTCCTGCGAGACGACGAGCTTGTTCCTGCCTCGGTGGGTTTATAATTTCACTTTTTTCAAAGAATTCCGGCCTGAAAATGCTCTCCATGTCGAAATCAGAAGAAGGCCGCATTGGGATTCTCAGCCACCCGAAATTCAAGCGATGGCACAATGTGCCGCAGGAGCACGGGTGTTTAGAAGACTATTTTATTATGGCAGCTATGCATTTTTTGTCTTTACGTGTTTGCCTATGCTGCCTATTACAGAAGATAGGATCTCTTGTGATATTTTTTTTACTATATTCTTTTTCTGTTAAATGCAGTGTCCACGATAAAAGTAGGTTCTCTGTTTCCCCGCCGATCTTGAGAGCGGTCCCATGCTGATTCCAATGATCTCTCTGAGGTCGTACCCGATCTTCTGGGAACGGACTTATGGTTTCTCAAAAATTGAGCTGGAGTAGCAAGGTGGACGAGTCTTCCAAGGCTTGTAACGTCCGTCTTTTGCCGCCGATGTAGGCGAGCTGAGCTGAGTAAAGAGAGAATTCAGGAATGAGGGGAAGAACGGGGCCAATCATCGGAAACCATCGCTCATCTCACGATTTCAAGCTTTCATTTGATCACGTCGGTGGGCGGGCAATGCGCTTTTGGGGTTTGCCATGCGCTCAAAGCGGCAACTTCGGGCTCTTTTGGGGCTCTTCCTGGCTCGTTTTCATGCGTTCTTTCGACGTTAACGTTACAGAGTGTCCCTCCACTACCCATTCCTAGGAGAACTTCAAACGCTTTTTTCATCGGGAACACTGCCTTTATTGTTCTTCCACAGTCAGGCCCAAGCTCGTGTACGAAGTGACAGTGCAATATTTTTTCTGCTGGTAATGGTTTAATAAACCTTACAGAAGCTTTCTGAAGGGCGTTCTTTTTTGTTTTTTAGCCGCAGCACGACGCCAACTACACGTAAGCAGAACCTAAGGGCTACAGATTTTGCTGAGAGCATCCGCGACAAGTGCTGCCGTGCGCCAGGGGCCGGATGCATCAACGCTCCGGGTTGGGGCAGGGGCTGGGCAGCAGGCGACTTTGGAGATCTCCGTAGATTACAAAATCAGTTGTGCCTCTGCAGTGTCTTTCGCTTCTCCAGCAGCCCAACATCCTAGCTGGGGCGGCTGGGAAAGCCAAGGACACTGCAGTGGCACGATTGTTTTCTGATCTACAGAGATCTTCTAAGACCGACAGCCCTGCCCCCGCCCCAACCCTAAGCGTTGATGCGTCCGGCCCCTGGATGCCAAGAATTCATTGTTCATAGCAGCAGCATATGCCGCGAGGATCCGTAGCATACGCTCTCTTGCGCCTGAGAGCCAAGAATCCATTGCAGTAGCATATTCTGTCATGCGCCTGAAAGCCGAGAATCCATTACCGCAGCATATGCTGCGCTCAAAGCAGCATATGCCGAAAAGGAGGAGATAAGACTCGGGGAAATATGCTTCTAGCCAAGGATCCATATCGGCAGCATATAGGGCACTCAGGGCTGGATATGCTGCGAGAACTCCGCCACTTTTTCCGAACCGATGCAATAGTTTAAGTTTCCGACATTTGTGTAATACACAAGACACACCGGACAGACGTGAGGAAAAGGAAGCTGAATGCTCCGGGGTATTCGAACGAGTTGTCCTCCGAAACTTGAGTGTTTTTGGTGGCTTCTTGGCGCCATATCACAACCAGGTAACCCACCCTACCCGTGCGAAATTGTGAAAAAATGGATAAGGTTTTGAGCGCGTACGCTGCATTTAAAAGCTCATTTAGATAGCTGCTACTTATATTCGTTTGTTGCTACGACGTTATTCGCTTGTTTTGACGAAGCAGCGAGCACGACAAGTTGAAAAAGCGTTCCCTTGACGAATGAAGGTGAGATATTGCTTGGCGAACGGCTATCCAGCCGCTTTTTTCAGTTTTCCATTTGAGCGACTGAAAAGAAAAGGAAGCCGGAATGGATTTGGTTCCTGTTCATCTCAAGCAAATGATAGATAATCTGATTTCAGTGGATGCGATTTCGTCTCGCATATGAAATTGGAAATAAAAAAATTGATTGGTCATTACAAAGCATATCTTGACCTCCCAAAGGTTTTCAGGTACTGGTGGAGTGGTTCTCCCCGACTGATGAAAAGGACAACCTGGGCAACGCAACTAGCCTATGAGATTTTTTCTTCTTCGAAAACAACCTCTAAACGATTATCCCTTTGAAAGGGGTTGCTCGAAAGCAAGCTGTGTTAGTCGTCGCTAATAGTTCCGACGCCGAGCTGGCCGGCGAAGTATAATTTTGTAATGATGAACACACCGCGCTACTTGGCCATTATTTTTATATAAGAAACACCATAAGATTGCACTGAGGCGGCAGTATAAACGACGCCTTAGCCACCTGAAGCGTCCGCTTGAATGCAGTGCTCACGATGAGCATCACACTGAAGTTCGACCTAAAAATGGGACTGTTTGGTCGTGAGTTAACGTATAGTGGAGAAACAGCGGAGAAAAGCGCTCAGAATAAGATAGCATTGTTCCTCAGCTTCATTGTAGTCGATGATAAGAGATAAAGAAGCTGGTGTGCGACGAGAAATATTGATTATTCTTCTTTATCGCAACGCCTCGGGTTATCAACCCTTCATCAGGCAATTATAAAGCACCACATCAAAACACGTCAAATTGAGTAGCGTTCAAAGTGATTAAGATGAGAACGCACAAGTGGGCGGAGCTGGAAAGTGTTCTTTCTTCGGCAAAGAGACTCACTCAGACAAATAACGACAGCAATGCGACGGAAGTGCCCGCGATGTCAAATGAATCGTCAGCAGTTGCTTATCAAACCTAATCACTACTCGATGTCAATAATCTCAAGCTTCTCTCTTCTTCCGGTTCATGGGCGAGAAACGTCTTATCTCAGCTTCCCTGATTCTTCTTTCAGCACTGTCTGAGATATTCTTGTGCATTATGCTCGTAGTCATGCTCAGGATGCCGTCGTGAAGATGGCGTGATGTCCTGTGCCTGAGAACGCGCCAGTTCAGTAGGATTGAGGTGTTCTTAGCGCTCATGTGTTCATCAAGCCGGTTACGTAGAGGTCTGCTCGCCGATGTAAACTCTCCGCATGCGTCGCACTCTATATAGCCACATCCCGCATTTGACAGATTTTCATATCTTCCAACACAACCTGCAATCACGCTTTCTACATCGGTTCATGGTCTCGAAGACGTCAGGAGCTGACGCAGCGTGGAGGGCGGAATATTAGGCAGAGGAGGGTTTGACGTGACGCGGATCGCCACATTGACATCTTTAGCAAACGACTCATTAGAAAGGACTAGCTGAGCTAGATATAGCCTATAGATGAATGGTGTTTTCCGTGAACCGCTTTCATTCAAAACTAGCGCTAGTTTTGAATGAAAACGGTTACACGGAAAAACACCATTCAGACTCCGGCGACCGTATAGGCATCCCCTGGGTCTAGCACTGCGCTAGTCCTCCCTTTCTTAATGAGTCGTTTGCTAAAGATGTCAATGTGGCGGTCCGCACGTCAAACCTCCCTCTACGCTCTAATATTCCGCCCTCCCACGCTGCGTCAGCTCCTGACGTCTCTGAGACCATATGAAGACCGATGTAGGAGACGTGATTGCAGTTACTGTGTTGGAGATATGAAAATCTGTCAAATGCGGACGTGGTATAGGATAGAGTGCGACGCATGCGAGAGTTTACATCGCGAAACAGGGAGACCTCTACGTAACCGGCTTGATGAACACATGAGAGCGCTAAGAACACCTCAATCCTACCCGAACAGCGCGTTCTCAAGGCACAGGACATCACGCCATCTTCACGACAGCATCCCGAGCATGACTACGAGCATATACGCACAAGAATATCTCAGACAGTGCAGAAAGGAAAATCAGGAAGCTTTGGAGATAAGACGTTTCTCGCCGCCCATGAACAAACCGAGAGGAAATGAGAGAAGCTTTGAGATTATTGACATCGAGTAGTGATTAGAGTTTGATAAGCAACTGCTTACGATTCATTTGACATCGCAGGCCACTTCCGTCGCATTGCTGTCATTGGTTGTCCTAGTGGGTCTCTAGCCGGTTGCCGAAGAAAGAACACTTTCCACCTCCACCCACTTGTGCGTTCTCACTCTCTTTATCACTTTGAACGCTACTCAATTTGACGTGTTTTGATGTGGTGCTTTATAGTTGCCTGATGAAGGCTGATAACCCGAAACGTTGCGGATAAAGAGAATAATCAATATTTCTCGTCGCACAACAGCTTCTTTATCTCTTATCATCGGCTCAGAATAAGCTTAATTAGCGGTTTCTAACGTTAAGAGCGTGGACGAAATCACGGGCCCTGCTAGGTTCCGCAAGCGCGCGCTAATGGCAAAATGTGCGCAAGTCGACCAGGCTGGACGTGGCGGAGTTTCTTGGCAATTTGCCAACAAAAACGTGCGCGGCGCACCGTCTTAATGGGGCGGACCGGGATAAGCAGGCGTACTGGGATAACTTTCAAAACTACTTTTATCAATTTCTTGCCAGTTTTCGTTTGTGTCTTCGGCCCTCTCCCCTCCTGCATCTGCCAGGTTAGTGTTACGCACTGAAACCTCGAGAACGAGATTTATCGTGGACACTGCGTTTGAAACAAGCCACTGACCATCATAGAACCACATGACAATTCATATATTTGTTTTATTACGTTGTTGTATGTACGTCACAAGCGGTATAAGCAACCAAATCATAGATGATGAAAGAAATTAGCCCCCGGGGTAGAAGTCTTTAGTGACTTCAAGAATAGCTGTTCGTACAAGCTTCGGGGGCTAAACGACCCCAATACAAATCATTTCATTCGACCTGACTGACATCATGTTTAAATGAGTTTCAACAAGAATCTATTCGTTATCACTTTGGTAGGGATATGTTTTACCGCTGTGAGGCAAACAGGTCCTTGAAGCTTTATACCGCCACTCCACGCTTCATCCTCAGTGTTCCAGAGACACCTGAGTTTTGCGTTCAACTCGTCTACCTTGTGATTATAACTTGTGATGATATATCATGCCAGAAAAAAGGAATTGAACATCACAAAAACATAATTTTTAAGATATTTCACGACATTAGTGAAACTTTTTATTGACTTTTAAACGTCATTGCCAAATGATAACTTTTACCAGGAAGCTAAATTTTCATAAAATTCACATATGTTCCCAAAGGTTCCCTTTCTGACTTGAATTTTGCTAAACGATTTCCAGTTTGGAGAGATGTCCCACAACCGTGAAAAACACCACTCATCGCCGCATTTTGCGCAACAGGTTAGAAGTCGATACCACGGATGAGCGGAGTTCCGCGTTTCGCGTTCCGAAACCCACAGGAAACGCCGCGGAATGCGAAAATATCGGGTCATCTGGGACGTAAGAAAACACTAGATGACTTCTGAATTTTTCCGCGTTTCGCGTTACGATAATCCGCATTTCCGCGCATTTTCATCAGGCCTTTCGCTCCCGATTTCCGAAACCCGAGAAAATTTTTTTTGTTCCGAAACCCGATTTCCGAAATTTCATATTTTCATTACGCTCATTCCTGGTCGATACTATTGACCATAAATATTCGATTTTGCGTGATGAGAAGAACTTCGCAAACAATGGACTTAGGGCCATCAACACTCATTGCGACAGTTTGTGCAAAAGGCAAAAACATCGGTATTATTGATCAATAATATTTGATTAGTGAAATTCCCAAACCAGGAGACCCATACCCATCAACAATCACCACTCCTCGCCGCATTTTGTGCAACAAGCGCGGAAATCGATAATGATGATTATCGATCGATGACGTGTCGTGAGTACGAAATCTGAAAAGTTCAGTACTTACCGCCCAACGACCTGTGATAATGGGCCGCAGATCCACCCACGCACCCTGTGGCCGTAGTCATGAAAGAACGGGAGCCTCCCGGGAAGGTTTTTGATACTAGCCAATGTATGCGGCGGACTTTGGACCCTCCCGGGTGGCTCTCGTAGTTTCACGAATACGGCCACTGGTCTCCACCAGGGATGAGCGGAATGAAAATATGAAATTTCGGAAATCGGTTTTCGGGTTTCGGAACAAAAAAAATCTCGGGTTTCGGAAATCGGGCGCGAAAGGCCTGAAATGCGCGCGAATGCGGTTTTAGGAACGCGAAACGCCGAAAAATTCAGAAATCATCTAGTGTTTTCTTACGTCCAAGATGACCCGATATTTTCGCATTCCGCGGCGTTTTCTGCAGTTTTCGGAATGCGGAACGCGGAACTCCGCTCATCCGTGGTCTCCACAGCCGTAACATGCCCAAGCAGTTTTCGCGCTCCACGGTTAATTTAGTATGTACACCCACGACTTTGAGGTACCCTTCAAAGTTGAGGTATCAAGTTCAAGTTGGAATAGCAGCGACCTGCATCCATTTCCAGCCTCCTGTCCAGAAATCAGCTTGAATTGCTCAACTTCAAGTGTACCAATAAGATCGTGAACGCCAACTGAAAAAAAAGAAGATTAACATCAAAATCGAGCGTTTTTCTCGAAGAATTTTCTCGAAAACCAGAAAACAATTTCAAACCATTTTTGGGCGCTCAAGCCAACTTTTTGCCCTCTTTTCATTGCAGTTTAGGGTCAATTTCTGGGTTCACTCTAAATTCAGATTTCGAGAAAACGGTTGCGCGCGCGACCGGTTTAAAGCCAAATCCGGTGCGCGCTTAGCGCGCACCACAATTGAATGTGGTTCATACACTCTGAACATTTGAATTCCCCCACGCGTACTTCGACAATGAATGCCTTCTTCAACATAAAGGCAGTGTTCACGATGATCATCCTTGTTGACTTTCCACACCAAAATGATAGGGGAGAAGGATCCTAGGCTCCCAGTGCCAAAGGAACGGTAGAAAACGAGCCAGGAGTGGCAAAATAACGGCTGCGAACAAGCGTTTTGGTGCCCCAGACACGCCTGGTGCCCCAGATCCGCCCCTCGAAAGGAGCAAATGAAGACTCGGATGATGAGGAATGATCAAGTGAAGAAAGTGCTGATAAGTGAGCTGATCGCTTCATTGCACTGATAGGTATCTTAATCCTAGCGGTCAATTCCACCATGCTCAAAAACCAACGCAAACAAGGGAAGGCCTATTTTGGCTCAAAAACGCGTCTTTCGTGTCCCTTTTAAGCATGCCTTGCTGTATAGGGCACAAGACCATCCGTAAACCATGGAGATATCGGAAAAGAAATTCGTCGTGAACACTGCCATTAAGAGCAGTGTTGCCGATGAAAATGCTGCCCGTTTTTTGGCAGAAACGTAAGCTTTGGGTCCTTCTGAAAAGGGTAAGATCGGAAGTACGACAAAAAACGGCCAGGAAGTGCGTGAAAATCTCCACCTCGCCCACTTCATATAACAGTTGTACTGCGTTGGCTTCACCTGAGGAACGTTCACCGAATGTTTGAATATTGCTTATCGCCAAAGGGTTTCACTTGTCAGAATGTGCATTGGGCCATCTTAGTTCTAAGGAGTTTTCAATATAACAAACAGAAAACAACGTCACTTCCATAAGAATTCTGAAGTGCAAAATCATTCCTATGTCAGGATTGACGCTTTGTCTGCAGTCTCTCGGAACACACCAAACTGGCATAATGAACTACATATTTCATAGATTTTATTGAACAGTTTTTTCAAAGGTCTTCGAGTGTAGTGCGGGGACTTTTCCCTATTAACCTCTAGTGCGAGCCCACAACTCCCCGGTTAGGCGAGATATACTTAGAAGCTACCCTAGGGCGAGCACATCAGGATGTCACTTCGGCACGCTCCCTTTGACGACCTATCAAACTCACCATTGGCGAGATGAACAAAGTTTTCGATCAATAGCTCCGTTTTTCCCTTCATTCTCAGCCTCTCTCTTTATTCAGGTCTGCTCGCATACATCGCTTCAAAGACGGAAGCTGCAAGCCTCGGACAACTCGTTCACCACCCTTCCGTCGCTCACTTCTAGACAACTTTCGAGTAGTCTCCGTCCCCTGGAGGGTTTTTGCGGTTACATACACATCATTGGAATAGATTTAAACAGTAACTTTCGCTGAAACTGTATTTTCTTGAAATCTCATTGCGTCATCTCACGAATAGGGAGCAGGATTTGGCTGCCTTCTTCTGCATAGTAGAAGTAATGAGTTTGTATTTCGCGGTTTTTGAGGCCATTGGTATAACACTCGCATGCGAGCCGTCGTCGCTGCATGAATTGACACGCGTTTTTACGCGCTTACTTTTCCCTACACACGCATCTGCACATCAATTACAACGGCGCAAGGAACCTCGAAACTGAACGAGCCTGCCATTGATGGCCTCTATGCATAGAAAAATTCCGAAAATAAGAATAAGTCAATAAATTTACCGGCGCGCACGTTTTTCCATACGCTCCTGACACTGTAATTCAATAGCTATGTACCTTTGGTCACTAAAGTTGTTTTCTTGTGTACCTCCTCACTTCAATGAAGAAGGTGGGAAAAACTCGAAACTTCATGCTGAACGTTTTTAATTTCGTTACACTTTTTTTCTGGGTGATTTATTTCATTTTTTCTGTACTAATCTCAAGCAAAAAGTCTGAAAGTTACGTTCGAAATGTGACAGAATACAGTGCGTTCGGAAATGATAGGGACACCTCTGAAAAATAAGATTTTCAAAAAATTTCTGGCAATGGTGATGAATACTGTTCATCAATGAATTCAGCGTGATAAAAAACCTCTGTTCGCAACTTCCTTGAAACCGTGCCTAATTTCATAAGATTTTTCCTTTACATTTAGGAAATTTCACCGTTCGGAAATGTTAGGGACACCTTGCAAAAAATGGAATTTTTCACTTCGAACAAAATTTCCCGTTACAATTTCACTACATGAACGCAACACGAGGACACCCAACATCTTTATTCTAATCATGGGCCGTGGTACATCGCTTACTGTTTCCGAACAAGCCCAAATACGTGCCCTCAACGCTGCCGGGCTGAGCCAACGTCTAATTCCCTCCCAGCTCGGACGTTCCCCCAACTGCATCAGCCAGTTCCTACGAGATCCAGACTCCTACGGCTTGGCGAAGAGTCCTGGACGCCCAAGAAAGGTCAGCGGCAGGGATGCACGGAGGATAAGCCGACTCTGCTCAAACAGTAGTCTGTCTCTCAACCAAGTGAGGGCTCAGTTGCCGCTCAATGTGTCGAAGACTACTGTTTGGAGCGTCGTAAACGCAGACGAAAACATCGTCCGCCAAGTGACGAAGAAGGCTCCATAACTCTCAGAAGCCCACAAAGTAGCCCGACTCCGGTTTGCAAGGAACAACATGGCAACAGACCGGTCAAAGGTATGGGATTCTCTAAAATTTAAAAAGATAAAGGCGACATGTTCCAAGTAATTTTCTCCGACGAAAAGAAGTTTAACCTTGATGGATCTGACGGTGCTTGATGCTACTGGAGAGATCTTCGCGAGGATTCGATGGTATTTAGCCGAAGAAATTTCGGAGGCGGTTCGCCTTCGCGAGGATTCGATGGTATTTAGCCGAAGAAATTTCGGAGGCGGTTCGCCTATGTGTTGGGGAGCATTCTGCAGCGAAGGCGTTTTGGAAATCGTCTTCACTTCGTGTCGGATGGATTCGGAGGAGTATCAGGAAACATTGCGTGCGCATCTTCTGCCGTTCTTCACTGGAAACAGGCGTCAACGCTACATTTTCCAGCAAGATAACGCTGCGGTCCATGTCTCCAGATCCACAAAGGCGTGGCTTCAACAAAACCGAGTTCGCGTGATGGAATGGCCCGCGAGTACTCCTGACTGCAACCCGATAGAGAATATCTGGGGCATAATGGTGCGCCAGATTTACGCGAATAACAAGCAGTATGGGACCGTATACGAGCTAAAGGCCGCTGTACTCGAAGCCTGGAGAAATTTGGATAAAAATGTGATATCCAATTTGATCACTTCTATGCCGATTAGAATTTTTGAATTGATTTCCAACTCTGGAGGTGCGATATCATATTAGATTTCATGTTTGTGTATATTTGTTCAATCCTTCTTTGATAATTTTTGTTTTTTAATAGTGTCCCTATCATTTCCGAACGACGAATAATGTGACAATTTAAAATAAAATATTACATTATTATGCTATTGTTATAGAAACGAGTGAACATAGGTTATTTACCTTGCTGAATTCATTTATGAGCATTACCGAACGCCGCACGCAATTTAAACATAAAGACTGTGGTTTTCAGGGGTGTCCCTATCATTTCCGAACGCACTGTACACCCATCGAAGCTATGCTTGACAGTGGTAGAAAAAGAAAGAATCGCTAATAAACATACAGGGAGGAGGAGAAAACAGCACGTAACTCTCTAAGCGAAAGCTTGCACATACCGTATTTCCTCTTTCAGGAGTAATTGTATGTACTTCTACTTTTCAGGCCTTTTTTTAGATGTAGTTTTAATAGAAGGGTACTGCAAACGTAGTAAGTATTACTTCTTTTTTTCAACCTTTTTTTTGGAATCCCCATAGTGGGAGTGTTAACAACAAAACTGATTTACACGATCGACAACAACGAAAAGTCAGCTATTCTCTGCCAACGCGTAGCTAGATGCCTCCGAGGGCGCGGCCTGAAACGCCGCCCCATTCTATGTAGCGAGAATTTACAGTTGACCGCAATGTTAAAAGGACATGGTGCGGTTGCGGACTCGCACTAAAACTACGGTAGAATCTGGCACTTTGCCAGATTTCGTCATCGATCGGCGCCACAGCTGGATATTCTCGTGAGCAGAGAGACGACGGTAGGCGCCGACCGATGACGAAATATAGCAAAGTGCCAGATTCTACCGTAATTTAATGCGAGTCCGCAACCGCACCATGTCCTTTTAACACTGCAGTGAACTGTACGAGTTTTGGCTACATTAGCTAAAACACGCATATTCTTGTGTCGAGGCTACAAGGGTGCAAATTCTGCGCGTATTCTACGTAAAAACAAAGGCTAAATTCGAAACATTGATCTCTCTGATGCTAAACCCGTATATTCTCGCTACAGTTTTGTAGCGAGCATCTACGGATTTAGCGAGAGCCTGTGTTGAAATGAAATCTCAAACCCGCGCTGGCTACGCGGAACGCAGGGATGCCGTTCGAACAGTGTTGGCCCGGTCAATTCACGCATAACTTGACACTCTGTGGGTGGTCGTGGAGGGTAACCCCGTGTCGCTCTCCGAAAGACCTTGCCAGGGATGATTTTGTCCGCTGGTATGCTGCAGGCCGTGGGGAACAATCGGCGATGCGCTCGATTGCAGCCGGGATCACCTTTCTAGTACGGATCAAGACTGGGTGGGTCGATCGACCGATTGCTGCAACGAGAATAAACGTAGAATATGCGGGTGCTGTAGCGAGAATTTACGTAGCTAAAATTTCACCAACTGAGGCTAAACTTTCCGTAACTTACGTAAATTATCGTGTCAAAATTAGACTAGATGCCTCCGAAATCCTGGGCTTCTCTGGTTTCCATGTGAGGCATCAAGCTACGCGTTGGCGGAGTTCAAGCCCGATTGAGCCAACGCTTCCACTCTCGTTAATATTACCGCCCTTTTCTAAGCCGTAACGCTGTTTTAGCATCTAAATTTTCATTCCTTATCTGATTTCTAAATGTACTTCAAATAGAGGTGTACTTGTAATTTTCAGCCCTCTCTTTTATTGTACTTTTATTAGAGGTGTATGTACCTCAAATAGAGGTGTACGTCTAATAGAGAAAATACGGTAAGTTAGATTTTTTCTTGCCACAATAGTGTCCGAGATATCTCAAAAGTTGCATAAAACAATGTAGAAGAGGTATATTCACGGGGTCCGGAAGGCCCAACAACATAACGTCGCTTTGCGCAACAGAGACACGGGTTATGGCCACGGAGTATGGTCGGGTCGTAGGTACTTCCCCCGAATAGCGACTTCACACCATATTTACCAATTATATTGACAGATAACACTATGTAACACAATTTTGCTCCTGGCTTCTAAGTGTTATATTTCAATTGCTCATGTTCAAAGTATGTGAAAAAATGACTTCATTGAGAACAATCTTCGCTTGCACTACAACAGCACGAAGAAAACCCTTTTTTTAAATAGAATTTTTTTTATCCATTTTCGGCATTATGAACAGGTAAAAACAAAAAAATGCACAAGGAATATACAAACACAGTCGGAGAGCACTCAGCAAGGTTCAGAAATGTGTAGATTATCTGGATTTACGATTTTACTGCGAATCACTCTCTCGAAGTTGCACCCAAATGTAGCCGCTCATCATGCTTCGTTATACTGTCCTTAGTAACGACTCTGTCCGATGATAAGGTCAGGGCTGGTATATTCGCCGGACCACAGATCAACAGGATCATAAAATAAGAGGATTTCGCAAAGCTGTTGAGCAGGACCGAGAGAACGGCTTGGAGCAATTTCTTTGCAGTTGTTCACGGCTTCGTAAGTGATCACAAAGTTGAAAGCTATGTGGAGTTGGTGCACTCTCATAAAGAATTACGCCAAAGTGAGATGCAGACTGATTCTGAAAGTCCATATCCTTGACTCGCATCTCGACAAATTCAAGGATAATGTGGGTGCTTGCTCCGAGGAGCGAAGCGAGATATACTGAACTTTGAACGTCGTTACCAAGGACAGTATAACGAAACATGAAGAGGGACTACATTTGGGTGCAACTTTGAAAGAGTAACTCACAGTACAATCCTAAATCCAGGAAATCTACACATTTCTGAACCTTGTTGAGTGGTTTCCGACTGTGTTTGTCAATTCCTTATGCATTTTTTGTTTTTACCTCCACATAATGCCGAAAATGAATAAATTCTTTCAATTTTCACAAAAAAAGAGTTTTCTTCATGCTGTCGTCGTGTAAGCAAAGTTTGTGCTGAATGAAGTCTTTTTTCACATAAATTAGACATCCTTCGAAATAAAGCACTTAGAAGCCAGGAACAAAAACTTACCTCACTTGAACACACGATTTTCCAAACTTCATTGCCCTAGTCACAGAAGCGAAGTTTTCGTGGGATAACAGCGACTTTCTGTCTGTTATAGACCTAACGGCTTAGCAAAATACAATTTCAACCCAGGAACAGAATAACAAGTGAACATTTGTTACATAGTGTAATCGGTAAGCCTGATATGCTCTGTCGCTGGAAGCAGGACCCCGGCCTACCAAATGTTCACGCCACTCAAAACTATAAGAACCCTAGCCTACCCGTCGCGGCGATAGACGCTTGCGAAATATGCATTTCCGCGAAGGCCTCTGCCGTTTTACGGATGCTGGTCCACCAACAATGAGTGATAATTGGCGAAACGTGTCGTTCCAGTGACTTCGAAGTATAGCAGGGGCGCATACCATCGTACAAGCGTACACCGTCAGTTTGAAAGAACTCATTGCACGAACCTCTTCTCTATGCTCGAGATGCTTGTAGAAATAAAGCCATTAACCATCATTCCTTGAATGATGGCATTTATTGACAACACAAACATGAATACATTGAATACAGCGAATCGACGGAATCGTTTTGGTGAAAACCTACAAAAATGTTAGTTTCGATAAAGTGACTAATACACAAAAGGTGAAGTGGAAACAAGTTATAACAAACCAGCTCCATCCACACCCATGAGGTTCCTCTATATCTGGAATACTCTTCGTGTCTCTTGTCTTATTCATCGGAATTCACCCTGAAGTTAGAGATATCTCTTCTGAAAGAGATTCGGATGCACTATGATGGATGGCACGGAGAGAGACGGAGGTCATGCGAGGTACATATGTAAGTAGGGCAAGAGGCTGCTGTTCACTTTCTCTCTCATTTCGTGCGATAACTGCATAATGGGTAGTTTTTGAGACTAGCGTGCTTCCTTTGAAAGAATAGCATTTTGTATGGATGATTGTTTGTATTGATTAAGAACCCGAGACCCTCAACGTGTTTTAGTACGAAAATCCAATAAAATGAAATTCGCGTGACCTATTTATGAGATACAGACCTTATGACTGGGAACAGAAACCAATATCCCTCGTATTGGGTGAAAACCTTGCTGGAAATAGGCTGAGTCATGCATGCACCACAACTGCGAGAAATGCGGAGAAAATGTGAATTTCAGAATGAAAAGCCCGCAACAGCTGCATTCAGGGACGGGAAATAAGAAATGAACAAATGCTGTGATGAGGCAAAGTCTCGTAGGCAAAGTTTCACATAGGGCATGTGGAAATAATCGAATTCAGAGAAAAACGAAACAACGTTGCTAAACAGATCCCCCTCTCTCCATGGTTCACATGCTAGCGTCGTTCAATTATCCCCCATTAACAGCGTCAAGAGCGGGAGATGTGAACATACTGCTGACTGCAACAAAGAAAATCAAGTTGGCGCTTATGCTTCAACAGAGCGAGCAACTTGAAAGCTACTAACAACGATTCAATCATGTGCGAAAGGGATCTAACTAGCACTATATGATGGAAATCTCAATCTCGAGAAGAAAACACGGAATACACATAAATGCACGAGACTAACGCTGCGAAACAAACAATTAATGAGAAAGCCTGCATTCGGATTCGTCTGACCAGACGCGTGTTGTGTTATTACCCAGCCTTGACAAGTGGGTAATCGTCGATGTTGAATTGCGACACAAATGACGTGAGTGGGTTGCAGCGGACTGAGATCGCCTCCAACAGATGCAAATGGCGTCTACGCAAAAGAATCGTTCGCGTATCGCACGCGATGTCGCGCTTAATGCACTAGGAGGCAATGATTGGATGCTTGATTGAATATGTTCTTAGAGCTGGCACTGAATGACGGTGATTTGTCCTCGGTATATGTATGACTTTTGATCTAAAGATGAAATATGGCATAGTGAATGTGATTCATTTAGCATCATGTAGCCAATCTTGCGTTGATGTATGCCTCATCCTTCAAACATGGAAGGATATTGTATGAAAAAGGAGAAAACATTATGAAGCGAATATTGTGTCAATGATAATTTACACTCATCAAGGCAATGAACCCCAACAACAAGTTAAACGATTTGCTATAGACTTAAAAATAAAGTTGTCGCTAAAGAGAACTTCCACAGAAACAGCTTAGTTCGCTCGAAAATGGATCCGTAGAGATGCTCTGAAGCAATTATCGATCCTACATTATGAATAGAGCCGAAAGCAAGGCGCATAATACATGAACTATTCAAGTAAACAGAATGCCTCAAAACTGAGTAGGAGATAGAGACGAGAGGAAATTGGAATGTGGGATATTCCTTAATCCCAGGATTCATGAGTCTCCTTCGGCGTCGCGGTATCAATTTGGTGGGCAGGACCATGACAATTCTCTCTTCGAAACCTTCCATTTCTACATCAGTTTCACCTAACTTCTCAGACTTTCCAAGTTCTCGGGCCGTTCTCGGCCCCGAGCCGCCTGACAGTTCGGCTCGTTCTCCCAATCTGCTGGTCGGCTCCTGTTGCTGTACGGGCCGCTGCTGTTGTCTTCCGGGCCACTGCTGTTGCTGTCCGGGCTCCTCCAGTTGGCCCGAACAGCAATTGCAGTGGCCCGGAGATTGGGAGAACGAGCCGAACTGTCAGGTGGCTCCGATTCCTGTTTGGTGCGGCTCCGGGCCGAGAATCGCCTGAGTTGGTAGATACCCGGTAAAATACGCCTGTACTTAAAAATATTGGATAATAGCTGATATTTAGCTGGCAGATGATAGTGACGGGGTCGATATGCGGAGGAAACTTGCATGGAAATAGCAGAAAAATAGTCCACATTCGGCCGCTACGGTCATATGTGGGCTATTTCGCGTCCAGATAGCGGCTATTTTTGACTGGCAACATGTCTCCCCACGAAAAATTCTATAAATTGCAAGAAGAATTTTCTTGCAGCATTTCAGACATTGCGTCAAATGTTTGTAATTCACCCGCTGCTGCTACCGTCCTTGCTCAAGCTTTTCGCATTGGTTAGTCATTGCATGGAGTCTTTGAAGAGTTTATGTGATAAATTGAGAGATTTTGTTCGAGTTCTGATGGCAGGCATCTCTCAGGCGGCAGCGTGATATTCAGCGCTTGAAAAGTGCTCATACTAAACGTGAAGGAGAATCCTAATATTTAATTTTCTTATAAGAGAAAGCTCAGCGTTTCTTCTTTTGTGCTCATTCTAGAATGTTTTCATACTGGTTTATTTCAAGAATGTTATTTTTAGAGAATTGATCCTTTTTGCATAGGCTCCCGTTGCCGTTGGCAGATTGTCACCTCCGCATCCAGATTTTATTTTCAAAGTTCAATCAACAGCATGTGAATACCCAGAGTATGCAGATCTAACAGGATGGCTTCGGAAAATAGCACTTAAAATCGTTTTTTGAAGTGTTCTGCATTTGGAGTTTGTACCATAATTGTTTCTATGTTGTTTGACACATCAACATTCTATGAGAAAATGCTAGATAATCGAACCAAACGTGCTAGATGAGCGACCCCACAGCAATTTTTCAGATGACCATAACCTTTAAGAGGCGCATTTTCGAAGCCTCAAGTTTCGTAGGTGACGTCGGCTAGCCGGAATTGTTTGACTGTACACAAAAAATTTAAAGCGATTTCTAGCGCACACGATGCCTTTAGAGGTACAGTCCAAGCTCAAGGACGAAATATGAGATTTCCACATAACTGTGAAGCAAACCCACCCCGTATAACACCTGCCAAGTGCGAGTTCTCGATTCCTCCGAATAAGCGAGATATGTATAGGAGGAAGCCACCCTGGGACGCCCACATCAGGAAGCCACTTTGGCACGCCTATTTTACGATTTTCGAGCTCAACAGTGGCAATATGAGCGATGGTTTCCATACATTAGCCCCGCTTTTCCCTTCTGTCTCATGTTTTCTCCTCATTTAAGTCCGCTCGCATTAATCGGTTGTGAGTGACCAAAATTACAAGCCTCGCACAACTCGTCCACCATGCTTTCGCCGCTGAATTATGTATAAGCGATTTTGAGGGGCCATAACTTTGTTACCGGGAGGTTTTGTATGACTCCAGAGACATCATTAGAATCAGGGTGAGATCCAGGGGTGGGCGTTTTTCGTTTTTCTATTTTTCGGTTTTTTCCTTTTTCCACCGTTTTGGTGAAAAAAAAATCGATATAAAAAAAAACGAAAAAGATCGAATCTTTTCCAGTTTTTTTTTCGGTCTAAAATTTGCGGTTCTGATGCGATTTGCCGTCGATCCTTCGGTGTCCCTAGGCGTCTGCAGCAAGTATCCGATCGTGTTTAATTTCATTTCAAAATCATTTCGTGCAAAAACAAATGCATGATCTGCCTCTTGCACAACGGCTTCTTCTATTACATCACTTTCAATTAAAAATGAAACTGATTGGGCAAAATTTTCTCGCATTTTCTGTTTTAATTGATTTAAAATGACTACGGCGCATCTTTTGAACATGGTCGTTATTAGAAGGAATAAACCTCCAAACAACCAACAACATATTATGCGACGGACGGAGACTCCTCCAATCTGGAAACGCTAATCGACTTCGTGTAGCTGGTAACCTACGTCGGCAATTTAGAGTCAGGAAAATGCGTTCCAATTGAAGACGTAAATGAAAAAGTCGTCGAAAATTGCTCTTAGAAGGCTCATAATTCTCATACGGAAGCCTTTTCAAAAATTCTGGGAGCGTTGTAGACACCACGACGGATGTGGTCCCGTCGCGACCATTAGGGGTCGTTTATACTTCCGCCGTGGCGCGGCGAGATGGAATACAGCCATATCCGTCGAGTGACGCCGCCTGGCGGCGCCGCGAGGCGTTTAGAGTTTTTCTGTTTGAAATCTTCCAACGGTGCCGCACGCGGCCGCCGCCTGGGTGCTGCCGCGCCGCCCGAGGGAAGCAGGCGGCGTGGCGGCCGCGTGCGATCCGCCTTGACATAGTTTGCTTCTTTTGCTGTTATTTCATACACATTCTCAATTTTGTTCTTCTGATTCATCTCTAAAATTCCTTCCAAGGTCCTGGGCGTTGTTTAGAGTAGGCTGGGTTGTGAAAAGTTCATTTTTTTTAGCTTTTGAAATCATTTTTTAAAGAGAAATCGTTTTCAAAGACTCTATCCGCCTTCGGGTACTGTGCTATGATACGAAAAATTATAGATGTTTCGTTTGCACAAGAAATCACTCATTACAATCGGCCTTGTGTTATGTCAGAGCTTCTCCAGGCTGTGTTTGACCTCATTCTGCGACGTTGCCGCGTAAATTCGACGCAGCCCGATAATACATCCTGGTGGCGCGATTTTTCAAGCGGCGCGGCGCGCCGCTCCGCGGTGGAAGTATAAACGACCCCTCAGGCCGGGATCATACTTAACGCGAGCAGCGACAGCGACAGTGCTTATGAAGCATATTGATTTTCGGTCGATATGGATGGTAAACATTGCATTGCGTCGCTCGTCGTCGGAAGCATGATCCCGGCCTTAGATCAATGGTATAGTTCTACGACACCCGGTCGCATCTCTCTGCACAGCGACAGCGACCGCCTCCCGCCCTTTGAATCTGTCGCTGTCGCAGTGCGCTGCACAGGGACAGCGACCTTGGCACATTTGAAGTATGTCAGCCCTCCGCGACACGTCGCTGCGACGGACACGCGACAACTGTTAATACGACGACCAGTGCCGTTGATCCGATAATGGTCCTGCCAAAGTCAAGCTCACGGTGGTCCGCGGACCACAGTGGGACCGAGGGGAGTCGTTATTCTTTTGACTCATCTAAAATAATGTCTGTATCGCTGAAAAAACGAAAAAGGGTCGTCTATATACATGACCTGATGCAAGAGTGGAAACTATAGTCAGTTGTTAGAAAATGTTAGCGTCCGGATATGAGCTCATAAAATCGATTTTGAGCCGAGTTATGGCCGTTCAAAAGTGCGGTGGTCCCACGGTGGTCCGGAAGCCCCGCTGGACCACCGTGGCCAAAAAAAGAGGGCGAATATTTTTCCGGTTTCTGAAATGCTTTTGTAGCTTCCAATCTGGCTGAAGTTTCTTAATATCGGCAGCGCATGAAGCGCTATTCATCGCCTTTGGAATGGTGAGGCTCCAAAATTGGAAAAACCTCCAAAATGAAAATAGTCAGTAACGTCTACCAATTTTTTCACTTTCCCTAGAGGGTCCTTTTTCAGCCGAAAAAATGTCCCTCTCAAGGGGGGGTCGTTTTCCAGGACGCCTGCCACGAATCGTGCTAAATGTTATGACTGTCGCTCATGACAGCGACAAAGTATACCATTGACCTTACGTCTAGTGCGTACCTCCCGCGACGCGCGTCGGCGACAGTGCATATTAGCAACGTCGACTTTCGGTCAATTTGTATGACAAACCCTATGCCACGTCGTCCGTCGCGCGGAGTATGCACTAGGGCTTACCGACCGATAGGTGTGGTTAAAATTCAGCCGAGGAGCGGCGCGGCGAAAAGTGAGGCGGCGCGCCGCGCCGCGTGAAAATCGCGCTACTATGATGTATAATCGAGCTGCGACGAACTGACGTGGCGAAGTCGCAGAATGACGCTAAACACAGCCTGGAGTAGCTCTGACATAGCACAAGGTTGATTGCAATGAGTGATTTCTTCTGCAAAAGAAACATTTATAATTTTTGTATCATAACACCGCACTCGAAAGCAGATAGTGTCTTCTGAAAGTTTTTCTCTATAGAAAAATTATTTTAAAAGCAAAAAAAAAGAACTCACAACCCAGCCTACTCTAAACAACTCAGGCGATTCACCGCCCCGAGCTGCACTGTATAGGAACACGAGCAGCCTGACAGGGCGGCTCGGGGCGCCGAATTTGGCGATCTCCGGGCCACAGCTGTCGCCGATAGGGCGCCCGCAGTTCGGCTCGATCTCGTATCCTGTTGCCATGGCAACTGCAGTTCGTAGTCCTGGGGATATCAGAAACCGCTGTAACTTTCTCGTACAAGACCGTTCTTCGCTCGTTTCACTTCTTACTCCGCACCATTGGTTCGCCTTCCTTTATACTCCGGGTATAAGGACACATCTGGGTATAAGCTTCCGGACTTTGCTAAGCAGAGTCCGGAAGCCTATTCCCCTTAGCATTCTTATACCCGGAGTATACCCGTTGACGAATCCGGCTTCTGTAGAACATATTGCTGTTCCACTCTAAAAAGGGACCTTTCCAATGGTATCAAACGGCATCCCTTACACAATTTGATGTAATCTCAGTATCAACTTTAGGAGCAGTCCATAATTTTTAACTTTTAATTAGGTTCAAAAACAAAAACAACCAACAGACAACTTAACAAATTAAAGTTGAATAACTGAACAGTGAATTCATATATGACTCCTGTGAAATAATGTAGGAAATAGACAAAAAAGGCTACACAAAAGAATTGCACAAACATTTTTCATATACACCGGACAGCTTTCACATCGTCCTCGTGATGCATCCGTCATACACTTCCTCCGTATTCATTGCGGGAGGGTGGGGAAAGGACCACTTTCACTCTCTAAAAAAGATTCACAGAGATTTTTGATGGATTTAAAAATAATGACTTTCTCACCAGTTTTGTAGTAAGCCGAGCGTGCTTGATCGTGTATTTCCTGACATCCGCTCTAAAATACTTCACATGAAATAAGGAAGCGTTTCTAAATTTGGGACCCTGTTACTCTCCTTCCCATAGTACCGTAACGCAGTACTCTTCCTTCCGTTTCATATGGTCTTGGCTCCGTGAAACAGCAGGCCCACTCAGCTGGCCTCCCTCCATCACCCGAGTATAGATTCTTTTGGCTTAGCCGAACGATAGACTGGCTTGGTCCATTTTAACCTATTAGCCATGTGTAGCATTCGTTTGGCTTCGCCGAAAGATAGACCGGCTACGCTGGCCTCTCTCCCCAGGGTCGTGCTCCACAGCTTATCAATCCAAGGAATTTCCAAACTGATGTTTTTTGTGTATGATAATGTTGAAAAAAACAAATAAGGTGCTTGAAATCTGCCCCGCCCTATCTTCCTCAAGTTAAAACAAAAAATCGGGTTAAGGGCGTCGGTGGGCAATGTGAACTTGAGGTCTCTTATGTGCTCAAGGACACAGAGTGCCCATGATAGGATAAAATCAGTCTCCGAGTTTCACCGGAAATCGAGACGTCCGAGTCCAACTTCAAGAGTAATGTAGGAAAAACGACTTGGAACAAGCACAGAAGAGTCCTATACGACCCTAAGCTTGAATGTTCCCCTTACGCAACGCCCACTCCTTTTAACCGCCTCTGATCCGTAAATAACTGGAAAACCCATTTTAAAGGCAGCGTTCACGATGAACAACATCAGTGACTTTCCACAGTGAAATGATAGGCGAGAAGGACTTTAGGTTCCCAGTGTCGAAAGAGCGGTAGAAAACGAGCCAGGAGTGACAAACTAACGGCTGCAAACAAGCGTTTAGGTGTACCAGAATCGCATCTTGGGTATATGGCAAATAAATCGGCGCTTTCTTTCTTCCTGCGCCGGCCGATAAGCTGGCTTAAGCGGCAACACTTAAACCATCGGAAATCACAAAGCGTTCCAAACCATGCAACATTCGTTTACCTCCTTATCTGTACAGTGACACACCGGTCGTTCTTTCGCTTTATAAGGTCCTGAAGTGGTTTCCGATTCATTTCCATTTCTGTCATGATAAGGACAATCGCTGTTTAAAATTCACTAAACGTTTCCAGACCAACCGACACCCTGCTGCTTTTATTGCCAAATGAAGTAGAATGATGTTTGTGTTTCATGGATGCAAATTTCGATTAACTCTTAGTTTCATCGTATATAAACCCGACTTAGAAAAGTTAGTGCATACAACAGCTAAGCAGTTGAAATGAGTAGTGAAGGAGGAGGGTACCTGAGGAAAAGGGTTGTATGCGCTCTCTCATGAACGCAAAAAAATGATTCTGGAGTTCCGCGCTCTCCCTATTCAGTGCCGCACACTTTCCACGGCGCCTGGCGCACTCGCCCTCATGTCTCGCACACTTTTTATGGCGTCCGGCGCACTCGCTGGATAAAACGCATTTTCTACGCCATCCGCGCACTCCCACTTGGGGCCCGCACATTTCCTGCGGCGTCGGACGCACTCTCTCTTGGGGCTCCCACACTTTCTACAACGTCCGACGGACTCCCACTTGGGTCCCACACACTTTCTACGGCGTCTGATGGACTCTCACTTGGGTCCCGCACACTTTCTACGGCGTCCGGCGCTCTCCCTCTAGGGTCCCACATTTTTTTTGCGGCGTTCAGCGCACTCCGAGTTGTGTCCGGCACCCCTCCCACGGCGTCTGGCACACTCCCATTCGGGTACCGCACACTTTTTACGGCGTCCGGCGCACTCCCATTTGGGTCCCACACGCTTTCTACGGCGTCTGACGGACTGTCACTTGGGTCCCGCCCACTTTCTACGGCGTGCGGCGCACTCCCACTTGTGTCCCGCCCACTTTCTACGGCGTCCGGGGCACTCCCATTTGGGTCCCACACGCTTTCTACAACGTCGGGCGGACTCCCTCTTGAGTCCTGAACACCTTCTACTGCGTCTGGCACACTCCCACTTGGATCCCGGACACTTTCTACGGCGTCTGGCGGACTCCCACTTGGGACCCGCACACGTCTCCTTTCTTTGGCACACTTCCAGTCGAGTACCGCGAACGTTCCTTTGCGCATGGCACACTTCCAGTCGGACCCCGCACAATAAGCGGTGTGCATACGGTTGGTTCCTGGTGGACGTAAAGCACTCAGAGAAGTCGAAGGACGATCCGCGGCGCTTTCGCAGGATCGTCTGCGGCCGACGACCGGACGATCCTTCACCGAAGCCGGGGAAGCGCCGGCAATGCGCCGCGGACCATTTCGCTAGCGCCGCGGATCGTCCTGCAGGCGCCGCGAATCGTCCTGAGAGCCGCCGCGGACCGTCCTGAGAACCGCCGCGGATCGTTTTGAGAGCCGCCGCGGACCGTGTTTTTGAATAATGTTATCCAGCCCACCCCCGATAGACTCATTAGCCGTGGGACAGATTTTGGCATTGGAGTACGCTTTTCGCACTAGCATTCCATACTCCTCAGAAAGGCTCAATATCACAATTTTGCAGGACTTCTCCATCGTACGAGTTAATTTCATGAGTAGAACAGCTCGATTAACATGCATAACTGGTTTCGATACAGTTTAGCTGCACAACTGTGATATGTATCGCTGAAGAAGTATTGTGAAAATACTATATTTTATTGCAATCTTTTAGACATTGGTGATGTATAATTATGATTATGAACAAATGATTATGTAACAAATATTTAATGTATGATCATGAGCTGCAAATTCTCGAAATTGAGAGGTCATATTTTATGACTCTTAAAGGCAGTGTTCACGATAAAAAATGTGTTTCAGTTTCCACTAGGAATGGGTAGTGGAGGGGCACAATGTAACGTTGACGTCGAAAGAACGCATGAAAACGAGTCAGGAAAAGCTCCAAAAGAGCCTGAAGTTGCCATTTCGAGCGCAAGGCAAACCTCAAAAGCGCATCACACGCCCACCGACGTAAACAAATGAATGCTCGAGATCGAGAGATGAGCGATGGTTTCCGATCAAAATCCCCGTTCTTCCCTTCATTCTCAACTTCTCTCTTTACTCAGGTCGACTCGCATAGATCGGCTGCAAAAGACGCAAGTTACAGGACTCGGACAACTCGTCCACCATTTTCCCTAGCTCAATTTTTGAGGGACCATAACTTCATTCCCAGAAGGTCTTGTACGATTTCAGAGATATCATTGGAATCAGCGTGGGGCCGTTTTCAAGATAGGCGGGAAAACAGAAAAACAATTTTCATCGTGAACACTGCCTTTAAGCAACAGCTTTGTAATATTAGCTTCGACTGAAGACCCGTAACGCTTAGTTATTGCACAATCAGTTATTTATGTTACCATGGGCATACATTGCAATATGCTGTAAACTGAACTAGTCTTCGAATGCGCAACGAAACCAGTTCTACATGTCAATTGAGCTGTTCTACCTCTGAAAATAAGTCGTACGGTAGAGCAATCCTGCGAAATCGTGGTACTGATGCTCTCTGAGGAGATCAGAAGGCCAGCGCGAAAAGCGTGCTCCAATGCCGAAATCTGTCTCACGGCCAATGAGTCGATTGGGGGTGGGCGAACTGATTCTGTTTACATCTAATTGGCCATCCTGGAGGTCAGAGAACCCATGCACCACTCAGCGGCAAGAGCGGCAGTTGTGGCGGCGATCGATTTGATTTTCTGGTTTCTTTAAGAGGCTCTGCGTGCATTTTAATTGCGTAAGCAAAACACACTGAGCGAGAATGTTAGGACTGCGCTCTACTAGAATATCCCACTCGATGGAAACAGAGTTCATGTACTGTGCTTCTCCGCGTCAAATTCCACTCCTCTGCGTCAAATTCCCCTCCGCTATTGCGTGTTGAGACGCTTCGCGGCCGCACGCGCTTGAGCCGGACGAGATTCCTGCGCCGCAGCCGATCATCTGATTGTAGGTGTTTTTTTTTCTTGGCTTCTGCGATTAAACCCGTTCTTCTGTGTTTCTTCATATACATATTAAAGTGCTATATCTACATGCGCACCATTT